>JANRMT010062817.1:5295847-5312695 GCA_026402145.1 Polypterus bichir lapradei | reverse complement strand
AGGATCTGGACACATTTTGTAGCACCAGCTGCTGCCACCCAGATGCCATCTTTTCCTGAGATGTTCTCGTATTTTTCCAGTTGACAATGCCAAACCCCGATCTGCCCTGATTATGAGTGCATGGCTGCAGGTTCGACATTAGCCTGCCTGCAGTCTTGACCCGTGTGGCACATTATGAAGTTCAACATGTAACATTAAAGGTCCCGTACAATTACATATCACTAAACCTGCGTGATGGAATAATGGGGGTGGAATTCCACTTGCTAAGCTTAATCAACTTGTGTCTTTGGTATCGAATCGCTTCACAAGTGTCATTAACAGAAGTGGTGATGTGACGCAGTGGCAAACGCTCGACTGTCCCCTGTGATTGGAGTGTGTGGCAGATTCAGATTTGACATGAATGTGTACCGCGTTGTCAAAAAGACAATTAATTTCACAAGGTTAAACCTCAAGTGATGTGCCATTGTTGTGTTTTTAATGTAGAAATGTACGACTCTCTCCTTTTTGTTTTAATGAGCAGTTTCCATTTTGTCGCAGCCTTTTTTGTAAAGAGTATGAATACGAATAACAGAAAATGAATAGCGTAATGACTGCCATCAGTTGAATTGATGAGTGTTCGTCTATTTTGTGCGCAGGACGCCATGGTCCACTTGGTGAAGATCTCTCGTGTCATCCGCACCCCACAAGGAAACGCTCTGCTGGTCGGAGTCGGCGGGTCTGGAAAGCAAAGTTTGACCAGACTGGCCTCGTTCATCGCTGGATATCAAAGTTTCCAAATCACTCTCACGCGGTAAGTTTAAGAGTTATAACTTGATTAATCAGCGCATTATACGTCAGTCTGGACTCAGAGATGCATTTAGTTAGTGCAATGGAAATCTAAATCCCTCCATCTTCTCCTTCTTCCTTTGTACCTACAGTAAGATGAACTCATCCTGGGCTTGAACGGGTCAAATGGCTGCTTATCTTTAAGGTCCAGAGTGCCATCCACTTGCTTTGTAACACATGCCAGCAGGTGCCAACTTCATTATGTTGACCCCATTTGTAAAAAGCATCTGCTACATGAATGAATATTAAGCATCAGTGACAGCCATGAGGGTTTAGGATCATTTTACAATTTCCGTTTTTGAAAAATGAAAGGGATTACAATCCGGTTAATGTTCTTCAAGACACAATAAAAACTTTTCAATCAACTGGAGTCAGAAGTTCAGCGTTTGTATTTAATGTAGACCTGTTTACAGTGCACTGTCTAGTGGAATGTATTTTGTAATACATTTCATAATAAAATACATTGCATTTTCCACTCCAACTGTTGGTGCATCACGAGCATTTGTAGTAAGATAAAAATCACTACAAATTTTTGTGATGCACCATCTGTTGGAATGACAAGTGCAATGCATACAGGTTAAATGCTGTTTGGTATGCAATTTGCAAAAGCAGCATTAATGTTTGTGATACGTCAATGCATATGTCTCTGTTATAAGCGATTTGGTATGGGACTCTTAAAAGCAGTGTTAATATTTCTGGTGCGTCATCTGTTGGAATGACAAATGCAATACATACAAGTTTAATGCTGTTTGGTATACGATTTGTAAAAGTACCATTAAATATAACATTTTCTCTTAAGGGTTATATAAAAATAACAAAAAAAAAAAATGCATTTATCTTAGTGAATAATTAAATAACAGCATCAGCTTTTAAGCATAAGCTCAGAAGGATATGAGGCTAGGTGCACATTGGACCAGGGTTCAAATACATCTCTTACAACTCTTCAACTCTGATATATGTCATTTGGTATGGGATTCCTAAAAGCAGTGTCAATTTTTGTGTTGTGCCATCTGTTGGAATGACAAATGCAATGCAAATGTCTGTTATGTGCCATTTAGTATAGGATTTGTAAAAGCAGTGTTAAAGTTAAACAGTATTTAACAGATATGCATTGCATTTTCCATTCCAACAGATGACGCATTAGAAATATTAAGACTGCTTTTAAGATCCCCATACCAAATCACATATAACAGAGACATATGCATTGTTGCATCACAAACATTAATACTGCTTTTACAAATCGCATACCAAACAACATTTAACAGATATGCACTGCATTTTTCATTCCAACAGATGGCGCATCAGAAATATTAACACTGCTTTTAAGAGTCCCATACCAAATCACATATAACAGAGACATATGCATTGATGCATCACAAAAATTAATGCTGCTTTTACAAATCACATACCAAACAGCATTTAACAGATATGCGTTGCATTTTTCATTCCAACAGATGGCGCATCAGAAATATTAACACTGCTTTTAAGAGTCCCATACCAAATCACATATAACAGAGACATATGCATTGACACATCACAAAGGTGGCTTATATACATAGGAAAAGTCACAAAGCACAGGAGAACATAAGAAAGCTCATCAACTCCTAAGCGCAATCAAAATGAACCACCAGGAATTGTGAGAGACTCTCCGGTTTTACAAGTTGGAGGGCCGTTCCTGGCAGTGAGGTGATTGGCAGGTGCCCCCCCCCCTTGGGGTTCCACCCTCTAAACACATGGAATATAACACAGGCAGATACGTATATAAAGGATACTGAGGAAGAACCCTAGCTGAGATATAACAAGAGTATGGTGTCTTTGTTATGTTTAGTGATTGATGTCAACATGGTGCCCAATTTATGATTTGAGTATCTAAACACCATCTTACATCAGCGTTTCTCAACCTTTAAGTATTTGCGACCCGAGTTTTCATAACAGTTTTAATCGCGTCCCCCTAACGTTTTTTTAAAAGGAGCCCACTAATACCAATTTGTTCTTTTTTAATTAATGATATATCATAAATGCATATTTTATTATTCCTACTTAACTTTTATCCACATTTATCTAACTCTATATTTATTTTTCTAGTATCAGAATGTAGTTTAAGCTAATTTGTTTTGGTTTCAATAGATGTATTTTTCATATTTTCGATTCTTTTTTTCACATCTTCGCACCCCCCTTTTTGTTACTTCGCGCCCCCCTAGGGGGGCCCGCCCCACAGTTTGAGAACCACTGGCTTACATGTTTCTTTCTTTTTCCTTAGAACTTACAACACTGGCAATCTCATGGATGATCTTAAGCAGCTCTATCGAACAGCAGGCCAGAAAGGCAAAGGCATCACTTTCATCTTCACGGACAATGAAATTAAAGACGAGTCTTTCCTGGAGTATATGAACAACGTGCTGGCCTCCGGCGAGGTGTCCAACCTGTTTGCCCGTGACGAGGTGGACGAGATCACTCAAGACCTTATCGCAGTAATGAAGAAGGAATATCCTCGACGAGTCCCCACGCCGGAAAATCTCTACGACTATTTTCTGTCACGGGTTCGCAGCAATCTCCATGTTGTCCTCTGTTTCTCACCTGTGGGAGAGAAGTTTCGCACCCGTGCTCTGAAGTTCCCCGGGCTCATTTCCGGTTGCACCATGGACTGGTTTCAGCGATGGCCTAAGGATGCTCTGGTGGCTGTGGCCCAACACTTTCTGAGCTCTTATAAAATCGAGTGTTCAGACGAAGTGAAGCAAAATGTGGTGAACACCATGGGAACCTTCCAGGATCTGGTGGCGGAAAAGTGCGTGGAGTACTTTGAACGGTACCGCCGTCAGACCTACGTGACGCCCAAGTCATACCTGTCCTTCATAGGTGGCTACAAAATCATCTACAGTGAGAAGATTGCTTATGTGGGGATGCTCGCCGAACGCATGAGGACAGGTAAGTGTAACTCTACTGGCAATAACCGAAAAAAAGTTCTGTGTGATTGTATTTAGTAAATGATAAGCTTCAATTCATTTTCAGTCGTGTGTAAAAGTAAGTGCACCCCTCAGAATGTGTCTTCTTTGCTAACACAGTTGAGACAATCATTTATAAAGTGGAATGTGTTTATTTGATGAAAAATAAACCGATGTACCCAGTGGCGTAGCTAGCTTGATGCAGATCCCCTGAGGTGGGCCCCTTCTATTTAGCATAACTGTTAGTCATTTATTCACAATTAGATCTCAGGGGCCGGCTGGGCGGTGGCATCTGTAACCGCGTCACTATCAGATCACATGCTGGTGACAAACAAACCAGCTCTCTAAATGGAGTTTGTAATAACTTTTTTTAATCGTAAGTTGGCAAAAATAAAATAAATTGTGGGAATGAAATGTGGGAGGTGTGGGTAGCAGCAGTGGCACATAAATTTATGTAAGACTAGGGGGCTCTTCTGCCCCCTCTCGCTTCGCTCACCAACCCCCGGACACACTAGCCACTTTATGGCTCTGCCGCAGGCGTATGGGGAGGCCGATGTACAATTTGAACAGTTTGTTATTTTCATAAGAATTGTTACATATGCATAATAGAATGAACTATTCTACATTACAGCAAGTAATGTAATAAATGTAATGTAATAAATTGAAAGTAAATTATGTTTCATGTTGCGTTATACGATTTCGTTGTGTTTGGCTTTGAAATGAAGACGCAAATACTTTTTAAATGTACACTCTTACTGTAAAACTTCAGTAAAAACTAATTTTTGAATGAACGTTTTGTCAAAATCGCATTGAATTTTGATTATGTGTTTGGGGTTACATCGTGACAACGCAACATATGACTGCCCGTGAGTGAATTTCGTTTCTTTCTCTCTAGTAAATAAACCGACTTTTTCGAATGTTTGCCCTTGTGATTTGTTAATTGTCATAGTAAAAAGCGATTCGAACAGGAAACTGTAACCGTTTTAATACGACTGGCATATCGAGATCCCCTTTGGTGTCTCATGTTAGATGGACTACATTACCTTTCTTGTCGCCGATTCAGATTTTACATGTCGGAATTGTTCGCCCAATTTAGAATACAACTAATCCTGTCCCATTGCATAGCTCATCACTCAGACATAAATTACGTAATAACATTACGATACGTCCTTCTATCAACAGTAATTCTCGTGGTGGAAGACCAGACGGTGTTAACGGTTGTAGATATTCTTCGTGATATTGTAAGTTGATGTTTTCATCTTCTGCACCATCACCGCCAACTGTTTTAGCAGAGTCTATTGATACGGATTTAACCAATTTGCCGTGTAACCGATAGACAATTTTGCCGTTAAGTCGTTTGACTTCATCGTTTCTTGGTGCTAGGATTGCTCGTGTACTCATTTTTCTTCGAGATGAAATTCTTCATTAAGATTTGGACATAATACGCTTTCTTTTACTGGGAACCTAAAGTAAGGAAAACATAAAAATTTATAAGAGCTGAGAGCGCAGGAACTGTGTCTAACAAAAGCATTGACGCCAATGAGAAGTGAGAGGACCGCGGGCGTGAACCGGAAATGGTGACAGGAGGGCGGGACTTGAAAAAAATCTCTTGGCAATAGTCTCGTCTCAAGATTTTCTTTTATAATAGAGAGATGTGGGCCTGCTTACTTTTCCAAGACAGCTTTGTGAAGGGAGATGATTCAAATGTGACGTAAGCTAGAAAGCAGAAACTCTTCCGTACTATAAAATGAAACCATTTCAGTTTGCATCAAATTAAAACGACAACACCGGCTGACGGGATACTACCACACAATCGACCAGTTCTACGCAAGTTCTGAGAAAATAGACATCATAAAATGGTGACGCTCACAAATCCTCACGGCAGTGACACTAATGCACAGTCAGCCATACTAAGGGACACAATAAAACAAATTACAGATTTGTTAAACTGTTAAAGCTTATTAAAATGCAATTGACTGACAAGTCCTAAATCATATTACTTAGAATATCACCGGCACCTTAAAATACTCGCTCGCGTGCTTCCTGTCCCACAAAAATCTCAACAATGTTGAACACGTCAAGTTGTCTGGCGAGCTCGTTTTCGATTGAGAGTCCAGCCAAGCCACTAAATCTGTGAAGTGGAGCTTCTGAGGTCATTTGTGATGAGTTTGAACTTGGAGAACGATCGTCCACACGCAACAACAGTCATTGGCGTAGTCGGCAGGAACATGTAAGCCGTGGAAACGTCACTGAAAACAGACGACAGTGTACAGCGATCTATCAGCAACTGTTCAGCTACTTCGAAAAACGGTCGACTTTGATTGACAGGATGGACTGAAAACACACACGGGAAAACGCCGGTGAAATGTCGGTGCTGTAGCGTTCAACGAGAAGATCAATGGGAGCGTACAATTCGTCATCAGGTATCGAGGTCAGAGAAGACAGTCAGTCAGTCATTTCCCAACCCGCTATATCCTAACACAGGGCCACGGGGGTCTGCTTGAGCCAATCCCAGCCAACACGGGGCGCAAAGTGGGAAACAAGCCCCGGGCAGGGCGCCAGCCCACCGCAGGGCACACACACACATACACCAAGCACACACTAGGGACAATTTAGAATCACCAGTGCACCTAACCTGCATGTCTTTGGACTGTAGGAGGAAACCGGAGCACCTGGAAGCGAACCCGGGTCTCCTAACTGTGAGGCAGCAGTGCTACCCGCTGCACCACCGTGCCGCCCTCAGAGAAGACATCGTACATTGAATATACTGCATCAAGACTGTGAACTCGCTGTTTTAATTAAGTTATTAAAGATTTTTTAACAAATCTATATGGCCCCAAGCGGGCCCCCAAGCTCGTAGGTCCTTGTGCTTTGCACAATCTACACAATCCGTTGCTACACCATAGGATGTACCGTTTCTGCGTGAGGAAAAAGTATATCCACCCTTGGCTTCTATAACTGGCATTGCCCCCTTAAGTTGGCATTTCTTATAACTGTCTAGCAGACTCTGATGTCGACTCCACTCCTCCATGCTGAATTCTTTCAGCTGTGTGATGGCACAGGGGGGTCTCTAGCGTGCAAAGCCCGTTTCATATCCTCTCATAAGCATCTCAGACCTGTCCTTTGACTTGGCCATTTCCAGAACCCTCCACTCATTTCTTTTCAGCCATTCCTGTTTGGATTTACTGGTATGGTTAGGAGCAGCATGGTGGCGCAGTGATAGCGCTGCGTTTGCGTTCCGACTCCTCCCTACATTGAGTTTGCATGTTCTCCCCGTGTCAGTATGGGTTTTCTCCCAGAGTCCAAAGACATGCAAGTTTGGTGGATTGGCAACACTAAATGAACCACAGTGTGTGGACCGGCACCCTGTCCAGGGTCTGTTCCTGCCTTGCACCCTATGCTCGCTGTGATAGGCTCCAGCAGACCTCCGTGACCCTGCTTAGGGACTAAGTGGGTTAGAAAATGACTGACTGGTATGGTTAGGGTTATTCTCATGAAGCAAGGTCCACCTTCAATTGAGCTTCAATCTTCTGACAGATGGCCTCTTATGATCTTCAAGCACTCTCTGGTACAACGCTCAGTGAATTCCATGATGGCAAGTAACGTGCAATCCAAAGCAGACGAGTCCCAATGCAGAAATCTAAAGGCAAAGTTATAAAGCAAATTAAACAATTGCCCTTTTTATTTTGTCCCCAAATCATTTTTGCTAACTCCTGAGACTTGTCTTCTTCCTCTCTCCAGGTCTGGCCAAGCTAATGGAGGCTGAAGTATCTGTGAATCAGCTCTCCAAGGAGCTGGCGGTGAAGGAGGCCGACCTTGCCGTTGCATCCAAAAAAGCGGATGGGGTCCTGCAGGAGGTGACGGTGAAAGCCCAAGCAGCAGAGGCTGTAAAAGCGCAGGTGCAGAAAGTGAAGGACAAAGCCCAGGCCATCGTGGATGAGATCGAGGCAGATAAGGCTGTGGCAGAGGAGAAGCTGGAGGCGGCAAGGCCGGCGTTGGAGTTGGCAGAGGCGGCCCTGCAGGTGGGTTCGAATTTAAAACAGAAATTTGTGATGTCCCGTGTCAGTGGTCCTTTGGCATTGTCTCTCGATGAAGCTTTGAGTAGTTCATAAACCAAGGATGCACCAGTAGCTAGTGAGGAGTGTAAAAAAGGTGCCAAAGTGTTTATAGTGCATCAATAGATTCAGTGTCCAGAATGAATACATACATGAATAGCTAAAAATATTCCATTTATATATAAGAGCCTCCTAAAACCAGTCAGCCACAAAAGATGAGAGATCATAAGAACATAAGAAATTTGACAAACGACCATTCAGCCCATCAAGCTAAGCTGCCCCAACATCTTATTCAGATTCGTCTTTAAGGTTCTCAAGATGTCTGCTTCACCTCCATGTCTCCATGTTCCAGAGTCCCACAATTCTTTGTGTGAAGAAGAGCTTCCTGGCTTTAGTCTTAAATGCACTTCCCCTTGATTTCCACTAGGTGTCCTCGAGTAATTGATTCACCCTTAAGCTGTAAATGTTGCCTCATCTTCTTTGGATCTACCTGGTGGTGGCCCCCTCGCCATCTCCTCCGCTCAGACTAAACGGGTTGAGTTCTCGGAGTCTGTCACAGCAGGACGTGTCCTCAAGCTCTGAGATGCTCTTGTTTGCTCTCCTCTGCACAGCTTCAAGTGATGCTACAGTATCTCACAAAAGTGAGTACACCCCTCACATTTCTGTAAATATTTTATTATATCTTTTCATGGGCCAACATTGAAGAGATGACACTTAGATACGATGTAAAGTAGTCCGTGTACAGCTTGTATAACAGTGTGAATTTGCTGTCCCCTCAAAATAACTCAACACACAGCTATTAATGTCAACAATGTGAAAAATGCCCAAATTGTGCCCAAAGTGTCAATGTTTTGTGTGGCCACCATTATTTTCCAGCACTGCCTTAACTCTCTTGGGCATGGAGTTCACTAGAGCGTCACAGGTTGCCACTGGAATCCTCTTCCACTCCTCCATGACGACATCACGGAGATGGTGGATGTTAGAGACCTTGTGCTCCTCTACCTTCCCCACAGATGCTCGATAGGGTTTTAGGTCTGGAGACATGCTTGGCCAGTCCAGCACCTTTACCCTCAGGTGTGTTTGGGTTGTTATCTTGTTGGCATACTGCCCTGCGGCCCAGGGAGGGGATCATGCTGTGCTTCAGTATGTCACAGTACATGTTGGCATTCATGATTCCCTCAATGAACTGTAGCTCCCCAGTGCTGGCAGCACTCATGCAGCCCCAAACCATGACACTCCCACCACCATGCTCGACTGTAGGCAAGACACACTTGTCTTTGTACTCCTTACCACGTTCCTGACACACATGCTTGACACCATCTGAACCAAATAAGTTTATCTTGGTCTCATCAGACCACAGGACGTGGTTCCAGTAATCCATATCCTTAGTCTGCTTGTCTTTCTTGTGCACCATCTTTAGAAGAGGCTTCCTTCTGGGACGACAGCCATGCAGACCAATTTGATGCCGTGTGCGGCGGGCGTACATTCTGAGCACTGCCAGGCTGACCCCCCACCCCTTCAACTTCTGCAGCAATGCTGGCACCACTCAAAAGACAACCTCTGGATATGACGCTGAGCACGTGGCACTCAACTTCTTTGGTCGACTGTGGCGAGGCCTGTTCTGAGTGGAGCCTGTCCTGTTAAACCTGTCGCTGTGTGGTCTCGGCCACCGTGCTGCAGCTCAGTCTCAGGGTGTTGCCAATCTTCTTATAGCCTCGGCCATCTTTATGTAGGGCAACAATTCTTTGTTTCAGATCCTCAGGGAGTTCTTTGCCATGAGGTGCCATGTTGAACTTCCAGTGACCAGTATGAGCGAGTGTGAGAGCGAGAACAGCAAATTTAACACACCTGAGACCTTGTAACACGAGTCACATGACGCCGGGGAGGGAAAATGGCTAATTGGGCACAATTTGGACATTTGTCACTTAGGGGTGGACTCACTTTTGTTGCCAGTGGTTTAGACGTTAATGGCTGTGTGTTCAGTTATTTTGAGGGGACAGCAAACTTACACTTTTATACAAGCTGTACACGGACTACTTTACATTGGATCAAAGTGTCATATCTTCAGTGTTGTCTCATGAAAAGATAGAATAAAATATTTACAAAAATGTGAGGGGTGTACTCACTTTTGTGAGATACTATATGCCTTTTTTTAACATTTTATTGAATTTATTAAAATCAAATAACATTCCATACAAGCAAGTCAAGTTTAACAAAACCAGGTATGAAATAAATCAACCCCCACCCATGAGAAAGTGAGCTAAGCCAACAGAGTAAAACTTTAATAATAGGATAAATAAACAAAGAAACAAACAGATAAATAAATAAACCTACTCTCGCTCTCTTTTTATATATATATATATATATATATATATATAACGGAATAATTTAATCGAGATGTTGAGAAAACAAAAATTTGTTTTCTTGATATAATGGAATAATTTTATCGCGATCTCAAGAAAATGAAGTTTGTTTTCTTGAGATAAAGGAATAATTTTATCAGGATGATGAGAAAATAAAAATTTTCTTGAGATAACAGAACTATTTTATCGCGATCTCAAGAAAACAAACTTTGTTTTCTTGAGATAACGGAATAATTTTATTGCGATTTCGAGAAAACTAACTTTGTTTTCTTTGAGATAACGGAATCATCTTCTCACGATCTCGCGAAAATGAACTTTGTTTTCTTGAGATAACGGGAATCATTTTATCGAGATGTTGAGAAAACGAAAATTTCTTTTCTTGAGATAACGAAATCGTTTTATCGACATTGTGGAACCGAAAAAATACTCTGAAGATTTTCACTTTAAATGAAGGCTAAAGGAGTCAAAGGAATTAGATTTATTGCAATAAACAATAACACGGACTCAACTCAATTAGGCCCAACTGATCTGGGCCCCGAATCATTTCTTATCATGCTGACCTCGCTCAAGACAGTTCATTCGCTGCTCCTTCTGACTCCCTTCTGCAGCTGGCTTCCCAAGTTATCATGAGAACCCCCAATATCTCTCATATATTGTCATTCGCCTTCAACTTTTGCTTCCCCTCTTTTTTAGGTCGGTCCTGAGCTTGCAGGTGTTCCCCGTCTTCTGCTCTTGGGCTGTCTCTATCTATCATTCTCCCCCTTCTCTGTCCCTCAAGTTGATAAGATATTGGTGGCTACAGTTAAGCTTTAATTAAAAAAGAAATATGGCATGCGCCTTTATTTAACCATTTGCTTGGTATGTCTGACTTGTATTAATACTTGCACTAAGGTTAATGCTTAAAAGTTTTCGTATCTATTTCTGCTAATACATGAATATACTAATTTCTTATTTTCCATAGCATCAGGCTCGCTTAGATTGCGATGCCTATACAGCTGAAGCTTTGCTAACCGTCTTCTTAAATGACGGACACTAACGTTATTATTTTCTAAATTAAGGCATAAACATATTATAGTCTGCGCCAGCCCTTGACTGAACAAAAATGTGACGTGCTGATCAATACAGTCCTGCTCTTCTGCATTTCAAACAGGACGTGGTCTCAATAAGCTTAACATTAAACGTTAGATACAATTATTTCATAATTTTGAGAAAACAAGATCTTTTGTCTTATCGAGATCTCGATAAAATTAGTCCGTTATCTTGACGAAACAATTTAAAAAAAATAACGATATTGTAGGGCGGCACGGTGGCACAGTGGGTAGCGCTGCTGCCTCACAGTACAGAGACCTGGGTTCGCTTCCCAGGTCATCACTGTGTGGAGTTTGCATGTTCTCCCCGTGTCTGCGTGAGTTTCCTCCTGGTACTCCGGAGGTGTTCAGTGCATTGGCGATTCTAAATTGTCCCTAGTGTGTGGTGGGTGTGTGTGTGGGTGTGTTTGTGTGTGCGCGCCCTGCCCGGGGTTTGTTTCCTGCACCCTTTGTTGGCTGGGATTGGCTCCAGCAGACCCCAGTAACCCTGTAGTTAGGATATAGCGGGTTGGATAATGGATGGATGGGTTTCTGAGAATAACCGAGTTGAGCAAGCTCATGGAAATGTGTTGATTGTTTGCTGTCGTCCAGTATTGATCTCCATTGGGTCTCATTCTATCAGAAACTTTGTTCTGTCCATTCTCCACAAAAACATACAATTAAATATTTGTCATGGCCATCACTGCAGACTACATGGGTTACGTTTTGGACCTTTGCTAAAGTCATTATACATTAAAACATTTGTGATAGACGGGACGCCTTGCTGATGGAAGGACCGGGGGAGAGAGCTTATAAGGGACATTACCTCCCCTAGAACAGCCCCCCTGGTTTGGCATACTGCCACAGCCTTGCAGCTTGGAAGCTCAGCCTTGTTGGGGTCCGTGGTCACCGCATGCAGAGCTATGGCGCCCTTCATTGCACCCCACCCGGAAGTGCTGCCGGAAGGACATCACGGGACACCAGGAGAAACTTACAGGTGCTCAATAAAAGGAGCCGCTCACTCCGTTCAGGGAGTCAGAGTCGGGAGGAGGAGGAGGAGGTGGATGATGAAGCTTGCCAGAGGAAGAGTGGAAGTGCTGGGACTGTGCGGAGGGGTTGGCGATTTGGGAAGCGTCTTCCCACAATGAAATAAACCCTGTGTTTTGCTGGAACTTGTGCTATCGTCTGTCTGTGTCGGGTTTGAGGGGCTGGTGCGCCCCCTGGTGGTCACATAATATGGTATACCACTTATTTACTTTTCATTTATATTGTAGCAGACATTATAAGAAACGTAGAGAAGATTTAAAGTATACGAGACGATGCGTGTAGGTTATATGCAAATACTACACCATTTTAGATAAGGGGCTTGAGAATCCACGGATTTTGGTATTCGCCGGGAATCTTGGAGCCAATCCCCCGCAGATGCAGAAGGCCGACTGTATCCCACTTTACATTTGCAGAGTTTCAGATTTATTCTTGCTTTTCATGATGTCTAAGAGGTTCATGTTAGTCAGACGTGCAAGTAGGAGTTTCAGTGTATGTGACGATCCTGCCGCTACTGCGCTGTCCCAGAGAACACGCTGATGTTCACATTAGCAATATTTCTGTTTTTCTCGCTTTGTTTCTTTTTGTTTTTTGCTTGTGTTGCCTAAACTGCGCCGGCTGATGTATTTCTCTGAGCTGTGGCATCAAACGTAAAGGCCTGTCATGAGGCAGCGGCCTCTCTTTTGTGTGGTTTGAAGGGCGGCGAATCCCTCGTAATTTACAATAATAATTCCAACTCAGCTGCATGGCAGAATTCGGGATTAGCCACGGGTTACAGAGGTTAACTGTATATGACGCGTATTTACTTTTCGTAATGGGAATGCAGGATATAATGACATTTTTCAGGTTACTGACACTTGATTGATTTCCCCATAAAAATACCCATCAGGCTCAGTCAAAAGGTTAAATCTGCTGGTCTGATTTAAAAAAAAAAAAAGGCCGGAGTATTAGATGAGATGCTGTGCATTGGTTGCATTTCTGTCACCGCCTGAGCTTTAGTGTCGCGACGGAAGAGAAAAACTAAAAATCAAAAGAAATAAAAAATTAAAAAGAAATAAATCCAAAGCGTAGGAAAGGTGGTGTAGTGCTAGGAGATTGTGGGTTCGCTTCCTGGGTCCTCTCTGCATGGAGAGCACTTTGAATAGTGAGAAAAGCGCTGCATAAATGTAAATTATTATTATTATTATTATTATTATTATTATTATTAATGTGCAGACAGTGGGTGAAAATGTGAGAACCCCAGAATCAAGTAACGTCACACGATCCAGCATGTCCGATCAAGTTCATTATCATAGACTGTGCCATTTTGAAGGACAATGACTTCAAAGGGGACCCCTCCCAAGGTCTCTTTGTCCCATTTTCATCTGGCAGAAGATACCACAGCCTCCAAACCAGTTCTGTCAGGTTCTGCAACAGTTTCTACCCCTTGGTGGTCCAGACTCTGAACTGTGCTGCCCCCCCCCCCCCCCACCACCCTCAGATTTCCTCCTAGTAGCTTATTAATATGACATACTTTTGTTACACTTGTTACCAGGTTCAGGTTCAGGTTGGGTGCACTGGCACCCGTACCCACCACACAATGAAACTGCACAAGACCCCAGTTGGCAACCCCCAAGGCAGATGCGCAGTCGAGTCCTACCCTCCACAAATGACCATCTATCTGCCGCAGCCAGGTGTTATGTGGCCTGGTCCAGACAGTCAGGTCCTCATCAATGAGGGTCCTGTGAGCCGGATCACCCTTGGGTAATGGCGCCACATGGCCATAGTGCTGTAACTGATGCTCCCCCACAATGCAGGTCATGTGCCTCATTCGAGACTCAGACCAGCGGCACTCAAGGATTCTCTGAAGAGACACACATGAAGGAGTCCAGTCTTCATCTCAGGTCACTGGACAGCGACCATGTCTCACAGACAGGAAGCACCAGGACTCTAAAGACTTGGACCTTCGTCCTTTTGCCGAGATATCAGGAGCGCCACACACCCCTTTCCAGCGAACCCCATTGCTATCCCAATCCATCTACAGACTTCATGGAAAGAGTCACCAGAGACATGAATGTCACCGCTGAGGCAAGTAAACCTTTCAATGAGGTCGACACTCTCTCCGCAGACAGACACCCTGCTGATGACCGTGCCTAAGAGGTCATTAAAAGCACTAATCTTTGGTTTTTATCAGTACATTTACAAGCCCAGACACACAGACTCCTCACTCAGTCTCTAGAGACCCCCGATCAGAGCCGCCATTGACTCTGCGAAGATCACAGCATCGTCAGTAAAGTCAAGATCAGTGAATTTCTCTTCACCAACAGATGCCCCACAGCCGCTGGACCCCATGACCCTGCCCAACACACCCAGTCCATACAAGCATTGAACAGAGTAGGGGCAGAACAGACCCCTGATGGACCCCAGAATTAACTGAACACAAGAACTTGTTACCACCGTTTATTGATTTGGTTCTAACCCTAACCCTAACCCTAACAGAGTGATGGCAAGTACAAAGGGAAATGGACCAAGGATGAATGCCCTTTGGAGCCACCGCCCAGTACAAGCCTCTCTCTGTAGAAAAATAAAGTACGGAACAAACAAAGGAATAGTGACAAAGTCAAATCTTAGGGAGACATAGAACATTTATCTAAATAATACGAACAATCCTAAGAGAAACTAAGCTATGGAGATAACTTGGATAGGACCCATCACAAAAAACACTATTCAGTCTTATTAGGACAAGGAGAAGTCTTGGTGTCAGCCCAAAACAAATTAATATTGATGGCCAGTGCATTCTGAGCGCCCATAGGACTGAAAACACCCAGCGTACCATTACAGCAGTGTGATCGGAGCCTATGGGAACTCTGTTCTTCCCTAACCCTAACCCTAACTGATTGCTTAATTGATTAATTAATGAATTAATCAGTCCATTTCTTTCTTTCTTTATTTTATTTTCATTTATTACTGTCTTCTCATTTATTTATTTATAGATTGTTTCTCCACTCGTCTTGCCCTTGTCCTGTATTTGTGTATTTGGGGCTTTTGCCTCACTGAATGCTGCACTACGGTGTGTGGGTGGTACGACAACATGGCACTTCATGAATTCTTTTGATTCATTCTGGCAGCAGCAGGGATTCGACGAGTGTAACGTGGCTCCCGTGTCCCACTGGCTTGTAAAGGTGGACAGTGTAGTCTCAGACATTTCTGCACTCGGACAGCAGACATGCAGGATTTGAACCCCAGGCCTGGAGTTGGGAGGCAGCAGCACTCAGATCCCCAAAAGAACTGACTGAAAATGCTACAATAAGGACATGACTAGTAGAATTATAGACTTCGGATACAAATGTGCAAAATGTTAGATCATAAAATTCACATAATAGGAATGAAAGAACAATAAGTGTTTGTGAAATTTACTGTAAAGCAAATGACCTTCTTGTAAAATCAGATTTAAAACTTTCTGCTGCGTCTGAACCCCCGGTCTGTCTGTAGGTGGGAGCTTCAGAACTCAAGGGCATCGACTCTGAATGAAGCCTTTTGCAATTTTTTCTCGCTCTTCTTCTGTTCTGCCCTGGGCAAGTTGAGCAAGCCGACCCCTGCGATCGGGGGGGCACTGCAAGGTCGATACTTAAAAAAGTATTTCAGATGAAATATTCTTAACCTTGAACGTTAAGTTCTTGAAAAATGAGTAAGAGGTAGCTGGAGCGGCGTGTTCTTTACTAGCCTACGACTCAGTGACAAGGCCTCCACTTGGGTGAGGAACAAACCTGTCCTCACTTTGACATTAAAGAGGCTTCTCTGATTGTCACTGTCAAAGAAAGGCAAATGAAATCCAATGAAATATGAAACACTGGAACACACACACACACACACACACACACACACACACACACACACACAAGCGTTCTGTCCTGGCAGTCACTTCAGCTAATCCTTCACCTACTAGCAGTCAGTTGATTCAAATCCATTGACAATCATAACACTTGAGGACGTGACGGCTCCCTTAATACTACAATTACAGAGCGTTCGTCTCTGAGTCTGTGACGTTGTTATGAAAGGCCACTTGAAGGACAGTCTCTTTCTTTCATTCCTTCCTTTTGGACATGTGCTTATGGTGCCATTGTGCAAACACGTGTCCAAGCTTGGCAGTTTTATGGCTGTCATTCACCTCCTCCTTTTATTCTTTCTTCTTCACACCTCTTTTTCTCCCTATGTCTGTGCTCTCTTTACTGTCACTCATAACATCTTTTTAATTTGACCTTTAGCTGTTTACAAAAAGTCTTCAGGTTTTCAAATTATTCTGAGCACCTCCTTCGTCTTACCCTTCTTTAAAATGATTTTTTAATTGGTAGGGTCAGCAGTCCACTCTGTCACATGACATCTCTTGTTTTATTTTAGACAATGGGAATTACAATTCCACTGAAAATACACAGAAGCACTAGCCACTAAAACTGAACAGGAACAGCTTTCCATAACACATCACGATAGATAGCACTATATAATAATAGATAGATATGAAAGGCACTGTATAATAGATAGATATAATGAAAGGCACTATGTAGATAGATAGATA
>JANRMT010062817.1:5276257-5287338 GCA_026402145.1 Polypterus bichir lapradei | reverse complement strand
GATAGATAGATAGATAGATAGATAGATAGATAGATAGATAGATAGATTAAAGGCACTATATGATAGATAAATAGATAATATTTTTTTACATTTATATAGCTCTTTTCTCACTCAGCAATTGCAGGTTACAGGCCTTGCTCAAGGGCCCAACAGAGCAGAGTCCCTTTTGGCATTTATGGGATTTGATCCGGCAACCTTCTGATTGCCAGTGCAGATCCCTAGCCTCAGAGCCAACACTCCGCTAGATAGAATAGATAGAAAAGTACTATATAATAGATAGATAGATTAAAGGCACTATATGATAGATAGATAGATAAATTGATAGAAAGGCACTATATGATAGATAGATAGATTAAAGGCACTATATGATAGATAGATAGATAAATAGATAGAAAGGCACTATATGATAGATAGATAGATAGATTAAAGGCACTATATGATAGATAGATAGATTAAAGGCACTATATGATTGATAGATAGATAGATAGATTAAAGGCACTATATGATAGATAGATAGGAGAGGCACTATATAACAGATAGATAGATAGATACTATATAACATAACACATATAAACAAAAGAAGATTAAGAGATGACCTGACTGAAGTGTTTAAAATGATGAAGGTAATCAGTCCAGTGGATCGAGACTTTTATTTTAAAATGAGTTCATCAAGAACACGGAGACACAGTTAGAAACATGCTTAGGACACATTTCACACAAACATTAGGAAGTTTTCCTTAAAACTGCAGACACGTAGAATAAGTGACCAAGTAGTGTCGCAGACAGTAGGACTTTAGGGACCTTTAAAACTCAACTTGAGGTTATTTTAGAAAAATTAACTGGTATGATGGAAACCATGGGCGTCAGCAGCCCCAAACCCCCAACACAAACACTCACAGTGTCCCGGGTTCAAACAAAAGATGGTTTATTCACCCAAATTCCGTCTCACAATACCTCAAAGTGGCACAAGCATGAGTGATATGTCTCTCTCTCTCTCTCTCTCTTTCTCGACAGTCCACAATTCCTCTCTCCACGATACTCTCACCACCACACGGCCCTCCTCCAGTCGAGTGTTGCCTTCCTTCCTCCCAGCTCTGACTTGCCTGGACAAGGAAGTGCGGTCCCTTTTATTGAGGACCTGGGAGTACTTCCGCTGCCAGGGCGACTGCCCAATGGAAGTACTGTATTTCCAGGTCATATGGAAGTCCTATTTTAGGGAGCACATCTCCCTGCAGTGCCTCCTTTGCGGCACCCAGGAACCCCAGTAGGGCTGTGTTTGCCAGACTATACTTCCCAGCATGCCCTAATGGTTCTATACTGAGCACCGATATCCAGGGCCGCTGCCATCTAGTGTCCTGGGTGAATAAAGAGTCCCCAAAGATGTCTTCTTCTGGTGGGCTGTCCGTCCATCTTCTCCAGCCATCGCTTCCAGGCTTGGCTCCTTCCTCTCTCCTGTTCGGGATGCCATCTGTCTGTTCAGAGCCTCCCCGTCCAGGTAAGGAACAATCTTCTCCTCTGGTCGGGATGCCCATCCTATCCCTGTGGCATTTACACTTTGGTGGACTGAATGGCCTTATCTCATCCAGATTGTTCTAACATATCATTAAAGTGGCTGTGAAAATCAAACACAGAATGACGGCACATCATCAATTAATGAGTTCATCTTCAGTTGTGCCTTGCGGGCCGACACTTTGATTGACGTCATGTTTTTTAATTTTTTTTTTTTGCCCACACTGTTTTGATTCCTTAAGTGGCCGATTGCTAAAATGTCACCGCCTAATTGTTTTATGAAATGACTTTCCGAATGGATTTTGGCAGCGTCTCAAATTCTTATCTCAGTTAACCAAATCCTATTCCTAGCCCTTTGAAGAAAATGACCCCAACATTTAAATTTCCTTATTAAATGAAATGAAACTTAATGGCACGTGAATTTCTCATTTCGCTTTGCATAACGCTAACCCTCAATAGAAGTCAAACTCTCGATTATTCATTTTGAGGTGTGTGTTGTGGCATTTCGTCTTTGTACATTCAGTGTCATGTCTGCTCCTGCTATTTTTCCAGCAGGGCACAGGGTGCAGAGTAAAATTCCTAAATCTTTACAGACAGCTCTTTCGAAAAGGCAAAACTAAATCAAATTCCTGATGGAGCAGTGATGCCTGCGTGTAGTTCAATGAAGTGCAACATTCAGCTCATCGTAGATTTGTGGAGATATGCATTAAGAGGAGAGCTACTTCCAGTGCCACCCTCTAATGCTACAAAGTCCATTGTTAGTAAGAATAGCACATACGAGAGACAAGGCACAAAGATTTATTTAATCACTGCGGAAAAAACAATGCCCATAACCAAAAATCAGTCATTCCTTTTATCCAAGGTCTGAATCAGAAACCAAAAGTCAAAGTTATAATAATTGTAGCTGCGACTTTTCCAGTTGCCCAAAATCGAGCAGCGACTGAGTTGGCAAGGTAGGACCTGGCATGAGTCAAACGCATAATGAAAGAAATCTCTCAGTTTAATAAAGTCCGATTTGAAAATGTTTAGTGAAAATTCAGGGCACACACACAAACCAGGGACAATTTAGGATCGCCAATGCACCTAACCTGCATGTCTTTGGACTGTGGGAGGAAACCCACGCAGACACGGGGAGAACATGCAAACTCCATGCAGGGAGGACCCGGGAAGTGAACCCGAGTCTCCTAACTGTGAGGCAGCAGCACTACCCACTGTGCCACCGCGCCGACCGCTATATATTGGTTTTGGTTAAAATGGTTTCCTCTCTGTCTATGTAATGTGCTTTGAGTAGCAAGAAAATTGATATATGAATGTGCTTCATTATTATTATTATTTTTATTGCTATTATTACGATAACACAAGCCAAAGATACAGGATGCTTTACAGGATGAAGAAAGAGAAAAAAGACAAAATCCATCCATCCAATGGAACCAGCAATGTTATTAGGGGTCTTACTTTTGCTATATTTCTTAAGTTGAAAAATGCTGTCCTAGTAATCTGATTAATATGCAATTTAAAATTCAGGTCAGAGTCAATAGTTACCCCTAAATTCTTTACCTACACTTGACTTTTAATCCTAATGCATCAAGTTTATTTCTAATCACCTCATTTATCCATTATTGCCAATCACTAAAATTTCAGTTTTCTCTTTATTTAGCTTGAGAAAATGACTACTCATCCACTCAGAAACACAAGTAAGACATTGTGTTAGTGAATCAACAGAGTCGGGGTCATCAGGCGCTATTGATAAATACAGCTGTGTGTCGTCAGCATAGCTGTGGTAGCTCATGTTATGCCCCCAGATAATCTGACCTAACGGAAGCATGTAAATCGAAAAGAGCAGCGGACCCAGGATAGATCTTTGTGGAACACCATATAGAATATCATGTGTCTCTGAAGTATCTAACAAAGAATTTTCTACCTGCTAGGTAGGATTCAAACCAATTTAAGACCCTTCCAGAGAGGCCCACCCATTGACTAAGGCGATTTCTAAGAATATTGTGATCAATGGTATCAGATGCGGCACTCAGATCTAAGAGGATGAGAACAGATAAACGGCCTCTGTCTGCATTCACCTACAAGTCATTGACTACTTTAACGAGTGCAGTTTCTGTACTGTGATTTGTTCTGAAACCCGACTGAAACTTATCAAGAAACAGTCCGGTGGCAGCTGGCATCACGTTTTTGTGACAGGTCACTGCTAACGTCTTTTCTCTCTATGTGAGATTCTAAGATAAACAGGAGCTCATGAACTTTGTGCATCTTTCATTCTTCCAGGTTTTTGAACGTTACAGACGCATTTCTTTGCCTTTCATTTCTGTTTAGCGTACTGGGCTTCGGCGTCTTTCGGATTTTCTTTTCCTTTTCTTTTTCCATTGTCTAAATCTTTTCTCCCGAGCCCTTTGTCAGGCTGCTCTTATTTTTCGTCATAGCAGTGTGCTCTTCTTTCCATGCTCTGCAGCAGAATAAATAAATTGCACAAGTGTTATAAAATTTGATTGAATGACGAATCTCTTTATTCATTGATTGATAATTGTATTATCGTAGTATTTCCCTCTATGTACCCTTTACCTCAAGGGTAAGTGTTCTCATCAAGTTTGTTATCGGGTTGGTCTACTGTTGCACTTCAAGATGAACACACACATACATAGCTATACCCATACACACAGACCCTAACCACAACAGTTCCCCATGAAGGACACACACACGCTGATTAACCCTTAGTACTTTAAACCACACAAGTGCTTTAGGAATAACACTGCCTGTCATCAGACCTAAATATTACTTTTGGTCTACAACGATACATTTAAACATACAAAGGCTCAGCACTCTTGACTATAGGCCAGTGTTTCTCAACCTTTAAGTATTTGTGACCCAAGTTTTCATAACAGTTTTAATCGCGCCCCCCCCAACAATTTTTTGAAATGTAGATGCATATTTTATTATACCTACTTAACTTTTATCGACATTTATTTAACTCTATATTTATTGTTCTAGTATCAGAATATAATTTAGTTTAAGTTAATTTGTTTTGGTTTCAACAGATGTTTTTTTCATATTTTTGATTCTTGTTTTCTATTTTTCATATCTTCGCGCCCCCCTTTTTGTTACTTCGCGCCCCCCCTAAGGGGGCCTGCCCCACAGGTTGAGAACCACTGCTATAGGCCATTTATCAGCCAAGAATGCCTTCTTTTTGTACTGTTCCAACTATTGAGTGGCGCTCTCACCCTCAGCCTTAATAAACCCCACAGCACAGAAATAATGGCAAAAGTCCGGCTGCACCTAGGTACTCAAAGAAATCTACCTTATTACTTCAATCACTCTAGACATTAAGACAAAGCATAGAAAGTTAAAAACAGCATGGTATTTATTACAAGAATAATAATAATACCACTGGAACAAAAAATAATAGAAAATAGGTACTGATAGGAAATTCTGAATATATATATTCTTTACAAAAAGCTTACAAAAAAGGTAGAGATGACAAGGATGAATGTCCCAGGGAGGCATTTGATTTAGCAATCGATGTTCATGACACTTTTCTGACGACCAGTGCCGTCTTCGTCCATTCCTCTTCTTCTTCTTCTCCTCCCCTACTTTCTTCTTCTTCTGATGTTGCTTTCAATCCAAGGCATATTTATTATGAAATGTCATGCCATGGTTTCACAACAAATGCACCTGATTGGTTGGCTGTCAATATGATTGATGAATTTTGCTCAAACTCTTTAATCTATCTTTTCCCAGATAATAAAGTTCTTTGATTTTGCCCCATGTCCGTCTTTCCCAGGCTGTAAACCAAATTGTTGTCCCAGATGTCCATATCAATAGCCGGAGGTGTCGACTCAGTCTTCCTTTCCCAGGTTATAAAGTAATTGAGCCACCAGCACGTCTTTCAATGTTGAAACAGCTGTTTTTAAAAGTGAGGTGTAAGGGTCTTCCCTTACCTGCTTTGATTTGTCTTAAATGTAATTCATCTGTTGTTTTGTCTTGAGCAAAATATAATGGAATCCAAAATGTACAGATTTTATACACCATAACAATCTATTATACTTGTTTTTTTATTAGGAAGTTAAATTAAGCACCCGGGTGATTTATGATAGCAGGTGGCAGAGTGGGGGTGAAACGGGGGGCTGTCAAAGGTGAAGACATCTGATGACGTCTCTGACCCGAAGCCCAGCAGTGAGTTGAACTTTAGCATTTAACGTTAAATAGAAAGACCGGATGTCGGTCATCTTGTCACCGCAGCAGCTCTCGGTCTGACGAGTGTTCTGGATGTTCAGGATGTCGTTTCTCCACTGTCATGTTCAAGTCCTTTATTTATTTACAGGTAGATCTTTCTGATGTGTGTGCCGAAGCACAATTAGATTTTTCAACAAATGCAGGCCGATGCTTATGAGTCTCTGATGCCGATATTATTATGTGATAGGTGACGCTTGGAAGATGAGACTCGTAAATTGGATTATTGTTTGATGTTTGCCAGCCTTTTGTATTAAATCGTAATGTTCCGCCGTGCCGTCTGCACAACAGTCAAATGCGGCCCGGCAGCTGTTGCTTTGAAATGTTCTCGTGTCTCCCTGAGTCTGTGAAATTATTCTGAATCCGCTTTTGAAAGACGATCCTGTCTGTAATTTTTGAAAGAAATGACATGACAACTCACTCTCCGAGGGAATTGGAGATCCCATCTTGTGTTGCTGTCTAATAAAACAGCATTCGGGACTCCATTGTTGATTATTTACACGGACAAAAGTGAAATCTAAATGTGTGTAAATCCGCTTTGCCTTCTGGGCTATTGATCTGCTCAGTGAAGTAGCAGAGGGGCTTGTTCATCAGTTTCAGCTGCTATGGTGTAGTAAAGGGGGGGGGGGGGCGCAACAATGAGACGACCCCCAAAACAGGAATGAATGGGTTAACAGGTAGAGGGAGGCCACTGACATTTTGCTGTCCTCATCAGTTTTGTTGTTTTGCGTTTGATTATTGTCAGTGTCACTGCTAGTAGCATGAGGCCATACCTGGACCCTACGGAGCTGGCACAGGTGATCCAACATCTCCAGGATGACAGGCACATCGATACGTGTCATTGCCAGAAGGTTTGCTGTGTCTCCCAGCACAGTCTTAAGGGCATGGAGGAGATTCCAGGAGACAGACAGGCAGTTACTCCAGGAGAGCTGGACAGAGCCCCTCGTAGAAGGTCCTTAACCCATCAGCAGGACCTACCAGTATCTGCTTGTTTGGGCAAGGAGAAACAGGATGAGCACTGCAGGGCCTACAAAATGACTTCCAGCAGGCAGTTAGGCAGGCCACTGGTGTGAATATCTCTGAGCAAACAATCAGAAACAGACTTCATGAGGGGGGCCTGAGGGCCTGACAGTGTCCTCTACTGGGCACCATGGAGCTCGATTGGCATTTGCCATAGAATATCAGAACTGGCAGGTCCATCACTGCCGCCCTGTGCTTTTTACAGATGACAGCAGGTTCACCCTGAGCACATGTGACAGACATGAAAGGGTCTGGAGAAGCTGTGGAGAAAGTTCTGCTGCCTGTCACATCATTCAGCATGACCAGTTTGGTGGGGGGCTCAGTGATGGTCAGTCTGGGGAGGCATATCCATGGAGGGACGCACAGACCTCTACAGGCTAGACAACGGCACCCTGACTGCCATTAGGTATCGGGATGAAATCCTTAGACCCATCATCAGACCCTATGCTGGTTCCTCCTGGTGCACCACAATGCCCGGCCTCATGTGGCGAGAGGATACCATTGACTGGCCCCCACACTTACTCACCTGACCTCAATCCAGTAGAACACCTCTGGGTGGGACATCACGTTTGGGTCCATCCGACGCCTCAGCCTGTCTAGGAGCTCATTGATGCCCTGGTCCAGATCTGGGAGGAGATCCCCCAGGACACCATCTGTCATCTCATTAGGACGTTGTCAGGCATGGGGGGTTCATATAAACTACTGAGTACGATTTGGAGTTGCTGCATTCAAATTTGGGCCAAATGGACTCGCCTGCCTGCCACTGTATCATTTTTCCCTTTGATTTTCGGGGTGTCCCTCTGTCGGTTATTCATTTTGAATTCCATCTTTTCGTTCCTCACACATCACCATATCAGTCCAGATCAGCAGAGAGAGCCAGCAGGATTTTTTTTTTTCCCATTGAGATCTGATGTGTTTTTTTAAAGTGTTCCTTTCATTTTTTTGAGCAGTTTATATTTACTGAGAAAAAAAATTGACGTGTTCAATACTTATTTTCCCCGCTAGTCTATAGTCAAGATCTTTTGATAAGATTAGGGGGCTTCGGCCCTCCGCCAAGCGCTGCACGCCGTTGTGAAGAGGGGGGCTGAACGCACCCCAAGTAGAAGCGGCCGCTCCTCTGAAACCCCATCTTAAACGGTGATACGATGGGAAACAAATTCCTTTTTGTTTTACCTCCTCTTTGCTCGATCAGCTGCTGGATTGCTGCTGCTGCCGTGTCACATGATCTGCATTTCATGCAGCGCTTCATAGGTTTTAAAGTCACTGCCTTGTTTCTCTTGTCCCCCAGACATCCTCAAACACTATTTGATCTCTTTTTGCTGTTCCGTTATTTCACCGAGTCATATTTTCCATTTCTGCGGTGGGCTGGTGCCCTGCCTGGGGTTTGTTTCCTGCCTTGCGCCGTATGCTGGCTGGGATTGGCTCCAGCAGACCCCCGTGACCCTGTAGTTAGGATATAGCTGGATAATGGATAGATGGACTGTCCAGCAAAGTCTTTTGACGATTTGGTTTCTCCATGCAATGTGGATCTCTAGTCAGGTTGTCTGGGTCAGTCCGAGAGGTGTTATCAGTGCTCATGTCTGGTTATCCAATTCTCATCTCTATTTAAACCGTGTTGTAATGTGTTCAGCTCTAGTATGACTCTAAACGTCCCGTTCCTTTCTCTCTTGCTGCGTCTTGAAGTTGCCCGTAAGCTCTGTGTCTTTAAAGTCCTTCTCTCAGTGTCCATGGCTGCTGAAGTGAACTCCTACAGGAACATCCCTGTTGCCATGCTTAGTGTGGACCCCATGGAAATTCATTCTTGCGTGGCAGAGTGTTTGTCCAGTTTCTCTCACATAGAGGGCAGTGTCGGGACATTTCATGCAGAGAATTAGGTAGACCACATGAGATGATTTGCAGTTAAACAATCCCTTTATGCGATGTTCAAGTCGGTAGTGTGGTATAGCTATATGATCCATATCATAAATGTAAGTCACATACGATACCAATGAATGTGCCAGCGTGCCAAGTCTGAGCCCGCTCGATTGTTTCATTTTTGAGGTATAGACTTGTGAAATTTGATGAAAAAAATGATAAAATTGACACCCTCGGTAAACCGGCTATATCTTGTGTGGACCACCAGGGTGCGTAAAGCCGCCCTAACCCGACACAGACAGGCAGACACAAGATTGCCACAAAACACACCTTTTATTTGCACAGCATATGGTTTTTAGTTTACAGGGCAAAGTACAACACGCTCCCTTTTCTCTCTTTTCTTCTACTTCTGTTTCTTAGCCGCCTCCACTCCTCTCTCAGCAAGCTTCATTTTCCTTCCTCCCAACTCTGGCTCCCCAAATGGAGTGAGGCGGCTCCTCTTATTCCAGTCCCAGGAGTGTTCCAGGTGGCTCATCAGTCTTCTTCTTCTTCTTTTGGCTGCTCCCGTTAGGGGTTGCCACAGCGGATCATCTTCTTCCATATCTTTCTGTCATCGTCATCTTGATCTGTCACACCCATCACCTGCATGTCCCCTCTCACCACATCCATAAACTTCCTCTTAGGCCTTCCTCTTCTCCTCTTCCCTGGCAGCTCTATCCTTAGCATCCTTCTCCCAATATACCCAGCATCTCTCCTCTGCACATGTCCAAACCAACGCAATCTCGCCTCTCTGACTTTGTCTCCCAACCATCCCACCTGAGCTGACCCTCTAAAGTCCTCATTTCTAATCCTGTCCATCCTCGTCACACTCAACGCAAATCTTAACATTTTCATGTCTGCCACCTCCAGCTCTGTCTCCTGAGCCACCGTCTCCAGCCCATATAACATGGCTGGCATCACTACCGTCCTGTAGACCTTCCCTTTCACTCTTGCTGAAACCCGTCTGTCACAAATCACTCCTGACACTCTTCTCCACCCATTCCACCCTGCCTGCACTCTCTTCTTCACCTTGCCTTCCTCAATCCCCATAACTCTGTACTGTTGATCCCAAGTATTTAAACTCATCCACCTTCACCAGCTCTACTCCCCTCATCCTCACCAATCCACTGACCTCCCTCTCATTTACACACATGTGTTCTGTCTTGGTGGTCTTACCAACCTTCATTCCTCTCCTCTCTAGACCAGATCTCCACCTCTCCAGGGTCTTCTCAACCTGCTCCCTACTATCATCAGTATTACCTGGAATTACTCCAAGGTGTGCTGGAGGTCCACTATAGAGCTGTGCAGCTCCCTTTGGTGGCCCAACAGAGCTTCACCAAACTCCAGTTCCCAGCATGCCCTACGGGAATCCGTGGTGCCACAGCCGCCCAAGGGGACTGCCCTCTAGCGTCCCAGAAGGAGTTATTGCCTCATCGATGCACTCTCCCCCAGTCCTTACCCAGCTTGGATAAGGGCCGAGGTCACCCGTCACACTCGGAAAGTATTGATCTTACATCAAAAACATTTTACAGGGCGTCTTCTGCCAATCATGGGTACACCTGGTCAGTTTTCCAGAATTTTGTGAGTCTGAAGTGTGTGGGCCATTGGTCGATTTGACATGGAATGAGCACTACAGAGAAAGTCCACAGTTGAGTATAAACCAACCTATGAGATCAAAGGAGTTTCCTGCAGAACACAGAGACAGGATGGGGTCATGGCAAAGATCTCGGGTAAGACTACAAAGCATTTCTACAGCATTCAAGGTTCCCAAGTTCACAGTGGCCTCCATAATTCTTGAATGGAAGACATCTGGAATAACTGTGATTCTCCCAAGACCTGGAACTCATCAATTGTGGAAGAAGAGAGGCGACTAACAAAACCCAATGGTCACGCTGGCTGAGCTCCAGAGTACCTATGTGAAGATGGGATAAACTTCCAGGAGGACAACACTCCACTGATCCAGGCTTAAGGGCAAAGTGACCAGACAGAAGCCTCTCCCAGGGAAGGCCACTTGGAGTTTGGACCTGAAGGACTCTGACACTATGAGAAAGAAGATTCTGTGCTCTGATTAAACCAAAATTAGTGTCATGTCTGGAGGAAGCGCTAAAGAATCGCCAGTGATTGGTGGTAGCAGCATCTGGCACTGGCGGAGGACTTGACAGGGTTGAGGGAAAGCTAAGATGTGCAAATTAGAGAGATATCCTTAACGAGTGCTCTGCACCTCAGACTAGGCCGAGGGATTCACCTTCCAACAGGACAACGCAAACACAACACAGGAGTGGATTGAGGTCAACTCTGTGAATGTTCTTGAGTGGCCCAGCCAGCGCCAATCATATACTTATGTGAATTTCCCCTTGGGATTAGTAAAGTATCTATCTATCTATCTATCTATCTATCTATCTATCTATCTATCTATCTATCTA
>JANRMT010062817.1:5263296-5276247 GCA_026402145.1 Polypterus bichir lapradei | reverse complement strand
CTATCTATCTATCTATCTATCTATCTATCTATCTATCTATCTATCTACTTTTTGGGGAAACCTGACAATAGCCATCCATTGATGTTCTTGGGAAGATCTGCAGAGAAGAATGGCAAGAAAATCCCCAAAATCCAGGGTGGTGTGTAAAGCTTGTCTCATCCAACCCAACAAGAATCCCTGGCAGGAATCGCTGCAGCATCTATAAAAAGTGAAGGTGGTCTGAAGACTTTCTGAAGGCCCCGTGAAACGATACTCTCCTCCATATTTGATATCTTCATCAGACTTAGTCCAGCTTGTTTTTCTGCGTGCTTGGGAAATTTGTGTCAAGATGAGGAAAGCTCACAGCACGGGATTCATCCATACATCCATCCATTATCCAACCCGCAATATCCTAACTACAGGGTCATGGGGGTCTGCTGGAGCCAATCCCAGCCAGCACAGGGCATAAGGCAGGAAACAAACCCTGGACAGGGCGCCAGCCCCCCGCAGGGCACACACACACATACCAAGCACACACAGGGACAATTTAGAATCGCCAATGCACCTAACCTGCATGTCTTTGGACTGTGGGAGGAAACCCACGCAGACACTGGGAGAACATGCAAACTCCACCCGGGAAGCGAATCCGGGTCTCCTAACTGTGAGGCAGCAGTGCTACCACTGTGCCACCGTGCCACCCCAGCACAGGATTGTGCTTTTAAATGTAAAAAAGAGGGAAACGTCAAAGAAAAAATAAGAGGTTTCCTCTAGGGACAAAATTACTGTATTGTCTGCATAAAAATAGCACCTCTTGAGATGTGCAGTCAAGGAAAAGAGCATTTATAATGAAAAAAAGAAGGTCCATGATGGATGGGCTGTTCTCGGGACCCCGAGTCGGGGTGTCAGATGATTAGACTTTCATCTCTTCATTTCCGTTGTGTTCAGAAGTACACGATTCACTCTCGTCCTCCTCTCGTCGTCGTCTTATTAAAAGAAGGTGTTTTCACGTTTTAACAAGGTGTTGCGTTAACAATCTTGTAGAGGGTGAGTGGGGTGAAAGGGACCTTATAGATCACATCTGCCAAGCGAGTTCACAATTAATAATCTGTCTGGGCTAATCAGGCACACGGCTCTACGCCGCTTCTCTTTCCACGCGCAGTGCTTCAATATCAGGCGAAGACGCCGTACATTATTAAGCTGTTAGGTTAGTCTTGGATTCTTGAAAGTATCAACAACAACAACATTTATTTCTGTCGCACATTTTCATAACAATAATGGAGCTGAAAGTGCTTTACATGATGAAGAAAGAGAAATAAAGACAAAGTAAGAATTAAAATAAGAGAACACTAAGTAACATAGAATAAAAGTAAGGTTCAAAGGCCAGGGAGGACAGAAAAAACTAAAAAAAACTCCAGACGGCTGGAGAGAAAAAATAAAATCTGCAGGGGGTCCGAAGCCACGAGACCACCCAGCCACCTCTAGGCATTCTACTTAACATAAATGACCTCAATCAGTCCTCATGGTATTCAGGGGGTCACATGGAAGAATTTGATGATGATGGTCTAGTGGACTTTAATTCATCAATGTAGGGACATCACGGTGCTTTGATCAGGTGGTGGTGGCACAGATCACAGAATACCAGAAAAAGAACAGAAGAGAGAGTAGGGGTTGGTACGGATTACAGAGCCACCATGAATAGTAATGATAATTAATTGAATATACAGAGCATCAGGAATTAACTAAGATGAAGTTATGAGAAGGCCATGTTAAAGTAATGTGTTTTCAGCCGTTTTTTAAAGTGCTTCAACATATCAGCCTGGCAGGCTATTCCAGATTTAAGGTGCATAACAGCAGAAGGCCGCCCGCCTCACCACTTCTTTTAAGTTTTGCTCTCGGAATTCTAAGCAGACCCTCATTTGAAGATCTAAGGTTATGATTTGGAGTGTAAGGTGACAGACATTCTGAGATATAAGATGGAGCAGATTATTGAAGACTTTGTAAACCATAAGCAGGATTTTAAAGTCAATTCTAAATGACACAGGTGACCAGTGTAGTGACATCAAAACTGGTGTGATGTGCTCGGATTTTCGTTTCCTAGTTAAGATTCTAGCAGCTCCATTCTGCACTCGTTGCCGTCGATTTATGTCTTTTTTTGGGTGGTCCTGAGAGGAGTGCGTTACATTAATCTAGTCGACTGAATATAAAAGCGTGAATTAATTTCTCAGCATCTTGCAATGTTATAAGGGGTCTTACTTTTGTTATATTTCTTAAATAAAAAAATGCTGTCCTAGTAATCTGATTAATATGTGATTTAAAATTCAGGTCACAATCAATAGTTACCCCTAAATTCTTTATCTTCTTTTTGACTTTTAATCCTAATGCATCAAGTTTATTTCTAATAACCTCATTATATCCATTATTGCCAATCACTAAAATTTCAGTTTTCTCTTTATTTAGTTTGAGAAAATTACTACTCATCCATTCAGAAACACAAGTAAGACATTTGGGGTCAGTGAATCAAGAGAGTCGGGGTCATCAGGTGCTATTGATAAGTACAGCTGTGTGTCGTCAGCATAGCTGTGGTAGCTCATGTTATGCCCCGCAATAATCTGACCTAACAGAAGCATGTAAATCGAAAAGAGCAGCGGACCAGGATAGAGCCTCGTGGACCACCATATGGAATATCAGGTGTCTTTGTATAATTACCACAACTAACAAAGAATTTTCTACCTGCCAGGTAAGATTCAAACCAATTTAAGACCCTGCCAGAGAGGCCCACCCACTGACTAAGGCAATTTTTAAGAATATTGTTATCAATGGTATCAAATGCGGCACTCAGATCGAGGAGGATGAGAACAGATAAACGGCCTCTGTCTGCATTCACCCACAAGTCATGTCCTACTTTAATGAGTGCAGTTTCTGTGCTGTGATTTGTTCTGAAACCCGACTGAAACTTATCAGGAATAGCAGGTTTATTGAGGTGGTCATTTAGCTGCATAATGACGGCCTTCTCTAGAATTTTACTTAAGAAAGGCAAGTTAGAGATAGGCCTAAAATTTTCAAAAGCAGTGGAGTCAAGATTATTTTTGTGAACATGTCTGTCATATTTAAACCGTATCGTCTTCCGTCAGTGCTCACGTTATTTGGTCTAATGCACACTGTTATAAATATCCGCAAGCCTGCTGGTTTCTTAAATGTTAATTCTAAAAAGTGAAAATTGTAAGGAGTGATGGGCAAAAGAGGTGACTGTTTTGAGGTGAAGTCAAAAGTATGTCAAAATGGGGCGCACGACCTCCAAAATATAGCCAAATAACAGGCCTGAACCTTCATTGGCTAACTCAGAAGAAGGTCAACAAGTCCAGCTACTCCTCACTACTAACTGCTGGCTTTAGACCTAGCAGGCCCTAAAACAAGGAGGGCTGGCAAAATAACTAGAAAAGTCCCAACGTTATGCAAAAGATAACCACAAGGAGGAGGATGATTGCAAACCCCTGGCTTATGCACAAAATGACAAACAAGGAATCTTTATAAATTAGGGTTTTATTTAACAAAAATGGAATAATACACCTAGTTGAAGTTGACTAAAATGCAATCTTAAGTAAGCAAGTCCCAAAAAATAAACACAATGGAAAAAGCAAACCCCAAGAACAAGAGGAGAAACTTAGAAAAAAAAAACAATAAATGCACAAGAAAACAATACTTACAATACTCCGAATACAATTTAATAATCTGCTGTAGGATCATGGGTGGCACAGTGGTGCAGTGGTTAGCACTGCTGCCTCGCAGTAAGGAGGCCTGGGTTCGCTTCCCGAGTCCTCCCTGTTTGCATGTTCTCCCCATGTCTGCGTGTGTTTCCTCTCACAGTCCAAAGACATGCAGGTTAGGTGCATTGGCGATCCTAAATTGTCCCTAGTGTGTGTGTGTGTGTGTCCTGCGGTGGGCTGGCATCCTTCCCGGGACTTGTTCCTGCCTTGTGCCCTATGCTGGCTGGGATTGACTCCAGCAGACCCCCGTGACCCTGTAGTTAGGATATAGTTGGTTGGAAAATGACTGACTGACTGACTGTAGGTTCTTCTTCTTCTTATTATTATTATTATTATTATTATTATTATTATTATTATTATTATTGTTATTATTATTGTGATGTAATTTCACTTGGGGATTAATATAGTGTAGAAAATACCAAAAAAATAAATAAATAAAATATCAAATACTTACCATTATGGTGATTGGCTGACTGTGGTGGGCTGGCGCCCTGCCCAGGTATTTGTTCCTGCCTTGTGCCCTGTGCTGGCTAGGATTGGCTCCAGCAGACCCCTGTGACCCTGTATTAGGATATAGTGGGTTGGAAAATGACTGACTGACTGACTGACTGACTGATTGGCAGAACAAATTAAGGTACATTACTGCCACCAGCTGGACTGGAGTTTGATGAAAAGTATGTAGGGAATTTAAAAAAGCCTTTCATTTTCCACATCACCAGATTAATTTAAACAGCCCTGTCAAATGTAAATGCTGTACAGGATCTTATAATGAGTGGGAGGGGCTAGTCACAGTGACGTCAGATTGGCCCCACCTTCTGTCGAAGGGGGTGCCACCCACAAAGTACACAAAACATCAGAACATTCAGACACACATAAATGCATACCCACACCTAACACAGAGTTTCGTTTCATACACAGTCTCACAAAAATCGCCCCTATAAATTCACTTCCCACATCATTTTGCATTTCACAAAGCTTACTAAAATGACTTTCGTTGGAATTTTTTTTTTTTATCTTTTTTTGATTTGGATGGCAAGGAATTTTGCTCCCTAAATGTCATTCGGTGGACAAACTCGCCATCTCCTACCATGTGCTGCTCCCACCACACTCATCCTCCCTGCCATGTGTCCTGATTGAGCAGGACGCATAACTATTTTTTTTTCTTTTTTTAGTATAACTGGGAAATGCGTGGAAAAGGCAAAACAGAACAAAACAAAGTAAATAAAACCCAGACCAGAGGTAAAAATCAAAATTTCAAGAAGTCGAAAACCAGGCAAGATATGAAAATCAGTCACAAAGAGAATACTTGTAAGGGTTTGCAGGATTTATCCACAGATCGGATAAAGCTCAGTGCAACCACAGACCTTTTAATCCCGTCTCCTGATGAACTCAAGGGTCACGACCCTGCAAACCACACCCTTGGAAACGTGGGTCTCAACCCTAACAACGGTACGCAAAATGGTTCCACATTGGAAAAGGCAGGCAGTGTGGTGTTGTGGTTAAGGGTTTGGACTTCAAACTCAAGGGTTGAAGAGAAATCGATCAGTCTTGAAGATTCACACAGCATTTCTGTAATATATAAAAACCTGCAAAGTGGGAAAAGGATCTCTTATTCAACATTTCAGAAAAGGAGTGGAAGGCAGCCATGCACAGAATACACTCAAGCTCCATAAGCGCAAAGCATACAATTGTTCAACTTAAGATCTTTAATCGAGCACATCTCTCTCATTTAAAATTGTTCATAATGTTTCCAACCTGTGAACGTTGCAATCGAGCTCCAGCCTCACTGGGCCACATGTTCTGAGCGTACGACATATTAACATCATTCTGGACCAAAATCTTTGCGTGCCTATCAGACAGCCTTGGTATCACAATCACTCCTAATCCACTAACAGCTGTGTTTGGTGGGCTCACAGAGGGGTTTAAGGTGGAAAAGCACAAACTGTAATTGCCTTTACTTCACTACTAGCACGTAGACTAATTTTGCTTGGTTGGAAGAATCCCATCCCACCACTTTTAAGTGCCACATTTCTCAAGGTCATTGAGCGAGGTAGTGGGGTGGGGGATCCCTTGTAGTTTTCAGTCGGCCACACGCCTTGGTCCGGTGCACACTGTGCTTTCGCTGTCGAAGTGTTCCTCAAAAACAACGAATCCATCATCACTACGCAACACGCCTTCCGAACGCACTCCCGCATTCCTCCTAACGGTGACGTCACAAATCGCTAGAAGACTTTTTGCGGCCCCAACTGGAAGAAATGGATGTGCCTGGTTTCAACAGGATGGTACGGCCCGCACGGAGATCCATGCAAGTTTTGCAGGGGAGTTGTTTCCGGGGCAGCTGATCTCACGATGTCGGGTGGCCTTCACGTTCGCCTGATCTCGCTCCGTGTGGAGCTCTCTCAAGTCGAAGTTATACACACACCGACCCTCAAAGACGGCATTCGCCACAAAATCTCCGCTATTCCTCTTGAAATGGCCGAACGAGTCATGCGAGCGTTCAGAAATCGTCTTGAAGAGTGTATCGCTAATGATGGACACCACCTTGATGACATCATTTTTCAAACACAGTGAAAAACATCTATTTTGTATACCCTTTCTTGTGCCGTAACGAAATTTATTTTATCTTGTAGCATTTTTGTAGAATAAACGTTTGAAATGTGGCAGTTCTTTTTAGCTCACCCTGTACTATTTGAAATGATGAAGTGGATTATATTGCGCCGGACCCCAGGAGTACCTTTGGGACCAAAGCATTGCACATCTGAATCACCCCTGGGCAAGGCAGAAGTCCCCCAAAAGTAAGGACAGCATTCCTGTGCAGCTCCTCCTGGCAGTACCCAAGTACTCCAAACAGGGCTATCTCTTAGGACAACAGCTCCCAGTATGCTTTGTGGATTTACAAATGTGATTTTGCACTACTGGTATGCTGCCACTTTGTGTATAGGAGGAATAAACAGACCTGGGAAGCAATCTCAGCTCTCTCATTCCATTATGGGCCCCGCCAGGTACCAGCAGGTGGGAGGCTCGCCCATCCATAGTCTTCCATTAATTATCAAAACCCAGCCGGGATGCTTGTTCATTTACGTTCTCGTACATCCAGGTAAGGGATTAACCTCGATACCCATCGAGATGCCAGTCCATCCCCTCCGACACATAGAGACCTAACTAAACATATTAAATGGGTTCCACTTTGCTCTAAATGCAATTCGACCACATTTCAGGTTTTATTTTTTTATTTTATACCACTGACTAAGGTGAAAGGTCAGCATTACTGTATACAACATATCCCGGAGAATCGGAGTAGCTCTGTTTTCTCCAAAATGTTCAACTCGTAGCTCTGAGTTTCTTACTGTCCGTCTGGCAGCACGATAGCAAATTCAAATTAATGAGCAAACCTTCAAAGCTTTAGTTAGGGGCGCATTCAGTGTGATTTCGTTATTCGGACTGATTAGCATCTCTGTTTTCGGCAGTCGGTTTACTTTTGCTCTTTCGGCAATTTGGCCCTCTGCTTGTGTTTTTCTCTCTTTCTTTTCCCAATCCTTATTCCCTCTCTTTATCATTAAAGGTGGCGTCCACAGCACCCACTACCCACCTCCTCCACCTCGCGGGACACACACTGTGTCCTCCCACCGATCTCGATGTACTTTCATAAACGTCGCCCCCCTGCCCCCCCCAGTACACATCGTTAATTTCTGCATTTCAGGAGCTTCGCCTGCTTTTTAATATTTAATGGCCACAATGTGTGCAAGGATCATGTTTTCTACTTACGTCTGTTTAACAATCTGCCAGCCCTTAGCAAGATTGATTTTAATGAGCGACCTTTGCTGACACTGAACGCAGTGTCCACATCGATTAGGGGAGAGCAAAGCAGCCCACTCAGCTTTAAATTCTTCTGAACCTTCTGGCTGTTTTTGTTTTAGTACAGAAACATGAAATCGTTCCCTAGAAGAAACCACTTCTCAAGCTTCGTTTTAAATGTTATTTGGATCGGGATGATAGTAACTTCAGAATTTGTCAGGTCGTAGCTCTTCTGTCACTGTTGAACATTTCAATACACACGTTGTGTGATCACAGAGGGACGGGGACAGCGTGCAGATTTGTGGACAATATAATTTAATGTCTGTAAATGTAAAGTGTTAGACGTAGGAATTACAAATGGGAGGTTTGAATACACGATGGGAGGTCCGAAAATAGAAAGTCCACCTTATGAGGAGGATTTAGGAGTCGTAGTGGACTCGACACTCTCAACTAGCAGACAGTGAGCAGAGGCCATTAAGAAAGCTAACAGAATAAGCATGGGGAAAGGCGCTATATAAATAAAATTATTATTATTATTAGAAGGACTTGGACAGTAGACAGTCTTGAGGAGATTTATGGCAGATGAAGCTTAACATCAGTAAATGTAAAGTATTGCGTGTAGGACATAAAAAAATGTGAGGTTTGAATACACAATGGGAGGTCTGAATACTGAGAGTCCACATTATGAGAAGGACTTAGGAGTCATAGTGGACTCTAAGCCATCGACTTCCCGACAGTGTTCGGAAGCCATTAAGAAGGCTAACAGCACAAGAGAAGGTCCAGAGAAGAGCGACTAGGCTGAGCCTAGGGCTACAGGGGATGAGTTATGAGGAAAGATTAAAACAGCCGAGTCCATCGCTTGCATTAGGTTTAGGTCTTGTTAGGGCTGAATACACAATGGGAGGTCTGAAAATCGAAAGTACGCTCTATGAGAAGGACTTAGGAGTCATAGTGGACACGACACTACTGACACAACTGACAGGCAGTGTTCAGAAGCTAACATAATGTCAGGTTATATAGCGCCTTGACGTGTGGAATACAAGTCACAGGAGGTCCTGCTCAACCTTTATAACACACTGGTGAGGCCTCATCTAGAGTCCTGTGTCCAGTTTTGGTCTTCAGGCTACAAAAAGGACATAACAGCACAAGAGAAGGTCCAGAGTAGAGCGACGAGGCTGATTCCAGGGCTATGGGGATTGAGTTATGAGGAAAGATTTAAACAGCCGAGTCCATCGCTTGCATTAGGTTTAGGTCTTGTTAGGGCTGAATACACAATGGGAGGTCTGAAAATCGAAAGTACACCCTATGAAAAGGACTTAGAAATCATAGTGGACACGACACTATCAACTGACAGGCAGTGTTCAGAAGCTAACAGAATGTCAGGTTATATAGCGCCTTGATGTGTGGAGTACAAGTCACAGGAGGTTCTGCTCAGGCTTTATAACACACTGGTGAGGCATCATCTGGAGTCCTGTGTGCAGTTTTGGTCTCAGAGCTAAAAAAAAGGACATAACAGCACAAGAGAAGGTCCAGAGAAGAGTGACGAGGCTGATTAGGACTACAAGGGATGAGTTATGATGAAAGATTAAAAGAGCTGAGCCTTTACAATTGAAGCAAAAGAAGATGAAGATGAGACCTGACTGAAGTGTTTCAAATTATGAAGGGAATTAGTCCAGTGGATCAAGATGGTAACATGAAAATGAGATCATCAAGAACACGGGGACACAGTTGGAAACTTGTTAAGGGTAAATCTTGCACAAACAATAGGAAGTTTTCCTTTACACAAAGAACGATAGACACTTGGAATAAGCGACCAAGTAGTGTGGTAGACGGTCAGACGTTAGGAAATTTCAAAACTCGACTTGATGTTTTTTTGGAAGAAATAAGTGGACAAGACTGGCGAGCTTTGTTAGGCTGAATGGCCTGTTCTCGTCCAGAGTGTTCTAATCTTCTAATGTTCTGATCTATGCTGGAACCAGAAGTGACGTCATCAGAGGCGGCGGAACCTGCCGGGATTTCCTGGGAATGGTCTGCAAGGAACTGAGACAGAGAGACAGTCTGCACACTCCGCCACCCCCTGGTCTGATGTAGTATTACAATTAATCAAGCCCTTTAGCTGCCTTCAAATCACACGTTGTGTGACACGTGATTAGGAGTCCCAAAGCACGTATGTCCCAAAAATTTCCAAAAACACTGTTAAAAGATGCCAACTGGAGGGGCAAAACTCATCAAAATTCTTGACTAGATACAAAACAGGCCTTATAAATTCTTTATAATAATAATAATAAAAAGTTTATTTCCACAAGTTGTCTGGGGTACAAGGAAAAGCTTTGTGGAGCACAAAAGACAAAAAGGAATTGCCTATAACACTAAGACATCAAGTCCCAATACAGAAACGTAGAGGCAAAGTCATAAAACAAAGCAAAATGGTTATAATCCCGAAACTTCACTACAAAGTGCAGCAAAAGGCACAAGAACTCATCAAGTCCAGTGGGCATTCACAGTGACCCGCCTGGAAGTGCCAATCCTGCCACCAACCCTCAAGTTGGAGGACCTGCTGGCAGGGCTGGACGCAGATTAACGTCACACCCAGGATGGAGCAATGGCAGGTTAATGGCCTCACTTAATGGATTGGAATCATTTCTGTCGTTTATGGGATTCGAATCGGCAACCTTTCAGTTGCTGGTGCAGACCCCTAGTCTCAGAGCCACCACTCCACCTGGATATTTCAGGAACTGTTAAAAAATAATGGCTGTTTTATTGGATTGATATGTACCTGGGAATTTGCTGTTTGCAGGCTTTCATTTGATCATCCACTTTAATAAAATGGACAAGTGGTGTGTGTGTGTGTGTGAGAGAGAGTGTGTCTGTGTTTCTATCTGTGTATCTCTCTGGTTCCTAGAGTAAGGAAGAAAAATATTAAAAATAGGTGAAGCATGTAGAAGAAGGGTAAATAAAAGTCAAAATCAATTATAAAAATACCAAATAAGGGACTAAAGTTGGTCTTACAGGCCTATCCTGGAGGCAGGGTGGCGCAGTGGGTAGCGCTGCTGCCTCGCAGTTAGGAGATTGTGGGTTTGCTTCCCAGGTTCTCCCTGTGTGGAGTTTGCATGTTCCCCCCAGTGTCTGCGTGGGTTTCCTCCCACAGTCCAAAAACATGCAGGTTAGGTGCATTGGCGATTCTACATTGTCCCTGGTGTGTGTGCCCTGTGGTGGGCTGGCACCCTGCCCGGGGTTTGTTTCCTGCCTTGCACCCTGTGTTGGCTGGGATTGGCTCCAGCAGACCCCCGTGACCCTGTAGTTAGGATATAGAGGGTTGGATAATGGATGGATGGCTGGCCTATCCTGTTGAGTGACGTTATAAGCCGTGAGGGGGACTTTTAGCTGTGAAGCATTGTGGCTTCTCAATATGCAGTTTCACAAGTTCCAGTCTGGCTTTTTTATGTGGTGTCCTTTAGGGGTCTTCTTCCATGGAGCCCACTGTCACTCTAAATGAGACTGATGGACCTTGACCTTGTATCTCTTTGGAAGTTCTCCTCATCTTTTTTTCCCACCATTCTTACTCTCTTTCTGCCCATTCTGGCATCGATTTTACTCTTGCAGCCACGTCCAGGGAAGTTGCCTTCAGTCTCATGGACCTTCAACTTCTTCACAATATTTGACCCTGTTGTCACTTGAACATCAAGCTCCTTGGAGAGGGTGGTCTTCTTGTCTTTGCCTTTCTCATGGCTGTCTGTCATTATCTTTCTGATCTCCTAAGATTACTCTGTCCTTTGCTTTCTCTGGTCCTTGTTCGGTGTGGCACACACGATGACACCAAACAGCAGAGTGGCGACTTTTCTCCATTTAAATTGACTTAATGATTAATTGCTCCACCGGAGACGTGTGGGATATGAATTCAAGAAAATGGCAAGGTTGAAAAATCACTCCAATCCATTCCCCTTTTCTAGGGGTCCCACCAAATGTGTCCAGACCATTTTAAAAGATCTTTGTAGAAGAAGCAACTCTCGATCTCTGGTCACACTTGCGTTGCTTTACTCGATGACACATCAAAGGCATGCGGGTACACTGGGGGACAGTTGCTTGTCATTTTTGTCACTTTTCAGGGGACATGCAACACTTTTTTAATTATCTGTAAGGGGACCAATAAATTTGTCCACACCTGTAAATGTGAAACACTCTGAGACGGTGGTCACCTTGAAAGCCCCCAGTTTTTATTCAAGTTTTGTGGCCCACTTTCACTCCTTCTACCTTGGGAGGCCTCATTTCATCTCCGCCTTTTGTTGCTGGTATTTGTTTTTATATAATAGCTTATACATGAAAGGCATTGTTTTCCTGCTTCATTTCAACTTAGGGATTATTTAACGAAAACATTTTTCTTTATTACAAAGCCACTGGCGTGTGTCTGAGAGGATAAAGAAGACTCCGTGTCAGTCTGGAGCAGCTTCTCTCGTAGACAGCGTCAGCCGTGCCTGTGTCGTTTTCATTTAGCATTCTGTCATTTGTGACTTGTGCTATTGTGTTCGGTTTTGTGACTGAGATGAAACAGGAGAAAAGAAGCAATTTAATAACTAAAAACTTAGATAAAGGAAAAGATTACTGCTTCTTTCAAAGAGATGGAAACGAAAAATCGGCCTCGTGGGATCACATTGTACAGCTTTCTCTATCCTCTGATGACTCCTGAGATGATCCGTGGTCCTTACTTGTTGATAACAAAACACACATTACAAGTAAATACAAATATAATAGATCACTAGGATGACCAGGGGTGGACCTGCCAGCAGAGTGTTCTTGATGCATGCAGAGTGGCCCATGATGGCAGGGGGGATTTATTTTTTATTTACTTATTTTTACAAATACACTCTCCAGATGATGAAACAATGGAATATCCATAGGCCTTAATGATCAAGGGGATGCTCAATGAAATGAATGATTTGGCCTGCAGGGGGCACTCCAGCTCCCAAATTTTGACATAGACACAAGGTTAGCACAACACACAGGATTTATTCTGTTGTGGGAAACTCTTCCCAAACTTTTCCCACAATAAGCACAATAAAGTAAGCAAAAAGCAGCCCACTGCACCACTTTGTCTTCATTCTCCTTCTGTTTGCCTCCCTCACTTTCTTTGTCTCTGTCTCTCTCTCTCTCAGGCTCCACCCCTTATGACAGTCTATCTGTCTCTCTCTCAGGCTCCACCCCTTATAACAGTGTCTCTCTCTCTCTCTCAGGCTCCACCCCTTATGACAGTCTATCTGTCTCTCTCTCAGGCTCCACCCCTTATGACAGTCTGTCTCTCTCTCTCTCAGGCTCCACCCCTTATGACAGTCTGTCTGTCTCTCTCTCAGGCTCCACCCCTTATGACAGTGTCTCTCTCTCTCAGGCTCCACCCCTTATAACAGTCTCTCTCTCTCTC
>JANRMT010062817.1:5235303-5248953 GCA_026402145.1 Polypterus bichir lapradei | reverse complement strand
TTTCCCTTGCAGGTTCGATGGACACAAAGCAGTAAGCTTTTCCAGAGTCAGATCAACCGCTTGGTGGGTGATGTTCTTCTGGCCACCGGATTCCTTTCCTATTCCGGGCCTTTCAATCAGGAGTACAGAAATCTTCTGCTGAAACTTTGGAAGAAGGAGATGAGCACCAACAGGATCCCCTATAGTGATGTACGGACCCCTTAGTTGATTCTTTTTTGATTCTTAGCCTGATTTGTTCTTTTTTTCTACATAAAGTTATTTTTATGCTTTAGATTTTATTTTCCTTAAAACAATGAACACATATAAGTAATCGTCATTTTCTATGGTTTCATTTATAACGCTTGGTCTTCAGAGGCACACGGTACAAACTGCACATACGCGGGTGATGCCCGCTACTTGAAGTCTCGTCCTTAGGACTTTGTATGGCACACCCTCAGGACTTTCTTCAGCACATTTCCATTGTATGTGGTGCTCTCCACCGTGTGCTCCCTCAGAGCGTTGTGACAAGTTCACAGGTAATGCCATTTGATAAATTACTAACAACGTAACGACACGTACACTAAGCAGTCCCAAACTGATTAACATCAGTGAGCCATAACCGTGTCTGTCCATTCACATTACAGCTGACAACGAAAAGAGGGGAACTGAATTGAGCTGAACTGATAAAAGAAGCGTCTCCCTTGTGTCACACAGAAAGAGAAATCTGAATCTGAAGCCTTAAAGGAGAAGTTTGCTTTTTTGCAAGCTGAAGTTATTTCCTCACTTTTATATAAAATAGACAGGTCAAACTGCTTTAGAATGAAATCCATTTTAACAAAATCCTCGTTTTATTGATTTTCTTTATTTGGTTTTGGCCAGTTTCCTGTAGAACTAATGTTAAAAAAAACTCATTACAGCGAAGTTCATTTTATCTAACAAATTCATTGTGACAAAGTCATTTTTCATAAAAAAGCGCGTATTTCTTCTGTACTTGGCTCAGACATTACAATTCAAGAGCTTCACTGAACAGCCAATTAGATTACACGTTCATGTCACCTGACTTACTTGACAGTCGTCAAACTCAAGCAGTAGAGCGAAGCGCAAGAAGCCTCGCTGCAGACTGGAGGCATTGTGGGCGTGACCAGGGGGCGGGGTCACTGTCAATCAAGAGATCTGGTGGTTCGCCGCCGCTGCTCGACTGTGGCGCTTACTGCCGAGTCTCTCATAGTTTGGTGGTTTGACTTACGGCTGAGCACTTTGATCTGACTGAGGATATCGTTTTTTGGCTCGCCCCTCAGCTAAAGTGCAGACCCCTGAGCTTCCCTCATTTTTTTTTTTTCTACTCAACCAGTGTTTCATAAATATGCAGAGATTTTACTCAAAAAAATTTTTGTTGCATTTGGATGCGTCTTTGAATTTTGTGTGCACGACTTTATACTTCCAGTCAGTCAGCCATTACCCAACCCTCTATATCCTAACTACAGGGTCACGGGAGCCAGTCCCAGCCAACACAGGGCGCAAGGCAGGGCGCCAGCCCACTGCAGGGCACACACACCAAGCACAATTTAGAATCGCCAATGCACCTAACCTGCATGTCTTTTGACTGTGGGAGGAAACCCACACAGACACGGGGAGAACATGCAGGGTGGACCCGGGAAGCAAACCCGGGTCTCCTAATTGCGAGGCAGCAGCGCTACCCACTGCGCCGCCGTGCTGCCCTCATACTTCCATCAGTTCTTAATTTACGAATGTGACCATCATTTCCTTATACATTTTATCACAATCTTTTTATGTAAAACTTTTCCAGGTTAAAAAAAAAAAACAAAGGAGTAACTCACCAAAGAACAGACGGCCATTCAATTAGGCGACATCACAAATCAAGGGGGCGCCATTTCTGAAAGTTAAGAGGTGCGCCTAGGGTTGTCATTTCAGTATCTCAAGTGGCATCTGCTTCAGTGTCTGCAGAGCCCCCCACATAGTCTGACTCCTCAATGGACTCATGGGGGGCACCTTTTATGTATCTCAAGCAGTGCATCCCCTCCCCCCCCCGGACACTGAGGGAGACCCTTGACTCCCCTCCTCCCTCCGAGGGGCGGTGTTCAAACAAATAAAAACAAAAAGTTTGGAACTTCTTCCTGGTATTGAAGCCAGCAAGAAGGAAATTGAAGTTTAAATCGAGTTTGTCATTCCGCAGTCAGCTTTCTCAGTCGCTCTAAGTTCCAATTCCATTGTAATGAAATCCCAGGTATTTTTTCGCTTCCAAGCACTTCACTCTAACAGAATTGGACCAGAATGAGATTAGCACATGAAATTATGTTTAAACGTGAACCATAATTTATAACTCAGTCAGTCAGTCAGTCATTGTCCAACCCGCTATATCCTAACCACAGGGTCGCGGGGGTCTGCTGGAGCCAATCCCAGCCAACACAGGGTGCAAGGCAGGAAACAAACCCCGGGCAGGGTGCCAGCCCACGGCACACACACACAAACACCAAGCACAATTTAGAATCACCAATGCACCTAACCTGCATGTCTTTGAACTGTGGGAGGAAACCCACGCAGACACGGGGAGAACATGCAAACTCCATGCAGGGGGGACCCGCGAAGCGAACCCGGGTCTCCTAATTGCGAGGCAGCAGCGCTACTCACTGCGCCACTGTGCCACTCTATTATTTATAACTGATTAAAAAAAATACCAAACCTGTTCCTATGCTTCAAAATGGAGTTGAATGGCACCAGATAACACACAGACTCTCCAGTCATCCTTTAAACCTGTCACAGTGGTATCAAACAATATGACCTCTTCAACAATACCTCCGGGAAACTGGAGGTGTGTCCCAGCAACGGGAACATAAAGCATCAGTGCTCGTAATAATCAAAATGACAGCAGGAAATGGCACAAATGACTAATAACTATCTGTACATTCATTATCCAAACCGCCATATCCTAACTACAGGGTCACGGGGGTCTGCTGGAGCCAATCCCAGCCAACACAGGGCACAAGGCAGGAAACAAACCCTGAGCAGAGCGCCAGCTCACCGCAGGGCACACACACACCAAGCACACACTAGGCACAATTTAGAATTGCCAATGCACCTAATCTGCATGTCTTTGGACTGTGGGAGGAAAGAGGAGCACCTGGAGAATATGATTATTATTATGTTTACTAGCCATGTGTGCCCAACTACGTTGCGCGTGTTAAAGTTGTCTGTGAAGGGCTCCCTGTTTAAACGCGGCTGCCAGTCGTGAACTGGGCCCTTCGTCGCACAGCATTATGATTTTTTATAAGGGAAACAAAATTACAAAAGAAAACCCTTGGACATTGATTCGATAGGAACGACCTACTCGGAATCACTGTCCAAATAGTAATTATGTGGTGGTGTAGGAGCATTTCTGCTTCTGTCCGTTCACAGTCCGTCTCGTTTTCATGACGCTGTTGTTTCCTCTCACGATGTCTTCTCAACCTTTCTCCAATCACGGAGGTTGCTTTGTGGCAATCCAAAGAGTAAGGCAATATACACGGAGCAATGGTTATAAAAGGGGGACACATAGGTATCCTGGCTCTTTAAAGCATAAATAGGGATCACTTCACTGACATGTGAGCAAGCCACGGTACAACTGTGAGACACGCAGCACTCGCCGGCTACAACGTAACAATAATTATTTCCGGAACGTGCTGTTACGTTGTCATTCATTTTATCCACTGTCTTTCTTTCATTCATATGTTACGTAGGCACGTACCTTTTATCTTCGGCAATCTCATTCTCTAACCAGGCCTCAGGAGCTGACCAGCGTAACACTGTCCACCACCCCTTTCGTTATTCCGGCACATTGTTGACATCCGTGAGTAACAACAACGTACTAAACTGGAAGGTGGTCTACGCATGCGTGGAATTTGCGGACAAACAAAGATCAAGATCTAAATGAAGATCTCTTTAGTTAATTTAAAGCACAACAATTAGTTTAGTTTGAATGTCTGTGTTTTGAGGTGTGACTGGAGTACTACAGTCTTCAGTAGTATAAGCCTGGAGGAGATTCTTAATGCAATGCCTATGTTTTAGCTGTCTCTCTACTGCCATCTAGTGCTTCTGCTTCTAATTCGTTGACGAACAAACAAAGATCAAGATCCAAATGAAGATTATATATAGAGATTATTATTATTATTACTATTCTTATTATTATGTAACTTTAACATGCATCACTGTACTCTGTCAGGGCTTGAGGTTGCTGGATATCATGACCAGCCTGTCCTCTGGTACTGGGAGTGCTGAGCAGAGTTGATTCTGGGGTTCGTCAGCGGTGTGTTCTGCTCCTACTCTGGTCAATGCTTGTATAGATTGGGTGGTGGGCAGGGCCGTGGGGTCCAGCAGCTGGGGGGCATCTGCTGGTGAAGAGAGATTCTCTGATTTTGACTTTGCTGACGATGCTGTGATCTTCAGTGGAGGCTCTGATCAGGGGCGCTTGAGAGGCTGAGTGAGGAGTCTGAGTGTCTGAGCTTGCGAGGGTCCTGATAAAAAACCAAGGAGCCAGGCCTTTAATGACCTCTTAGTCACGGCCATCAGCAGGGTGTCTGTTTGCAGAGAGAGTGTCGACCTCGTCATTGAGAGGCTTACTGACTTCGGCAGTGACATTCATGTGACTCTTCTTATGAAGTCAGTAGAGGGATTGGGAGAGCATGGGGTGGGGGGGGTCATGAGGTCATAAAGGGGTGTGTGGCGCTCCCAATATCTCAGTTAAAGGACGAAGGTCCAAGTCTTTAGAGTCCTGGTGCTCCCTGTTTGTGAGACATGGACGCTATCCAGTGACCTGAGATGAAGACTGGACTCCTTCATGTGTGTCCCTTCAGAGAATCCTTGGGTCCCGCTGGTTTGACTTTGTGTTGCTCATGGAGTCCCGAATGAGGCACATGACCTGCATTGTGAGGGAGCGTCAGTTACGGCACTACAGCCATGTGGCGCGATTACCTGTGGGTCATCCTGATCACAGGACCCTCATTGTTGGGGACCCGAGTGGCTGGACCAGGCTGAAAGGGGTCACCCACGTAACACCTGGCTGCGTCAGATAGAGGGTCATTTCCGGAGGATGGGACTGGACCGCGTCTCTGCCTGGGAGGGTTGCCAACTGGGATCCCGAGCTGTTTTGTAGTGAGGTGGGTGCGGCAATGCGCTGTACCAGTGCCTGCTCCCCAACTTGACTTGGCTTGTCGGGGCTAAATGGCATCTCAGAGGCTAGGGATCTGCATTGGCAATCAGAAGGTTGCTGGTTCAAATCCCGTAAATGCCAGAAGTGACTCCATTGGGCCTCCTGAGCAAGGCCTTTAACCTGCAGTTGCTCCGTCCTGGGCATGACATTAATCTGTAATCTGTGGAAGAAGATGATCCGCTGTGGTGACCCATAATGGGAGCAGCCGAAAGACTGAGAAGATTATTATTATTATTATCATCCATCCATCCATCCATCCATTATCCAACCCGCTATATCCTAACTACAGGGTCACGGGGGTCAGCAGGAGCCAATCCCAGCCAACACAGGGCGCAAGGCAGGAAACAAACCCCGGGCAGGGCACCAGCCCACCGCAGGGCACATGCACACACACCAAGCACACCATAAATGCCAGGCATGACTCCATTGGGCCCCCTGAGCAAGGCCTTTAACCTGCAGTTGCTCCGTCCTGGGTATGACGTTAATCTGTACCCAGCTCTGCATGTAGGCCCTCCAACTTGCAGGGAAAAACCTGGGGTTTGGTGGCAGAATTGGCACTCCAGCCACCATAAAAAAAAAACAAAAAAAACAAACAAACCTCCCACTGGTTCCATTCCATCTGAACTGGTGTGGTGCTGAGGTGTCACCCGTCGCATGGCAACACTCGGGTCCTAATCTGGGGATCCTGAGTTGGTCTGTCAGCACCTGCTCCTAACCTCTCCTGTCAATGTGATAATACGACTCCTGGATCATTAATAACAATTGATACCCGCGGGCATGAAGAAGGCAGCTTCTAACGTTCTGTGCTGCCTACAACCTTTAAGAATTTTCAGTCTTCTTTATCAGGACATCAGAGCACTAAAAACACATTCAGCCACCCAGCCAGTGGCCTGTCTAATCATCTGCTCTGCCGTTTCATTGCAGGACCTCAACCTCATTAACATGCTGGTGGACAACGCGACCATTGGGGAGTGGAATCTGCAGGGTCTTCCCAACGATGACCTCTCCATTCAGAACGGCATCATTGTGACCAAAGCATCTCGGTATCCACTGCTGATTGATCCTCAGGGTCAGGGCAAGATCTGGATTAAGAGCAAAGAGAAGAACAACGACCTGCAGGTGATGAATCTCGTCTTCATTTTTCCTGATGTGTTAATACTCGCCTTACTTCATATCGTATTACAGCGAAATCTTAGTAACATTCCCACATTCCCGCATGCCGTCAGGTCCCAGGTTAGCTTTACTGACTGGCAGTTGGTTTGCACAATGGTGGGTTTTTTTATTTAGCCTTGGTGAAATCCCAACAGAGACCGAGGGAGACCACCAGTAACTGTCCTGAGAAAGACCATGATTGTGGCGACAGTCCCATTTATGCTGAATATTTTAAAGAGTGGTGCCCATCAAAATGCATGCTGGAGACCTCAGTTCTACCCAAAGCTGGCACAATGAATTCCTGGTAGAAGTTACTGGGACCCTGTTGTCAGGTGACAAAGATAGGCAACTGGGGATCTGTCCAGCAAGCCTGGACTTATTAAAGATTATCTGGAAATGAAAGTGGAGAAACATCAGGAGCCATCAGGGGGCACTGTGACATTGTCATAACGTAAGCCTAGAAGACCCTAAACCCATTGAGAGAGCCAGGACTAGAATCCCACTGGAGTCTTAGAGCAGTTGTCAGATCGTAGCAATTCTCACCGAGAGATGGATTTACAGTATCTCACAAAAGTCAGTACACCCCTCACATTTTTGTAAATATTTCATTATAATGTGGCGGATGGCCGGGGTCCATGCCCGGCCAGGACGCCCCTTCGGTGTGTGTGCAGGGGGGAGCAGCCATGGACTTTGCAATACCTCCCCCTGGACGCTAGATGGCAGCGCCCCTGAGTTGGAGCGGAGCCTCGGTTTCCCGCAGGGCTCCATGGGAATTGGAGTTGGGTGCAGCCTTGTTGGGTCTCGCAGGCACCACCAGGGGGTGCTGCAGCTGGGACTCCTGAGCCCTTGTGGGTCAACCACCTGGAGAACTTCCGGGTGGATTATAAAAGGGGCCATCAGCCACCACTCCGAGAGCCTGAGTCGGGACGAGGAGGGCTACGCTTGCCGGGAGGAGTGGTGGGGCAAATACTGTGTGTGTTTAATTGTGGTCTGCTTTGGGACTGTGCTGTGCCTGTAGGACACGGGGAAGATGAGCCCCACAGGTGAAGAATAATAAAAGTGTATTTGCCGTTTATACGTGCCTCCGGTGTGAGTCTGTGTTGGGTCAGGCGCCAATATAGCGCCTTTTGTTACTATATATACAGGTGCTGATCATAAAATTAGAATATCATGACAAAGTTGATTTATTTCAGTAATTCCATTCAAAAAGTGAAACTTGTATATTAGATTCATTCATTACACACAGACTGATGTATTTCAAATGTTTATTTCTTTTAATTTTGGTGATTATAACTGACAACTAATGAAAGTCCCAAATTCAGTATCTTGGAAAATTCGAATATTGTGAGAAGGTTCAATATTGAAGACACCTGGTGCGACACTCTAATCAGCTAATTAACTCAAAACACCTGCAGAAGCCTTGAAATGGTCTCTCAGTCTCGTTCTGTAGGCTACACAATCATGGGGAAGACTGCTGACTTGACAGTTGTCCAAAAGACGACCATTGACACCTCGCACAAGGAGAGGTCATTGCTAAAGAGGCTGGCTGTTCACAGAGCTCTGTGTCCAAGCACATTAATAGAGAGGCGAAGGGAAGGACAAGATGTGGTAGAAAAAAGTGGACAAGCAATAGGGATAACCGCTTGTACCCTGGAGAGGATTGTGAAACAAAACTGTGGGGGAAATTCACAAAGAGTGGACTGCAGCTGGAGTCAGTGCTTCAAGAACCACCAGGCACAGACGTATGAAGACATGGGCTTCAGCTGTCGCATTCCTCGTGTCAAGCCACTCTTGAACAAGAGACAGCGTCAGAAGCGTCTCGCCTGGACTGCTGCTGTGTGGTCTAAAGTTATGTTCTCTGATGAAAGTAAATTTTGCATTTCCTTTGGAAATCAAGGTCCCAGAGTCTGGAGGAAGAGAGGAGAGGCACAGAATCCACGTTGCTTGAGGTCCAGTGTAAAGTTTCCACAGTCAGTGATTGTTTAGGGTCATCTGCTGGTGTTGGTCCATTGTGTTTTCTGAGGTCCAAGGTCAACGCAGCCGTCTACCAGGAAGTTTTAGAGCACTTCATGCTTCCTGCTGCTGACGAACTTTATGGAGATGCAGATTTCATTTTCCAACAGGACCTGGCACCTGCACACAGTGCCAAAGCTACCAGTACCTGGTTTAAGGACCAGGGTATCCCTGTTCTTGATTGGCCAGCAAACTCGCCTGACCTTAACCCCGTAGAAAATCTATGGGGTATTGTGAAGAGGAAGATGCAATATGCCAGACCCAACAATTCAGAAGAGCTGAAGGCCACTATCAGAGCAACCTGGGCTCTCATAACACCTGAGCAGTGCCACAGACTGATCGACTCCATGCCACGCCGCATTGCTGCAGTAATCCAGGCCAAAGGAGCCCCAACTAAATATTGAGTGCTGTACAAGCTCATACTTTTCATGTTCATACCTTTCAGTTGGCCAACATTTCTAAAAATCCTTTTTTTTGCATTGGTCTTAATTGATATTCTAATTTTCCGAGATACTGAATTTGGGACTTTCATTAGTTGTCAGTTATAATCACCAAAATTAAAAGAAATAAACATTTGAAATACATCAGTCTGTGTGTAATGAATGAATCTAATATACAAGTTTCACTTTTTGAATGGAATTACTGAAATAAATCAACTTTGTCATGATATTCTAATTTTATGACCGGCACCTGTATATATATATATATATTATATATGTATATATATACAGTATTTCACAAAAGTCAGTACACCCCTCCCATTTTTGTAAATATTTTATTCTATCTTTTTATGGGACGACACTGAAGATATGACACTTTGATCCAATGTCAAGTAGTCCGTGTACAGCTTGTATAACATGTAGATTTGCTGTCCCCTCAAAATAACTCAACACACAGCCATTAATGTCTAAACCGCTGCCATCTTTGTGCCCAAAGTGTCAATAATTTGTGTTGCCACCATTATTTCCCAGCACTGCCTTAACTCTCTTGAGCTTCACAGGTTGCCGCTGGAATCCTCTTCCACTCCACCATGAAGACATCACGGAGCTGGTGGATGTTAGAGACCTTGTGCTCCTCCACCTTCCCTTTGAGGATGCCCCCCCCCCCCAACAGATGCTCAATAAGGTTTAGGTCTGGAGACATGCTTGGCCAGTCCAGCACCTTTACCCTCAGGTGTGTTTGGGGTCATTATCATGTTGGAATACTGCCCTGTGGCCCCCAGTTTCCAAAGGGAGGGGATCATGCTCTACTTTAGTACATGTTGGCATTCATGGTTCCCTCAATGAACTGTAGCTCCCCAGTGCACTCATGCAGCCCCAAACCATGACACTCCCACCACCATGCTTGACTGTAGGTAACACACACACTTGTCTTTGTACTCCTCTCCTGGTTGCTGCCACACACGCTTGACACCATCTGAACCAAATAAGTTGATCTTGGTCTCATTAGGTTCCAGTAATCCATGTCCGTAGTCTGCTTGTCTTTCTTGTGCATCATCTTTAGAAGAGGCTTCCTTCTGGGACGACAGCCATGCAGACCAATTTGATGCCATGTGCGGCGGGCGTATGGTCTGAGCACTGCCAGGCTGACCCCCCCACCCCTTCAACCTCTGCAGCAATGCTGGCAGCACTCAAAAGACAACCTCTGGATATGACGCTGAGCACGTGGCACTCATCTTCTTTGGTCGACTGTGGCAAAGCCTGTTCTGAGTGGAGCCTGTCCTGTTAAACCTGTCGCTGTATGGTCTCGGCCACCGTGCTGCAGCTCAGTCTCAGGGTGTTGCCAATCTTCTTATAGCCTCGGCCATCTTTATGTAGGGCAACAATTCTTTGTTTCAGATCCTCAGGGAGTTCTTTGCCATGAGGTGCCACGTTGAACTTCCAGTGACCAGTATGAGCGAGTGTGAGAGTGAGAACAGCAAATTTAACACACCTGAGACCTTGTAACACTAACGAGTCACATGACACCGGGGAGGGAAAATGGCTAATTGGGCACAATTTGGACATTTGTCACTTAGGGGTGTACTCACTTTTATTGACATTAATGGCTGTGTGTCGAGTTATTTTGAGGGGACAGCAGATTTACACTGTTATACAAGCTGTACACGGACTACTTGACATCATGTCAAAGTGACATATCGTCAATGTTGTCCCATGAAAAGACAGAATAAAATATTTACAAATATGTGAGGGGTCTACTCACTTTTGTGAGATACTGTATATTAAAATATCAATTTATAATGTGATTAGAAGATTTCCCATGGTGGTGCTGTAGTGATTTTTAATATGCCATGGATTCAGAAAGTAACTCAGACTCCATCCCTTTATTGTGTTGTTTCATTGGGTACATTTTCCGCTTCTGCCCATCAAGCTGCACTCAACCCCTCATAACAAAATGAAAACGTGTTTTCAAAAAGGTCTGCAAATTTATTCAAAATCCAAAACTGAAATCTATCATTTCTAGACGTTGTGGCAGATGGCCGGGACCCATGCCCGGTCGGGACACCTCTTTTGACACTAGATCCGGGGGTGCAGCCGTGGGATGCACGCTACGTCCCCCAGAACAATTGGTGGCAGCCCCCCTGGGTTGCATCGGGGCCACAATTGTGTTACACCGGAGCTCATCCCCGTTGGGCTCCGTGGCCACCACCAGGGGGAGCTGCACGGCCTAACGAGCCCATCTGGGCGTGCAGCTGGAAGTAGGTCAGCGAGCACCTGCAGCACTGCCGGGTGGGCTATAAAGGGTGCCGACGGTCACCACTCTGGGCGCCAGAGTCGGGAGGAGGAGGAGGAGGACGACGACGAAGCTGCCTTGGAGGAGTGGAGGATAAACAAGAGTGTTTTGTGGTGGTGTTTTGGAACTGTGTTAGGCCTGTGGGACACGGGCCCCACGGCTGAAGACAATAAATCTTTTGTTCATTTTTACGTGCCTCCGTTGTCCGTCTGTGTCGGGTCGACACCTTTATAGCGCCTTTGCCACAACGTGTATTCAGACCGTTTGCTGCAATACCCCAAACTGTGCTCAGGTGCCTCCCTGTTTGCTTTAATTCTCCTTGAGATGTTCCTACAACTTCATTAGAGTCCACCTGAATTGAATTCACATCTCTGGTGACTCTTCGTATGAAGTCAGTAGACGGATTGGGAGAGCATGGGTTCATGAGGTCGCTAGAGATGGGGTTGTGGTGGTCCTGATATCTCTGCAAAAGGATGAAGGTCCAAGTCTTTAGAGTCCTGGTGCTCCCTGTCTGTGAGACATGGATGCTATCCAGTGACCTGAGATGAAGACTGGACTCCTTCATCCAATCCTTGGGTGCCGCTGGTCTGACTTTGTGTTTCTCATGGAGTACTGAATGAGGCACATGACCTGCATTGTGAGGGAGCGTCAGTTACGGCACTATGGCCATGTGGCACGATTACCCGAGGGTGATCCGTCTCATTGTTGAGGACCCGAGTGGCTGGACCAGGCCAAGGGGACGCCCCCATAACATCTGGCTGAGGGTCATTTCCAGATGGTGGGACTGGACTGCGTGTCTGCCTTGGGTGCCAACTAGGATCCCGAGCTGTTTCGTCGTTTGGTGGGTACGGCAATGCGCAGTACCAGTGCGGGCTACCAGACCTGACCTGACCTGACCTGAATCGATTGGCCATCATTTAGAAAGACACACATGGACCACAACTCACACTACATGTCAGGACAGAATCCGAGCCCTGAAATCCAAGGAACTCTCAGTAGGCCTCAGTGGTCAAACTGTGGTGAAGTGTAGGCCGGGGCAAGATGGTTCGTTGAGTGCTCCCTGGGGTTACCGTGACCTCAAGAATTGTGAAATGGAAGACGTTTGGAATACACAGGACTCTTCCTAGAGCCGACCAAATTGAGTAACCAGGCAAGAAGAGCCTTGGTCAAGGAGGTGACTAAATAACTTAATGGTCACTCTTCAAGAGCTTCAGATGTGCTGTGCTGAGATGGGAGAAACCGTTGGAAGAAGGGCCATCTCAGTAGTACTTCATCGGTCAGACATGTATGGTAGATTGGCTAGATGGACGTCACTCTTGAGCAGAAGGCTTATGATGGCATTTTAACCCTTAAACCGCCACAACTGGCTATAGTCGGTTCCCAGTGCAGAGAGTCCGCCGGAGCTGATCAGTCCACGCTGTTCATTCGTTGAGCAGCCAGTGTTGTGGCTTTAAAATGGTTGCTGATGATTTGAAAGAAGACAGACACACCGATATCCGGATTCTGACGTTTATTCTGCAACAACGTCATCCAACTAAAAGACAAGCAGTAAGGGGCACAGTCAGCATACGTAGCGCCAGGCACTCTCTCAGTCTCCTGCAAAAGCGTCATCCAGCTTTTTAAAATTTTTATATATATATACATATATAAATATAATAAATACAAAATGACACCAAATAAATAATGAAATTAACACAAAATGAAACAAATACATTTCAATAGAAATCAAATCCTAGTCAAACAAGTGCAAAATATCTCCTTCTAAATAAAATACACGTGTTCCATAAAAAGAAATCCTTTTTGTTATCCAAATTAACCTTTTCAAAGCCATATAAATTTAACAAATGCATATGAACAATAACAATGAAGGACAAAGTATAATTAACGTTTCATCGTGTAAAGCACTTTGAGCTCCATTATTTGTATGAAAATGTGCGACAGAAATAAATGTTGTTGTTGTAACATACAGTTGTGCTTGAAAGTTTGGGAACCCTTTAGAATTTTCTGTATTTTGCATAAATATGACCCTAAAACATCATCAGATTTTCACTCACGTCCTAAAAGTAGATAAAGAGAAACCAGTTAAACAAATGAGACACAAATATTATACTTGGTCATTGATTTATTAAGGAAAATGATCGAATATTACATATTTGTGAGTGGCAAAAGTATGTGAACCTCACGGATGATCAGTTAGTCTGAAGATGAAATTCGAGTCAATGGGATGCCAATCAGGTGTGAGTGGGCACCCTGTGTCATTTAAAGAACAGGATCTATCAAAGTCTGCTCTTCACAACACGTGTTTGTTGAAGTGTATCATGGCGCGAACAAAGGAGATTTCTGAGGACCTCACAAAAAGAGTTGTTGATGCTCATCAGGCTGGAAAAGGTTACAAAAGCATCTCTAAAGAGTTTGGACTCCACCAATCCACAGTCAGACAGATTGTGTACAAATGGAGGAAATTCAAGACCATTGTTACCCTCCCCAGGAGTGGTCAACCAACAAAGATCACTCTAAGAGCAAGGCACACGTGTAATAGTCGGCGAGGTCACAAAGGACCCCAGGGTAAC
>JANRMT010062817.1:5087449-5119783 GCA_026402145.1 Polypterus bichir lapradei | reverse complement strand
TGTGGCAGCTGGACAGAGCTATTGATTAAGTGGCAGTCAACTGGGCTGGGTAAGAGGTCTAAGTGGTAGCTGGGTAGAACTTTGTGCTATGTTCCCAAGTGATAGGTGGGCGGGGCTATGTGCTTAAGTGACTGTAACCTGGGTAGGGTTAGATGCTTGAGTGGCAGCTGGGCAAAAGTATGTGATATGTACCTGTTTGTTAGCTGGGTGGAGCTATGTGCTTAAGTGACAGTCCGCTGGGTGGGGTTACAGGCCTAAGTGGTAATTAGGTAGAACTTTGTGCTATGTCCTGGGGCTATGTATTTAATTGGCTGTACACTCGGTGGGGTTAGAGACTTGAGTGGCAGATGGACAGAACTATGTGCTATGTCCCTTTGTGGCAGCTGGGCAGAACTATGGGTTTAAGTAGCAGTCAACTGGGCAGAATTAGAGGTCTGAGTGGTAACTGGGCAGAACTTTGTGGTATGTACCCGAGTGGTAGGTGGGCGGGGCTATGTGCTTAAGTGACTGTAAGCTGGGTGGGGTTAGATGCTTGAGTGGCAGCTGGGCGGAACTATGTGCTATATACCTGTGGGGTAGCTGGGCAGAGCTACTGTATGTGCTTAAGTGGCAATCAGCTGGGCAGAGTTAGAGGCTTAAGTGGCAGCTGAGTGGTTGAGCCTGTAAAGATTTATAGGGTTCTTAATGTCCCATGTACAGAGTCCAGTGTAATTCTTTATTGCATTTGCTAATGAAAATGACAAGTCACCACTCTCTGGCACCATTATGCGTGTACAAGGGTAAATCATAAAAATAAAGGCAATTTGAAAATTACGTGGCAATCTCAATGGATAAAAGCTGACACAATTTAACCCATTTCCGATGGGTAGTTTGAACACGCACCGTGCAGCTCTCTGCCATTAATCTTGTGCCAGAAGGAATATTCTTTGGGTAGAGGGAGTGAAACCTGCAGAAATTCACCAAAGGGTTTTTTCGTGTGTAGATCAGTAAGCCATCTGGGTACTCATCTTACACAAATATTACAGTACCCCAAGTCATCACGCACTGTGGTGTGTGCAGATCGACAGCTGATTTCCAAATGTGCAGCCACAGCGGATAACGCAATCCGTTGGTCTTCTCCAATGAAGGCATTTGCCATGTCGAAGTTGATGGTCGACCAGATAGAGCTTCAACACTTAACGTTTATTCTTCCCACTTAAAACCTTTCTGCCCATTCATGTTTCGTTGAATCCTGCTCTTTTCACTTCCACACTGAGCCAACATTTTTCTTTTTTAATTAATTTTGTTGTAATCATTCAATACAAATCAATCAATTTTTACAAAAAGTAGGACTGAGAACAAGTTGACCCCCAGCCCTGAAAGAAAGAGCGTGGCCAACGGAATAAAACTTAAGGCTTATAAACAAACCTAAATTGATGAGTTTGATAAGCCAATAGAGATGAATGGAGAAGAATAAAAAAATGTAGAAATAATTGCTTCCTCGGTGCTTTAAGAGCTTATTTTAAAATATTACTGATTAGATCCTGCCATGTTTTGAAAAAAAATCTGTACAGATCCTCTAACTGAGTATTTGATTTTTTCCAATTTCAAATAGTATAACACATCAGTTACCCACTGACTTAAAAGGGGAGAGTTAGGATTCTTCCAGTTTAGCAAAATAAGTCTGCGTGTGAAAAGTGTAGTTAATGTAGGGTGACCAGACGTCCTCCAAAAGGAGGACATGTCCTCTTTTTTAACATGGTTTCCTCCGTCCTCCAGGCATTCCAAAAATTCATCAAAATGTCCTCCTTTCACAGAATCACGAACAGAGTTGACCGTTTTTGACTGATTACATATGATATATACCGAGAACGAGCAGCCTTCAGCCATTCTCCATTCATCCGCGTCACCGCGTGACATTACGTTACGTTATCAATAATTGTAACATCAAGTAGCGGCAACACTGTTTTATGTTCTATTTCCGCCCGACGGCCCAATGGATAGCGGTTAGCGGTTAATTGGAGTTGAAAAATATATTTGGTAATTTTTGTCCTCCTTTTTGACTGTCGGCGTCCTCCTTTATAGCCGAACCCATCTGGTCACCCTAAGTTAATGCAATCACAGTTTGTTTGTCCTTCTCCACTTTAAACCCAACCCTTTGGTGAATTTCAATGGGGTTCACTCCCTCTGCCCAAAGAAATCTCACGACGTATTGTTGGTCGACAATGGTGCCCTCTCACATCAGAGTGTCCATGTTCATTTGAGACTGGCTTCAACTCTTCTAATGGCAGAGCCCTGCACTGTACGTGTCTGAACCATTGCCAACGTGTTACATTGCGTCAGCTTCTATCTGTTGCATTTACCACGTAATTTTCAAATTGACTTTACTTTTAATTTTGCTGATAGTGTATCACTTTCATTATTCTGAGATCTTTATTGTACGGATGATGATAAGCTTGAATTTAACATGTTACTTAACACTCGCAGGAACAGCAGACAGAATGTGAAGAAGTAGGCATTTTTTTAATACATTTTTATCTTATAAGTTAGACCTCAACTTACAAATAATAATATTCTGACCTTTCATAGCCCCAGATTATGAAGTGTCAGCAGCCACTGTTTAATTGTCTTGTTTTTTCTCTCTAGGTCCTGTTCACCTCCCTGCCGGTGGTTCACGTGTACGCCATCAGCACCACGGCTCCATCTGACCCCAAGAAGCAGCAAGGGAATCTTTACTCGTGTCCCGTGTACAAGAAGCCACGCCGCACCGACCTGACGTACATTTTCTCTTTGTATTTGAAGACGACTCAGGCCGCCGACCACTGGACTCTTCGAGGGGTGGCCCTGCTGTGTGATTCAAAATAAATTTTTGGGTTCTTTATTCTATTTATGTTCACCTGTGGACTGCACAACCTGCATCCTGTAAAGCTACTATATTTAAAAAGACACTGATCATGAGAAACTTTCAAATTGGTATAATAGTTTACCTTAGTTTTGGCCTCAAATGGCGTCTCTCTCCCAGTTTTTGATCTCATTAAGTGCAAAAGTGAATCATGTCATGGTGGGGCTGGTGGATGTAGTATGGAGCCCTGACATTCATCAAATCCATCATCATGTGACCTGAAAATGCAAACCTTTAGACAACGCCGATCCTGCTTAAAGGAAACGGGACACTTGTCTGGGTGATGATGGCGCAGAAGGGCAACAAGCACTTCAGACCCAAGTGGCTGTGGTTTGTCCTTCCTTCTGAATTTCTCCAGAAATTCTCCACGTACCTGCTTCAATAAATTAGAACAAAGTCATTTGTGGTTAAAAACAATACGCATTTAGGGCTCATTTTAGTTGTGAACAGTTCTATTCAGGTTTTAAGTGTTTCCTCCTTTCTCAAGCAGCCACCAGTTAACGAAATACAAGTGATAGGCAGGAACAACAAGCTGGTCCAATTTAAACCTTAATGTGTGTGCATCATGAAGGGTCTGTGTTAACATAATGTTTAGAAATAAATGAGAGAGAAAGGGGATGCAGCAAAAGAACTGATTTGTTCAACTCCACAATACTTACGGGGAAAAACAGAAAGAAAAGGAAAATCCATCATGTGATAAAGAGAGATTTGATTTGGAAGAACAGCAGCAAGATCCATCCATAGTCAGCAATTCAGTCTCAAGTATCATTATCAGCAAGGACTGCGTGAAAATTAGAAAATGGAAACCTGCGACCCTCCAAGACCGTGATACAGGACCCCTATATTTAGACAATATAGTCGTGATAGAAGGATTCAGTTTGTTAGGTTTCCTTTCTGAAATAGTGATGGGTGATTTGTGAATGATTCGTTCTTTTTGAATTACTCTTCAGCAAAACGTGAATCAATTTGTGAGTAAGAGTGAAACAATTCAAAAGAATGCAACTGGAGCATTTGCATCATGCTTTTAACGCCTTTCATTAAGATGTTTAAGGGGCACGTGTAAGGACCACCCATCTGCTTCATGGCTCTCTTTTGCGGTCATACTGAATCATTAGTAATCAATGAGCGCTCTCACAGACGACTCTGTTGTTTATCACAATACAGCAACAAACACATTTATATCCGCTTATGTCAGTTGTTTGTTTTGTACTCATTTGATTTACAAATGAATCATTACCTGAAAACAAGTCTCACGATTCTGATACGAGTGACTGAATAATTACCCGAGAATGAGTTTCACAATTCTCATTCATTTACTTTGTGAATGATTCATCATGACAATGAGTGTCATGATTCTCGTTCAGTTAAATCATGAATGAAGCATTACCCAAGAAAGAGGCTCACCTCACACTTCTCATTCATTTGATTTGCAAATGAATCATTACCTGACAATGAGTGTTATGATTCTCGTTCATTTGAATCACGAATGAATCGTTACCTGAGAACAAGTCTCACATTCCTCATTCATTTGATGGATGAGTAAATTTTTAACTAATTGATTTATGCCCCTTTGTCCATTGAAAAAATTAAATATGCACAATTAAACTATCAACATATTTTAATTTGTAACAATTTTACTTTAACACACTTTTTTTTTTTTTAATGGATCACTAGCCTTTGTCATTCGCTGTTTTTTTCAAGTTTGAGCTGAATTATTGCCTGAAAATGAGTCTGACAATTCTCACTCATTTGATTTGCAAATTAATCATTACCTGTAAATGAATGTTGATTCGTGTTCATTTAATTTGTTAATGAATTATTACCCAAAAAACAAGTCAGATGATTCTCGTTCAATTCATGAAAAAATCGTTACCCAAGAACAAGTCTCACAATTCTCGATCATTTATTTCATGAATGATGAGCATTGTGATTCTTAGTCAATTAAATCATGAATGAATGAATCAATCATTACCCAAGAAAGAGCCTCGCTATTCTTATTCATTTGATTTGCAAATTAATCCTTACCTGACAAGTGTCACGATTCTCATTCATTTCATTTGTGAAGGAATCATTACTTGAGAACAATTCTCACAATTCATATTCATTTAATTACTGAACGATTCATTAGCCAATAATTGTTCAATTAATTCATGAATGAATCATTACCCGAGTGAGTCTCACAGTGCTTGATGCATTTGATTCACAAATGAATCATTTTTCCAGAACGAGGTGCATGATTCTCATTCATTTGACTCGGGAACTGAAACATTACCCGAGAATGAAAGTTCCCATTCACTTGTGATTCTCGGATATTTCGTCTCATTTTAATTATGCATTTTAACTGTGTTATCGTGCTTTGTATACTGAAATAACACAATGTCATATTAGTTATCAGCATGTTAAATATTTAATTTAAAAATGTATGAATTTGCAATGTGATCTGAAGGAAACAACCTGGTCTTCCCAACCTTGAAAGCGATTGATGAATCAAATGACTCTAAAACAGCGGTTCTCAAACTTCTTTAGAATTTCTTGCGTGGCGGACCCTTTAAAAATTGTTCGATGGCTCGCGGACCCTTTTATTAAAAATTTTAAAATCAATATTATTTCAAGAAAATTGGGGGTGCCAAATACTTTGTACAAGGGTGGCACATACCCACTGCGCGGCACTGCATAGGTACAGGCTGCTGTGAATAAAACATTTTTTGACAAACTATTTATTCAGCAAATGTTATGTACATTTTAGTTATTAAATTTAAGTTAAAATTTTAATGGGATGGCTGCATCTGCTTTGCCTTAACCAGTTCTTCTATGTTTGGCTTTGTTTTGGCCAATGCAACTCTCATATCATTTCTTCCCCTCGGATGGAAAGGTTAATAATTATAAAAATATAAATAGTATACAAATGCAATCATTTCTCACAGTCCCACCGAAACCGCAGTTTGAGAACCGCTGCTCTAAAAAATGGATTCTCTTAAATATATAATTCAAAAGAATCGAATTGGTAAAGTGGTTTGAAATGCCCATCACTATTCTGACACATGTAGAACCAGCTGTCCCGAATAGACATCTGCATGTGTGTAACACAGTAGGTCATCTGTTCATTGTGGCTGCTTTAACTCACTGCAAACTGTATGGGAATTTCTCTTACTATTGTATAACCCCATTAATGTTTCTGGTTATCTGGATTTCATGTTTTAAAAATACTAAAATTACTAATTAGTTCATGTGTGTCAATAAATATTTCAACATCTTCAAAGGATTTGCCCATTAATTTCACCAGAGGCAGTTTTATAAATGTTGTTTTGTCTTTTATTACATTAAGGGTCACATTTTCGTGAGATGACAAAAGGCACAGGTGCAGCAAGAAATTAAAGTATGCAACTTGAAATAACGATGTCGTTCAAACCATGCAATTGCTGTTTTTACAATAACTGAGAAAAAAATGCCCAAATGATGCATAGCTGCAAACTCGGGCACCATTCGTTAACCAGATATTTAAGATATTTTACAACCGGACATCAATAAGATTGTACTAATTACAGCAGATTACTAAATCATGCAAGAAAAAAAAGTCACTCTTTCCTAACAAGCATCTCTACTATTTCTTTTCTTTTTTTCCTCATAAATACAATTCTATCTTTACACAGACAGTACAACACAACTAGGAAACTAAATGACTGTAAATAGCCTTGACATAGAAAAACGCCAGCAATTGCCTTGCAGAAAAATTGGAAAGAATTCCAAAAGCTGGAAAAATTTCCAGATTAAACTTTACGTGACTAACCCCAAAACAAAATTTATTACAAACAAAGCAATTTTTCTTCTTTTTTGTCCCACATACTTAGAAAAAAATGCAGACACGGATCAAGGTTGTGTCTCCTATAATGTTCGTAATTATCTAATAATGAATTTTTGACCTTTGGTTTAACATTTGAAAATACTCTTCAGATACCAGCTGATCGAGTTTTACTAATTTTGTCACAAGTGGGCCTGCAGATGCTGAACGCCAGACTTAACCTATTAAATTATCTTTAAAAAAAAGTCCAACTGGGGTTTCAAAGGGCTTTAAAGGGATACCCCACTTGAAAATGATCACTTGCATCAGTTGCTTTCCACCACAGTGTCAGCATTGTTTACCAAGAACAAAGGTTCATTTTGTGTTTTTCCGGAGAACAGACATAACAGTTTCTTTTTAAATTTTTTTTTAGATTTCTAGTATTTTATCCTGACAAGGTATGAAACAAATCATCTTTTATTTTACCTTGAGGACTCCGATCCCAACATTTATTTTCAACTGAAAAAAAGAATTTGAACAGTTAAATATCCGCACAACCATTTTTGTTTCCTCTTGGGCACTGCTTATCCTTTAGCGTTTGCTTTGGTGACTGTCCCCAGAAGACATCCGTGAATTGGACAAAAATGGCCAAATGTGCATGAGCTCTACACTTTATTTTTTACCTGGTTACAGCTGTTCCGCTATTACTTCTTGAAAACACTTTTCAGTTTCAGATTTTGTTTTTGCTAAAAGACAGGACAGACTTTTAGTTACGAACTTCACCATATTGTGTACAGTAGTGTGTTCTAACGGGATAAAGCTTTTGAATTAAAGACCCATCTCCTCACTCATGAATTTATAAAACAGCCTCATTTTCAACTCAAAATCTGGAATTTGAAGCATGAATGTGCTTCATTTTCTTTCACAATCATTTTCCAGATGTATTTTTCCCCCAAACATATCAGCATATGTTTTGGATGTTATCAGCAAATAACTGCACATGTGGATTATACAACACATAATAAATATGACGTTTTAATGTCGTTGGCTGTTGTTCAGCATTGAGTCTACTGTATCAGAAACTTTATTTCTTAATTCTACTTAAAAATGATTAAGAACAAGAGTTCTTTTTTTTAGTATAGCCAATAAACACGGAGTAAGGAACAAATTAAAAAATGATGATTTTTGGGTGGAGTATTCCTTTGATATTAAGGTAAGTTAAATATGTTTTTAAAAAGTGCAAGTCCATCATCTTTAGCTGCATATTCAACCTTTGGAGAATGAAGTTAAAGTTGTGAATTTTAAAAATAAAAATGAAGTTCTAAAATCTAAGATCCGAGATCTAAAAATAAAGATATTTTCCATACGATACAATTCATGGAGCTGAAATTAAACTTATTAAAATATAAAAACTATGTTAATCATTTTGATGTTGTAAAGAGGTTGTGTTTCTAGTCAGAAACACTCATTTTATGGGTTGTTACTATCAGAATAGAACCAAAATATTATTTCTTCAGGGATAAAAGCAAATTGTAATATTTAGCCATTTTAATATTTTTATGTTTGGTTTGATTCTTCAAGAGAAATAAAAAGTACGGCTTATTTTACAGTTACAAATAACATCATCGGTATTGCCTATCAGCCTTTCCTTCACAATGGCGTCTTATGTTGGCTCTGCCACACCTCAAAATTTTGCCAGTTGTTTTTCACTTATGAAGCTGAAGTCAGTGAGCTTTGTAGCAGAAACCCATCGCCGTCCCAAGGTTGTTGTTTTTCTGCTAATTTCTTATGCTACTGTTTACTTTCCATTTTTTGCGATTACACAACTGTACATTTTTGTGCAGGGCTTTCTTAAAACTATGTCTTCTTTCCTATTCCTTGTGTTTGCAGTACAAAAAGTTACAAATCCACATCGATTCTCACGTGTCTGTCATCAACATTTAAATTTCATAAACCCCAAAAGGTAACCCCGGGCAGAATCCTGTCCTACAGGAGTGAGCAACACCGTGCTGAGGTAGAGTTTGAATTTAAATACCTGAAAGACACACAAGCCTTTTGTCTCTCGAAAACAACTCATGAAGCCGTCGACATTTTCCTCTTTTTCTACTAAACGTTTAGTCTATGTGTGCAATTCTGTTAACGTGTCCGTGTGTTCAAGCTAAAAAGTCATCCTCCCGTGTTCTGTTATCAATGTTTTAACGTAACATTTACAAACTCACCGAGTCCAACTCTAAGGCCACGGGGACACAAAATGAATCCCTGAAGCAGCAGACACAAGGCGGGAACCAAAACCAAAAACACCACTGGTGTTTCGAAGAGCCCTCATTGGTATTTTAAAAGTACAGAACTGATCGAATTTCAAAGGAGATCACTTTGTTATCCCAGCGACGAATCACTCAGGGTTGACATTCCCACTCTTTTTCGCTCTGTCTCTCTCTCTCTCAAATCCTCCACAAGATGGCATAGGTGTGACACAAACTCATGATGGTAGGATTACACACAGCAAGTTCTCTCTCTCCATGAAATGAAGTCTCCGTTAGCCAGTCACAGATCTGACTGTCTGAGTTGTCATGCGGCTTTTTCTCCTGACGAGTGTCTGTCTCAGTCGGTAAACATGCATACCGCCAGCTACCTTCACCCCCTAATTAAGTGATCTCCAGTGAGCACCACATTTTGTAATGAGAAAAGCACAGGGTTGACAGTTCTTTCTCTTGCGCTGTCCATTCCAAGATAGCAGAGGTCTGCCAGGAATTCACAATGGTGGGATTACAAGTCAACACTACTACCTTCAAAATAATGGAAATCTCCATTAAACAATCGCGGGTCAAGCTCTCTTAGCTGTGATGCAGCCTGAAAGAGCAGCTTCTACATACACCTCCCGGTACACCACCATGATCTAAAGCGAACCCCCAGTTATCACCAGTGAAGAATCACTCTAGGCGGATGCTACTACCATCCACTAAAGTAAATCTTCATTAGCTGCATATTTGGCTCTCTTAGCCGAGACAAACCTTTTCTCCTGAATGGCTCCTTTCTCTCAGCTGCTTCTATATGTGCCACCAAATACTTTCATGCCCTCAGAAACAACAAGTGAGCACTCCTGGATGAGTCTTCAGCTTTCTCCAGTGAGGATCCACTCAAGGTTGATTCTCCTACACTTTCTCAAGCTGTCCATGCAAAGATTTCAGAGGTGTGAGGTAAATTCACAACGATGGGATCACAAGCCCAAAGTTCCATCTCTGCACTAAAGGAAATTCTCCATTGGTCAGTTACATATCTGACACCCTTTGCTGTGATGTGGCTTTTTATCCCTGACCAGTGTTCTTCTCCCTTAGCTACTTTAGTGAATACTACCAGCCACAGTCACCTCCCTAACTAAGCAATCCTGGACAAGACCACAATTTTCCCACGAGAGATGAAATGATCATCTCACATTTTCTTGAGCCACTCACCACAATACAGCAAACTCGTGACACTAATAGAAGCGTCCAGTAATGTAACCCTCTTAGTTGTGACACAGCTTCTTCCTATGTGTGCCACCAGTCACATTCACCTCATACCTGACTAACGTGTCCCTCAATGTTTGCGCCCCACTTTCTGCCGACTTGGGGAAGACACCTTGAGAGAAAGAGACCCTGGGCGATTCCTTACCAATGGCACCTAAAATCCATGGATGAAGCAGATACCCACACTAGAAGGGTAGGAGCAAATTTAACAGAACAGTTTGAGACTGGAAGAGCATACATTGTACAACAGAAGGTAGAATCTTACATGTAGATTATGGACAGAGCCGAGTGTTTGAGTTTGTTGTAAAACAAATGTGCCATAGATTTTGACCTATTACAAGGATGGCTTTGGGACAGTAACCCTAACCAACTGAACCCGAGTAAGTAAGGTGTGATTATTTCATTATTTCCAAATGTGCCTTTCTTCACACCTAAAGCTTTAGCAGGGGGTGTCTGTTACAGATAAAGTAAAATTGTGTGCTTTGGGGGCAGCAGATAATTTCAATACTTTTACTAAAACACACAAGAACTTGGTCTTCTGAAAATACAAAGATGTATTGAATAATTTCCTTTATTGCATATCCATAACATACAAGGGTTTCCACACCAAGTTTGTCTCCAAATCTAACATTTCACCTGATAATATAATCCAATATATTCTGCCGACCAAGTCCTATTTAACATTTCAAAAGGGTGATATCTATCTATACATGCCTTTTTGTTCTCCTTTTCAATTGTCTTCTGTTGCTTGTTTCTTTATTTCTTGTCCTCACTTCATTCAGGTTCACCATTAAACACACTTGATAAACCACAGTCCCCTGCCATTCAGCAGCATACTTCAGGAGCTCCCAGCTACACAGCAGGTGGATTTGGATTTGAAGCCATACATGTATCTGGCTTACGAGACTTGTATTTGGATACAAAAGGAAATTATGCAGCCGAAAAATCTGAAATTTAAACAACTGTGAAAAATTGACTTGCAGTTCTAAAGAACAATTGCGGAGTGGAGTTTAATTTTTTTTTTTTAAATAAAAAGTAAAATACTGTCTTTGAGGCGACAGTGAACTGAACACACTGAAGTACTTGCATTGCCCATCAAGAACTGGAAGATCTTCAAATCTATAGAAACCTCTCAAGGATCCCCCTTTGAAACCACAGGAATATCTATCATTAATTATAATTTTCTCTTTTGACTTACGAAACATTTCATAATGCCTCCAAATGTCCAAAAGGATTAAAAAAAAAAAAACATCAAACCTAATGATCATGTCGTACATCCATGTTTTTGTAACTCGCACATTTCATTCATGCTGTTTGGTTCAAGAATATTTACGAGGTCTGCTTCATATCCATCACCGCTGCTTCCGCTTGTTCCCCCTTTCCTTCCTCCAGTATTGAATCGGAGTAGACCAGTTTGCCGTCTTCCTGGTGCGACACTGACACGTCGGTGGTGCCGCCTCCCTGCTTTACCTCAGTGACCACTTCTGTGTATGTGACCTGTGGGCTCACCTTTCTAGAGGCCTTGGGCGGCTGAGCAGAGGCACCTTCCTCGCCGGCATTTTTCTCTGCGACTGCACCTTGGATTCCCTCCTGCCCTTCTGCCACAGTTCTCTCCTTCTCCTTCTTGACTGTGAACTTGAAGGACTCTTTTGTTGGAGCTGCTTTAGAGATGGACTCCTTGAACCTCTCCCCAGACTGCTTTATCCTTTCTCCCGACTGCCTTATCTTTTCTCTCCGTTCCGGCGTAACAATGCGTGTGCTGATTCGGGTCACTTTGTCGCCAAGATTTTGCTTCGTCTTGACCATGTTTTCTTTTGTGAAGGCCTTCTTGATGCTGTCAATCCGCTTCATGCCCGATTTTTTTAGCCGGGCAGCTCTGGAGGAGTCTGCCTCCTCCACCACCATATACTCCTCATCGGAGGACAAATCTGGAGGAGGGTCATAGGTATCAGGCTCAATGGCATCCCCCAATCCAGTTGATTTAGGTGTTTTTGTGATGGCCACTGAAGGGATTTCAGTTTCACCCTGTGGGCATAAAAATATTTACACATTGAGATGTCTGCAGATATAACAGTTTATAGAGAACTCAACACACATGGCTGACAAGTGACTTCTGCCCATGAACCTCTATGGCTATTGCACATAATTACATCAGGCTAAACTCAGTCCTGGTCACCACACAAGAGAGGCGGACCTTGGCATCTCTGTTCTATTGTTTAATTATTAGGCATCTCATTGTGGGGGGGATGTGGGTCCATATATGAATTGCTCTTTTCCAAGACCCACGATTCAGCTCTATTTATCAAGACAGAGCACTCCAGAGACACCAGACTCAAAAGAAGACAATGCCAAGGCCTTCCAGGACCACACAAGCTTTTGTCCAAGAGAAGCTCAAGGTACCAGAAGACATAGAAAACTGGATACAAGAATTAAGATTGATGGATTCTTTCAAATATCAGCCATACAGTCAATATTTGGCAAATCACCAGGTAGCATTCAGTGCATCCAAGTCATGGGTGGGCAAATTCAGTCCTGGAGGGCCACAGTGGTTGCAGGTTTTTGTTCCAACCCAGTTGCTTAATTAAAAGACAATCCTTGTCAATTATTTAATTTCATGGCTTGCTTTGTGCTTTAACTCTGCCATGTCAAGTCATTGTCATATCTTAGATTTTTTTTCCTTTCTTAGGATATCATCCAAATGATTTGAAGTCTAAAACAGTTGAGTTATTCTCAATGCTTCACTTTTTTCTCTTCACTATCCTTCCAAGTATTTGATTAAACCCAATAGCACATGATAAATACACACTGGTGTAAATGGAAACAAGCTAAAAGGAGAAATGCTGGTTTCTTTTGTCATTTGCATCTTATTGCTAATAAGGAGCAATTAAAAACCAAGACTACAGCTGTTTAAGACTAAAATAAGCAATAAGGGTTCAAAATATTGACGGGCGAGAACACTAAAGTGAATCAGAAGTGTCACTTGAGCAATAAGGGCTTCTTCTTATGCAATTGGGTTGGAGCAAAAACCTGCAGCCACTGTGACCCTCCAGGACTGAATCTGCCCACCCCTGAATTCTAAGTCAACCCTCTTTTTATTTTGTATAGAGTAATTCATTCCTTTTTATTACCTAAAATATGGTAGATGGGTAACACTGGTTTACAACACTAACTGCCAGTCTGGCGATTTTTCTTGTAGGTCCATGAAAATCAGGCTGGTGAGGTATTTCAGTCCAGTCTTTCCACACTGCTGGTCCATAGCACCCTCTGCTCATCTGTGTATTGTTAGTAAATGTGCATGCTCGACACTCCAAGAGGGACCCCTTCACCCACTGTCCAATCTAATGCTGCAAAATATTTATGCTCGAAACTCAAAGACGGACTCCCCTATCTCTGATCCAATGTTAACAGTTCTGGACACTTACAACTCCAAGATGGTCACCTTACCCCACATTTCAATCCAATGTAAATAAAAACGGACACTCAAAACTTCAAGGGGGGGAAACCCAACCCACCATTCTCTCTGATTTTACGTTTGCAAACCTGGACCCTTAAAACTTCAAGAGGAAACCCACTCTCTGATCGCACTTAAGTAAACTGGATCCTCTCATGTTCTGTTACCAATGTTTTAATGTAAAAATTACAAACCCACTTAATCCAATTCAAGGCCATGAGTTCCCTAAGTGAATATTAAGTGCAGCAGGCAGAAGGCAAGAACAAACCTCAAAAATGCCACTGGTCTATCATAGAACCCACTTTGGTATTTTTCAAGGATGCATTGATCATGTTTTTCAAGGCCAACACCGATTTTCATGTTACTTGATCAGCCGATTCGGATACAGACTTTGTACACTAAGCTACTATAGACCACAGGTGTTAATTGTTCATTTTTTAGTAAAAAAAATGAAATTCTGTAGGCTTATTGTTCAGTGACCATAAAATACTAAAATAAATAAAATTTTCTTAAAATACATACTTTGAATATGTACAAAAATATTTATCCATAATACATATGGCATAAAAGAAACCCAGCCACAGGGAATTCATAAACCAGTGTGTTTCTTCATGCCAGTCCCAAGACCAGATAAATGGGGAGGATTACATCAGGAAGGGCATCCGGTGTAAAATTTTGCCAGATCAACATGCGGACAACAATACAGATTTCCATACCGGATCGGTCGAGGCCCGGGTTAACAATGGCAGCCACCAGTACTGTTAGCCAACAGGGTGTGGGCAGAAATTGGGCTACTGTTGGCTGAAGAAGAAAAAGAGGGGGGACGCGTGTGCAGAGGCAGAAGGAGAGGAGGAAGGTAAAGAGAGTGGAAATGAGGGTAGGAATTTTGAATGTTGGCAGTATGACTGGTAAGGGAAGAGAGTTAGCTGATGTGATGGAGAGAAGGAAGGTTGATATATTTGTGTGCAAGAGAGTAAATGGAAGGGGAGTAAGGTCAGGTGGATCGGAGGGGGATTCAGATTGTTCTATCATGGTGTGGATGGGAGGAGAAAAGGAGTAGGGGTTATTCTGAAGGAACAGCATGTCAAGAGTGTTCTGGAGGTGAAAAGACTGTCAGGAATGATTTGTGACAGATGGGTATCTGCAAGAGTGAAAGGGAAGGTCTACAGGATGGTAGTGAGACCAGCTATGTCATATGGGCTGGAGATGGTGGCACTGACCAGAAAGCAGGAGACAGAGCTGGAGGTGGCAGAGTTAAAGATGCTAAGATTTGCATTGGGCGTGACAAGGATGAACAGGATTAGAAATGAGGACATTAGAGGGTCAGCTCAAGTTGGATGGTTGGGAGACAAAGTCAGAGAGGCGAGATTACATTGGTTTGGACATGTGCAGAGGAGAGATGCTGGGTATATTGGGAGAAGGATGTTAACGATAGAGCTGGCAGGCAAGAGGAGGAGAGGAAGGCCTAAGAGGTTTATGGTTGTGGTGAGAGAGGACATGCAGGTGACAGGTGTGAAAGAGCAAGATGACGAGGACAGAAGGATATGGAAGAAGATGATCTGCTGTGGCAACCCCTAATGGGAGCAGCCGAAAGAAGAAAACGACATATGGCAAAAACTCAAAAAAAAAAAAGCTTCTCATAATTATAAGCTGTCATATTGTTTAATTTTTTCTGTAATGAAACTATCTGAAAAAAGGCTTAATTAAAAAAATGTAGTTTTCACTATTTCTTTAACAAAAAAATACATATACAGTATATACACATATACATATTCTCACACAATCAATTAACTGATATTGGCAATTAAACACTGCTTAAAAGTAAATACACATGCACTTATGTTTTAATCATTAATTGCTCTACAGCTATTGGCTCTTAAAATATACATTTACTATGTTTTTACAGGTGCATTTTTTTTCTTCAGTGTATTAACTACAAATCCGTAATTCTTGAGGTTTAATTCTAAAATATGGATTACGATTTTAATTATGTAGTATTTGTTTCTTACCAGGGCGGCATGGTGGCGCAGTGGTAGCGCTGCTGCCTCGCAGTACGGAGACCTGGGTTCACTTCCCGGGTCCTCCCTGCGTGGAGTTTGCATGTTCTCCCCGTGTCTGTGTGGGTTTCCTCCGGGTGCTCCGGTTTCCTCCCACAGTCTAAAGACATGCAGATTAGGTGTGTGTGTATGTGTGTGCGTGCGTGTGTGCCCTGCGGTGGGTTGGCGCACTGCCCGGGGTTTGTTCCTGCCTTGTGCCCTGTGTTAGCTGAGATTGGCTCCAGTAGACCCCCCATGACCCTGTACTTAGGATATAGCAGGTTGGATAATTAATGGATGGATGGATGTTTCTTACAAAAACCTTTGCTGTATGACACAAGGGAACAAATAATACACACAGTACAAATCTTCAGTAAAGGCCTCGTGTTTACTAAACAGCAATTTCAAATTTATCTTTATCTTTTCATTTTCCATTTAAAAGCTAAACCTTCTGCATTTTAAACAAATGCACTGTCCAAACTCAGGTGGTGTCCATTTTAATTTAAAAGGACAAAATAAAGGTCTGAATTTCTTAAAGTAGCTCTCCTTGCCTTTTGTATATTTGCACAGGACAACTTCTCCAATTACTGTTTTTCAGTTTATTACTTCACTTTCGTTAACGCAAACACTAATATACAGATTGCCTCTCACTTACTGATAAAACAAGCTTCCCCTCACTGCTATTTGCTTACAGAGCACCAGGAAGTCTGTGGCAAAAGAAAAAAAAGGATGCGCATTGGCTCAACTACCGCATTACTTCACATAAATGAACACTGCAACTAAATTATCATAAAGCTTAGAAAACCAGTATCTGAAATTATTGGTTTTGGTGAGCAGCCTTTTTACTGATCATCAAGCGAGTCTATGTTAGTGAATATCGTCCGATTCTGATTGGTACCTGGTCAATCAGAGCATTCCTAGATTTTTTTTTTTTAAAATTGCGCTCATTCGCTCAGATTGAATGGTTTGACTCTTTGTCCTGGAAGACATGCAACATGATCACCTGGCTGTTGTGTTTGTATCATGTATGTCTCTACGCAATGCCTCCGCTTTACTGCACATTGTTATTCTTTTTCTGGCAGAGATGTATGGGTCTGTGCATTTACGGTCAGCTGATAGACACGTCTGTGCCTGGCATGAGAAGGAGTTGAAGCAGAATCTCTGGACCACCATGGGCCACATGTCCTATCCATGGATCCACAAGCTGTTGATTGAGACTACGATCAAGCTTCAAGTGCCAGAGGTGCCAGAGTTTCTGCATGACAGACAGACGACTCCTAGCGTTTTATATATACAGACTAGCTGTGCTACTATCTAAGTTAGGCTCAAATCTAAGGAATTAACAAAGACCTCACCATTAAAATCTGCAGTGCACCATCTCTTGCAGAGTCATTTAGAATTCATGTAATAAAATGCATTGCATTTGTCATTCCAACAGATGGCACTTCACAAACATTTACAGTAATAAAATGCTTTACTACAAATATTTGTGATGTGCCATTTGTTGGACTGGCAGAGACACAGCAACCGAATGAACACAAAGATATGCAGACACTTGTCCGTTTATTAAGCCTGCTAATTTAAGTTTATATATACATTTATAATGTGTAGAAACATTTTCTGTGTGTTTTTAAGTGTCTATTATAACTGGCTAGGCTGAAGATGGGCATGATGAGAGGTGGTATTTTACCTCCTGTGGCCTGCAGGCTTCAGTAGCGCCACCTAGTGCACCATGATGGAATAAGCAGGTAAATCTGGCACTACAAGCCAGATGTCTTACGGTAAATATTTGAAATAATGAGTGGCAGACATGTGTTATATTACAATGAGGTGAATGATGAATTTAACTGTTGAGCATTTCTCTAGGAGGAGTCACTAAACACCTCGCACCTAACAATAGCTCCTATAATGCAGTTAGTCACCAGACAGACCCCAGGGAGTCAGTGAAGCAGAATTGTAACCATCTATTTGCCGTGCTGGTCTCACATTAGCACTTCTTTCCACTAGAGATCACTTTTCCTGCCCACTTCCCAAAATACACAACCAGGCAATGACTAAAGCGATAAATATGACAGCTCTATATTTGGACATCTCTGCTCTGGCTGGCCACCTCAGAATAACTGCACCCAGGCTTCATTAGCTAGGAGAAATGCGTCCATTACTGGCTGTCAAGTACCTAGAAGTAAAATGGCCAACTAACTAGCCCAGGCCTTTGAAACACACATACTCTGCTGTTGGCACCAAAGACACATGGCTTTTGTCTTTCCGTGAGAGGCTCCTACTGTTTTTTGTGCATTCTGCAGTTCACTATCTTGAAGAGACTCAGTAGATACAAACATAAATAATACAGTATTATCAAAACTGCTTAATCCTAATCAGGGTCACAGGAAGCTGAGGAGCGATTCAGACAACAGACCTGGACAAACTATCAGTCCGTCGAAATAAGAATGAGGCACTGATTGTGAAATTGGTTGCAGCCATGGGGGTCCCTGAAGGACTGGAGTTGAAAAAAAAAAAAACACAGCTTTAAAAGGAATACTCCACCCAAAAATGATGCGTTTTAAAATGTTATTTACCACATGCGGTTATCAGCGTGGGCCAAGAAAAAATTTGAATCTGTGTTTTCATGCAGAACACAGCTAACAAAATTTTAATGTTTTAATGGAAGTGGGTGGTGACCAACAGCAACCAATATCAAAACGTCCATGAAAAAAATCTCACATTACTAGTATCACATAATCCATGTCAGAAGTCACCCACTCATATACTTAAAATGTGCAAAAAGTCACAAAAAGGTAAGCAAGTGTGCAAAAAGATTCTGTTGGCATTTAGAACTGCAGTCTGTATGTGCAAATCTTCCAGCACAAACAAAAACTTATCCATTCGCTCAAAGGTATGTTCAAAATACAGAAAGTTATAAACGTGCAGTGCAAAGAAAACTGATGATGTCATTCAAAAGTACAATCACAAAGTAAACCTTCATGGATTTGTAGTGTAAACAAGAACTGAAAACATTCACCTCCATCCTGGAACTGAACCAAGACAGGAGTGAAGACACTGAATACCCAACACTCCCCATACCTAAGGACATCCTTTCTGAACCCTGCTCCACACTATCACCACTGTTGTGATGTTCAGATTCTGGTGAACCTGGTGGACAGCTGTCATCTATTGAATTGTAATAATCTCTTGGCTCAACATTACCATCTGTGCTTTATAGGTGGCATACGGGGTGGACAGGCATCCCGACCAGGAGAGGGAATGGTTCCTTACCTGGACATGAGGCTCTGAGAGGGTATGCGGGCATCCTAGCCAAAAGAGAGAAAGGTGCCAGAACCAACAAGGACTCCCCTAAGTGAATGGACTTTCTTACCCAGACAAGAGGTACTGGGCAAATGGACAGGTGTCCTGACTGGGCAAGGCTCCAGTACCTTCCCTGGACTGGAGAAAAGAAACGAAGGACAGGGAAGGACTATCTCCAAGGGATGTTTATTCCACCAGGTACTAGATGGCAGCAGCCCTCCATATCAGCACCCATTTGGGAACCAGCAGAGAATGACGGTAGTTGTAGTCCGGCAGCACGGCCCTGCTGGACCCCCGTGGGTGCTGAAAGTGGGCGCTGCAGGAAGCCACTCTCCAATATATTGGGACTTCCATATGATTCAGAAGTACTTCCAACTTCTGCCACCGGAACTACTGCTGGGTCCTCAATATAAGGGACCGCACTCCTTTGTCCAGGCTAGTCAGAGCTGGGAGGAAGGAAAGTAACACTCAACTGGAGCAGGGCAGTGCAGTGAATTGGATGAGACATAACTTGTGCTTTTGATACTTCTGGAGAGGTATTGTGCAATAAAACATTATTTATTTGAACCCAGGTCTGTCTTTGTATTTGGGGCTCACTGGCACCCCAGTTCTATCACACTATTCTTATTCCAATCCTACTTACTCATTTCATTGACATGTGGCAGCTGGAGTCTACCCCTGTTGCTGGCTCAAGGCAGAAACAATATGTGGAGACGGTGCCAGTCCATCACAGGTTGAACTCACACATACTTATAGTAAACATCGCCATCCTTTCATTTATCCATCACCCTAACCTACTTATCCATGACAGGAATAGGGAAGCTGGGATCTATCCCAGCAAGCATAGGGTGCAAGGTAGGAATAATCCTTGGATGGAGTGCCTGCTCATTGCAGCGTGAACACATGAAAACACAAAACACACAAAACATCATCATTAGACAAATTCTCAGTGCTGGAGTTACAAGCTATAGTTGCATTCATTACCCCCTTCAGCTATTTACTGACGATGCCAATACTGAAAACACCATAACAATAAGAGCAAACATAGAATATAAATAGAATCCACCTTAATAAAAGGATGTGTCTGTGCATCCAGCCAGTTGCCATGTCTCTGCCATTCCAACAGATGGCACATCAGAAACATTTCTGGTAATAAAATGCATTGCATCTGACCTTTCAATGGATGGTGCATCACATAAATTTGCATTACTAAAAATGTCTGTGATGCACCACCTGTTGAAATGACAAATGCAATGCATTTTATTACTACATTACAAAATATATTCCAATAGAACGTTAGTGCCTAGGCCTATGTTGATCTCTTAGATTTCAACATGTCTTAGACAAGTAGCATAACTAGTATAATTAATAACAGAATATAAAAATAAATGCATCTTTGACAGTGAGTGTGGAGCAAGATTTAAAATTCACCCACATTTTAACCTTTGTGCACGAATGTCATTTGAATGTGATCCCACTGTCCTCGGACAAATACAGTACTACGTGATTGATGGTGTGCTGTATCAAGACAATCACTAAACTTAAACAGTAGTACCATACTAAACTGCTAATTTTAAACAAACCGATTTGAACATCAGAGTCTAATGCAGTTATCATGCCATTGCTACTTTTATTTGCAATTTATCCATAAAAAGGTTTTTGCTGAAATCAACTCCATTCTGCTTTCTCACCTTACATTTTAATTAATTAATCATAGTACTAGTTAGAAAAGGACAGATTTTGCTTCCAAGTACAGTGGTTTTACAGAAAAAACACACAGGGCACAGTGAAGGAAACTCACAGGTTCTCAATTGAGGACGTAGGCTTGGAGGAGTCAATGAAAGGAGAAAAGCAACTGTGCTAAGTTCCCCAGCTAGCTATTAATATTAGTCAAAACCCAGTAATTCATTAAACTACAGTATATAAATGACTAAGACATTGGAATGGAGCTGATTTATTGTATAATGGGATTAATAAAGGTAACAATTATCTTAAAAGACTTTAATTCCAGTCTGAATAGACATGAAAGAAAAGTCTCTGAAATCTCTTTGGGTCCAGATAAATGTTAACCCACTCTAAGTCTGTTTTATGGTATACCGCTGAGTGACTCTTTTAGTATGCACAAGCTGTAATCCTGCCCTCTCCTTGCTATTTGTGGCACAGTCCACCTCTTTGTGCCCCAAAGAAACTGAACACCAGCGTCAGTGCAGTCCTTGTTGCATACCTGATCTTCTGCCTGCATATCAAATGCACTTTCATTTCTAGACCCACACAATGTTTTTTTCCCCCACTTAGGGGAGCTTCGCTTTTCCTGTGTCATTAATTCATTGAAACAGTATTTAGTTGCGAGTTCATAACATCAGTTCTTTATAGTAAGAATCTGCAGATAATATTAGTTTAGTCACTTCAATCTTAAATATGCTTACACTATCACTTACAACTCCCATTCCTTTACAGAGAAGTGACTTTTCTGTACTTTTATGGTTAACATACCTAAATTAGCAGGAGAAGGATGATGCTCTATGAGCTGCTACCATGTGTGTGCCCACCCTTTCCCTGGCAATGAACTGTGAAAAAAGTGAAAGAGGAAAATATACAAAATATTAAAGCTGACATAACCACAGTCAAGGTAAAACTGAAACAAAATGTTTCTTTGTTTTACAACTGACAAGTTTGCACTTTTGCCAATACTTTTTCATTATTAGATTGTGAAATTTCATCACAATATACAATCGTGTTGCATACCCAAATTACACCATTGAACTGGGGAAGAATACCTAGCATACACAGTAGATCAATAATGCTTTTTTATTAATGTCTAAGAATTGCCTAAGTATCTAGTTTTGAAATACAAGAAAGCTAGACAAACCATTGTTTCTACCTCCAGTGTTATATTGATAGGAAAAGCACAATTTGGGTCAGTTTTATAAAACTTGTATACTTTCTTTCTCGCTTGCAGGGAACTATAGAAAAATGCTGAACTGAGGTGTTGAGTTTGCTTCAGCGGTTACATTAGTGAATACTACACACCCACACTGCAAAGCAGCTAAACTGGAGAGGAGGTTGTGTCTGAACTGTTTTTGTTTTATTGGTGAAAGGCCCAAGAAGTACCCAGGAGGTGTGTTAGGAGCTGCAGAGAGACATGCACTCCTTGCCATTTTCCATTCTGAAGGTGACCTAAAGATGGCTAACCAGAAAGAATTAAGTATAACTACAAGTTTGTGTGCGGCCTGAAACTACAAATCTAGCATTATGAGGTTGCATGGTGTGGTTTGCTAACACACACATCTCTTCTTTGCTTAATATCTTGGGTGTATTACCTACCATACATAATATTTAAAAGTCTTTCTCCTGCCTTTTCTTTTAGAGTGTAGTCACACTAGGCCCGTTTCTTCTGTACCATGCCCAAGTGTGATTGCCGCCCCCACACACCCCCACAGGTTTAATGTTCTGGGCCCGGGAACGCTTTCAACATGACTATGCAACTTTGTGTAAAGCCAAAAAAAAAGATCCAAACGGGGTGACAGCATGCATATCAACATGATTTTACTAATTCTGTGGTTGTTCTGGAGTCTTGTAGGGCAGGATGACGTTCTACCCTCTTACAGATTTATTGAGTGTGCAGCACTCAAATTTTTATGGTGACAAATGATTCAGGGCTGATGTCGACTTTGTCAAAATTCAGGAGTAGAGGATGGTAATCAACTATAAACTGCAACAAAACTCACCTTTACATTTTAGTTTAACTCTCTTTGCTAGAAACAGAGTTACATGGCTGTGTTGATTTAACCTAGATTCCCTACGTATGCATGAGTAGCGAAGGGCAAACAACCTCTAAAAATGGCACCGACATCTGCCGAGAGACCAAAGCGAATGTGCAAAGCAAAATACTCCATGGACATTTTACGTAAATTTCATTGAATAGGACTCCAACTTGTTGGACTCAGAGTTTGATGCAAGTGATCTGGAGATGGATGTCAAAAACGAAAGTGAGGTACCAGCATCATCTGATCGGTCTCCAGCTGATTATGGTACTGAACACTTTTGTGTAACTGATGCGCCTACGGCAGCGTTTGCCTGGGAGGACCACCACTTATGATGACAAGAGGTACAAACCATACTTCGTCACACTACAACTGCCACTGCCACCCACCTGCTGTGTTAAGACAGCCAGGCAGCTGGCCCACCGTGCATTCCTGCTGGCCATCGAGGTGCCCCCAACGTAGCCACTGCCGCCAAACATGACGAACATACACCAGCAGCAGCCATAGCACATAGCAACAGACATTTATTGTTGACTAATGTGTGAAACCAACGCTTTGTGTGCTTTTCAGAGTTTTTAGGAAAAAATATTCAGCCCTCAAAGAGTTAAGGGAGAATTTGCAGATTTTCTTGCCAACTACAATTCATGTTCATGTGTAAAGTGGGAATAAAAATCTGTTTTTACCTCAAAAGATATCGAATGAAACGAGAATCTTACTTGTCGCATCATTGACATCATGTCCGTTTTCTGTGCTTGGGCACGTTTAGTGATCACACTGTTCCTGAATGCTACTGAACTGTACTTGGGACTAACTCTTCCAAGCAGGCCAGGGTATGGTACAATTGGCCCGGCATGGAGCAACCACACTAGTCAAACAAACTACACTTTGCAGGGTTACATGCGGACAAACATGCTTGGCAACAGAGCGAAATGCTACCCAGTTGCCTGAGGTTATAGATATAAAAGGGAAATGGAAGAAAAGTGCTAAACTACAGTACCTGACAGTATGGCAACAGCTTGGTATTTAAGACCTACATTTCCAAGTACAAAAGTAGCCATTGCATGGACATAGCTGTATCAAAACTATTATTCTTTTTTCTCTGCCAGCCTTTCTCTGTCACTGCAGCTTCTTAGCGATTGGTAGGTGTCACCTTCATCTTGGTTGGCACTTTGTATTGTGATTTTAGGTTGAAGGCAGAGGCTATAAAAATGTTTTGTCCACCATATTTGTAATGGTTTACTTTGCTGTAATACATAATATGTACAGGATCTCATCACCTGCATGCTATCACAGTGACCATTACAGAACCTTAACAAAACTATAACAAATACCTGCAATATAAAAATATGTTCAGAGTCTCGTCATCTGTATGCCCTGTAGCACTTCTTTACATGTGAATAACAACACAATTATTATTAAAATTAATAAATGGAATGATATATTGTAAGAAACCAAAAGAAAAAACCCTCACCTCACAGTGGCCATTACAGAACTGAGAACTCGCCCAAACGAACAGGACCGCTTTACATTTACATGGCAGGGATGTCAGTGTTAAATACCTCTCTGTTCTGCAATGGCACAATTTCTTACTTAAATGAAACTTAAACAAAATATGACAGGGCTTTTTTTACAAATTCAAATATAATTAATAAAAACAACACATTAAAATAATAATATTGGAAGGCGGTAAATGGAAGGCTATTTAACCTCCGTTATACAGACAGTTCAGAGAATGACACCATGTGCAATATACTGTGCAATGACTGACAGCCAGCACTGCAAAATCATAACTGATAAGTCTGTACAATCGTAATCACTTTACACTTACTAAATACCTACTTTGCTAATATACTTTCAGATAATTTTTGTTATATGTGTATTTGTACATGATTAGTATAGTTAAGATTATCATAATTCCTTTTTGATTAATAAAATTTCTATCTATCTACATCATATGGGGCGGAGTGGTGGTTCTAAGGCTAGGGATCTGCACTGGTAATCGGAAAGGTTGCTGGTTCAATTCCCATAAATACCAGAAGTGACTCTCCTCCATTGGGCCCCTGAGCAAGGTTCTTAAACTGTAATTGCTCCGTGGGTATGACGTTAATCTGCATCCAGTCCTGCATGCAGGCTTTCCAACCTGCAGGGAAAAACCTTGGGGTTGATGGCAGAATTGGCACTCCAGCCACTGTAAAAAACATCCCACTGTTCCATTCCACTTGAACTAGTGTGGTGCTGAGATGTCACCCATTGCATGGCTGCACTTGGGTCTTAATGTGGGATCCTGAGTTGGTTTATCATGTGTTGGGTATGGCAGTGCGCTGTATCAGCATGTGCTCCTAACATCTCTCTCTCTCTCTACATCATATTGTGCCTTTTCTTTCTATCTAGAAAGTCACACCATACATTATTTGAAAGGGCAAAATTTGGGGAATTCAGTTAGCTGATTGAGCTGCCGATATTTTTGATTTTTTTTTGATGTGGGTTATAATTTTGCAGTTTTCTGTTAAGTGTCCTTGAGGGTTGCCAACTCATGCTGGACCAATGATTGTGGACAAAAATGTGACATGAACTGTGAGGCAGTGGCGTTAAGCACTCCGACTGGACAAATCAGGCCTATGTTTTTGAGTAGGAAGTCCAACTTGTGGGGGGGCTTTCCAGGTGAAAATTCCAACTAGGAAAATCCGACTTCCAAGTTCAAATGAAATGCAGCATTAATCCCAGCTCCTACTGACCTGCCTCAGGCCTAGCAGTCACAAAAGGGATTGAAGCCATCCAAGGAAACTCAACAGTTCTACAAAATATATCTAGAAGCCTCACAAGCAGGACGGTCACTGTAAGCCTCAGGTTGTGTACAAAAGGGTCTCAAAATTATCTTTATAAAAAGAAGGATTTATTTAAAAAATAGCAAGATAAAAAGCAAGGCTCCACAGAGCAAAAGATGGAAAAAAAGGAATTGCTTGAATGGTAATCCTAAATAAACAAAGTCTCAGTACAAAATCCAGACAGCAATCTCCTTAAGCAAAGAAAGGAAATCCAACAAATAAAAATACTTATAACTCCACAGAAAACAAAACTGCTTGGCTGGGGACTCCTGCTTGAATATAAAGCCAGAAGGAAGACCCAGCAGCCATGACATCAGTGTAGTCCTGCTCCTTGGGGAACCACCCACAAAGCACAAGGAACCAATGCGAACTTAAAAGAGACAGTACCCAATTAATCAATAATAAGCAAAATCAACAGAAATAGCAAAATATGGCTGGGGTTCATATTCTTGTATTATGCTCCTTTTTGGGTGATATTACTTTTACATATTCTTTTCTTTGATTGCTACTTCTTGGTTATGTGTTTTGTGGGTGGTCCTCCAACAGGTGGGACCACCTGCCAATCACTGCCTTCCACCCTATAAATTCAGAGGGTCTCCCCACAGTGCCTGGTGACTCAATGTGAATGTGCTCTGGGAGTTTGGTCAGCTCGTGTGCTTTAGAACATTTTTTGATTTTTTTTTTTCTATGCTTAAGCTTTATTGTATATTTTGATATTTTTCTCTATTTTGACCATTCTTCGAGTTTTGTTTTGGGGATTTGTTTCCATAGGATTACCTGCTCATTGATATTAGAATATAGTTTTGTGAAAAACAAATCATTTTTTTTTTTTTTAAAGATTCTACAAGGCCCTTTCTGTGTCTAGCTGATGATTTTAATCGTGCCCCATCCCTAGTGGGCATTATTAGAAACGCTTTTTGGAATTTATGTGCAGATATGTCATGAAAAGTGGCCTTTTTCACAGGATGCTGCTGTGAGTTTTGTTTGCAGACTGTGTATCTGATTTGTCCAATTAAGATATGCATATCCCAACTAATAACATTCTCCTTATCTAATATATGTTATATTCCGTCCTATTAATAAAATATTTCACAGTTCAGCTAACAGGACCCCCCAGAGTACCATGGGGTAATTCACACACTGTCCAACACTATAATCGATGATAAAGCACCACAGTGCATTGTCCACAGCAGCCAACAATTTGGCTTGATATTCCAACACAGATTCTGAATCTTCATTGGGTACTTGCTTCAAAACGTTTATACGTTTGAGAAATTTGCACTACAACTAGCCATTGATCCTCCACAAACAAAAAACAACAATAGAGCATAAATTCATGCCATTCTTACATCACTTTAGATGGAAATTGCTGTCTATTAAAGCTATCATAATGCGAGAGAGTGGTAACGTGTTTCAGGTTGATTACCACATACAAGTAATAATGTAATTGTTCTTTGTGCACAGGACATTAAAGACCCTATAAACCAATTGTCACACATGTGTGTTTAGGGGATACCTTAAAGGCTACTGAAAGGTAAATGATGCCACACTGAGACAAGAGAGGATTCTACTTTACCACCCACAGTTCTGTGGAGCAAAGTCCAAAAAAACACCTGACCTCACTTACAGCATGACCTGGAAGCCACGCCCCTTCTGAGAGAACTACTATAAATTCATGCTGCGTTCCATTTGAACTGGAAAATCAGAAAGTCCGAGATCCTAGTCAGAATCTTCAACTGGAATGCCCCTACATGTCAGATTTCCTACTCTGTGTTATTTGTATAATTGAAAAGCGCAAGCACAACAAAGGCTGTCCTGGAAGCATCTATATCGCTTTTTCAAATGTTTTACTGGAACACATTGAAGCGAAGTGTGACGACATTCCCAGCTCGGACATCCGACTTCCAAAGTAAAATGGAACGCAGCATCTGACGACTTACAGGAAGCGGTCATTCATTCCAGGGCCTATAGCCAACAGAGATGGAGCTTCTGTTACATAGCTGACTTACAGTTATGGGTAGAGTGGCCATCAAGTACACCAGGAGACTGGACGTTTGTGGGCCAGCCGAACTGCCAATTCTCATAAGTTAATGCACACTTATTTAGTAAATCTGTAAAAAGATACCCCCCCCCCCCCAAATGGTATAACACTGCTTTGAATGCAGGGATTCATTTGAGGGGAAAAGGAGACAACCAGTCCCCAAATGGTACAACCCCATGCATGTAAAACTGAATGTCTCCATTCGTTTAATTAACCTGCCCACTGCATTTAAACATTTTATAATAGACACCAAATGTAAAAGAGAAAAGGAATATTGTGCTAAGAAGGCAAGGATTATGCAAGCCAAAAAAAAAAAAAAGTTGCCGGAGAGGTATACAGCATAACGTACTAAAATATCAACTTTATTTACAACAGAAGAGAAAAAGTTATCACTTGTTAACTTCATAACACCGCATTGATTCACAGCTTCAGCAGCTCTCAATGACAGCAAAGTAAACTATTAGCTTGCAAATGTGATTGGCCGCAAAGTCTTACTTGTGTTTCTGAATGGATGAGCAGTCATTTTCTCAAACTAAATAAGGAGAAAGCAGAAATCTCAGTGATTGGCCAAAATGGATAGAATGAGGATGTTAGAAATAAACTTGATCCATTAGGCTTAAAAGTCAAGACGGAGGTAAAGAATTTAGGGGTAATCATGGACTTTGAAATCACATATTAATCAGATCACGAGGACAGAATTTTATTCACTTAAGAAATAGCAAAACTTAAACCTCTTATAAAACTTTGCAAGATGCTAAAAAATGAGTTGATGCTTTTGTTTTTAGTTGAACAGATGACTGTAAAGCACTCCTCTCAGGACTACCTAAAAAAAAAAAGGCATGAATTGGTTACAATGAGTGCAGAATGGAGCCGCTAGAATCTTAACTAGGAAAAGAAAATACGAGCACATCACACCAGTCTGATGTCACGACACTGGTTACGTGTGCCATTTAGAATTGACTTTAAAATCCTGCTGATGGTTTACAAAGCCTTCAATAATCTGCTCCATCTTATATCTCAGAATGTCTGTCACCTTACACTCCAAATCGTAACCTGAGATCTTCAAATGAGGGTCTGCTTAGAATTCCAAGAGCTAAACTTAAAAGAAGTGGTGAGGCGGGTGGCCTTCTGCTGTTATGCACCTAAAATCTGGAATAGCTCACCGATAGCCTGGCAAGTTTCTAATACGGTCGAGCACTTTAAAAATAGTATATACATAAAAAAATACTTTTTAAAAGTCACGCTTATATTAAGTTAAAAAGTGTATGAAAAAGTAAAAAATAAGTCTCTCATACATCACTCGTAAAATAAAAGCGTGGGTGCTTCTGCTAAGATTTCAAGAAGTGCTTTTTGAATGTTGATTGATGAAAAGTGATGTATGAGAGACTAATTTTTTTTACTTTTTAGTACACTTAATATAAGTGTGGTTTTTAAAAAGTATATATATATATTTTATTATTTTCAACTTTTTTGTCTTGGGATTGTTTTAGTATAATTCTGTAATCAATATTTTAACACTTCCTTTAATATTTCTATCCATTACTACCGCCATCTATTGGTGTAATCATGAACTATTCTTCACATGAAAATTTCATTTCTTAATTAACACGGATTAATTGATCAATTAGTGAAACTGATTATCGATTCATGTATTGTCGTCTGAAGCAAGTAAGTGTGCAAAATTTCAAGTAATTTGGACAATAGGAAGTGGGTTAAATATCGATTACAAGATTTGTACCAGATAAACAGGTGAAGTAAAAATAAGCATGGTAATAATAATAATAATAATAATAATAACTCTGCAGTGGGCTGGCACCCTGCCCAGGGTTTGTTTCCTGCCTTGCGCCCTGTGCTGGCTGGGATTGGCTCCAGCAGACCCCCCTGTGACCCTGTAGTTAGGATATAGCAGGTTGGATAACGGATGGATGGATGAATGGATAATAAAAACTCATTATTTTAATATGGATTTCTCATAGATTTCTCATAGATTCATTTTAGCGAAACCCTGATATTCTGTGTATGCATTTAATTATTTTTTACTTTTTTTTTAATCTCCACAATCCATACTAACCCCTACCTTCTCTGCTCTTCTTTTTCCGGTTTTCTGTTGTGGTGATCTGTGCCCCCACCACCTGATCAGGGTGCCATGCAGTCCTTACATTGATTTGGCTGAAGGCCAAATGTCCATCATCATCTAATGCAGAATGCCCAGTTGGTGCTGGGTGGTCTTGTGGCCTCAGAACCCCTGCAGATTTTTTTTTTCTCCAGCCCTCTGGAGTTTTTTGTTTTTTTCTGTCCTCTTGACCATCAGACCTTACTTTATTCTTTGTGACTTTGTATTGCCCAATTTTATTTTTATATTTTTCTTTCTTCATCCTGTAAATTACTTTGAGCTACATCATTTGTATGAAAATGTGCTCTAGAAATAAATGTTGTCATAATAACTAAAACACGCAGAGCTTGGGGAGTTATCAACACGCTATGTCCAGCTGACATCCATGCCCCAGTGCTTCACATGACATACCTTAATGGCAATCAAGTGCAGTCGTAACATAACACCACTGCTTTTCTTTCATAGGCGGCTCCGGGCTTTAAAATGTAGGCAATGTGTGGCCTGTTAAGGAAGGGAAAATGTTTAAAGAGTGTTGTGTACCATGCAAGTATTAAGCAAGCGAAACAATACCTGCTATGAATACCCAGCTACAACAAAACGCCGCCCTTGTCTCACAGTTCTGCTCCAACTGGCGGCCATAGAGAGTCAGTCTAGTGATGCTGATGAGGCGGGCAGGAGGTCGTTGGCGCAACAGGTCGGGGTAATCTGATGGTGCTGTGGTGTGATGATAGGATGGAGGTGTGTGCAAAGGTGTTAACATTACAGAAAGTTACATGGCCAGTTATTATGACTGCAGGATATGAGGAGATCATCTATGGAGGGATGTGCAATAATACATTACAGCTATATAGGTATCATGTACTGCAAAGTTACTGTATAATAAGCCAGGGTGCACAGAAATACACGTGAGGCCCACCCTCTCACCGTAGACCCTATGCAAAAAGAAACTTAACGGATACTCTTGTGCTGCATGGAGAAGAGGGACACCTACTAATAAAAGGTCTGAAGACTGGCCTCAAATAAATAAACTCGGGTTGCATAAAAATAAAAGAATAAAAAATAACGTTTTCATGTAACTTCATCAATAAACAAATAAACAGACGAATACAAGCTTGTTATTTGCCAGACACTCCATTATTAAATCCAAACCCAAACAGAAAATGTATTGAACTTCTTAATTAAGTAAAACGATGGAGAAAAGAAAACGTACATTTACCTAATTATAAAAATACAGAGAATGGACTTTTTAAAGTCGGGGGTAGCTGCCTATCGTTGTCGCCTGTTGGAGCTCAGATGAAATGACAAAAAAAAATGTACTTACAGTCTTTTTGTTTCCAATAAGCTGAAACTATAGCAAAAAAATAAATAAGTGGCGCTTTAAGTTCCTTAACGTCCGTTGTCCACATGTGAAAACTCCATTCCCGGTCTGCTTAAAAAAAGCTCTCTCTTTCGCGGAGCGCTGACGCCAATTGCCATTTTGTCCAGGTTCTCGTTACCTCGCGATAACGTCGATAAACCACTCAGTTCGTCTTCAAATCAATAAACCATCACACTCAGAACTACTACATCCTCCTGAAATTTACCGTCTGTCGTCTTTTTCCTTAATCGCTTTCTATTTGAGTTATTCTCTGCCTTTTACATTCACCCTGAACTAGAACAATAAAAAAAAAAAGGAACGCACACGTCACGTGTCCGCGCCAGCACGTGTCCTCAGCATCCGTCTCCCGCTTTTTTTTTCGCGCCTTCCCTTTCTGCCTGACTAACCAACCAATCCCGAGCAGAAACGAGAAATAAACACGTACCCCATTTTACAGAAATAGCCAATCAGCTTCTTCTAAAACGAGGAAAATATAATTCAAGTAAACAATCAAGAAGTCGCTTTGTGACATCTCCGAGTTTGACTTTATAAAAGGTCAGCCATTAGTGCTTCCCAGTATCTGATACTGGATCACGTTACGGAGTTTGCATTTAAAGATCTCAAGGTTTTAAAAAAATACAATAAATTAATAAAATAAATTAGTATTTTTAATTTTTTTTGTAATTTTTTTTAGGCTTCCATGATTCTTTTTGATATCCTGGAAAGGAACCTTTGCGATCTATCTATTATATAGTGCCTTTCACTCCTATCTATCTATCTATCTATCTATCTATCTATCTATCTATCTATCTATCTATCTATCAGCTGTTATATATTTATTATATAGTGCCTTTATTTCCATCTATCTATTTTCTATCTATTATATAGTGCCTTTTATCTATCTGTCTATCTATCTATCAGCTGTTATATATTTATTATATAGTGCCTTTCTATCTGTCTATCTATTATATCGTGCCTTTATATCTAACTATCTATCAATCTATTCATCTATCAGCTATTATGTATCTATTAAATATTGCCTTTCTACCTGTCTATCAGCTGTTATATATCTATTATATAGTGCCTTTCTTTTTATCTATCTATCATGTCTTTCTATCTATCTATTAGCTATTATATATTTATTATATAGTGCCTTTCTATCTATCTGTCTATCTATCTTCTATCTATTATATAGTGCCTATCTACCTGTTTATTATATAGTGCCTTTCTATCTTTCTACCTATCTATCAGCTGTTATATATCTATTATATAGTGCCTT
>JANRMT010062817.1:5063874-5074538 GCA_026402145.1 Polypterus bichir lapradei | reverse complement strand
GCTGAAACACAAGAATAAGACAAGAGCTGTGCCAATGAAAGTCAAAGAAGTCATTATGAGGCTGAAAAGCAAGAATAAGACAGGAGCTGTGCCAACGAGACAATGAGCTGTGCCAATAAAAGTCAAAGAAGCCATTATGAGTCTGAAACACAAGAATCAAGACATCAGTAAGACCTTAGGAGGACTGAGGACTGAAGTATCATGAAGAGGAAAAAACACACTGGTGGGCTCAGTAATCACAAAGGGATTGGTGGGGAAAGGAAGACCTCCACTGCTGATGACAGAAGAATCCTCACTATGGTCAAGAGAAAGCCACAAACAGATCACAAACAGACTTCAAGGGGCCGATGTGGACGTGTCAGAGACGACTATCAGCAGAAGACGTCAGGAACAGAAACACAGAGGAGGACACACTGCAAGATGAAGACCACCAAAACAGGACAGCCAGATTACAGTTTGTGAAAAGATCCTGCAGAATTCTGGGTAAGGGTCTTGTGGAACAGTGAGATAAAGATGAACCTCATCAGGGTGATGGCATATGGGGACCAAAAGGAACTGCTCAAGAGCCAAAGCAGACCACCTTATCTGTTAACCATGGCGGTACTGGGGGTGTTAAGGCTTGGGCATGCATGGCTGCCACAGGTCCTGGCACACTTCTCTTCACTGATGATGGACCTGCTGACTGTAGTGGCACAATGAATTCTGAGGTGTGTAGAAACAAGTTCCAGTAAAGACCTTCAAACTCAGTGGACGGCACTTCATCATCATCTTGACAATGAACCAAACAGACTGCTGAGGACACACAGGAGCTAAAAAATTTAAAATTCTGGAATATCCAAGCCAGTCACCTGATTTCAATTAAAATTGAGCAGGCCTTCTATATGCTGAAGAGAAAATGTAAGGGGCAAGCCCCCCAAAACAAACAGGAGCTGAAGATGGCTGCATTAGAGGCTTTGCAGAGCATCACCAGAGATGACCCTCAGCAACTGCTGATGGCGATGAATTGCAGACATCAAGCAGGCATTGCATGTGAGGGACATGTGACAAAGTGCTAAATATGACAGCCATTGCTGTGTCCCAAACATTACAGTGTCTGGAAATGGGGGGGTGGGGGGGGGAAGCATTGTGTGACCGAATGCCAATCCCCTTAAATGAGTTAATACTCATCAACTCATTCGTGTGCTGGAAGACCCTCTGGATTTACAGGACAGAGGGCAGGTGCCCTACCTGAGATAAAACGAGGGGCTCTTCGAAGCCAACCTGTCTGATCTTATTGAATCGAGTCACAGAACTCTTGGACTGCGTCGCTGGGTATTTCCGACTACACGATGGTCAAGTACGCCATGGCTGCCTCTGACTCACGAAGATGATGTAGATAAAGACTGCGATGAGTACCACTGCGACGAAGCCTGAGGCTGTGGGTTCAAATTCTGCTACTTAACACTTTGTGACCCTGTCCAAGTCACTTCACCCACCTGTGCTCCAACTGAAAAAAGACATGTCACCAATTGTTTCTCAAATGTTTTGAGTTGCTTTGGATAAAGGAGTCGGCCAAATAAATGAATAAATGTAAAATAGTGGGAGAAAGGGAAGGTCTGCTGGATGGCAGTGAGACCAGCTATGTGATATGAACTGGAGACATTGGCACTGACTAGAAAGCAGGAGACAGAGTTGGAGGTGACAGAGTTAAAGATGCTAAGATTTGTACTGGGTGTGACGAGGATGGACAGGATTAGAAATGAGGACATTAGAGGGTCAGCTCAGGTGGGACGGTTGGGAGACAAAGTCAGAGAGGCGAGATTGCGTTGGTTTGGACAGGTGCAGAGGAGAGATGCTGGGTATATTGGGAAAAGGATGTTAACGATAGAGCTGGCAGGTAAGAGGAGAAGAGGAAGGCCTAAGAGGAGGTTTATGGATATGGTGAGTGACAAATGTAACATTTTATTACTGCATGTGTTTCTGATGCACCATCTGTTGGAATTAAAAAATGTAATGCACTGCATTAGGGTGGTGCAGTGGGTAGCGCTGCTGCCTTGCAGTTAGGAGACCCAGATTCACTTCCCGGGTCCTCCCTTCGTGGAGTTTGCATGTTCTCCCTGTATCTGCGTCGGTTTCCTACCACAGTCCAAAGACATGCAGGTTAGGTGTATTGGTGATTCTAAATTGTCCCTAGTGTGTGCTTGGTGTGTGGATGTGTGTGTGTGCGTGCCCTGAGGTGGGCTGCTGCACTGCCCCTGGGTTTGTTTCCTGCCTTGTGCCCTGTGTTGGCTGGGATTGGCTCCAGCAGACTCCCCGTGACCCTGTAGTTAGGATATAGTGGGTTGTATAATGGATGGATGGATGCACCGCATTACTACACATGTGATGCACCATCTGTTGGAATGGCAAATGCGTCTGTTGGAATGAAAAATAGAATGCCCTGCATTACTACACATGTGATGCCCACCTGTTGGAGAGAAAAATGTAACGCATTTTATTACTACATGTGCTTGTGATGCACCATTTGTTGAAATGAAAAATGCAATGCATTTTATTATTGCATGTGTGTCTGATGCATCATCTGTTAGAATGAAAAATTTAATGCACTGCATTACTACACATGTGATGCACCATCTGTTGGAATGGCAAATGCATCTGTTGGAATGAAAAATGTAATGCACTTCATTACTACACATGATAAGCCATCTGTTGGAGAGAAAAATGGAATGCACTGCATTACTACACATATGATATACCTACTATTGGAGTGACAAATATAGATCATTTTATTACTACACATGTTTGTGATGCACCATCTGTTGGAACGAAAATTGCACTGCATTTTATTACTACACCTGCTTGTGATGCACCATCTGTTGGAAAGAAAAATGTAATGCACTGCATTACTACACATGTGATACACCGTCTGTTGGAATGGCAAATGTGTCTGTTGGAATGAAAAATAGAATGCCCTGCATTACTACACATGTGATTCACCATCTGTTGGAGAGACAAATGTAATGCATTTTATTACTACATGTGCTTGTGATGCACCATCTGTTGAAATGAAAAATGTAATGCATTTTATTATTGCATGTGTGTCTGATGCACCATCTGTTAGAATGACAAATGTAATGCACTGCATTACTACACATGATGAGCCATCTGTTGGAGTGAAAAATGGAATTCACTGCATTACTACACATGTGATATACCTACTATTGGCCTACTACTGACAAATACAGTGCATTTTATTACTACACATGCTTGTGATGCACCATCTGTTGGAATGAAAAATGTAAATGCATTCTAATACTGCATGTGTTTGTGATGCAAAATGTGTTGGAATGAAAGATGCAATGCATTTTATTACTACACATGTTTGTGATGCACCATCTGTTGGAATGTAAAATGCAATGCATTTTATTACTTTGTTCATTACAAAATACAGATCAGTTGATGGTGCACTTCAAATGTTAATGCTAAATATTCTGAGATCTGTGATGATTGCTTAGATTTCAGCCCATCTTAGCACAGCTAGTACAAATCCTTGCCTTAATATAACAGGTGCTTGAGGAGGTAGAAGGTTAGACAATTTAAATCTAAGTATTTTGTTATTATGGCATCTTTCAAATCAAGGTGCTTTAAACAAGAATACAACACAAAGTAATACACAATAATTCAAAGCCATAAAGAATCCATCCTTCACTTAAATTTCCCTTTAACAGCAAGTGATGTCACCAGGTGCTTCACAAAGCAAATAGGAATGTAATAAAAAGAAGAAAATAAAAACATGGCAAGGTAACCGGTAAGGCAACTCAAACCCAAAATCATCCAATCAATCTTTTCTTAAAATGGCTCAAGTGGGTGCTTTAATAACTATGTAGGCCTAAATACAACAGTGAAATAATTAAAGGATAATTCATGGCACAATGACTCCATCTTTCATTTAAAGCACCTGTCACTGACACCGAGTGGGCTTCAATCGCTCGTAACGCGCAGCACTCCTCATCTGTCTGCGCAGAGCGCGGTGTTATTCCAGTTAAACTTCGTTCAGAATTTCAATGATCCAAAATACGGTGGATTCAGAAAGTACTGAGACCCCTTCTCTTTCCCCTCCACCCTGCCCACTTTATTGAGCTGGAAAAGCATTTTTAAAAGGTATAACTTGACCATTTGTGCCCATCAATCGACACTCAATAATCCATAATATCAAACGGAAACCATGTGACCAGAAGAGTTTGCAAATTTAGGAAAAATCAAAAAATGAAATCTCTCATTTCTAGAAATACTGAGACCCTGAGCACTCCACCCAGCACTCAGGGCCGTCCTGATGCTTCGACTCCCCTTGAGATGTGGCCAGAACTTGATAGGTAGGTTGGAAGGTCCCACAACTCACACTGCATGTAACACTGCATGTCAGGACCACATGAACTCCAAGGACCCCCGTCATCAATTTGTGGTGAGGAACAGAGGAGAGCAAAGAAGTAAAACCATCTCTGAAGCTTTCAAAGTTAATAGGAGCTCAGTGGCCTCAAGAATTTATAAAATGGAAGACATTTGGGACCACCAGCACTCTTCCAAGAATTGATCATCTGGGCAATCTGAGTAACAGGGCAAGGAGGGCCTTAGTCAAGGATGTGACCACGAAGCCAATGATCATTCTAGCAGAACTTCATCCAGATTTCTAAAAGTATATCTATCTGTTATTATATAGTGCCTTTCATATATATCTATCTGTCTGTGTGTTTATCATATAGCACCTTTAATATTTATCTATCATATTATATAGTGCCTTTCATTATATCTATCTATCTATCTATCTATCATATAGTGCCTTTCATATCTATCTATCTATCTATTTACCCATCTATCTATATATCTATTCAGTCTCACCAGCTACACTAAAACCTATCTATCTATCTATTATTATATAGTGCCTTTCATATCTATCTATCTGGCTGCCAGTTTATCATATAGCATCTTTCATATTTATCTATCATATTATATAGTGTCCTTCATTATATCTGTCTATCTATCTATTATACAGTATAGTGCATTTCATTATATCTATCTATCATATAGTGCCTTTCATTATATCTATCTATTATATAGTGCCTTTCATATCTATCTGTCTGTGTGTAGCAGAACTTCATCCAGATTTCTAAAAGTCTATCTATCTATTATTATATAGTGCCTTTCATATATATCTATCTGTCTGTGTGTTTATCATATAGCACCTTTCATATTTATCTATCATATCATAAAGTGCCTTTCATTATATCTATCTGTCTATCTATCTATCATATAGTGCCTTTCATTATATCTATCTATCTATTATATAGTGCCTTTCATTATATCTATCATATAGTGCCTTTCATTATATCTATTATATAGTTCCTTTCATATCTATCTATCTGTCTGTCTGTTTATCATATATCACCTTATATATTTATCTATCCTATTATATAGTGCCTTTCATTATATCTATCTATCATATGGTGCCTTTCATTATATCTATCTATTATATAGTTCCTTTCATATCTATCTATCTATAATATAGTGCCTTTCATATCTATTTATCTGTCTGTCTGTTTATCATATAGCACCTTTCATATTTACCTATCATATTATATAGTGCCTTTCATTATATCTATCTATCTATCTATCATATAGTGCCTTTCATTATATCTGTCATTATATAGTGCCTTTCATATCTGTCTATCTATCTATTATTATATAGTACCTTTCATATCTATCTATCTATCTGTCTATCTATCTATCTGTCTGTCTGTTTATCATATAGCACCTTTCATATTTACCTATCATATTATATAGTGCCTTTCATTATATCTATCTATCATATAGCACCTTTCATATCTATCTATGTATGTATCTTCACTTCTAGTGCTGATTGGTGACCCCCGAGCCACATCCTAATGATTCATGTGAAAGGCCTTGGGATGGCCTCTGCTATATAAAGCCATAAAGACACAGGTGCAAATCCCTGACTGTCAGATCCCGAGAGGAGCAGCTGCTCCCTTTGGCACAACAAGCCTTGTAATGGAGTTCATGACAAGAAGGCACTTTATAGCATCAAAGATGTTACAGAAAACAGCATCACCTATCAAACCGGTTAGATGTATGGAGAAACTAAAATGTAGTGCTACTGATGAAGTGTCTTTTTTTTTTTTTTTAAAGCCATACACAGGGGTCGAGTCGCTCAACTGGCTTCACGGACAGTGCCAGTGTAAAGCTGACGGGTCGTTCACATGAGACACGGAAGCCCTCAGCTGTCAGGCAGGTCCATGCGGGGCAAGAAATGCAGACAGGTGCTCAGCAGGGTTCAATTTCAGGCCTTTGTAGGTGAGTGACGGGGTCTTTGGGGACATTTCTGGAAGTGACAGGAAACCAATGCAAGTGGGCCAGCTGAAGGGTTAGGGGGTCAGCAGACTGATGAAAGATGGACAGAGGAGGCTCGCTCTGTTCCTCTGAGTTAGAGGCGCCAGGGCTGACAGGGTGATTTGGTGGGGACATTGTTGGTGAGGGTGTGTTTGGGGTTTGCTAAGGCTGGACTGGCTAGACCCTGGAGATAACCAGAGCAGCGTTGCCGCTGCTGGGTTGTTAATAATTGTAGTGGGTGTCATGGGGGGTGCGGTATGGGGGGGGGGGGGTTGAGAGTGGGTCATGAAGTGGGCCGTGGCAGGTTGTTCCTTAAACTCTCACACTAAATCCGGTTCACCAAAGCAAGGGGGCAAACCCAAAGCTGTGACAATCACACTTAATTCACCACTAAGCTGGAAGACATCTTGTGATAAAGTCATCAGGCACTCCTCAAGCAGGGCTTCCATTTTAAAGGAACACCCCACCTAAAAGCGATGGTTTATCATTTACTTTCCCTATGTTTGTGTTGATGGCCGGAAATATTTCTAATGCCCTGTTTTCATGGAGAACTGAGACAGGAAAGTTTCTGACCCAAAAGCCTTCAATGGGGTCCAAACGAACAGCAAAGAGTATCAAACATCCATGAAGAAAATTTCAATTTGCTGTGTAATCCCTGTGTCAGATAGCCAGTTGTATGTTCACGACGTTACAAATGTATATATTTTGTCCATGCGTCTGACTGTGTGTCCATCCTGTTGCGATGTCTCCATCATTCCAAAAGATGGTGCATAAAAAACATTTGTAGCAATAAAATGTATTTTTTCATTCCAACAGGTGGTGCTTCAAACATTAGAACTGCTTTTGTAAATCCCACACCAAATGGTATATAGCAGAGACATATGCATTGCATTCATAATTCCAGCAAATGACACATCATAAACAACTCTTTTTACAAACTTAAAACAGAGACATATGCATTGCATGTGTCTTTCCAACAGAGGGTGCATCACAAACATCTGAGGTAATGCATTATATTACTATATGCAAAATGTTTCTGCATGCCTGTGTATCTGTTTGCCCATTCAGTTGCTATGTCTCTGTCATTCCAACAGATGGCGCATCACAAACATTCAAACTGCTTTAACGAATCCCATACTAAGTGGTATATAACAGAGACATGTGAATTGCATTGGTCATTCCAACAGATGGTTCATCGCGAACACTTTGTAATGATACATTGTATTGCTATAAATGTTTGCGATGTGTCATCATTTGAAATAACAAATTCAATTTATTTTGTTACCACAAGCACTATAAAATACTGTACATTCCAACAGATGTTGCACTGCAAACGTTAATGCCGAGGTCTTTGTAGATTATTTAGATTTCAACCAGTCTTTAGACAGGTAGCACAGCTGGTTTGTGGTAGCAAACAGCATTGCATTTATATTCCAACAGATGGTGCATCATAAACATTAAGATTGCTTTTATGAATCCCATACCAAATGGTATATAACAGAGACCTATTTATTGCATGTGTCATTCCAACAAAGGGTGCATCACAAACATTTTAACTAATACTTTATATTACTACAAATATGTTTCTGGATGTCTGGGTATCTGTGCGCCCATCTGGTTGCTCTGTGTTTGTCATTCCAACAGATGGCGCTTCACACACATTAACACAGCTTTAATGAATCCCATGCTAAATGGCATATAACTTAAACATATGCATTGTGGTTGTCATACCAACAGATGGCACATCAAAAACGTTTTAATTAAAGCATTTTATTACCATATATGTTTGTGATGCACCCTCGAAATAACAAATGCAATTCATTTTGTTAATACATGCATTATAAAATACATTAGAACAGATGCTGCAGGGAAGGCGTTAATGCAGAGGTCTATCTTGATTATTTAGATTTCAACCAGTATTTGACAGAATAGCACAGCTGGTTTGTAGTAATAAACTGCATTGCCTGTGTCATTCCAACAGGTGGTGCATTACCGGCACCTGTAGTAACACATTTCATTGCTACAGAAATGTTTGTGATGCACCATCTGTTGGAATAAAAAATGCAATGCCTTTTATAGCTACATGCATTACAAAATACACTTCAACATGGTATACTGAAAACAGTATTGGACTACAATTGGACAAAATTGGACTACTCAGTCCATTTGTTGCTAGTTTGTTTAGCTAATAGTTAAGCTGTCCCAACATCTTATCTGTCCGCCTATCTATTATATAAAACCTTTCATTTTATTTCTATTATATTGTGCTTTTCCTTTCAATCTATCTACAAGAATACACAAGAACCACAACAACTTTCTTCCTTTCTTTCTCTCTTCTGTCACTTGTCTGCCTTCACTTTGTCCTCCACCCCCTGACTCTGGCTCCTGGAGTAGTGGCGACTGGCTCCTTTCCTAGGACACCCGGAGGTACCCCATGGGTTCAATGACCTTCTTCTGGCAGCATTTTCAGGTGTGGTGGAACTGCTGCTAAACAGGGCTTAAGAGTTACTGTAGCACCCCCTGGAGGCATCCATGGAACCCAGTAGGGCTGCTCCAAACTCCAATTCCCAAAGATCCCTGTGGGGGTCTGAGGCACCACTGCCACCCAGGGGGTGCTGCCACCTAGCACTCCAGGGGAGGTAATGCCCTGAAAATGCTCTCTCCCCTGGTCATTTCATTATAGGGGTGTTCTGGCTAGGCAAGGGCCATAGATAGATAGATAGATAGATAGATACTGTAGATTTAAATGGGAACTATTTAAGATACAGTAATTAAACAGACAGAAATGAAACACACAATATAATCGATATATAGATTGAAAAGGCAAGACATAAGACAGAAATGATATATACTGTGTATACTGTATATATATCTATACTAATAAACGGCAAAGCCCTCACTGACTGACTGACTGACTGACTGACTGACTGACTGACTGACTCATCACTAATTCTCCAACTTCCCGTGTAGGTAGAAGGCTGAAATTTGGCAGGTTCATTCCTTACAGCTTCCTTACAAAAGTTAGGCAGGTTTCATTTCGAAATTCTACGCGTAATGGTCATAACTGGAAGCTGTTTTTCTCCATTTACTGTAATGGAGATGAGCTTGAACGCCGTGGGGGCGGAGTTTCGTGTGACATCATCACGCCTCCCACGTAATCACGCAGTACGTAGAAAACCAGGAAGACCTCCAAAAAGCGCTTTAGAAAACATGCATTATATAATTGAGAAGGCAGCGAAACAATAAGAAGCGAGCGAGTGACATATACAACCATATTCATGAGTTCTGCTACTTTGGAAACAAAGCACAGTGTAAACCTACACTTTAAATTAAGTTCATAGACAGGCTGCCGCTGGCGTTTGTAATTTAGTGCCTGCCCATATAAGGCCGTCCGTCAGCGGCAATCCAATAGCAAACTGCCACGGGTAAACATTCATGGGTGAAGGACTGTGCTTATGCAGAGGAAGATGAGATGGTCAGGGTGGTGTTTGGCACAAACTCAGCGAAACTGCGAGAGAAAGTTTCAAGTGCCGGGACTTCGGTAACATTATATACAGCCATGGACATAGCACGACATGGCAACAGCACAGCTGGGAAACTTCGATGCATGAACACCGAGCGGCGCATGTGAACTGACGCAGTGCACAGACAAAAAGCAACAGTTCCAAAGAGCGCTGAACAAAAACCGAATTACACAATTGAAAAGGCAGCAAAAAAATATGAAGCGTCTGATAAATACAAGATAAGTATGTAATAAGTGCAGCTACTGCAGAAACAAAGCACACGGTGGAAAAAGTCAATGTCCCGCTAAAGGAAGACAGTGTTAAAAAAAAAAAACCGTGCATGCAGTGTGTCAGGTCTCAGATAAAGAAGAAGACAAGCTGTTTATTGATGCAGTAAGAAACGTGTATATATATACCCTGATCTACATACTCGAATAATGAATACTTTATTCGCAATCAATGATTGTTTTGGTAAAGCCATACTCAGTGTATTCATTAGATGAACGGTAAAAAAGTAAGAGCGAGGGGAGGGTCACTTATTGAGTCATGCAGGCAAAACCACATTAGCACGCGGGCTCGATGTACGAAAAAATATATCTTTTCAAGTTCTATTTAGTCCATATGTGTCAAATTCAAGGGCCACGGGCCACATCCGGCCCGGCGTGTAATTATATCCAGCCCGCGAGATCATTTTATATACTGTATTATTGTTATTAATGGCCCAGGTATATGAAGCGCTGGTAACACAATAAACTACAGATCCCATAATGCAGCGCTTCA
>JANRMT010062817.1:5026425-5053181 GCA_026402145.1 Polypterus bichir lapradei | reverse complement strand
GCAGCTGGATGGGTGGGGCCAGATGATTGAGTAGTGGTATGAAGCTGAGCGGGGTTAGATGACTGAATGGTAAAAGGTTGGGCTGGGCTAACTGCTTGAATGGTGCTCTTTCTAAGTGAGCAAACTTACAAATTCAGCAGGATATCAAAGGCTTATTTCCCCCTCTGTAAGTTGCTGTGATTTTTGGCCCACTCCTCCAGACAGGACTGGTGTAACTGGAACAGGTTTGTAGGCCTCGTCGCTCACAGACACTCTTATCAGTTCAATCGGATTGAGGTCAGGGCTTCGTGACGGCCACCCCAATGCCATGACCTTGTTGTCCTTAAGCCATTTTGTCACAACTTTGGAGGTCTGCTTGGGGGTCCTTGTCTATTTGGATAACACATTGGTGACTGAGCTTCAACTTCCTTGCTGATCTCTTGAAATGTTGCTGCACTTGTCTCTTCATTGTTGTCCTTCCTTGTGATGCCATCTACTTTGTGAAGTGCACCAGGCCCACCTGCAGCCCCCACATGACACTCACACCACCATGCTTGTTCTTTGGCTTGAAGGCTTCACCCTTTGTCCTTCCAATCATATCGATGGTCATTCTGGCCAAACAGTTGGATCTTGGATTCATCAGCCCACAGGACGTTTCTCTAGAAGGTGAGATCTTTGTCCCCATGTGCCACTCTTGACTGCAGTCTGGATTTTCAATGGTGGCATCTTCCTCAGTAGTCAGCCTCTCAGGTGATGTTAATGTCAGACTTGTTTTACTGTCGATATCGAGACCTGTCTACCTGTGTCCTCCAGCATCTTCATACAGTTCTTTGCTGTTCTTCTGGGATTGATTTGCACTCTTTGTGATAAAGTCCGTTCTTCTCTAGGAGACACAATGCATCTCCTTCCTGAGTGGTATGACAGCTGGGTGGTCCCATGGTGTTTATGCTTGTGTATTATTATTTGTACAGAAGAAAGAGGAACCTTCAGCTGTTTGGAAATTGTTCCCAAGGATGAACCAGATTTATGGAGGTCCACCATTATTTTCTGAGGTCTTTGCTGATTTCTTTTGAAATTTTCCCATTAGGTCAAGCAAAGAGGCCGTGAGTTTGATGGTCGGCCTTAACATCCATCCACACGTTGACTCCAGTGAGGCTAACTGGCTATCGGAAGCTCATTGTTGATTTTCCTAAAGGCCTGACATAATTTTTTTAGAATTTTCCAAGCTGTTTAAAGGCACAGTTAGCAAAAGTGTAAGGAAACTTGTGACCCCCTGGAATTGGGATCTCGTCAATAAAAAAATCGGGAGTGGTCTCCCCTCGACTTTCTCGTATCCTCAGATATGGGGATGGATATTTAAGGAGTAAACCACAAGACAAGGATTATATTTTTATAATATGTACATTAAAGAACCATCAGCAACAAATCAAATTAATAATATAGTGAATAATTATTAAAAAAGTAAAGTTGAATAAATCGGACTGTGCCCGAAGAAAAGGTTAACGACCACTTCCGGTTAGAGGAAATAGCCCAAAAGTTGCTAAAAATCTATGTTTTCTACTAGGGAATCCATTCCCAGATGAGTTTATCCATTCCCGAGAATTTGGGAATCCCGCATGTCATTCCCTGGAATCCTGGGCTCCAGGGGATGACACAGTGCATGGGCATCTCACATGTGAACGGTTTTAGAACGACCGACACTTATTTTTAATAAAACTACTGCAATATGTTGACACAAATAAAAGAGTAACCTTATCTACAAGCAGTTCATGCTGTCATATAAGTACATGTATCTAGTTCAGGGGTGCCCAATGCGTTGATCGCGATCGACTGGTAGATCGCAAAGGTAGTGCAGGTAGATCGCGTTGCATTCCAAAAATTTTTTTTAAATGTTAGTCTATCATATATCCTCCCTATGGCATTTGCCACTTGATTGACATTCAGGGCGGCCAGTCTGAGATCTCTTTTCTTCTAACAAACTGGTCATCCCGCACGCACGATCAAATGCGTGAGCTACTGCAAAACTCCGGCTGTGATCTAGTTAGCCTTCCAATTTATATCGACCAAGAAGGGATTTAAAAAAAAATTGTTTGGGGAGGGTATGGGCTGGTTGTGGAATTGGAAGAGGATTTTTTTTCTCACTATGTCACAATCGAAGTGCGTTTGTCTGATCTGTCAATCTATCATTGCTATTCCAAAGAAGGAAAATGTGGAAAGGCACTTTCAAACTGTTCATAAAAACTACGAAACTGACTTCCTTCCGAAAAGCGATCTGAGAAAGAGAAAGGAGAGGGAACTAAAATCGCAGTTAATCGGACAGCCGTCATTTTTCACTCGGCTGAATTCAAAAGCAAAGGCAGAAGACACACCAAAGCGTCGTTCCGGGTGAGTAACTCGATTATTAAGCATAAGCAGTCCTTCCAAGAGCTACCTAACTGACTGCATTATTCGCCTTTAATTATTTAAGCGAGTCAGCCTTTTACCACATGAAGATTATTAAATCCAAATACTGTAGTGACCATAAATGTATTGAATTGTTATTGTGCCATAAAGGTTATTCAGTTATGCAAAGTACGACAACATATATTTTATGTATAAAGTATACCCAGTGTGTATATATATATGCAGTGGGTACGGAAAGTATTCAGACCCCCTTCAATTTTTCACTCTTTGTTATATTGCAGCCATTTGCTAAAATCATTTAAATTATTTTTTTTCCTCATTAATGTACACACAGCACCCCATATTGACAGACAAAAAAAATAATTTTTGAAATTGTTGCAGATTTATTAAAAAAGAAAAACTGAAATATCACATGGTCCTAAGTATTCAGACCCTTTGCTGTGACACTCATATATTTAACTCCGGTGCTTTCCATTTCTTCTGATCATCCTTGAGATCCCCTTCATTTGAGTCCAGCTGTGTTTGATTCTACTGATTGGACTTGATTAGGAAAGCCACACACCTGTCTATATAAGACCTTACAGCTCACAATGCATGTCAGAGCAAATGAGAATCATGAGGTCAAAGGAACTGCCTGAAGAGCTCAGAGACAGAATTGTGGCAAGGCACAGATCTGGCCAAGGTTACAAAAAACATGTCTGCTGCACTTAAGGTTCCCAAGAGCACAGTGGCCTCCATAATCCTTAAATGGAAGACGTTTGGGACGACCAGAACCCTTCCTAGAGCTGGCCGTCCGGCCAAGCTGAGCTACTGGGGGAGAAGAGCCTTGGTGAGAGAGGTAAAGAAGAACCCAAAGATCACTTTGGCTGAGCTCCAGAGATGCAGTCAGGAGATGGGAGAAAGTTGTAGAAAGTCAACCATCACTGCAGCCCTCCACCAGTCAGGGCTTTATGGCAGAGTGGCCTGTCGGAAGCCTCTCCTCAGTGCAAGACACATGACAGCCCGCATGGAGTTTGCTAAAAGACACCTGAAGATTCTCTGGTCTGATGAGACCAAGACAGAACTTTTTGGCCTTAATTCTAAGCGGTGTGTGTGGAGACAACAAGGCACTGCTCATCACTTGTCCAATACAGTCCCCACAGTGAAGCATGGCGGTGGCAGCATCATGCTGTGGGGGTGTTTTTCAGCTGCAGGGACAGGACGACTGGTTGCAATCGAGGGAAAGATGAATGTGGCCAAGTACAGGGATATCCTGGACAAAAACCTTCTCCAGAGTGCTGAGGACCTCAGACTGGGCCGAAGGTTTACCTTCCAACAAGACAATGACCCTAAGCACACAGCTAAAATAACGAAGGAGTGGCTTCACAACAACTCTGTGACTGTTCTTGAATGGCCCAGCCAGAGCCCTGACTTAAACCCAATTGAGCATCTCTGGAGAGACCTAAAAATGGCTGTCCACCAACGTTTACCATCCATCCTGACAGAACTGGAGAGGATCTGCAAGGAGGAATGGCAGAGGATCCCCAAATCCAGGTGAGAAAAACTTGTTGCATCTTTCCCAAGAAGACTCATGGCTGTATTAGCTCAAAAGGGTGCTTCTACTAAATACTGAGCAAAGGGTCTGAATACTTAGGACCATGTGATATTTCAGTTTTTCTTTTTTAATAAATCTGCAACAATTTCAGAAATTCTTTTTTTTGTCTGTCAATATGGGGTGCTGTGTGTACATTAATGAGGCAAAAAATTAATTTAAATGATTTTAGCAAATGGCTGCAATATAACAAAGAGTGAAAAATTGAAGGGGGTCTGAATACTTTCTGTACCCACTGTATATAGTTTTTAATGTAGGTAGATCATTTCGACCTGGTTATTTTAAAAGTAGCTCGCAAGCCGAAAAACTGTGGGTACCCCTGATCTAGTTAGTTGCAGTTATAAGAGCGTATAAAGCAGAACGTGTCCAGCGTGCGGTCGTCCAGGCGAGAGCGCACTTCGTGCAGAGTATGCCAGCCGCTGAGAAAGCACGCTCTGCCTCCCTGAAGTAGGCGGCACATTCATCAGATACTGATACACTTGTTCTAAACAACGCCCGCGCTTGCCGTTACTCTGAAACACCGCCATTTCAGCTTTTACTGGTGCATCCAGTTTCTTGTCGTCATTCTGTGATGGCAAGTTTCTTGGCACAGATAATGTGGATGCAACAGACTGACGCATTGCAATTTCAAGTTGCTGTTCAAAGCTGTTGTCTGACAGACGTCAATGAAGTCTCCAGTTTTCAACTATAACTCTGTTAATTCTTGATCGATTTTTTACACTTTTACACGCTATATATGCAAGCTTGGCCGTTCCCGGTTTCCTGGGAATTACAGCAGTTTCATTCCCGGGAATGCGGGAATGAAAAATGTCCGGGAATCCCGAGCCCGGGAATGGATTCCTTATTTTCTACCTAATACTTGTATGCAAAATTTGGTTGACCCAAGTGAAAGTGTACTCAAGTTATCGTGTTTACACACACACACATACAGACACAGACACAATTCCAAAAATGGTATTTTCTGACTCAGGGAGGTCTAAAACATTGAGATTCATCAAAATCTTGAAATCAAATTTTTGAAGGATTCCAATATTTTCCTCATACTTCGTATATGAGAAAGGAAGATCTAAAGCATCGAGATTCATCAAAATCGAATATATGGATGGTTACAATACTTTCCCTACAAGAAAGTAAATCAGACTCAGGGAGATCTAAAACGCCGAGGATCATCAAAGTATCAAAATCGAATTTTTGTGGGGGATTCTAATATTTTCCTCATACTTTGTATACGAGAAAGTCAGGGAGATGCAAAGCATTGAGATTCATCAAAATCGAATATTTGGATGGTTACAATATTTTCCCTACGAGAAGCTAAATCGGACTCAGGAAGGTCGATTAATGAAAATCTCGACATCGGATATTTGGACGATTCCAATACTTTCCCTACACTTTGTATACGAGAAAGTGAACATGGTGGAAAAAATGACTTGTGTCCTCACAGAGTAAGACGTCTTAAAATGATTTGTCAAATGTATCGCTTGTTAGTATCAAATCTCTGAAGAGTTATACGTAAAGCGAGTTTTAAAGAATTCACCCCACGTGTATGGAAACTCCTGTACGTTCACTTTAACGCACATCACCCTCAATTAACACATCGTTGGATTAAAAACGTACACCACATAATCTCCAGCATCAACTTCATCACTAGAAAAGTCCAATTAACTCCGACAGAGCATTTGGAAAGCCCAACACCGGATGGCGATTATCTGGTGTACGTCTCCATAAGATGAGGTGGATTGGCTGAAAATGTTACCAATCACAGCAACCCAAAATATGTGACGCTAATGGGGGGCTACCAACGAGCGATTTTAGTACACCCACTGAGCTCCGCTGAATCGATTTGTAAAATTCGTTGAAAAGAGTCGTTCAAAAAAACACAAACTGTCCATCACTCGTTAGAGGGAAACGTGAACAATCTGTCATCAAACGACCTTTTAAGGCAGGAGTGTCCAAAACTCTGGCCCTGGTGGGCCACAGTGGCTGCAGGTTTTCATTCTAACCATCTTCTTAATTAGTGAGCCGTTTTTGCTGCTGATTAACATGTTTTGCCTTCGTTTTAATTGACGTGACTCAGATCCCTTAGTGGTTTCTTTTTCCTTATTGAGCAGCCAACTAATAATGAGACACAAAACATGACCAGCTCACCTGAAAATAAAGAAAGGTGAGGGTCTCGGTCATGGTGGTCCACTCATGGCACCAAAATATCTTAAGAAAAAACAGAAAATCAACAGTCTGCTGTGGCCAAATGAGAGCAGCAACAAGTCCTGATATTCAATAATGGCTTTAATGAAGAGCGAGAATGGACTTCTCATTAAGAACTCAACTAGAGTCTGACGTTCATCCGTCGGCTCGTTTCACGCCTCATTTCTGTTTAATGAAGAAAGAAATCAATTCAGAGGACTGAATCCTTAAAAATCAGGGCTATGAAAATGAAGGGAAAAGGAGTTCATTAGCAGTGACAACTGATTAGGAAAAGGGTTAGAATGAAAACCTGCAGCCACTGCGGCCCACCAGGACCAGATTTGGGGACCCCCCTGGTTTAAGGTTTTTATTAGCAAAAGGAAGCCAACAGAAATGCAAAAACATGGCAGAGTTTGACGCCAGAGCTGAAAATTTTGGCGAATGGAAACCGGGCCGCTAACCGTGGGTGGGCTACCAATGGGATTACCCAGTCATCAAATGTTGAGGGATCGGCTGGGTGACGGATTTGTCTGACACCTGTGACCCACCAACTCAATCGATATTCCAAGTTTCCAATTTCTGTTATAGGCATTTGGCGTTTCGACTCCTCGATACAACAGATGACAGTGCACAGGTGGAATACGGGATTTCGAAAAAGATGTGATTTTGACGTTTTTTGTAATAATCCAGTTGAGGACCCGATTCACTTGATGTACTCTAGAGACTGGAAACGTACACAAATGACACAACGGTAATCGCGCGGTTTGCCATTATATAACGCCATACTCGTCAAAATCATATTATTTGGCTGTTTCTGCCACATAATAGGCTGGCATGCCTTACACAGGGTCATCGTTGGCTTCAGCAGTTAGTAAAGACTTAGCCCCCCTTCTCGGATAAAAACCGGGGTGACCACTAAGGGGGTTTTCATGGGGGTCGAGGAGCAGTAGTGGTCAGTCCTCCTGCCGTTGATGAGCATTGAAAGGAGGAGTAAGAGCCGGACTTACGAACATTGGGGGGCGAGAAGCCTAAGTGCATTGGACTTACTTAAATCCAAGAAGCCCCCCCCCCCCCCCAACGACTCCACTGGTTTTATGTACGTTTTATTTTGTGGGTTTCACTTTCGTTTTCTTCTTGTTATGCGTCACGTGACTGCAAAGGGTTCTCGACTGTGGCCGGGCTATTAAATGGTCATTCTCTTTCTACGGCACTGTGTGTTCTGATTGGTCGAGATTCTTAGCTCTGTGGGTCAAACTAAAGTCCAATATTACAGGGCGGCGAATATAGAAGCTATAAAAACCTGGACATGGAGACAAATGGATAGACACACACAGGCTTGGTCCGCAATAGAAATGAAATCCTGCAGCACTTCTTTATATTCCTTGCTGTGTACCCCAATAATTACGAGTCATCGCCGATACACTAACAACCTGACACCTTCCCTTCTAGGTGCTGGTGGTGGATTTTAGGTGGACCAGGCCCCTCATGGACCCCGTGATCATCAGAGGTGACTGTGCAGAGGGTGAAGACCTATAAATACCTGGGAGTGCAGCTGGATGATAAATTGGACTGGACAATCAATACTGATGATCTGTGCAAGAAAGGACAGAGCCGACTATACTTCCTCAAAAGGCTGACGTCCTTCAACATCTGCAATAAGATGCTGCAGATGTTCTATCAGATGACTGTGGCGAGTGCCCTCTTCTATGCGGTGGTGTGCTGGGGAGGCAGCATAAAGAAGAGGGATGCCTCATGCCAGGACAAACTGGTGAGGAAGGCAGGCTCTATTGTAGGCACGGAGCTGGACAGTTTGGCACCTGTGGCAGAGCGACGGGCGCTGAGCAGGCTCCTGTCAATCATGGAGAATCCACTGAACAGGATCATCTCCAGACAGAGGAGCAGCTTCAGCGACAGACTGCTGTCACCGTCCTGCTCCACTGACAGACTGAGGAGACCCCACACTATGCGACTCTTCAATTCCACCCGTGGGGGTAAACGTTAACATTATACAAAGTGATTGTCTGCTATACCTACATTGTTATCACTCTTTAATTTAATATTGTTCTTTATCAGTATGCTGCTGCTGGAGTATGTGAATTTCCCCTTGGGATTAATAAAGTATCTATCTATCTGTTATATAGTGCTTTTCTATCTATCTATCTATCTATCTATCTATCTATCTATCTATCTATCTATCTATCTTCTACATTTATAACGTCAGGTAATTAGGTGTAGTAAAAGACAAGCAGGAGTTAAGTTACACATAAAATAAGGTATTACTGATAATATTCATAAATAATAACAAAATGCAAAGTACATTTGAATATTGGTGACCATACAACCTGATTAAATGGTGATATGTAGTTCAGGCGGCACTCAGACTTGTTAGTTACTTCAAATGTCTCTAGTTAAGTCTTCATTTGCGGTCAACTTTCTTCAGAACAGGCCGCATGCCTGACTTAATATGGCTGCCGTTTTGTCTTAATAGAGTATTATTTTACTCTCCTTTCCCCTTTTGTATTATTAACTCTTTGAGGGCTGAATATTTTTTCCAAAAAAAAACATAGTTTCTGAAAAGCAATGGTTTCACAGAGAAATCAACATTAAACGTCTGTTGCTGCATGCTGTGGCTGCCAGTTTGCCAGGAATGTGCGGCAGGCTTGCTGCCAGGTTGTCTTTGCGTGGACGGGGCAGCAGCAGCAGCAGGGGTCACGGTCGCAGTGCATTGCAATCTGGTTTCTACCTCTTACCACTGTCTTCCTGGCGAACGAACAGTGCCGTAGGCGTGTCAGCTACATGAACCTGTTTAGCACCACGATTAGCCGGAGACCAATCAGCTGAAGCTGGAACCTCACATTCATTTTCAATCACTTGTATCAAAATTGGAGTCCGGCAAGTCATCGTCCAGTTCAGAGGTAATAGGCAAAACTTCGTCCATGCAGTATTTTGCTTTACGCATTCGCTTTGATCTCTCGTCATTATGTCAGTGCCATTTTTGCCGTTGTTTGCGCTGTCCTACTCACGCGAGTGCAGGAAATCTTGGTCAAACCAATGAAGCTAACTTTCCTTCTAGCAACGAGAGTCCAACTAAAAGATAACGGCTGGTTTTGTCACAGTTTACAGTTGATTACCATTGTCAACTCCTCCTTTTGACAGAAGTTGACATCAGCCCTGAAAGAGTTAATATGTAGTCTTTGTCAGAATGTCTCAAATCTCACAGACTTATCACTATTTATCAGGTATTGTACTTTATAACTTGTCCCCACCTTCCCTTCTACATTTAAAACCTCAGGCAATTACAGTGAAAGACAAGCAGGAGTTAAGTTACACTTTAAATAATGTATTATTGATAATATTCATAAATAATAACAATATGAAAAGTACATTTGAATACTGGCAACCATACAACCTGATAAACGCTGATGTGCAGTTTCAGGTGGCACTCAGACTTGTTAGTTACTTATAAATGTCTCTAGATCATTTGTGGTCAGCTTTGTTCAGAACAGGCCGCATGCCTGTCTCAATATGGCTGCCGAGCTGTGCTCTTCATTGTGTTGTCCTTGTCAGTTCATGGAGTCTGAGATGCTCGTTCATCAGATGTTGGTAAGAAAGAGAGTGAGGATGAGATAAAGCAAGCAAATTGATAGGTTTTCTGTCCAACCCCTCCAGCCAATAGGACGTCGTGGTACTTAAAGGCTTCTGATACAAGCCAGTTCCAAACAGACCAATGGGAGGACAGAACACCTTCACACCTGCCACCCCCCAGAACCAGGTGTTAAGGTGAAGTTTGCCAGTTGGGCACCCTGGCTTTCCTGTGGGGGTTGACTGAGAGATTTTAGCAGAGAAGCATTAGCCAAACTTGTTTGAGGCACTTCATCCCAACCATGTCGTAAAATTACAAAGAGACTCAGTCCTAAAAATGGGGTGGGGGGGGTAAACATCAATGCTTCTCACTAATCTAACACTAATATTACATTTTGGGCAGCTCAACCCGGACGAAACCCCCTAGGACGCTAGATGGTGACTTCCCTGCAGCTTAGCGCTGCCCCAGATTCCCGCAGGGCACTATGGGAGATGGAGTTCGACTTCACAGCCCTGCAAGGGTTACGCTGCAGGGAGACACGGGGATTTTTGTTTCCAATATGGCCCGGAAGTACTCCCAAGTCATGGGGGACGGAAGGACAGAAGTACTTCCGGGCTGAAGAAAAATGTGATCCTCCATCAGACCCGGAAGTGCTGACAAGTCACGTGAACAGAAGAGGAGAAGCATTGTATAAAGCAGCGTTTCTCAACCTTTAAGTATTTGCGACCCGAGTTTTCATAACAGTTTTAATCGCGCCCCCCTAACATTTTTTTTAAATGTAGATGCCTACCTACTTAACTTTTATCGACATTTATCTAACTCTATATTTATTGTTCTAGTATCAGAATGTAGTTTAAGGTCATTTGTTTTGGTTTCAACAGATTTTTTTTTTTCATATTTTCGATTCTTGTTTTCTCTTTTTCACATCTTTGCGCCCCCCCCCCAGGGGGGCCCGCCCCACAGGTTGAGAACCACTGGTATAAAGGACTAGTAGAGACCCAGCAAGAGAGCCGGAGTTGGGAGGAGAGGAGGAGAATTATGGAGTTATTATTGTCTTTGTATGGTGGCGAAGGTGTTTTCGAGGCACCAATATATTTAAAGAGAAGGAATTAAAGATCCTTTTGGTGCTTTTACCTGGTGTCTTGGGCGTTTGTCTATTGGGTTTGAGGAGTGACAGCGTCCTCTAGTGTCACAATTTGCTTTGTCTAAGACATAACAAAATATTGATCAACTTGTATGCAAAATTTCCCATCACAACACTGGGTAGCAGAAGGCCTGAACCAGTCCCAGCAGCTCCGATGACGCGCCAGTCCGCCGTAGATCACGTTCGTTCAAACCAGGCCACTTTATGGTTATACACAAAGAAAAAAGATTAATAAATAAATAAAACATGTTAAGTGTTTTCAGTTTTTATTGTTTGGGACAAAAAAAGCCAACTAAAAGCTCCTACATGCAGATTATTCAATGACATCTCAAGCAAACACATTCTACTCACACTTTTTTTTTTTTGTATTGTTTTAACAATAAGTAGATAGAAAGCTACTTTGAAGAATCTACAATCAGGTGAATTGAATTAAAAAAACCAAAAACGCTGTCCTTAGTATGGTGAGTACTGAATTGAGCGTTCAGCTTTAATAGGTCAGGACTCCTACAGTATTCTGAATTAATTTTGCACCCATAGGTTTTGGCTCAACTCCACATTCATGTCCACTATATAACACACACACACACACACACACATAGCGGCCTCGGTCCGCCACCTTCTGCTTCTGGTGCTTTTAGGCCCAGGACAGCGTTTCTCAACCTTTAAGTATTTGCGACCCGAATTTTCAGAACAGTTTTAATCACACCCCCCCCCAACGTTTTTTCTGAAACCCTAATAAAATGTATTCCTATATTTTTTGCTGCCGATACACCGCTACAAGTTTTATTCTACCTACTTAACTTTTATCGACATTTATCTAACTCGATATTTATTTTTCTAGTATCAGGATGTAGTTTTAAGTTAATTTGGTTTGGTTTCAATAGACGTATTTTTCATAATTTTCATTCTTGTTTTTGCGCCCCGTTTTTTGTTACCCTAGGGGGGCGCGCCCCACAGGTTGAGAACCGCCGGCCCAGAAGATTCTGTCAGCCCGGCCTTATAAACAGTAACGAGCGACACGTTTGATTGTGTGTGTGTGTGTGTGTGTGTTAGGTTTGTGGGGGGGGGGCACACATCCTCCCACCCTACTCCACATTGGCGATCACTCGTCACTCGGCAGCCCAGAACAACGCGGACTCGGTGTTGGCTTGAGAGAGATGGTAGTAGCGCTCAGACGCCAGCCACAAAACATTCATTTTCAGTTGGTTACAATTACGCCACAGAACACGATTTACAACATCATGCGATATGCATTTCTAGAAAAAGAAGAAAGAAAATCAGAAACATAAGGAGCTAAGTCGTTTTAGAAACATTGATATATCTAATTACACACAGTGAGGGTTTTTTTTTTTTCCTAATTGTTTTTGTTTGTAGCAAAGATCAAAGTGTAAACGTCTTCACCGCCCGGGTATCGTGCCCCTCGACACGAACTCGTGCTGGGCATTCGCTCGGACTGCTTAAAAAATCCCAACGAGCGGCACATTCCACAAGTGAAGGACAAGTCTGTCGTTACGGATCCATGTGGTACGACGTGCGCGGTTGTCTACAAAAAAAAAATAAAAATAAACGATGACCAGGAAAAAAAAAAAAAAAAAGGCAAAAATCAAACCCCCACCCCAAAAAAAAAAAAAAAAAAAAAGGCCGGCAGCGTTCGTCTCCCTTGTTTGGACATTTTCATTTCGTCAAACAGTCTGTCGCTGCTTTAACAAGAGAAAGAATAAAGACGAAAGAAAAAAAAAAAAAAGAAAAATCACTATCTGCATGTTGCAGACAATTTCCGGAAAGAAAGAAAAATAAGGCCCCAGAAATAAATTTCATCTTCTTCTTCTGTGTTTTGTTTTGTTTTTTCAGAAAAGAAATAAAATAACCAAAGAAATTTAGGATTAAAAATGTACTTCACATGGTAGGAAAAAAGTATCAAAAAAATCCACGAGCTACACCATCCTGGACGAAGCATCTGAGGTAAAATGTCCTAAGTTCTGCTTCTGGCGGCGTCCTCTGTTGTTTTTCGGGCATTTTCTGTAAATCAATGAAACGAGAAAAGAAGAAAGAGTTAGAGAGGCTATAAGGACACCCAGCAGAGTGGGACTCTAAATACGTAATAAACTGTACACCGATTTCTGTCGTTACAATTGAAGGAAACTTGCTGACGTGTAAAAGTACTTTAGCTATATGAAAAGAAATTAACCCTTAAACCGCCACATACTTGTGTGTGTTCGGGGTTAATGCACCCCTGGACGCCAAATACTTTTTCGCTGCACTTTTTAAATCGTCTTCTTCTTAAGGCCGCTCCCGTTAGGGGTCGCCACAGCAGATCATCTTCTTCCATTTCTTTCTGTCCTCTATCACCCCCATCAACTGCATGCCCTCTCTCACCACATCCATAAACCTCCTCTTAGGCCTTCCTCTCCTCCTCTTCCCTGGCAGCTCTATCCTTAGCACCCTTCACCCAGTATACCCCTCACCTCTCCTCTGCACATGTTCAAACCAACGCAATCTCGCCTCTCAGACTTTGTCTCCCAACCATTCCACCTGAGTTGACCCTCTAATGTCCTCATTTCTAATCCTGTCCATCCTCGTCATACCCAATGCAAATCTTAACATCTTTAACTCTGCCACCTCCATCTGTGTCTCCTGTGCCACCCACCGTCTCCAGCCCATATAAGAGAGCTGGTCTCACTACCGTCCTGTAGACCTTCCCTTTCACTCCTGTCTGTCATCAATCACTCCTGACACTCTTCTCCACCCACTCCACTCTGCCTGCACTCTCTTCTTCACTTCTCTTCCACAATCCCCATTACTCTGTACTGTTGACTCCAAGTGTTTAAACTCATCCACCTTCGCCAACTCTACTCCTCTCACCCTCACCATTCCACTGACCTCCCTCTCATTCACATACATGTATTCTGTCTTGGTGGTCCTACTGACCTTCATTCCTCTCCTCCTCATATCTCCAACTCTCAAGGGTCTGCCCAACCTGCCCCCTACTCTCACTACAGATCACAATGTCATCAGCAAACATCACAGTCCACGGGGACTCCTGTCTAATCTTGTCTGTCAGCCTGTCCATCACCATTGCAAATAAAAAAGGACTCAGAGCCGATCCCTGATGTAATCCCACCTCCGTCACTCCTACCGCAGACCTCACCACGGTCACACTTCTCTCGTACTTATCCTGTTCCATTCTTACGTACTTCTCTGCCACTCCCGACTTCCTAACTGGTCTCACTACCATCCTGTAGGCCTTCCCTTTCACTCTTGCTGATACCCACCTGTCACAAATCACTCCTGACACTCTTCTCCCAACCATCCCACCTGAGCAGACCCTCTAATGCCCTCATTTCTAATCCTGTCCATCTTCGTCACATCCCATGCAAATCTTAGCATCTTTAACTCTGCCACCTCCAGCTCTGTCTCCAGTGCCACCGTCTCCTGTCCATATAACATAGCTGGTCTCACTACAGTCCTGTAGACCTTCCATTTCACTCTTGCTGATACTCGTCTGTCACAGATTACTCCTAAGTAAGCGTCACAATTCACAAAGAAAATGTGAAATTTTAATGGAACACGTCTTTTTTTCATGCAAAGAGCATCACAATTACTGCAACATGGATCATTTTACATACTGCCAATGAACTGTAAAAAAACTACTGCAACAATCAATTATTATATGTACGAGGGGCAACTGACGCCATAGAGGAAATTCAGTAAATCACAGAGCCAACTGCGCTTGAACTGGCTGCGCGCAAACACACTGAGGTATGCACTGATGCCTGCAGGCTCATCTGGTGCAGCGGCTCAATCCCAGTGACGGTGATGCTGCAGGGGGCGCCAGTGGTCATGAGCTGGCTGCTCAGCGAATATACGGCAGGTACTGATCAGCTCCGGCGTGCTACCAAACTGCTCTGGGAAGCGACTATAGCCGGTTGCGTCATTCAATGAATATACAGTACGTCGCCGAATATACTCAGCTCCGGTGTGCTTCCAAATTGCACTGGAAACCATCTTTAGCCCTTTGCAGCATTTAACAAATGTACTTTGCTGAATATACTCGACTCCGGCGTGCTGGGAAATTGCATTGGGAACCTGACTATAGCCAGTTCCGGCGGTTTAAGGGTTAAAATTCAAGTCAGCACTCCGACCAGATAATCAAGTATGTTTAAGTAATCAATTATTTCCAAATAAGAATGTCAAAAGAACTGATACTTCGGTACCAAGTCCACACTGTAATTCCAAAAATGTATTGGTAGTAGCGTCAGATTGATAACTAAAATTTTGATTTTGCTAACGATATTAGCTCTCGTACATCAGTAGCGGTACCAAAGTCATACCAATGCAAATAATGGATAACTCTCACTCCACAAGTGAAGCAGAAGTCTGTCGTAAACGGATTCATGTGATGCAAGGTAAGTACAATCGTGGACAAAAGTCTTGGGAATGACCCAAGTGTTGGTTCTCACCAAGTTGGCTGCTTCAGTGTTTTTAGATCTTTTTCTCAGACGTTTCTCTGGTGTACTGAAGTAGAATTACAAGCATTTCGGAAGTTTCAAAGGCTTTTACTGACAATGACATGACGTTTATGCAAACAGTTTGCAGTGTTGGTCCTTCTTTCTTTTTCAAGACCTCTGCAATTCTCCCTGGCAGGCTGTCCATCAACTTCTGGGCCCAATCCTGACTGATGGCAGCAGCCCATTCTTGCATCATCAGAATTGATTGGGTTTTGTTTGTCCACCAACCTCTTGAGGATTGACCACAAGTTCTCAATGGGGAGTTTCCTGGCCATGGACCCCAAAATTTCGATGTTTTGTTCCCCGAGCCACTTAGTTCTCACTTTGGCCTTATGGGCCGGTGCTCCATCATGGTGGTCACCAGACTGTTCTTGAATGGTTGGGAGACGTTGCTCTCGGAGGATGTTCACGTACACCAGGGGTGTCCAACTGCAGCCCGTGGTCCATTTTTAATTGGCCCAAAGCATATTCTAAAAACATAATGAAATATGGCCCACACAGGAAACTTGTTTTTAACCGTATTGTACTTCTTAGGTTTAACACAAGGCGGAGCTACTGTCTCGATCAAGGCCGCGTCTGTTGTTGGGCTTACAGGCAGTGACTGTGCTCGCTTGTCTTAGTTCTTATTTATCAAATTGATTCCAGTATGTATAGAAATGTGCTGACAAGACTCCATCATTACACACAGAAGTGAGATATGGTGTCCCGCAGGGCTCAGTACTCGAACCATCACTGTTTTCACTTTACATGCTTCCACTGGGATCTCTCATTAGGAAACATCACATTAATTTTCACTCGTATGCAGATGACACCCAGTTATACCTTTCATTTAGATCAAATGAAGTTTCTCCAGTGTTGTCTTTAATTAGTTGTGTAGTGAATTAAAGGAGTGGATGGGTGAGAACGACTTGTCTTTAAACAGAGATGTTAATTGTTGGCGGGAATGACGCTGATCACAACAATATTCTGTCATCATTTACAGTAACTCAGTTGGAATTCCCATTCATTTTACTGAATTAGCCCACAATCACGGAGTCATCTTTGACTCTAGCAGGTCATTTAAAGTGCACATTACAAAGTTGTCCAAATCAGGTTTCTTCCATCTTAAAAATGTTGGGAAATTAAGGCGCTTAACAGGATTCTGAGAAATGAATTCCTGCATTTATTTCTAGTAGGATTGACTACTGCAATGCGGTGTTCACTGGATTTTCTTCATTCAGCCTCCAGTTAATCCAAAATGCTGCTGCAAGAATTATTACAAGAACAAGAAAATACGAACACATAACTCCAGTTCTGAAATCCTTACACTGGCTCCCGGTTAAGTTTAGGGCAGGATTTCAAAATCCTCCTTTTTACATATAAAGCCTTAAATGGCCGACCTTACTTACCTGAACTTATCATGACTTACAAACCTGAGCGCACATTAAGATCCCAAGATGCCGGTCTGCTTAGGATTCCAAGGATTAATAAAATAACAGCGGGAGGTCGAGCTTTTAGTTACAGGGCCCCTAAACTGTGGAGTGGTCTGCCTGCTACTATAAGAGATGCCCCTTCGGTCTTACCTTTCAAATCTCACAACTTCAGTTTAGCACACCCTGACTAGAGCTGCTGATTTACTGTGCAGACTGCATCTCTGTTGTTAGTCATCAGCGCTAAAACATAACTAACATGATAGTTATAATTTGTTACTCACCCTCACCTATTCTGTTTCTCTTCTCGGTACTCAAATATGCCACTTGGTGCCACGGCCCACCTGCCAAGTTGTTTTGCCTGCCTAAGGTAAAGTCATCCCTGATGAAGGATCGCAGGAATCGTGGGAAAGAGGGGTCCTGTCATCAGATTAGCGCTATTTCAGCTGTGGAATGGCCAAATGGGGGAGGCAGCTTGATGAATGAGGTCTCCAGGACTCTAAACAAATCCAAATCATATTATGGGATATCATCTACTGTTAAATTCTACTCCGTACTTCTAAAATGTTTATTTTTATACTGTGTTGAGGATTTGTTCTGTTCTGTATATTGTACTGTATTGTATTGTCCCCCTTCTTTTTGACACCCACTCAGAGAGCCAAAGTCGGGAAGAGGGAGATGAAGCTGCCGAGAGGAGAGGAGAGGAGGAAAGGAAGAGTGTTTTGTTTGGTGTGTCTTTTGGGACTGTGTTGTGCCTGTGCCCCACAGGTGAAGAAAATCAAAGATTTATTTATTTTATGTGTGCTTCACGGTGTCAGTCTGTGTCGGGTCGGTGCCCATATAGCGCCTTTTCACAATATTCAGTTATGAAGCATCATTCACTGATATTTGATTGATTTTGCTAGCTTAATACACAGGAGGTGAGGCAATAGACTGTAGCTCACCTCTAGTGGGTGGCCCAGCCCTTCGTTATATTTCTCTATACAGTAGGTGGCCCCCAGTGACACCCCTGACGTACACGGTAACCCTCTCATTACTCTTTGTGATCGATTTTTTTTTGTTATAGAATTGATTTGAGAAACATTTATAAAATATTTGAGTATAAAATCGTCCAAGAGCCGCCCAACACCCAGGTATGGCGCACTGACCATTTTACTACAAGTTAACCCCAATGGTGGGCTCGTTCGCCACAGTTTTGTGCACCCCAAAGACGACAAAGGTAGGCCCAGAAGTGGACAGATTGTTTATCCACGCAAATGGATGAAAATTAGCTGATGGAGATTTTATTTTCATTCCACTCTCTCTGTCAACAGTCACGTCTGCTCCGGGGAGAAACCCCAAAAGAAGGAGACCCTCACCTTGTGATGCACATCACCACGGCCACGATGATGGCTATCTGCACGGCTCCAATTATTGCTGCAATGAGGACGTAATGAAGCTTCTGACCGCTCGGCACGACATACAGGATGTTGAAGTCTTGGATTTCGTCACATTGCACCCCTTTGTAGCCCGACTCACAGCTGGATGGGGCAGAAAACAGAGAGACAGAAAACGCTGAGGTGCATTCACAGGCGGGACCAAATTGTAGGATATTTTTTAGGATCAAATAACATTTCGTTATTCTAGTTTGTGCCGGTCACAATAGTATTGGGACGCAAAGGAGGAACCAAAATGTGGAAGGGGTGCTCAGTCACACAATTTAAAATTACTGAAGCTAAACCAGAATGAAGAACTCACCGACAGGACACCTTGTTGTACTTCAATTCACATTTTCCGTGGACGCAGAAGCCATTGTAGTTTTCTGTGCAGGGTGTCGAATGGCCTTGGTAGGTTCTGTCTTCAGGATGGCTCGAGTCTGAAAGAACAAACGCATGTAAATTAAGCACCCCAGTGACTCCAGCAATTTGACAAACCAGAGGAGACCATTCATTCCTCCAAGCCCCATCTGTTTAGCTGTCCCAACATCTTCTCCAGATTCTTCTAAAAGGTTCTCAAGGTTTCTGCTTCAACTCCATGTCTCGGTAGCTTATTCCAGAGTCCCACGACTCTTTGTGTAAAGAAGAGCTTCCTGGCTCCAGTTTTAAATGCAATTCCCCTTAAAGAGGGTAAGGAATTAAATGAAGAAATGTTCTAGAGAAGTGGGACCAGTAATGGACAGGTATTGATGACTAGGGTGGCACGGCAACAATGGGGTTAGTGCTGCCACCCAACAGTTGGCTCCATGTTGGTGAAACCGTATGCTGACGTGAGGGGACATCAGCCTTGAAAAATAAATACAGTCAAAGTAAAAAAGTATGTGAACCCTTTGGAGTGATCAGGTTTACTACATGAATTGGTCATAAAAAGTGATCTGATCTTCATCAAAGTCACAGGTCCTGGTCTACACAATGAGCTTAAGCCAATGACACACAAAAAATTCTACTCATTCATGTCTTTATTTTACAAACACATTCAACGTTCACAGTGGCAGTGGAAAAAGTAACTGAATCTTGGGATTGAATAACTGGGTGACCCTCCTTTGGCAGCAATGACCTCAACCAGGCACTTCCTGTAACTGCAGATCAGACCTGCACATCAAATTTTCGCCCATTCTTCCCTGCAGAACTGCCTTAACTCCTCCATATTCTTTGGTTGTCTTCTTATTCTCTACGATTGACCGTCTGCTAAACCAGGTAACTCAAAGGAATGCCTCCTAAGTACTTCCAGTAAAACCTGTGAGGCTATCGCTGTATTTTTCAACCAAAAAATCAATGATATTAGAAATAACATAGTATATCTCCCCAACACTAAGGATCCTCCTAAACCCCAGCATTCCGTTATAAACAAATTAAACTCTTTCACTAGGATAGATTTACCTGATTTACAAAAAATAATATCTCAATTAAAACCCTCCACCTGCGTCCTTGACCCAATACCAACAAATTATTACAAAGAAGTATCAGGCGTGCTAATTGATAATGTTCTTGACATAATAAACTCGTCATTAGATACGGGGGTCTTCCCAGACTGTTTTAAGACTGCTGTAGTTAAACCCCTACTTAAGAAACATAATCTCAACCCCTCGGCTCTTGAAAATTTTAGACCCATCTCTAACCTGCACTTTCTTAAGAAACAGTCATTATGCAGTTAAATGGCCCCTCAATAAACCTGCTATTCTCGATAAATTTCAGTCGGGTTTTAGAACAAATCACAGCACAGAAACTGCACTCGTTAAAGTAGTCAATGATTTGCGGGTGAATGCAGACAGAGGCCATTTATCTGTTCTCATCCTCTTAGATCTGAGTGCCGCATTTAACACCATTGATCATAATATTCTTAGAAATCGCCTTAGTCAGTGGGTGGGCCTCTCTGGCAGGGTCTTAAATTGGTTTGAATCCTACCTGGCAGGGAGAAAATTCTTTGTTAGTTGTGGGAATTACAGCTCAAAGACACATGATATCCGATATGGTGTTCCACAAGGCTCTATCCTGGGTCCGCTGCTCTTATTCAATCTACATGCTTCCGTTAGGTCAGATTATCTCAGGGCACAACGTGAGCTACCACAGCTATGCTGATGACACACAGCTGTATTTATCAATAGCACCTGATGACCCCGACTCTCTTGATTCACTAACACAATGTCTGACTTGTAGAAGAATGGATGAATAGTAACTTTCTCAAGTTAAATTAAGAGAAAACTGAAAACTTAGTGATTAGCAATAATGGATACAATGAGGCCATTAGAAATAAACTGGATACATTAGAATTAAAAGTCAAGACGGAGGTAAAAAGCTTAGGGGTAACTGTTGACTGTAATCTAAATTTTAAGTCGCATATTAATCAGATCACTAGGACAGCATTTTTTCACTTAAGAAACATCGCTAAAGTTAGACCTCTTATATCACTGAAAGATGCTGAGAAATTATTTCACGTGTTTGTTTTCAGTCGACTAGATTACTGTAACGCACTCCTCTCAGGACTACCCAAAAAAGACATAAATCGTTTGCAACGAGTGCAGAATGCAGCTGCTAGAATCCTAACTAGGAAAAGAAAATCCGAGCTTATGGTTTATAAAGCCTTAAATAATCTCGCCCCATCTTATATATCGGAATGTCTGACACCTTATATTTCAAATCGTAACCTCAGATCCTCAAATGAGTATCTCCTTAGAATTCCAAGAGCAAAACTTAAAAGTGGTGAGGCGGCCTTCTGCTGTTATGGACCTAAAATCTGGAATAGCCTGCCAGTGGGAATTCGCCAGGCTGATACGGTGGAGGACTTTAAAAAACTGCTAAAAACGCATTACTTTAACATGGCCTTCTCATAACTTCACTGTAATCAAAATCCTGATACTCTGTATATCCAACTCATTATAATAACTATTCATGGTGGCTCTAAAATCTGTACTAACCCCTACTCTCTCTTCTGTTTCCTTTTCCGGTGTCCTTTTGGTGGTGGCTGGCACCACCACCATCTACTCAAAGCACCAACAATGATGGATGGATTAAAAGCCAGAAGTCTGTATGACCATCAACATCAAGTGACTCCGTGAGAACCCTAACTACAAAGAGGACTACTTCATTGATGTTAGGTAGAATGCCCAGAGGGGACTGGGCGGTCCCGTGGCCTGGAACCCCTGCAGATTTTATTTTTTTTCTCCAGCCGTCTGGAGTTTTTTTGTTTTTGTTTTTTCTGTCCACCCTGGCCATCGGACCTTACTCCTTTTCTATGTTAACTAATGTTGTCTTATTTTAATTCCTTATTTTGTCTTTTATTTTTATTTTCTTCATTATGTAAAGCACTTTGAGCTACTTTTTGTATGAAAATGTGCTATATAAATAAATAAATGTTGTTGTTATTGTCTTCTGTGTATGGCTCTCTCTCTTCAAGTCACTCATTAGGATTGAGGTCTAGGCTCTGACTGGGCCGCTCCACAAGTTTGTTCTTCTAAGGCCATCGTGCTGTGGATTTCCTGCGATGTTTGGGCTCGTTGTCCTGTTGCATCACCCAGCCTCTTCTGAGCTTGAGTTGACGGACAGACACCCTCACATCATCCTGGAGAATTTATTGATAAACTTGTGAATTAATTTTCCCCTCAATGATGGCGAGCTGTCCAGGCCCTGATGCAGCAAAGCAGGCCCAAATCCCGATGTTCCCTCCTCCACCATACTTTACTGTAGGGATGATGTTTTGATGTTGATATGCGGTGCCCTTTTTACGCCAAATGAAGTTCTGCTTTTTCCTCCCAAACAGTTCAATTTTGGGTTCATCACTCCACAAAACATTTTCTCAGTACCGTTGTGGAGTGTCCAAGTGCTCTTTCATCAATGTTCTCTTTTAAAAGCAGTGGCTTCCTTCTTGGTGTCCTGCCATGGACTCCTTTCTTGTTCAATGTTTTGCGTGTAGTTGACTCAGAGATATTCACCAGTTCTGATGACTTCTTCAAGTCCTTTGCTGTCACTCCAGGGTTCTTCTTTACCTCATTGCTGACTTTGCGTTGTGCTCTTATGGTCATCTTGGCAGGTCACCCACTTCTAGGCAGAGTAGCCACAATACCAAATGGTCTCCATGTATAGACAACTTGCCTAACAGTAGACTGGTGAATATCTCAGATCTCTGAGATGACTTTGTAACCCTTTCCAGCCTTACATTGATGAACAATTCTCCATCTTAGCTCTTCAGACAGCTTTTTTGTGCGAGGCGCAATTCCCATCTGGATATGCTTCTTGTCAAAAGCTCAAACTCAAACTTTATCGTGATTATCATCAGTCAGAGTCATTCTGGGCTGCACCGCTGAACTTGTCTCAATAAATGGACTCCAGGTGTGCGAACTTCAGACTGCAATGACCTTTTTAAAAAGTCCTTAGCTTAGGGTCCACTTACTTTTTCCAACCTTCAGTTTCACAGTTTGAAGGATTTATTCAATATGGTCAAAAAATTATCTGAAAATCTGCATATCTTTAGCTATAGGAGACTGTGTTTGTTCATTATGGTGACTGACATGAAGATACGACCAGGTTTTATATGGGAATTAGACATAAATAGAGAGAATTCCTAGGGGTTCACGTACTTTTACTTTGACTGTAAAATAACAAAGGGGCCTTTGAAAATGCACTGGTTGGCCAGTTTCTTAGGTCCACCTATATAAAGAAGTGATTGGCCTTCGGTAGGAGTTTCTCCGCTCAAGATGCATAGAAAATTGAATTCTTAAAATTGGTAATTTATGGGTACCGGAAAAGTATCATACACACTTGAGACAAGTAGATATAAAATTTCACTAAGAATTAAGATGCAAGAGGTAGAATTACAGTAAAAAGGCTTATGCTACCTACTGGGAGTAGATTCACACCTGGTGCCGTGGATCGTGGACTATCTTACAGACAGACCTCAGTATGTGCGTCTCGGGAACTGCAGGTCTGACATTGTGGTCAGCAGCACAGGAGCACCGCAGGGGACTGGACTTTCTACGGTCCTTTTCAGCCAACATACATCAGACTTCTAATACAACTCGGAGTACTGCCACGTGCAAAAGTTCGCTGACGACACTGCTATGGTGGGCTGCATCAGGAGTGGGCAGGAGGAGGAGTATAGGAACCTAATCAAGGACTTTGTTAAATGGTGCGACTCAAACCACCTACAACTGAACACCAGCAAAACCAAGGAGGATTTTAGGAGGCCCAGGCCCCTCATGGACCCCGTGATCATCAGAGGTGACTGTGCAGAGGGTGCAGACCTATAAATACCTGGGAGTGCAGCTGGATGATAAATTGGACTGGACTGCCAATACTGATGCTCTGTGTAAGAGAGGACAGAGTCGACTATACTTCTTTAGAAGGCTGGCGTCCTTCAACATCTGCAATAAGATGCTGCAGATGTTCTATCAGACGGTTGTGGCGAGCGCCCTCTTCTACGCGGTGGTGTGCTGGGGAGGCAGCATAAAGAAGAGGGACTCCTCACACCTGGACAAACTGGTGAGGAAGGCAGGCTCTACTGTAGGAATGAAGCTGGACAGTTTGACATCCGTGGCAGAGCGACGGGCGCTGAGCAGACTCCTGTCAATCATGGAGAATCCACTGCATCCACTGAACAGGATCATCTCCAGACAGAGGAGCAGCTTCAGCGACAGACTGCTGTCACCGTCCTGCTCCACTGACAGACTGAGGAGACCCCACACTATGTGACTCTTCAATTCCACCCTTGGGGGGTAAACGTTAACATTATACAAAGTTATTGTCTTTTATACCTGCATTGTTATCACTCTTTAATATTGTTCTTTATCAGTATGCTGCTGTGAATTTCCCATTGGGATTAATAAAGTATCTATCTATCTGTCTATTATATAATGCCATTAATATCTATCTATCTATCTATCTAATCTATCTACAGTATCACACAAAAGTTATTTATTCTTTTCATGGGACCAAACTGATGATATGACACTTTGACAATGTAAAGTAGTCCGTGTACAGCTTGTATCACAGTGTAAGTTTGCTGTCCCCTCAAAATAACTCGTGGCCTCAGACCCCCTGCAGATTTTATTTTTTCTGCAGCCGTCTGGAGTTTTTTTCCTGGCCATCGGACCTTACTTTTATTCTATGTTAATGGGTTTTGTCTTATTTTTCTTATTTATTTATTTTGTCTTTTTTATCTTTCTTCATCATGTAAAGCACTTTGAGCTCCACTATTTGTATGAAAATGTGCTATAGAAATAAATGTTGTTGTTGTTGTTGTTGTACCATCCTGCAGACCTTCACTTTCACTCCCGTCTGTCACAAGTCACTCCTGACACTCTCCTCCACCCTGCCTGCACTCTCTTCTTCACTTCTCTTCCACAATCCCCATTACTCTGTACTGTTGATCCTAAGTATTTAAACTCCTCCACTTTCACCAACTCTACTCCCTGCATCCTCACCATTCCACTGACCTCCCTCTCATTCACACACATGTATTCTGTCTCGCTGGTCCTACTGACCTTCATTCCTCTCCTCCTCATATCTCCACCTCTCCAGGGTCTCCTTGACCTGCAGATCACAATGTCATCTGCAAACATCACAGTCCACAGGGACTCTAATCTCATCTGTCAACCTGTCCATTACCATTGCAAATAAGAAAGGGCTCAGAGCCGATCCCTGATGTAATCCCCCCTTCGTCACTCCTACCGTAGACCTCACCACAGTCACACTTCCTTCGTACATATCCTATACAACTCTTACGTACTTCTCTGCCACTCCTGACTTCCTCATACAATACCACAGCTCCTCTCTAGTCACCCTGTCATTTGCTTTCTCCAGGTCCACAAAGACGCAATGCAACTCCTTCTGCTCTTCTCTCTACTTCTCCATCAACATCCTCAAAGCAAACATGACATCTGTGGTGCTCTTTCTTATCTGAGCTTCCACTACTCTTTCTCATAACTTCATGCTGTGGCCCATCAATTCTGTAAACCTTTGCTGTGATGTGGGAACATCAAGTTCGAGATGACAGCCATTTACTCCTGGCATCAACTCGCATGCCATGTTCAGAGTCACTAAGGTCACTTGTTATGCCCATCCCAATGCTCAGTTAAACACATAATGATGCGAGATATGCCAGTCTGCCAGGTTCACACCTCACATTGCCAATGACATGACTCACTGGAATGGAGAATGTGGGTGTGTAATGGTGTACCTAATAAAGTGGCCACTCTCTGTATGCCAAAAATAAGTCAGAAAAGCAGCAGCTGCTGGCTGTCTGTGATGGACCAAGGAAAGCCTTGGAAAATAGAAAGTGCAAAAATATCCGTAAGTCAGAAACCAAAGGTCCGACAGGTCACCCGCCATGCAATACCAACAAAGCACCAGCTAAACTGTCCCAGAAGTGACATGTGACCTGAAAAATGTGGCTTTTAATTGGTTAGAAGATCTGGCCAAGTTTTGCCGAATCGATGTGGCACTTGATTGACACTCAGGTTTGTCTCTCTGCTTCCATCACCGACTACAGCAAAGAGAACGGCTCTGGTTGGCAGTTTATCTTCATGAAAATCAGGTGTGTGTTAAACTGAACAAACGCACAGGAGAGGCCGTGAAGCTTCATTCTCAAAGCCATACAGTCGCTCTGGGAGCAGCACCTCTGGCTCCACACAGACAGACGTGGCACCCTGACGTTTTTAATTTACTTCTCTGCGAGCCTCTGCAAACTCACAGAGAGCAACTGGGGCTTAAGAGATTAGCGGACCGCTGAACGGCTGGGCAGCAGCAGCCAGGCACAGCAGTCGCAACTGACTGACGGGCACCTCTGGCATCAAAGCCCTGCAGACTGAGTCAGGGGAGAAATCAGATAGAAGTTGGTGGATAGCGGGCGATACGAAGAAAAAAAAAATCTAAGACTGAATTAGGAACTAAGAAAAAAAATGAATCTTGCTATGAAAAAAATAATAAAAGCAACAAATTACTGAACAATAAATGAAAGCAGAATCAAGTAAATGCAGAAGAGACAGACAAATAAAGGACAAAATACTGGATAACAGAAAGGAAAAGTACTCTGTGATACGCAGAAAAAATGGACACTGGAATCAATATGTAAGGAGACGTGCGAGCCATGAAATAAATGATAAGAGATTGACAGGGAATATAGACAGAAAAAAGACAATACACAGGCAGATAATAGACAGAAAAAAGACAATAGACAGGCAGATAATAGACAGATAATAGACAATACACAGGCAGATAATAGACAGAAAAAAGACAATAGACAGGCAGATAATAGACAGTCAGAGAGACAGACAGGAGGCTGTGTTACATACACACATACATTAATGGCACTAGATAATAGATTAAGATGGATACATAGAAAATACAATATATAATGCAGATGATATGCAAAGTATTAGGTACATGGATATGAAAGAAAAAATATTACATATATAGATGATATATAAATAAAAGGCACTACATGATAGATAGATAGATAGATAGATAGATAGATAGATAGATAGATAGAT
>JANRMT010062817.1:5009141-5019619 GCA_026402145.1 Polypterus bichir lapradei | reverse complement strand
AGATAGATAGATAGATAGATAGATAGATAGATAGATAGATAGATAGAAGTGAAAGGTATATAAAATAGAGCCTTTCACATATCCACAGTATCTATCTATCTATCTCTCTATTTATCTGTTATATTAGAACATTAGAACACTCTGGACAAGAACAGGCCATTCAGCCCAACAAAGCTCGCCAGTCCTGTCCACTTATTTCAAGTCGAGTTTTGAAAGTCCCTAACGTCTTACTGTCTACCACACTACTTGGTCGCTTATTCCAAGTGTCTATCGTTTTTTGTGTAAAGAAAAACTTCCTAAGGTTTGTGTGAAATTTATCCTTCACAAGTTTCCAACTGTGTCCCCGTGTTCTTGATGAACTCATTTTAAAGTCACCGTCTCGATCCACTGGACTAATTCACTTCATAATTTTAAACACTAAACGTTTCCTCTTAATCTCCTTTTGCTTAAACTGCTCGGCTCTTTTAATCTTAACTCATAATTCATCCACCGTAGTCCTGAATCAGCCTCGTTGCTCTTCTCTGGACCTTCTCTGGTGCTGTTATGTCCTTTTTGTAGCCTGGAGACCAAAGCTGCACCCAGGACTCCAGATGAGGCCTCACCAGTGTGTTATAAAGACTTGCGCAGAACCTCCTTGGTCTTGTACTCCACACATCAAGGCGCTATATAACCTGACATTCTGTTTGCCATCTTAATGGCTTCTGAACACTGTCTGAAAGTCGATAACTTAGAGTCCACTACGACGACTCCTAAATCATTCTCATAAGGTGGACTCTCGATTTTCTGACCGCCCATTGTGTATTGAAACCTAACATTTTTACTTCCTTTGTGTAATTCTTTACATTTACTGACATTAAATTCCATTGTCCACAAGTCTGCCCAAGCCTGTCTGCCATCCAAGTCCTTCTGTGATGATATAACGGATTCCAAATTATCTGCTAATCCACCTATCTTGGTATCATCTGCAATCTTAACCAGCTTGTTCCTTATATTCCTATCTAAATCATTTATATATATTAAAAATAGCAGCGGCCCCTGCACCGCCCCCGGCTGGTCACCACTCTTAACATCGGCCAGTTCTGATGAGGTTCCTCACACCATCATCCTCTGCTTCCTGTGTCTGAGCCAATTCTGCACCCATCTACAAACATCACCCTGAACTGCCACTTCTTTTAATTTGATGCCCACCCTCTCACGTGGCACCTTATCAAATGCTTTCTGAAAGTCCAGATAAATAATCTCATCTGCTCCTCTCTGGTTGTATCCTTTTGTTGCCTCCTCATAGAATTCCAGCCTGTTAGTAAAACACAACCTCCCTCTTCTGACCCCATGCTGACTGTTCCTAATATCTCCTGTCCTTGCCAGGTGTTGCTCAATCTTATCCTTAATAATTCCTTCCATTAATTTTCCTGTTATGTTTCATGTTAAGCTTACTGGCCTATAGTTGCTCTGATCTGCCCGGTCACCCTTTTGATATAATGGGATGATATTTGCCATTTTCCAGTCCTTTGGAGTCTCTCCAGTGTGCAGTGACTTCCTATACATATGTCACGGGTTTATATCTGTACTCACTCGCCTCCTTAAGAACACGAGGATAAATATGATCTGGTCCTGGTGATTTGTCTGATTTCAGCTTATGTGTAATGCACTTCACAATGAGTAGATTTTGAAAGTGTAGATGTTGTTATTCTTGCACTATATAAGAGATATGAAAGGAAGGCACTTGATAAAGCATATATGTAGTTAAAAAAGTCACAATATAATAAACACATTAATTTATATAAAAGGGCAGTATATCGGCTTATTGTATTATTATTTTCAGGGGTGCTAATTATAGTGAAATAATAGCTCGATATGATAGGCAGAACAGAAATGCTCGATATCTTTGACGTTTAGACAGATACAGTATGAGAAGCACTACATCTGTATAAACAGATATGAAAGGCACTGTATGACAGATATAAAGCTAATATTAAATGGTTCTAATCTGTCAGAGATTGAGGACATAAATACCAAACAGATGAAGCGTTTATTGTTCAGGCTTGAGTGGCACATGTTCAATTGGACCAAAGTCTACTGGGTGTCCTGTGCTGTGATTGGCTGGTCTAAATAGGTGAGATGTGTGACCGGGAATGTCACCTGTCATGACAGACACTGCTGAAGAAGAATGGTGGCCTTGGTGGAAATGAATTGGCAGTGGCACAAATGCTTAGCTGGGTATTTTTTTTTTTTTCTCGATCCAACCATCCATATTCAGACTGGTTTATTCTAGTTTGAGGCTGCTTGAGATCACCTCAGCGTTGAAAGGCACTATATAAAGTGATTGATTGACTCTTTTTCTGAATGAAAGGAGCACCTATAGGGCCCAGGAGGCTAAGCCTGGCACTGCATGGTTCTAAAGAGCAGCTTACCCAGGGCCTGATGGGCATCACAAAGGTTTTGCTCTGAGGCAGCCTGTGACAGGTGTCTGGCATAAGGGAGGGGAGTAATGGGCCAGCAGTAAAAAATAAGTTCAAAGTGTGCCAGCCATGCCGATGTGCTGTATATAGATAAGTGTGCGTATGTAAAGTCCAGTATATAAATATGGTGATAAGTGGACCCAGCTGTCACGTCTGGAGGGGGGGGGGGCGGGGGGGGGGGTTGATGCTGAAGAATCGCTCTGTCTGCCCTTTAGGTCTCGCCCTCACATATTTGATCACTCATATACTTTATAGCAGGCTGCTTGGGCAGCCTTTTAGGGTGTCTATGGTCACAACTGATTCCAAGCTAGGGGACAGGGACAATGACATAAGGTTCACTGCTACAGAATTCACTGCCTTTTATTCATTTTTTTTTTGTCTAAAAGGAAAGAAATTGGCTGACCACTATGGTCAGGTGCCGTGTGTGGCCATAAATTCATAAACACAAGTTCTGTGTACAAAATATTAGGGGCTGGGCAATGAAATAGGAGGCTGCAGTGATCAGAAGGCCCAGACTGCTGCACTCAGACTGTGTGGAAAGGTCGACCTGTGGGCACCTCTCACCAGACTGGCACCACCGCACAGTTAAGTCCTGTTAGGCCCTCCATGGTTGACGAGAAGACAAGGAGAGAGAACTGGTCCAAAACAGAACTGACTTAAGACAAGAAAGATGGCGGCCAGGGCCGGATTAAGATGAAAAGAGGCCCTAGGCTATTCCACTTATGAGGCCCTTTCACCTCCCATTTTTAAGTTTGTTCAAATTGCTAACAGTTTGAATGTAGGCCCCTCTTGATCTTGAGGCCCTAGGCTGAAGCCTAGTTAGCCTATAGGAAAATCCGGCCCTGATGGTCGGCTTTAAAGGCCTGCCCAGGAAGCGACATCATCTCTGGGGCCGGAAACCAGAAGTGATGTCTTTGGGGACCAGAAGTGACGTCATCTCTTGGGCCAGACCCGGAAGTGATGTCATCGAGGGTGCCGGAACCTGGCAGGATTTCCCGGGAACGGTCTACAAGTAACTGAGAAAGACCATCAGCACACTCCGCCACCCCCTGGTCGGTGGTGGTATTACAATTACTCAGGCCCTTTAGCTGCCTCCTACTCGCACGTGTGAGACAATGTATAGCTCCTTTCTTACATATGTGACAAGTTACCAATAAGTTTCTGGGCTAAGACTGAGTGGAGAATCCCACCCAGTGGAACTGCATGCTTGGGCAGCATTGACGTAGCAGTGAGGTGGTCCAGGACTAACAACAACAACATTTATTTCTATAGCAAAATTTCATACAAATAATGGAGCTCAAAGTGCTTTACACGATGAAGAAAGACCAAAGTCCAAAACAGAACTGACTTGACACCTTTCAATGATGAGATGCTGTTCATGTTTTAAAAGCTCTTTGTGGACCACCAGGGTTTTTGGAGTGTGTGTAGAATAATCTGGCAGGGATGGCCAAATTTTACCTGAGATCAATCAGAGCCACTTGCATTGATGTCAGAGGTCTACTGACTACTGTTTGAGATGAGACTTGCTGAGATTGGTTGTTTGTAAACGCACTTCCTTGGTTATTAAACGGGGTCTTCACATTAATGACACCAGGATTGTGTGGGACTTTTTTTTTTTTCAGTAAACGGCTTCTGATTTGTTTTCACGTTCTCAGTATAGATAGCGGGCGGCACGGTGGCGCAGTGGGTAGAGCTGCTGCCTCACAGTTAGGAGACCTGGGTTCACTTCCCGGGTCCTCCCTGCCTGTGTGGAGTTTGCATGTTCTCCCCGTGTCTGCTTAGGATTCCCCCCACAGTCCAAAGACATGCAGGTTAGGTGCATTGGTGGTCTTAAATTGTCTCTAGTGTGTGCTTGGTGTATGTGTGCCCTGTGGTGGGCTGGCACCCTGCCCGGAATTTGTTCCTGCCTTGTGCCCTGTGTTGGCTGGGATTGGCTCCAGCAGACCCCTGTGACCCTGTGTTTGGATTCAGTGGGTTGGAAAATGGATGTATAGATAGCAATTCTGCAATAAAGGTGGAATATGTTCTGACAGGACTTCTCTTGGTTTCAGTTTTTTTACTTTCTCATATACGACGATCACTGAGCCCACCAGTGTGTTCTTTCCTCTTCATGATACTCCAGACAGTCCTCCTAAGGTCTTACTTGTGTCTTCATCGGTTTTATTCTTGGTTCTCAGCCTCATGATGGCTTCTTTGACTTTCATGGGCACAGCTCTTGTCCTCAAGTTAAAAGATGGTAACTAAAGTCTGCAAAGGGCAGAAGCAAACTGAGGTATCTTATGAATGAAAGAAACCCACCTGAGGAATCACAAACACCTGTGATGACAGAAGTTGTCCCAAACATTAGAATGCCCTGAAATTATGGGACCATTTTGAAAAAGTGTTGTCAACCCATCATGGTGAGACCCTTAAATAAAAGTCTGCAATGTGCATTTTAATCACGTCTGAATTGTTTGGTTTGTAATTTGAAATTGTGGAGCAGAGGGGCAAATGAAGGAAAAATGTGACTTTGCCCTAAACACCATGGAGGGCACCGGACATTTAACTTGGTGTCCCCTTAGGGTTGTGGTTTTCTTGTTGAACGTTTTAATGGCCGATAATTCATTAACGGGGTGCTCTTCTGAATAGAATTTTTCTGATGTTCTAATGTCTACGTTTGCGAGACATGGATGCTTATCCAGTGACCTGAGATGAAGACTGGACTCCTTCACTATTGTGTCTCAGCAGAGAATCCTTGGGGGCTGTTGGTGTGACTTTGTGTTGCTCATGGAGTCCCGAATGAGGCACGTGACCTGCATTGTGAGGGAGCGTCAGTTATGGCCATGTGGCGCGATTACCCGAGGGTGATCCGGCTCGCAGGACCCTCATGACTGGACCAGGCCAAGTAGACACCCACATAACATCTGGCTGCGGCAGCTAGAGGGTCATTTCTGGAGGGTGGGACTGGACCGCGTATCTGCCAGGGGGGATGCCATCCAGGATCCCAAGCTGTTTTGTCGTGTGGTGGGTGTGGCAATGTGCTGTACCAGTGCCCGCTCCCCAACCTGACCTGACCTATTGCCAATGGCCAGTTTAAAACCAACTATGGAATGTGTATGACTAGAACAAAGGGAAAAAAATGAAAAACAAAAAACAGAAAGCCACCCATACAGTACATCAAGGGACCGTGCAACCTCCATTGAGACTGGACAGGGTGCCCCCCCTTTCCCTGCCAAGTAATCTAATTAAAACTTAAGTTTGTTCAGCTGCCTCCACTATGATATTAGAGTCCTTAAAAGTGCCGTGGTTTTCTTTTTTGGGTGATCTACCGCAGCAGATGTGAGTGGATGGACCTTCTCCTCTCGGAGTGAATTTGAACAAATCATTTACCGCTTGAGAGTCTCTCCGGGGGGATTCTCTCATGTTAGAGGCAGAACAGCTGCAACACGCCATCACCCTGGATACATAACCACGACCAGGAATAGAAAGAGTGAGTAATTTTGGAAGCTATGCTGGCGGGCGCAGCAGGCTCGACCACACAATGGCCTATCGCTGCTCCACGGCTCTGGGAGTCTCTTTAGGGTCAAATTACGGCTATACCTGTGAAGAATTTAGAGAAAGGCACTATATAGAAGGTGGTTTATCCATCCATCCATTATCCAGCCTGCTACAGTTGTGCTTGAAGGTTTGTGAACCCTTTAGAATTTTCTGTATTTCTGCATAAATATGACTTAAAACATCATCAGATTTTCACTCACGTCCTAAAAGTAGATAAAGAGAAACCAGTTAAACAAATGAGACTAAAATATTATACTTGGTCATTTATATATTAAGGAAAATGATCGAATATTACATATTTGTGAGTGGCAGAAGTATGTGAACCACACGGATTAGCAGTTAGTCTGAAGGTGAAATTCGAGTCAATGGGATGCCAATCAGGTGTGAGTGGGCACCCTGTGTTATTTGCAGAGCAGGATCTATAAAAGTCTGCTCTTCACAACACAAGTTTGTGGAAGTGTATCATGGCATGAATAAAGGAGATTTCTGAGGACCTCACAAAAAGAGTTGTTGATGCTCATCAGGCTGGAAAAGGTTACAAAACCATCTCTAAAGAGTTTGGACTCCACCAATCCACAGTCAGACAGATTGTGTACAAATGGAGGAAATTCAAGACCATTGTTACCCTCCCCAGGAGTGGTCGACCAACAAAGATCACTGCAAGAGCAAGGCACACGTGTAATAGTCGGCGAGGTCACAAAGGACCCCAGGGTAACTTCTAAGCAACTGAAGGCCTCACTCACACTGGCTAATGTTCATGTTCATGAGTCCACCATCAGGAGAACACTGAACAACAATGGTGTGCATGGCAGGGTTGCAAGGAGAAAGCCACTGCTCTCCAGAAAAAACATTGCTGCTCGTCTGCAGTTTGCTAAAGATCACGTGGACAAACCAGAAGGCTATTAGAAGAATGTTCTGTGGACGGATGAGACCAAAATAGAACTTTTTGGTTTAAATGAAAAGCGTTATGTTTGGAGAAAGAAACACACTGCATTCCAGCATAAGAACCTTATCCCATCTGTGAAACATGGTGGTGGTAGTATCATGGTGTGGGCCTGTTTTGCTGCATCTGGGCCAGGACGGCTTGCCTTCATTGATGGAACAATGAATTCTGAATTATATCAGAGAATTCTAAAGGAAAATGTCAGGACATCTGTCCATCAACTGAATCTCAAGAGAAGGTGGGTCATGCAGCAAGACAACGACCCTAAGCACACAAGTCGTTCTACCAAAGAATGGTTAAAGAAGAATAAAGTGAATGTTCTGGAATGGCCAAGTCAAAGTCCTGACCTTAATCCGATCGAAATGTTGTGGAAGGACCTGAAGCGAGCAGTTCATGTGAGGAAACCCGCCAACATCCCAGAGTTGAAGCTGTTCTGTGATAAGGAATGGGCACAATTTCCTCCAAGCCGGTGTGCAGGAATGATCAGAAGTTACCGGAAACGTTTAGTTACAGTTATTGGGGGGGTCACACCAGATACTGAAAGCAAAGGTTCACATACTTCTGCCACTCACAAATATGTAATATTCGATCATTTTCCTTAATAAATCAATGACCAAGTATAATATTTTTGTCTCATTTGTTTAACTGGTTTTTCTTTATCTACTTTTAATTCTTGAGTGAAAATCTGATGATGTTTTAGGTCATATTTATGCAGAAAAATAGAAAATTCTAAAGGGTTCACAAACTTTCAAGCACAACTTTATATCCTAACTACACGGTCACGGGGATCTGCTGGAGCCAATGCCAGCCAACACAGGGCACAAGGCAGGAAACAAACCCCGGGCAGGGCGCCAGCCCACCACTGAAGGTGGTTTATCATTTTGTTAATTGGTTTCACTGAATTGAGAGCCTAGGATTCCTTTCATGCCAATTTAGGACGAACACCCATGAGAAAGGCACTATATATACGAAAGATGCCTATTCATTTGTGATTGGAGTCAAAGTACTCTGAACTGCGCATTCATGTTAGTGCCAAATTACACCCATAAAGCACCCACCCTGGGAAAGGTGCTATATACAAGTACGTTTGTGTGTTCGTTTCCTAACTGAGGTTAGGGAGCCCCGGGAGTCAATCAGGGTGCCACCGATGAATCACCTTGAGAAAGATGCTATATACTGTACAAGTACATTTGCTTATTCATTTCCTGAGTGATGTCAATGTGCCCTGGGAGTCATTTTAGTGCCAACTTATGGCTATACCCATGGGGCATCTTCAGAAAAGTGCTATATATTAATAAGACTAGGGGGCTTTGCCCCCTGCTCGCTTCACTCGCCAACCCCCCTGCCTGCTCTACGCGCCAGCAACTTCGCGTCTCTGCCGCTCGCAAACAACAAATCATTGAATTCTCGCGGATTGGCCTCTTCATTGGGAAGAAACACTACTACTCCACGATGGCAACACAAATTAGACGATCTACAAGTCTCTGACTTACACTTTACATCCAAACATTATCTACATACTTCTGTCATATCACCTGTGTCCATATATTCAATCTCTTTTTGCTTTTACCTTTTCGTCAATAGTGCATTGAATTTTGATTCCGTGTTTGGAATTACATCGTGATTACATTGTTAAAATCATGTCTCGTCGCAGGATAAAAAGTCTCGTCTCTCAAGATTTTTTTAATATAATAGAGAGATGTTCCTTCGTTTTGTGATTTCTGACACCGTTGTCTGACATTGGGAGTCTTTTTAGCGTCAGATGATGAAGACACCGATGAAGCATCTTGAGAAAGGCAGTTCTTCGTTTGCGATTGGTGTCAATGAACTCTGAACCGATCATTCTATCTAGTGCTAAATTATGGCAATACTCCTTGAGAAAGGCGCTATATACAAGTTAGTGTGTTTTTTTGTTAATGTCCTGATTGAGGTCAGTGAGCCCTGGGATTCTGTTTAGTGCCAAATTATGGTGACACCTATGACTCACCTTGAGAACGACACTATATATGAGCAAGATGACCGACCCTGATCTCTAACTTGAGTCTTGAAAGTCACTCATATTGACACTGATTTCTGATCTGACTAGTCCAACACATCCATAATGACCCTGGTTTTCAATTTTGACACCTGAGACCCACTCATGTTAACCCTGATCCCCTTATTTGACTATCGTGGCCCACTGCTATTGACCCTGGTCTCTTCTTTGACTCTTGAAGCCCACCTGCATTGACCCTGATTGCTGATTGGACTGTTCTGAATGACTTGACTTTCTAATTTGACTCTTATGACCCATCAGCATTGAGTGTAGTTTTGTAATTTGACTTGAGACCTTCCCATATTGGCCCTGATTGCCTAGTTTGACTCTACTAACTCACCCATATTGACCCCAATCTCTAATTGGCCTCTCATGACCCATCTGTATTGTCCGTACTTCTCCAATTTGACTCATGGCCATTTGTACAAACTGCAATTTTTTAATTTGACTCCTGAGACCCACCCATATTAACCCTGATCCCCTTTATTTGACTCTTGTGGCCCACTCCTATTGACCCTGATCACTTCTTTGACTCTTGAAACCCATCAGTATTGACCCTGATTTCAAATGTGACTCTACTAACTCTCCCATATTGACCTCCAGTCTCTAATTGGCCTCTTATGATCCATCTGTATTGTCCCCCATTCTTCAGTTTGACTCAGGACCATTTGTATGGATTGCAGTTTTTTTTAATTTGACTCTTGAGACCCACCCATATTGACCCTTGCGACTCATTTATATTGACCCCAATCTCTTATTTGACTTTTGCAATATATGAATGTTGACCCTGATCTCTACTTTGACTCTACTAACTCACTCATATTGATGCCAGTCTCTACATGGCCTCTCATGACCCATCTGTACAATTCCTAATTCTCTAAATTGACTCATGGCCATTTGTACTGACTGCAGTTTTCTAATTTGACTCTTGAAACCCACCTATATTGACCCTGATTGCTGATTGGACTGTTCTGAATGACTTCACTTTCTAATTTGACTCTTATGACCCATTAGCATTGAGTGTAATTTTCTAATTTGACTTGAGACCCTATATTGGCCCTGATCACTAGTTTGACTCTACTAACTCTCCCATATTGACCCCAATCTCTAATTGGCCTCTCATGACCCATCTGTATTTTCTGTACTTCTCCAATTTGACTCATGGCCATTTGTACTGACTGTAGTTATCTAATGTGACTCCTGAGACCCACCCATATTAAACCTGATCCCCTTATTTGACTCTTGTGGCCCACTCCTATTGGCCCTGATCTCTTCTTTGGCTCTTGAAACCCATCAGTATTGACCCTGATTTCAAATGTGACTCTACTAACTCTACCATATTGACCCCAATCTCTAATTGGCCTCTCATGACCCATCTGTATTGCCCCCACTTCTTCAGTTTGACTCAGGACCATTTGTATGGACTGTAGTTTTTTTAATTTGACTCTTGAGACCCACCCATATTGACCCCGATCTCTTATTTGACTTTTGCAATGTATGAATG
>JANRMT010062817.1:4986654-5001572 GCA_026402145.1 Polypterus bichir lapradei | reverse complement strand
TAGGATGGGTGGAGCTAGACAGATAAGTGACAGTAGGATGGGTGGAGCTAGATAGATATGTGGAAGTAGGATGGGTGGGGCTAAATAGATGAGTGCCAGTAAGATGGGTGGGGCTGGAAGTAGTTCTGCGCAGGTCTAGATAGATAAATAAACGTAGGTTGGGTATGGCAATATGTCCGAGTGGCACTGGGTTGAGTGGAAGTAGGCTAGACATTTGAGATGCAGTGAGATGGGCAGGGCAATACGGTTGAGTGAGAACAGGATGGGTGTGGCCTTGGTATTTGAGTGACAGTAGGCTGGATGGGGCAACATGTCTCAGTGGCATTAGGTTTTGCACGGTTAGATGTTTGTGTAGCAGCAGACTGGGCAGTTCTTGATATCTGAGTGGCAGTAGACTGAGAAGGTCTAGATGACTAAGTGACAATAGGCTCGGTATACCTAGATATTTAAGATGAAGCAGGCTGGGCAAGGCTAGATAGGCGAGTGGTGGTAGGATGGGAGAGGCTAGAGGGTTGAGTGACAGTAGGCTGGGTGTGGCTAGATAACTGAGTGGCAGTAGAGTGGGTGGAGTTAGATGCCAGCTGAATTTCTAAACAGAGGGAATCAGGTTCACCTCCAGGATTTGTCTGTATGGTGCAGCCTTCATCTTCATATCTTCATGACCAATATTCCGGTTTTTCTAAGCGGATTAGGGGGAACACATGGCATTTTTTTGAATGGTCTGGAAACTAAAGAGCATGTAAATGCACTCACAGAAGCCGTTTCACGTACTGTCATGCCGATTCTGACACACGCCATGACTTGTGCTATGTGCTAGTGCTAGTATTTCTGCTGCTACGTACCCTAGCAATGGGTTGCTGCATAAGAGCAAGCAACCCTCAAAATGGCAGTGCCCATAAAGAAAAAAACATAAAAATATAAAGTAGAAAACACCAAATTCCTCATAACTACAAATCACAACCAAAATACACAGGGAAAGAAAAAAATTATGAATGATCATTGAATTCTAAAACTTAATGGCCTATGTAGGCCTCTAAGCCTGCTTCTTGATTTTGGGGGCCAGGCTGATCTTGGCAGGTGAAGCCTACGCTTTTTTGTTCAGTATTAGTCCGATTCGTCTTTTGAGGCCACTCACCCTACTCGGTGTCACCCACAATATCAAGTGCCACCCCGATTGCAGAAGGTAGGTCACCTGAGATGGATGGAGCACAAGCAGATGTTAAAAGATGGCGAGGCCAGCAGGCTGTCCCTGGTAATGGCACTCCATTCTCAGTCTGAGAGCCACGCTGAAGGACGGCACCCGTCATCTTCTACTGGAGGTGCTTCCAAGGAATCCTCTGGATGAGAATTGTGTGAATTAATAACACATAATTGGTCTCAAGGGATGGCAGTGCCAGCAAAGCCAATTAGTCTGTGGTTTCATCATACAGTTTATACTGTGGGGACGTTGCCGTATCTCTGAGTGACTGAGTGATGCCCTCTGGGGGCCACGCTAAGCACAAAGACTGCTCTGAGTTATTAAACAGCAACATTGGGGATTACGGCACACGTGATCGACATGGCAAGCAATGTGCAGCTTTTTAGTGAAATGCAGAAGACGAGAGAGAGTCACCCCTTAAGTTTAAAAACGTCATCAACTGTTTAGAGGTGCGACACAGCCAGAAAATACTTGTAAACGGCGAGCAGGTGGGCAGTAAGAGCTTCATGATGGCACATGTCACCAATGAGATGCCACAATATGGCAGAGTGACCAAACTAATCGATCCCTGGGGACTCTTAAAGAGATACAAAACACCAGACCACTAGGAGGCAGCAGTAGCGTTCTGCTACAGGGGTCTTGTTAACAGCAAAGGCTTCTGGAAATCATAGTTATCAGTGTAGTCTGGAGGTGGGGCGGCACCAGAAGTGCTCCTGGGTCTTCCTGGTGGTTTCACTGCCATAGTTAAATGAGCCTGGAGTCCAAAGACACGCAAAAGGCGTGGAGGAAGAGAAAGGCCAGTGCACTGAGGAAGGTGCATACGACGTTTGAGAGCTGGGCAGTGGGCCCAGGTGTGTTTAGGTCGGCCCACAGGGTTTAGTCATTGATTTGCACATCGTCTTATTTTTGAGCCATTCATCTGATTTTGTTTAATGAACTCACTTTACTTAGATAAGGACTGGCCTGGTCAAACGACATTCATAGTTCAGTGGTCGCTCCACAGCGCCCCCATCTGGTCACACAGCAAAAATGCACAATACATGCACAGGGGGGTGCAAATGAAAAAAAAAAAAAAAAAAAAAAGTGCTATCACTACTTGGAGCTAAAGGGCCAAATCTTCACTATTGGGAAGTCCTCTTTATGGAAGCCCTGAACTGCACGGTGAAAACAATTACGTACGGGATACTTTTGCTTACGTATGAGATGTTTTCACGTACATGCAATATCTCTCTATTATAATAAAAAAAAATAAATCTTGGGAAGAGAAATGAGACGTGACTTTCTCAGAGAGACACTTTCACGTCCAGCGAGATGAGACTTTGTTGGCTCGTTTCACGTCTCATTTCTGTTTGGCTGCCATGTCATGAAGAAAAGCATCAACTCAGAGGACTGAATCCTTAGAAAATGAGCAATTAAAATGAACGGAAAAGGAGTGAATTACACTGCACAACAAAGTTTTTCCTTCCTGAACTCTGTTGGGTGTTTCTTACAGATTTTTGGGTGCTGATCACGAATATCACATCAACATTTACCCATCACGTACCGTTTCAGTTTTGTCCTGATTTTTTCTTCTATTTGATTCCAAACATTTTCACTCTCGTAAGTGACTTCTCAACAACGGTTTGTGCAGCCTGGGCATGTCCAGCCATGGCATCAGGGCAGGTTGGAAGCTGTGCTGTGGAAGTTGATATCCTGGGCAGGTCTGAATGAACTTGACGCTGTCTCAGCCTGCTATTAAGGTGGCTTGCATACAGCGATCCTGCTCATTTGGTTAATACAATACAATTTATTTTTTGTATAGCCCAAAATCACACAGGAAGTGCCGCAATGGGCTTTAACAGGCCCTGCCTCTTGACAGCCCCCCAGCCTTGACTCTCTAAGAAGACAAAGAAAAACTCCCAAAAAACCCTTGTAGGGAAAAAATGGAAGAAACCTCGGGAAAGGCCATTCAAAGAGAGACCCCTTTCCAGGTAGGATGGGCGTGCAGTGGGTGTCAAAAGAAGGGGGTTAATACAACACAATACAATACACAGAACAGAACAAATCCTCAATACAGCATAAAAATAAAGATTTTAGAAGTACGTAGCAGAATTTAACAGTAGATGATATCACATAATATGATTTGGCTTTGTTAAGAGTCCTGGAGACCTCAGCCATCAAGCTGCCTCCCCCTATTGGCCATTGCACAGCTGAGACAGCGCTGGGCCAGCCAATCTGATGAAAGGACCCCTCTTTCCCATGATTCCTGCGATCCTTAATCAGGGATGACTTTACCATAGGCAGGCGAAACAACCTGGCAGGTGGGCCGTGGCACCAAGTGCCACATTAATGTCGATAGTCAGCGTGTATGTAGAGTATCAGTATAGTAAAGTATAGTACCTGTAGCAACAGAATCAGTAAGTAAGCTTGATGCTAGAGACGTTTTGGTGTCGGGCGATATGAAATGTTGTAACAGCCGCGATACATTCTGCTATATCTGTGTGTGGCAAATATAAAGTCATATGAAAAAGTTTGTGACCCCCTCTCAGCCTGCATACTAATTGACTCTCCTTTCAACATAAAAGATAACAGTGGTATGTCTTTCATTTCCTAGGAGTGCTGAATCAATAATCAGTTTCATTAACTGATCAGTTAATCCACGTTAATGAGGAAATGAAATTTTCATTTGAAGAATAGTTCAAGATTTCACCAATAGACGGCGCTAGTAATGGAAAGAAATATTAAACAAAGTGTTAAAATATCGATTGCAAAATTATACTAAAACAAACACAAGACTAAAAAGTTGAAAATAATATACAGTCATATGAAAAAGTTTGTGACCCCCTCTCAGCCTGCATAATAATTGACTCTCCTTTAAACAAACAAGATAACAGTGGTATGTCTTTCATTTCCTAGGAACATCTGAGCACTGCGGTGTTTTCCGAACAAAGATTTTTAGTGACGCAGTATTTAGTTGTATGAAATGAAATCAAATGTGAAAAACTGGCTGTGCATAAATGTGGGTCCCCTTGTCATTGTGCTGATTTGAATGCCTGTCACTGCTCAATGCTGATTACTTGGCTGGATGAGCTCGTCAGGCCTTGAACTTCATAGACCGGAGTGTCCAATCATGAGTGGTCAAAGGTATTTAAGGTGGTCAATTGCAAGTTGTGCTTCCTTCCCTTTGACTCTCCTCTGAAGAGTGACAGACAGCATGGGATCCTCAAAGCAACTCTCAAAAGATCCGAAAACAAAGATTGTTGAGTCTCCTGGTTTAGGGGAAGGCTACAAAAAGCCATCTCAGAGGTTTAAACTGTCAGTTTCAACTGTAAGGAATGTCATCAGGAAATGGAAGGCCACAGGCACAGTTGCTGTTAAACCAACTCAGGTCTGGCAGGCCAAGAAAAATACAGGAGCGACATATACAGAGGCTGGATTGTGAGAATGGTTACAGACAACCCACAGATCACCTCCACAGACCTGCAAGAACATCTCGCTGCAGATGGTGTATCTGTACATCGTTCTACAATTCAGCGCAATTTGCACAAAGAACATCTGTATGGCAGGGTGAAGAGAAAGAAGCCTTTTCTGCACTCATGACACAAACAGAGTCGCTTGTTGTATGCCAATGCTCATTTAGACAAGCCAGATTCATTTTGGAACAAAGTGCTTTGGACCGATGAGACAAAAATGGAGTTATTTAGTGATAACAAAAAGCGCTTTTCAAGGCAAAAGAACAACAAGAAAAACACCTGCTACCTCCTGTCAAATGTGGTGGAGGTTCCATCATGCTGTGGGGCTGTGTGGTTAGTTCATGGACTGGGGTCCTTATTAAAGTCGAGGGTCGCATGAATTCAACCCAATATCAACAAATTCTTCAGGATAATGTTCAAGCATCAGTCACAAAGTTGGAGTTACTTAAGCAGGGGTTGGATATTCCAACAAGACAATGACCCAAAACACAGTTGGAAATCTACAAAGGCATTCATGCAGAGGGAGAAGTACAATGTTCTGGAATGGCCGTCACAGTCCCCTGACTTGAATGTCATCAAAAATCTATGGGATGATTTGAAGCAGGCTGTCCATCAAATTGAACTGAACTGGAGAGATTTTGTATGAAGAATGGTCAACAATACCTCCACCAAGAATCCAGAGACTCGTCACAGGCTATAGGAGGACAGCGTCTAGAGGCTCAAAGGAGCAAAAGGAGGCTCAACTAAGTATTGATGTCATATCTCTGTTGGGGTGCCCATATTTATGCACCTGTCTAATTCTGTTATGATGCATATTGCATATTTTCTGTTAATCCAATAAACTTCATGTCACTGCTGAAGTCCTACTGTGTCCATAAGGCATGTCGTATATTAAAAGGAAGTTGCTACTTTGAAAGCTCAGCCAACGAGAAACAAAAACCCAAAGAATTAAGAGGGGTTCCCAGACTTTTTCATATGACTGTACACTTGCGCCTCAGAGACATTGGATGGTTGCTGTTGTGAAGAAAGCTTATCATCTGTATTTCGGCTGATGATCAAGACAAGAAATGGGCGCCTCACATGTGCTGTCAGTCTGAGAGCCTGGCTCAGAGGCACTCGAAAGACGACGCCGTTTGCCGTTCCGATGATATGGCGAGAACAGACAGACCATGTGACGGACTGGTACTTCTGTTTGACTACTGTGTCTGGTTTCTCTGCCAAAAACAAGAAGTCAATTGGATATCCTAACCTGCCCTCAGCAATGAGACCCGTGCCACATGACGACAGTCTTCCAATTCCGAAAGCACCGGAGGATTGGACCTGAGACGAACGAGATGAAGAAACTGCAATGCAGGGTACTGACAGTGACATTGACCCGGATTTTGAACCGTGCTCATCAGGCGATCTGATAACACAGTCTGAATTGAACGATTTGGGTCTGTCAAAAGCAAAAGCCGAGCTGCTGGGTTCAAGACTGCAGGAATGGTGTTTGCGGTCACCAGGTTACGAACATTTCTGTGTTTCGAGGCCGACATCATGATGTAACCACATTTTTTGCACAAGTCGACAGTCATTTCTGTTGTGACATTGAAGGATTGTTCTCGGCCTTGGGTTGTGATCACAAGCCGGAAGAGTGGCGTCTCTTCATTGATTCGTCAATGTTAAGCCTGAAGGCTGTTCTGCTACACGATGGCAACGTTTATCGTTCAGTACTTGTTGGCTATGCAGCACACATGAAAGAAACATATGAGAATATGGAACTGTTGCCGAAGCCCGTCCAGTATAGCAGGTACAACTGGAATATCTGTGGAGATCTTCAAGTCGTCGCTCTGTTACTAGGACTGCAGCTCGGCTACGCAAAGTACTGTTGTTTCATCTGTGAATGGGACAGCCGTGCCAAAGAGTCGACAGAACTGGCCAAGTTAGTTCCAGGACAGAAAAATGTGGCACATGAATCGCTTGTCGACCTGGCAAAGATATTTTTGCCCCCTCTTCACATAAAACTGGGACTCATGAAGAATTTCGTGAAAGCGCTGAACAAGGAAGGTGAAGGTTTTCATTATTTAAGAGAGATGTTCCCAAGAATAACTGATGCCAAGATCAGAGAGGGCATTTTAGTTGGCCCCCAGATCAGACATGTTAGGAGTGACGAGCGGTTTGAAGATCTGTTAGTTGGGCCTGGAAAGCCTTCAAAGACGTTGTTGACAATTTTCTGGGCAATTACAGAGCCCCCAAACTCCATTGAGCTGGTAGACAAACTTCTCAAAGCATGCAAGACAATGAAGTGCAACATGTCACTCAAGATTCATTTCCTCCACTCACACCTGGACAAATCTCGGTGCTGTCAGTGACAAACACGGTGAAAGGTTTCACCAGGACATTGCTACGATGGAGAGACGATACCAGGGCAACTGGAATCCATCAATGCTCGCTGACTACTGTTGGACACGGCAACGTGATGCACCAGACATTGAATACAAAAGAAAATGAGGAGCAAAACACTTTTAATTCTATTGAATTTAATAGCTTATGCGAAACATAAACGTGACTAAATACGTTATTGTCAGTAAACATATAAATGTCTGTTTCTCAGAGTTCCTACGTGATGCAGTAAAACCAAAACCAGTAGGTACCTGTCACAATCAGCAAAAACTTTTCAGGAAGCCAGACATTTTCAAAACAATTGTTGTGCAGTGAAAACTGATTAGGAAAAGGGTTACAATGAAAACCTGCAGCCACTGCGGCCCTCCAGGCCCGGAGTTTGACACCCCTGATATATCCATCCATTATCCAACCCGCTATATCCTAACTATAGGGTGGTCCAGGTCTAATTATGCAATTTTCATTACGCTATAACTTATTATGTTTATTACATAGAAAATCACCCGAAAAATCCCGGACCATCGAGAAGTGTGCGAACTGACGACATGAAGAATCGTCTTCGCGCCGAAATGGAATCGTCCCCGCATAAATCAAAGTCATCCAGACGATCTGCATCTGCATAATTAGATCTGGACCACTCTGTACAGGGTCACGGGGGTCTGCTGGAGCCAATCCCAGCCAACACAGGGCGCAAGGCAGGAAACAAACCTCGGGCAGGGTGCCAGCCCACCGCAGGGCACACACAAGCACACACTTCGGACAATTTAGAATCGCCAGTGCACCTCACCTGCATGTCTTTGGACTGTGGGAGGAAACCAACGCAGACACGGGGAGAACATGCAAACTCCACGCAGGGAGGACCCGGGAAGCGAACCCCAGGTCGCTACCACTGCGCCACCATGCCACCCACCCCTGATATTGCTATTTTCTTTGTATCTCCTACCTCTTGGCTCCATTCTTAGAAAGCATAAAATTGCTTTCCATTGTTATGCAGACGATACTCAGGTTTATGTACCCCTCAAACGCAAGGATGCTTACTCCATACAAACTTTGGTTATGTGCCTAGAAGAGGTGAAAGCTTGGATGGCAGTAAACTTTTTAAATTTTAATGAAAATAAGACAGAGGTTATAGTTTTTGGTCCTGAGGGCACCAGTGGGTCTATTTCTACTTCTGCGCCTGTGGATTTGGGTCCCCTTGCACAATATGGTACGCCTGTTATTACGAATTTGGGTTTTAGGATAGATGAGAATTTTAGACTGGACGGTCAGATCAGTGCGGTGGTGAAATCTGTTTTTTTTCAGCTAAGACATTTGGCGAAGATAAAAAACATTCTTTCCAAAGATCAATTTATAACAGTAGTCCACGCCTTCATTACAACCCGATTGGACTATTGTAATTCATTGTATGTTGGTGTTAGCCAGTCCACCCTGTCTCGGCTGCAGCTGGTGCAAAATGCTGCTGCACGCCTTTTAACTGGCACGCGAAAGAATGAGCACATCACACCTGTATTACCCTCACTGCACTGGCTGCCTGTTCAGTTTAGAGCTCATTTTAAGATTCTTTTATTTGTTTTTTAAGTCCTTAAATGGGCGTGCTCCGCCCTACCTCGCATAAGCACGCTCCTTCCCGCTCACTCAGATCAGCTGGTCAGCTGCTTCTGGATGTGCCTAGGACTCAGCGAAAGCTCAGGGGGGATAGGGCTTTTTCCGTTGTGGCTCCACGGCTCTGGAATTCACTGCCGATCCACATTAGACAGGCCTCCTCACTGCCCATTTTTAAGTCTGCTCTTAAGACTTACCTTTTTGGTTTGGCATTTGATCCTGTGTGAGCAGTTGATTTTACTCTGTGTTAACTCTGTTTAGTTGTTTTTACTGTGTTTTAATTTGTTTTATTTATTGTATTTTATCTACAGGGTGGGCCATTTATATGGATACACCTTAATAAAATGGGAATGGTTGGTGATATTAACTTCCTGTTTCTGGCACATTAGTATATGTGAGGGGGAAAACTTTTCAAGATGGGTGGTGACCATGGTGGCCATTTTGAAGTCGGCCATTTTGGATCCAACTTTTGTTTTTTCAATAGGAAGAGGGTCATGTGACACATCAAACTTATTGGGAATTTCACAAGAAAAACAATGGTGTGCTTGGTTTTAACATAACTTTATTCTTTCATGAGTTATTTACAAGTTTCTGACCACTTATAAAATGTGTTCAATGTGCTGCCCATTGTGTTTGTGTTAACAAACAAAACCACCGCTATTGGTCTGACACTAACCCACATTGGATAGATCCCGCCAAGACTGTTGGAACAAAAAAATTGATGGTATGGTGTGGTATATGGGGTACAAAGATAGTGGGGCCATTCTTCATCAATGGAAACCTCAAGGCCACTGGATATGCGAAATTGCTACATGATGATGTGTTTCCCTCTTTATGCACTGAAGCTGGCACATTCCCTGAGTTTTTCCAGCAAGATGGTGCACCACCACATTATGGGTGTCAGGTCCGAGCATTCCTAGATGAACAGTTTCCTGGAAAGTGGATTGGTCGTCGTGGGCCAGTTGAATGGCCCCCAAGGTCTCCCGATCTGACCCTTTTATCTTTGGGGTCATCTGAAGGCAATTGTCTATGCTGTGAAGATACGAGATGTGCAGCACCTGAAACTACGGATACTGGAAGCCTGTGCTAGCATTTCTCCTGCGGTGTTGCTATCAGTGTGTGAAGAGTGAGAGAAGAGGGTTGCATTGACAATCCAACACAATGGGCAGCACATTGAACACATTTTATAAGTGGTCAAAAACTTGTAAATAACTCATGAAAGAATAAAGTTACGTTAAAACCAAGCACACCATTGTTTTTCTTGTGAAATTCCCAATAAGTTTGATGTGTCACATGACCCTCTTCCTATTGAAAAAAACAAAAGTTGGATCCAAAATGGCCGACTTCAAAATGGCCACCATGGTCACCACCCATCTTGAAAAGTTTTCCCCCTCACATATACTAATGTGCCAGAAACAGGAAGTTAATATCACCAACCATTCCCATTTTATTAAGGTGTATCCATATAAATGGCCCACCCTGTACTTATTTATTAGTTTGTTTTGTTTAAAATTTATTTTAGTCTATGTTCAGCACTTTGGTCAGCGGCTGTTGTAGGTAAAGTGCTTTATAAATAAAGTTGACTTGACTTGACTTGATATAATGACCTTCATATCGATCTGTCAGTAGCATAGTGCCTCTCATGTCTATTATTCCTATTATACAGGCAGGCAGTGTGGCGTCGTGATTAAGGCTTTGAACTTCAAACCCTGTGGTCGTGGGTTCAAATCCTGCTGCTGACACTCTGAGCAAAGCACTCGACCTGCCTGCGCTACACTTGGGAACAGAAAAAAGAAATGGAATCAATTGTATCATAAATCTTGTAAGTCACCTTTGGATAAAGGTATCAGTCAAATAAGTAGATGTTATATAGTGCCTTTCCTGTCTATCATAAAAGAGAGTAGGAAATAAAAAAAATAAAAAAGCAAGAGGACAAATGTGGTGACACACAAAGACACAGCCACCGAGGGGAAAGCAAACATACGATTTGAAGAGACTCTCGAGGGGAAGAACAGCTTTTCTTTCTTTGTAAAGGAGCAACTGTTTATACCGTAAAATAGGAGGATTATGTGCTTAGCTTGCATTCTGGAAAGTGCCTGGCATTTACACAAAGGCAAAGGGGAGGCGAGCAAAATGAACAATGCTCAAAGTCTTAACGTGGAAACGGCCTTTACATTGCAGTCTTTTAGTGTGTGTATGTGTGTGTATGTGTGTTGCAAGAATATAAATCAGCAGGGTATAAGGTGAATACAAATCAATACACAAACATATATTCAACAATGCATTCAACACAGACCTCCCAGAAAACAAACAAACAAACAAACCTTTGTCTTGTCTAATTCCACCACCAGGGCTGATCAAAGAAGCTGAGGCTGGGTGACTAATGAGCGACGCATCCTGAGAGTAAGTCAATCCTATTTGAGTGATCACACCATGAAGATACACGACGTGCCCGCCCCCCCGGCATAATAATTCACGTATTGATCCTATTTCTCTACAGCCACAGTTTCCACAACATGGGAAGAGCGACAGGCGGTCTTTCTTTCACCTACCTGGACACTTCCCGAGATGCTTCACATCGATCTGCTCCTGCTTCATACAGGAGGCCTCTCGGACGAGGCAGGGATTGTTGTACCAGTTGCCATCCGTCGCGCACACAGGATTTTCATTGTGCCCACTGCAGTCAATATTGCATATGCACCTATCGAAATGGAGAAGAAACAGAAAGGAGATTTTTTTTTTTAATTATTAAAATTTCTTTTTTTTTTTTTTCTTCTTCAATCTCAGACATCAATCACTTACAACGAGTGCAGAATGCAGCGGCCAGAATCTTAACTAGGGAAAGAAAATCCGAGCACATCACCCCAGTCTGAGTGTCACTACACTGGTTACCTGTGTCATTCAGAATTGACTTTAAAATCCTGCTGATGGTTTACAAAGCCTTCAATAATCTGCTCCATCTTATAATTCAGAATGTCTGTCACCTTACACTCCAAATCGTAACCTCAGATCTTCAAATGAGTGTCTGCTTAGAATTCCAAGAGCTAAACTTAAAAGAAATGGTGAGGCGGGTGGCCTTCTGCTGTTATGCACCTAAAATCTGAAATAGCTGACCGATAGAAATTCACCAGGCTGATACAGTGGAGTACTTTAAAAGACATTACTGTAATATGGCTTAATCAGAGCTTCATTTTCATGTAACCCTGATTCTCTGTATATGCATTGAATTATCATTATTATTCCAGGTGGCTCTGTAATCCATACTAACCCCTACTTTCTCTGCTGTTCTATTTCCAGTTTTCTGTGGTGATGATCTGCGTCATCAAAACCCGATCAAATCACCGTGACGTCCCTACATTGATGGATTAAAGGCTACAAGTCCACATGACCGTCATCATCAAGTCATTCCATGTGAACCCTGAATACAATGAGGACTGATTGAGGTCATTGATGTTAGGTAGAATGCCTAGAGGGGCCTGGGTGGTCTCATGGCCTCGGAAACCCTGCGGATTTAATTTTTTTCTCCAGCTGTCTGGAGTTTTTTTTTTTTTTCTGTCCTCCCTGGCCATCAGACCTTACTTTTATTCTATGTTAATTAGTGTTCTCTTATTTTAATTCTTACTTTGTATTTTTTTTTCTCTTTCTTCATCATGTAAAGCACTTTGAGCTCATCATTTGTATGAAAATGTGCTACAGAAATAAATGTCATTGTTGCATCTATCTATCTATCTATTATATAGTGCCTTTCTATCTATCTATCTATTATATAGTGCCTTTCACATCTATTATATAGTGCCTTTCACATCTATCTATCTATTATATAGTGCCTTTCACATCTATCTATCTATCTATCTATCTATCTGTTATATAGTGCCTTTCACATCTATCTATCTATCTACAATGGTGTAAAAAACTATTTGCCCCCTTCCTGATTTCTTATTCTTTTGCATGTTTGTCACACAAAATGTTTCTGATCATCAAACACATGTAACCATTAGTCAAATATAACACAAGTAAACACAAAATGCAGTTTTTAACACTGCAGTTTTTCACACCATCTATCTATCTATCTATTATATAGTGCCTTTCTATCTATCTATCTATCTATCTGTTATACAGTGCCTTTCTATCTATCTATCTATCTATCTATTATATAGTGCCTTTCACATCTATCTATCTATTATATAGTGCCTTTCACATCTATCTATCTATCTATCTATATATTATATAGCACCTTTCATATCTATCTATCTGTTATATTGTGCCATTCACATCTATCTATCTATCTATCTATCTATTATATAGTGCCTTTCTATCTATCTATCTATCTATCTATCTATTATATAGTGCCTTTCACATCTATCTATCTATCTATCTATATATTATATAGCACCTTTCATATCTATCTATCTGTTATATAGTGCCATTCACATCTATCTATCTATCTATCTATCTATCTAGCTATCTATCTATTTATCTATGTGTATCTATCTATCTATCTATCTATTATATAGTGCCTTTCTATCTATCTATCTATTATATAGTGCCATTCACATCTATCTATTTATCTATATGTGTATCTATCTATCTATTATATAGTGCCTTTCACATCTATCTATCTATCTATCTATTATATAGTGCCTTTCACATCTATCTATCTATCTATCTGTCTATTAATTGATTGGCTGTATTATCTTTCCTGTGAGTCTGCACCCTTATTTTTTATGTTTCAGCTGATATATGCCTCTGAATTTCCCCACAGGATTAATAAAGTTTATCTAATCAAATCAAAATAAGGTAACAACATCGCCTCTTTAACCAAAAAAATCAAAATGAAACATGCAATGTGACATTTGAGAAAATCTTTTCACTCTCGGATGACCAGGAAGCAGATAAGTCGATGTTTTAGTACGACTGCTTCCGCTCTGATTTCCCATAGCACTGCGATGGGGTCGTGTCATAATGGCCCCAGTCCCTGCAGGTCTGCATTAATTATCAGCCATTCTAAAAGCTGCTTTAGTTAAAACTAATGTATTGATTAGTAGCAGATGAAAAGTTCATTTCGACACAGGGATTCATGAATAATTAAAAAACTGGCTGTTGCCTATCTGGACTGAGATTGGGTGCCCATGTTTTAAACTATGAAATTCAGGATGTCCTCCTTTTGTCCCGGTGTTTGACTGATAACATCCTCATCTTTGAGCTCAACGTCGTCTTGCTGGCCCAGATGGGACTCTCAAATGTGAATAGACGACTGGGGACAACTCGTTAAAAAGAGTGAAGTGAATGGTAGTGAAATCCTGCGCTGCTAAGGCCACGCCCACCGGGCTTCTTCCTAAAACACCCCCCTGCCCCCCCCCCCGTATTCCTCCAGTACATGAAGTTTAAACTGCTGGGGTTTCAGGAAGAGAGTGAGAGTTGACACCGAGACAAAATAAAAAGCTCCAATTGCAGGAGCTCAGTAACACAGGGTAACGGAGGCCTAACGATTCACTTGCACATTGTAAAGAGAGTGGCGACAGAAGACTAACACACACACACATAGACCACCGCATCTACTTGGCTCCACATTTGAGAACTTCTGTCTGCTACGATATGTTTCTGTCATTTTAACTTTTTCATCACTACTGTTTATGGCATAACAACAGAAAAAAAGAGTTTAGATAAGCATTGCGGTCAACGGGTATACGACGTGTTAAAATGCCGCAGCTATCTTGTCATGGCATGTATGCATTTCCAATTAGATGGTAATGTTAATTTACTTTAGTTACTTATTTAGACGTGCGGTCAGGTCAGAAGGTAGATGTCGGGCAGCCGTGTTTGTCCTTTTACTGCTTGTTTTAACACTTTCAAGGCGGGTGTTGACAACAGTCGACATCTTAAGAATTGAAGGCTGACTGCCAAGAAAAAATCACCTAGAATGTTATCATGCATGGGCGTCAGAGGACTTTCTCACACGAAAGAATAAGGTACAGTGTGTTGTGACGGGCGACCTCGGCCATTACCCAGCCGGGATGCCACCTGGGTGGAAGGATCTGGAGAGAGTGCATCGGTGAAGCAATACCTCCCCTGGGACGCTAGAGGGCTGACCCCTTTAGGCGGCTGTGGCACCACGGATTTCCACAGGGCATGTCGGGAGCAGGAATTTGGTGCAGCCCTGTTGGGTTCTGTGGGGGCTGCCAGGGTGAGCTGCACAGCCCTATAGTGGAACTCCAGCACACCTGGGAGTGATTCCAGGTAAGACTGATGAACACTCCAAGGACCAGAATAAGAGGAGCCGCCTC
>JANRMT010062817.1:4900946-4912077 GCA_026402145.1 Polypterus bichir lapradei | reverse complement strand
CACTCTATCTATCTATCTATCTATCTATCTATCTATCTATCTATCTAGCCATTTCAAAGACGTCCGTCCTTTCTGCCTCACCCTGTATTAGCTGGAAGGTTTAGGTTTGCAAGTAAGTATATTTTATATAGCGCCTTTCTGAACACCATCCCATAGAGATTTCCAGTACCCTCCAGTTTTTTTATTTATTTATTTTTATTTTTATTTTTTTAAATTTGGGAACAAGGACGAGGGTTGGTCACAGAGTGACCTGGTATAAAGTACAAAGCCCCCGGTGTTTTGCGGTCATAGGAAAGGCGCTATATAAGTAAATAGTAGGTATTATTATTATTGTAGCAGTCACTGGCTGAGCACCATGTTTTGATGCCGTTCCTAATTCGTCTGTGTCTTTTGCAGAGTACGAGGGATCGGGCACAGAAGTTAGCAGGAAATTCACCAAATGTGGGACATGCAAGTATGGAGCCGAGTGTGACGAAGACTCTGAGGATGTCTGGTACTTACTTTTCATTCATTCATGAATTTCCATTTCATTTATTTATGTTTTAGCTTAACACTCATCTTAAAGGAGGCCCCTCATCCTTAGCACAGAGTTATGCTGATGAGGTGTTATGACTTTAATACCCTTTTAAATGTATTTTTGACAGTTCTCCAACTGTAAATTCTCAGTTTTCCACTATTATAAAGGTGTAACCCGTTTACCGACACCTCTAATCACACCTTCTCTACGGATGAGGTGTGTGCTGGGAGAAGGAAGGACATCAAAGGGTTGTCTTTGTAGCCAAATGCAGCTGAAAAAAAAAATATTAATTAATTAATAAATTAATTGATTAATGTGCATGAGCGACATTAGACGGTCCACTCACTTCTCATTCATGTGAATGCTATTGTCAGACACAGTTCCTGTGCTCTCAGCTCCAAGCGGGGTCGGAAATAAAAGACAAAGAGTAGAAGACAAAGTAGAACATCATAAAGAGGTTCAAAAATGTTAGCGCGATACACAGGCAGACCAAGTTAGAGATTATGAAAGGACTAAAATTCGAAAGTCTCAAAAAACTGACAGTAAAGATCGCATTAGTGCCAACAAATGGAAATTATTCCTCAGTGAAATAACAGAACAGCGAAAAGAGATTGAATATATGGAATAGGTGATATGACAGAAGTATGTAGATGTTGTAAGGCTTTAAACTTTCAGTGAGATTTGGCAATTGCAAGTCTATTATTCCCTTAGACGTCTGGGATTACACCAAATCAAATACATTCTAGTTCACAAGGTCTCAAAAATCCAGAATTTTACATAAAAGCAGAAAGCACAGCAAAAAAGCGCACAAAGTCACCAACTCCGGAGTGCATTCACAATGAACCAGCAGGTGCTGTGGGAGACCCTCTGGATTTATAGGCAGAATCAGAATGTCTTTATTGTCATTGTAACAAATGCAATGAAATGAGGTGCAGTCCCTGCGGTGTCAACATATAAATAAATATACAGTGGACCCTTGACTTACGAACTCAATTCGTTTCGCGAGGGCAGGCTGTACCTCATGTTGGTTGTAAGTCTATTTTTCCCATAAGAAATAATGGAAATACCCATAATGCGCTCCGAACCTCCCACAGCAACACTTACTTAACCTTTTCATAATAAAAAAGGGTTGTATAATGTGCACAATTTACCAAAACACCAATAATTTTTCTAATGTACTAACCAAAAAGTTATAAAAAGTGCCTAGCCTACCAGAAACAACAATTTCACACTGTACTCGCCATTTAATTTGACATCTTTGGGCTGCAGGAAGGGAGGAGGAGGAGAATGAAACGGAAGGTGGTTATTGTTTAGAAGGAGCCTCCTTATGCAAATCTTTTCTTTGTAAAATTGTCGAGATGGTGGATTTCGACATGCTGTACATATTAGCGAGATCGGTCACACAAACACCACTCTCATATTTCCGCACAATTTCCTTCTTCATTTAGATTATGATCGCTGTTTCTCAAGTTAATAATGACAGTAGTCGAGCACTCAGTTCAAAGCTGGTCGTGTTGTTAACCGCTGTAATAATACACTACAAAGCAAGCCGGTGCTGACTCAGCCTGATGACATCATCATGTGCCGCGCCAGCCCGCTAGCTAACATCCCTTAACAATCGCTTTCTTTACCTTCATTACCTTCTCTTCCTTCCTTAGCAATTATGCATCTTGCTTGCCATTTTCTGATATATTATTATATATACACTCACCTAAAGGATTATTAGGAACACCTGTTCAATTAGTCATTAATGCAATTATCTAATCAACCAATCACATGGCAGTTGCTTCAATGCATTGAGGGGTGTGGTCCTGGTCAAGACAATCTCCTGAACTCCAAACTGAATGTCAGAATGGGAAAGAAAGGTGATTTAAGCAATTTTGAGCGTGGCATGGTTGTTGGTGCCAGACAGGCCGGTCTGAGTATTTCACAATCTGCTCAGTTACTGGGATTTTCACGCACAACCATTTCTAGGGTTTACAAAGAATGGTGTGAAAAGGGAAAAACATCCAGTATGCGGCAGTCCTGTGGGCGAAAATGCCTTGTTGATGCTAGAGGTCAGAGGAGAATGGGCCGACTGATTCAAGCTGATAGAAGAGCAACTTTGACTGAAATAACCACTCGTTACAACCGAGGTATGCAGCAAAGCATTTGTGAAGCCACAACACGCACAACCTTGAGGCGGATGGGCTACAACAGCAGAAGACCCCATCAGGTACCACTCATCTCCACTACAAATAGGAAAAAGAGGCTACAATTTGCACGAGCTCACCAAAATTGGACAGTTGAAGACTGGAAAAATGTTGCCTGGTCTGATGAGTCTCGATTTCTGTTGAGACATTCAAATGGTAGAGTCAGAATTTGGCGTAAACAGAATGAGAACATGGATCCATCATGCCTTGTTACCACTGTGCAGGCTGGTGGTGGTGGTGTAATGGTGTGGGGGATGTTTTCTGGGCACACTTTAGGCCCCTTAGTGCCAATTGGGCATCGTTTAAATGCCATGAGCTACCTGAGCATTGTTTCTGACCATGTCCATCCCTTCATGACCACCATGTACCCATCCTCTGATGCCTACTTCCAGCAGGATAATGCACCATGTCACAAAGCTCGAATCATTTCAAATTGGTTTCTTGAACATGACGATGAGTTCACTGTACTAAAATGGCCCCCACAGTCACCAGATCTCAACCCAATAGAGCATCTTTGGGATGTGGTGGAGCGGGAGCTTCGTGCCCTGGATGTGCATCCCACAAATCTCCATCAACTGCAAGATGCTATCCTATCAATATGGGCCAACATTTCTAAAGAATGCTTTCAGCACCTTGTTGAATCAATGCCACGTAGAATGAAGGCAGTTCTGAAGGCGAAAGGGGGTCAAACACCGTATTAGTATGCTGTTCCTAATAATCCTTTAGGTGAGTGTACATGATGAAGAAAGAGAAAAAAGACAAAATAAATAAGAATTCAAATTAGGGAACACTAATTAACATAGAATAAAAGTAAGGTCCGATGGCCAGGGAGGACAGAAAAAACAAACAAAACCTCCAGACGGCTGGAGAAACAAATTAAAATCTGCAGGGGTACCGAGGCCACGAGACCACCAAGCCCCCTCTAGGCATTCTGCCTAACATCAATGACCTCAATCAGTCCTCATGGTATTCAGGGTTCTCATGGAAGAACTTGATGATGACGGTCATGTGGACTTCTGGCCTTTAATCCATCAATGTAGGGACGTCACGGTGCTTTGATCAGGTGCTGGTGGCGCAGGTCACAGACCAGCACAGAAAACCGGAAAAAGAACAGAAGAGAGAGTAGGGGTTGGTACGGATTTTAGAGCCACCATGAATAATAATGATGATTAATTGAATATACAGAGCATCGGGAGTTAACTAAGATGAAGCTCTGAGTAAGCCATGTTAAAGTAATGCATTTTCAGCAGTTTTCTAAAGTGCTCCACCATATCAGCCTGGCGAATTTCTATTGGCAGGCTATTCCAGATTTTAGGTGCCTAACAGCAGAAGGCTGCCCGCCTCACCACTTCTCTTAAGTTTAGCTCTTGGAAATCTAAGCAGACCCTCTTTTGAAGATCTGAAGTTACGATTTGGAGTGTAAGGCGAAAGACATTCCCAAATATAAGATGGAGCGAGATTATTTCAGGCTTTGTAAAGCATGAAAGAGACATAGCCAGGATGAAATGATGTACTGATCTGACAAGACACTTTAGGGTGGGCATCAAAAGTTGGCAGGGTTGGGTGCCTGACTTTATGGTTAAGAGGAGAGAGCGAGATATGACTATAAAGAAACACCAGAGGGGACAATATCACCTAACCATTAAAGGGGCATATGGAGAGGTTTAGGGAACACCACTGTTCCCCTAAAACAGCAGGGAGATACATGGGAGTCCCGTGAGGTTAGGTGGTCCAACTCACTAATCGTGGCGCTAGAGAGATCGATTAGGACACGCTCATAAGAACTTCACTGTACTCGTGACAATTTTGACCCTACAGTGCATCCTGAAAGTATTCAGACCCCTTCGTGTTCTGCACACTTTATTGTGTTGAACATTTCATTTTAAATTGTTACTCAATATTCCATAATGACAAAGAAAGGTTTGCAAATGTATTAAATATAAAAACCAGAAATTTCTCATTCCTAGAATCAGTCAGACCTTCATTGTGACATTCCCAAGTGTGGTCAAGTGCATCCTGTGTGCCTCTGTATAGAGCAGCGGTTCTCAACCTGTGGGTCGTGACCCCATCGGCCAGGGGTCGCCTAAGACCGTTTTGTCTATTGTGAAGGACAGCCGGGTCCCATGCCTGGCAGGGACGCCCCAGCTGCTTATGTTCCGGGGAAGCCGTCATGGGCAGTCCAGTACCACCCCCGGGACGCTTGGTGGCAGCCTCCCTGGCCGACGGTGATTCCCCGACCACCTGCAGGGCTCCATGGGAGATGGAGTCCTCCACAGCTTGGTTGGGGCCCGGGGTGGCCGCTAGGGGGGCGGGGGGCTGTCTGCTTCCAACAGCCCGGCTGGATGAGCCCCACCCGGAAGTGCAATTAGGACCAGGTGGTTAATCACCTGGAACGCTTCCGGGTGGGCTATAAAAGGGCCCGGCCACCACCACTCGAGGAGCCAGAGTTGGGAGGAAGGAGATGAAGCTTGAGAAGGAGTGGTGGTAAAGGAAGAGAAGCATTGTGTATTTGTGCTTGTGATTTGGGGCTGTGTGGCACGGGGAAGACGTGTCCCACAGCTGAAGAAAAATAGAAGTCATTGTACTTTTTATACGTGCCTCCGTGTCTATCTGTGTCGGGTCAGACGCCCATATAGCGCCTTTGTTACACTATGCTAACGTGTAAAACTTGTTATTGTACAAATTTTTTCCATTGGTAGTTAATTATTTACTATAATTGTCATTCGAGGATAGATGTTGCAGACAATTGAATCAGAATAATGTCAAACGCTTTAATTGTCGTAACTTTATTATTTTTAACTGTTTACATTACTGCACATTGAACGGCGTGACGTTATGTAACGTCACACTGTTGCGGCGTTTTACGCACTTCTTCTTCCATTTCCTACAACATATCTTTGCGAAGCAGGGTTTTCCAGCTTGTTGGTTATCAAGTCTAAATACAGAAGTAGACATGTTGCAGAAGATGATCTTCGTTGTGCTCTTACAAAGACTACCCCGAGAATTTCTGATCTGGTGAGAAAGAAGCAGCCTCAGCCTTCGCACTGACGTTGGCTTTTTACGCAACAATTTTGTAGCAGTGTAGCTTACTGTTATTATAGTAAGACTGTTACCCACGCTACGCCATGCTTTTCATATTTTTAAATAAGTATACCACATGAATACGGTGAATACAGTTCAATACGCAATGAAGAAAAACAAATAAACGTAAGTCATAAAGACAAAATTTCATTTATTTGTAATTAGAAATAAATCCATCCATCCATTATCCAACCCGCTAAATCCAAACACAGGGTCACAGGGGGTCTGCTGGAGCCAATCCCAGCCAACACAGGGCACAAGGCAGGAACCAATCCCGGGCAGGGTGCCAACCCACCGCAGGACACACACACACACACACACACACACTAGGGACAATTTAGAATCACCAATCCACCTCACCTGCATGTCTTTGGACTGTGGGAGGAAACCACACAGACACGGGGAGAACATGCAAACTCCACACAGGGAGGAACCAGGAAGTGAACCCTTAAGGGACTCCTAACTGCGAGGCAGCAGCGCTACCTACTGCGCCACCGTGCCACCTTTTTCTTTTCTTTTTTAAAGTTTATCCAACCCGGTATATCCTAACTACAGGGTCACGGGGGTCTGCTGGAGCCAAACCCAGCCAACACAGGGCACAAGGTGGGAAACAAACACCGGGCAGGGCGCCAGCCCACCGCAGGGCACAGCACACACACACCCACACACCAAGCACACTCTAGGTACAATTTAGAATTGCCAATCCACCTCACCTGCATGTCTTTGGACTGTGGGAGGAAACCCACACAGACACGGGGAGAACATGCAAACTCCACACAGGGAGGACCTGGGAAGTGAACCCGGGTCTCCTGTAAGAAATAAATATTCCACAATATATAATTCCATATTGTTTTTGTTATTAATCACTACGCTTTAATTATGTTCAATCTGTAACAATGAAAATACATCCTGCATATCAGATATTTACATTACGATTCATAACAGTAGCAAAATTACAGTTATGAAGTAGCAACGAAAATAATTTTACGGTTGGGGTCGCCACAGCATTGGAATTTGTATTAAAGGGTCGCGGCACTAGAAAGGTTGAGAACTGCTGGTATAGAAGAATCAAAACCAAGCTATGAAGTCCAAAGAACTCTCTGTAGACCTGCACCATCAAATTGTAGTGCCAGGTAGAATCAGGGCAAGGGGACAAAACCATTCCTAAAGCTTTATGTGTTTCAAGGAGAAGAACGGCTTCAATAATTGTGAAATGGGACAGTCTGGGAATCGCCGGGACTCTTCCTAGATTTAGCCGTCCAGACAAACTGAGTAAAGCGCCTTGATCGGGAAGGTCACCGAGAAGCCAGTGATCATTTAAAAGAACTTCAGAAGTCCTCTGCTGAGATGGGAAAGCCTGGAAGAAGTGCAACTACCAGGCCCGGACCTGGGGGGGGGGTGACAACCATGACACTTGTCAGGGGCCCGCCCTTTTTCGAGTTTTTTTTTTTTTTCTTTTCTTTATTAACGCACATATTTGAAACACGAAAGGGGCCCGAACTCTGTCAGCTGCCCGGGGCCCAGAATTTCCTAGGTGCGGGCCTGACAAGTACCCATTAATCTGCCGTTTATGGTAGGGGGATTAGATGGAAGCCAGACTTGAGTGAAAGGCATTTAAAAGGTTTTGACAGCATGAGGAAAAAAGACTGTTTGGTCTGATAAGACAAAAATTGAACACTGGGCAGTATGTCTGGTGAAGACCAAACACGGCTCATCGCCTGGCTGACACGATCCCTCTGTTTAAGGGCAGTGGTGGTGGTGGTGGTGGTGGCAGCATCATGCTATGGGGGTGCAGGGACAGGGAGACTGGTCGGAATTGAGAGATGGATGGCTGCAGCTCCAGAGTGCACCACACCTCAGACTGGGCCGACAGTTCAATGTCGGCGAGGGTTCGAGAAGGAAGGTGTTGTTGCATTATGAAGTTAGTTTTTGTTTAACGGCGTCTCTCAGGGTCAGAACAATGAGAGATTGATAGGCAGTTGTAAATTGTTCAAGTTCAAAGATGTTCATTTTTTGCTTTATTTGCTTTTACTGTTCCAGTAAACTGTTCTGTGATCCCTACTTTCGTCCTTCTGCTTTTTTTCTTCTTTTCGAACCTGACGTGGAGGCCGCTGTAGTGTTAAGTGTTCCCCGACCCAGTTGTTAATTGCTACGCGCCTCGTAAACTGACTTCCCTCACAGGCAGCGATCGCCACACAGAATACATTCACTTCATGATATTCCTGCTCTCTGAACATTTAGAATGCGAAGGTAAATACTTGATATCATTTTCATGATGAAATGCATTAAAGCAGGTATTAATCATGTGGGGGTACGGTGGCGTGGAGGTTGTGCTGCTGCGTCGCAGTAAGGGGGTCCCAGGTGTACCTTCAGTGTGGAGAACCTTTATGGCAGGTGTGACGAGGCTCCAAAAAGCTGGATGTATGAATGGGGATCGCACTGGAAGAGGATGCACTTTGCAGAAAAGTTTAGGGTGACGTTTATTTACACCCGGTGCCCAGTGGCCCTACACCAGGGGTCGCCAACACGCGACCGGTAGCTCGCAACCCCTTTCCAAGTAGCTCGCCAAAGGGTTAATGAATCCTACATAAATAACTTGATTAGTTAAATTAGGGGTGGACGATCTTTCCAAAAAAATCATATCATGATCCTTTTAACACGAAATCACGATCCTCAATCTGAACTGCAATCTTATGTTTTCAGTGTGGCATACACTTAAGAGAATATCCATCTATCATCCAACCCGCTATATCCTAACTACAGGGTCACGGGGGTCTGCTTGGAGCCAATCCCAGCTAACACAGGGCGCAAGGCAAGAAAAATCCCCGGGCAGGGCGCCAGCCCGCCGCAGGGCACACACACCAAGCGTACACTCGGGACAATTTAGAATCGCCAATGCACCTAACCTTGGATCTTTGGATTGCGGGACGAAACCGGAGCACCCGGAGGAAACCCATGCAGACACGGGGAGAACATGCAAACTCCATGTGCAAGGCAGGGATAATTTAGAATCGCCAATGCACCTAACCTTTGGACTGTTGGAACCTTTGGAAACCCCACACAGACACAGGGAGAACATACAAACTCCACACAGGGAGGACCCGGGAAGTGAACCGGGGTCTCCTAACTGCGAGGCAGCAGCGCTACCCACTGCGCCACCGTGCCGCCCTACTTAAGAGAATATCTGGACTCAAACTCATCAAGACCTAAGTAACATCCATCCATCCATTATCCAACCCGCTATATCCTAACGACAGGGTCACGGGGGTCTGCTGGAGCCAATCCCAGCCAACACAGGGTGCAAGGCAGGGTGCCAGCCCACCTGCAGGGCACACCCACACACCAAGCACACACTAGGGACAATTTAGGATCACCAATGCACCTAACCTTGGATCTTTGGATTGCGGGACAAAACCGGAGTACCCGGAGGAAACCCACGCAGACACGGGGAGAACATGCACACTCCATGCAGGGAGGACCTGGGAAGCGAACCCGGGTCTCATTACTGCTACCACTGCGCCACCGTGCTGACCTAAGTAAATATCAAAGTTGAATTCAATCGTTCTCTCGTTTGCTAGCTAAGCGGAGTTAAGATACACACCCCGAAGCTGGCGAGTGAGTGAGGAAGGCCACTCCCCTCTGCCCGCTGCGTGGATCTCGAATTCGCGAAAATAAATCGAAACCGCAAGCGATCTCTGATACATAGCAAAATGAGAGAAGTCGCAAAATCAACCGGAATGTTCAAGCAAATTATAAAAAAAAACCCGAACTAAATCCGTGAAGTAGTTCTCTCCTGAATAAAGCGGACAGACAGACAGACAGACGGACGTTGGATTTTCTATATTATATATTACTAAAACCTTCAAAATAATGTGCAGTTAAAGTCTCAACAGCATTCTCAGCATTTCTGGAGCTTAGTAGAGCCAGATGACTATAAGGATCTTCACCAAGCAGCTCTGAAAATGTTCGCTTTGTTTGGGTCTCCACACCTCTGTGAGTCTGACATGAATGTCAAAGTTCAGAACAAGACTGAGAGACGAACATTGAAATGACTCCATCAGAGTGAACCTGAGGGGCTCCACTCCAGCAGACACCTCAGTGCCAGTCATCTGACTAACTAAAAAACACATCACACCTGCAACTGGACCTGTGAATAAAGTGACACAGTGACATGGGACAAAATGACAAATGAAATGGATTTGGAATTGCATTGTTTTGTTTTGACAGCATTCGTGTTTTAATTCAATTTCAATTTAATTCAACCTCTGCTCCTCAGGGACAAGCTGACTGAGATGGGAGTAGATTCATACCTGGTGCCATCGATCGTGGACTATCTTACAGACAGACCTTAGTATGTGCGTCTCGGGAACTGTAGGTCTGACATTGTGGTCAGCAGCACAGGAGCGCCGCAGGGGACTGGACTTTCTCCGGTCCTGTTCAGCCAACATACATCGGACTTCTAATACAACTCGGAGTCCTGCCACGTGCAAAGGTTCACTGATGACACTGCTATGGTGGGCTGCATCAGGAGTGGGCAGGAGGAGGAGTATAGGAACCTAATGAAGGACTTTGTTAAATGGTGCGACTCAAACCACCTACAACTGAACACCAGCAAAACCAAGGAGCTGGTGGTGGATTTTAGGAGGCCCAGGCCCCTCATGGACCCCGTGATCATCAGAGGTGACTGTGCAGAGGGTGCAGACCTATAAATACCTGGGAGTGCAGCTGGATGATAAACTGGACTGGACTGCCAATACTGATGATCTGTGCATACTTCCTTAGAAGGCTGGTGTCCTTCAACATCTGCAATAAGACGCTGCAGATGTTCTGTCAGACGGTTGAGGCGAGCGCCCTCTTCTACACGGTGGTGTGCTGGGGAGGCAGCATAAAGAAGAGGGACGCCTCACACCTAGACAAACTGGTGAGGAAGGCAGGCTCTATTGTAGGCACGGAGCTGGACAGTTTGACATCCGTGGCAGAGCGACGGGCACTGAGCAGACTCCTGTCAATCATGGAGAATCCACTGAACAGGATCATCTCCAGGCAGAGGAGCAGCTTCAGCAACAGACTGCTGTCACCGTCCTGCTCCACTGACAGACTGAGGAGACCCCACACTATGCGACTCTTCAATTCCACCCGCGGGAGTAAATACTAACATTATTCAAAGTTATTGTCTGCTTTAACAAGCATTGTTATCACTCTTTAATTTAATATTGTTCTTAATCAGTATGCTGCTGCTGGAGTATGTGAATTTCCCCTTGGGATTAATAAAATATCTATCTATCTATCTATCTATCTATCTATCTATCTATCTATCTATCTATCTATCTATCTATCTATC
>JANRMT010062817.1:4857790-4868165 GCA_026402145.1 Polypterus bichir lapradei | reverse complement strand
AGATAGATAGATAGATAGATAGATAGATAGATAGATAGATAGATAGATAGATCGAAAGGCACTATATAAGGCACTGTATAACAGACACCCCTCTCTTTATGAAAGATGCCCAGGGATGACCACAAAGGGTAAGGGCCCCAGTTTAAAATCTCATCTGAAGGACGGCGTCATTTTTCACCACAATGTCCCTGTCACTGCACTGGGGCATTGGGATCCCCATTCAGACCACAGGATCAGCACCCCCTGCTGGTCTCGCCAACGTCTCTTCCAGCAGCAACCCAAGCTTTTCCTGAATGGTCTCCCATTCAAGTACTGAAGAGACCCAAACACACTTAGTTTCAGGTAGATGACCTCTGCTGATGTGCAGCTGAGATGGCTTTTGTCCCTTATCTCAAACATGTCCTGGTCAGTGGGCCAGCAGGGCTGAGTTTGGGTACACCTGCCCAGTGATGGACTGCTGTGCCATCTGAGGTTTTGTTCCCACCTTGTGCCCCCTACCTGCTCTCTTGCAGCGGGTACATAAAATTAACCAGTGGCTTGATGGGTGAACCAGTGCCTTAAACTCAAACTCTTAAACTCGATGTCACCTTTTATTTTGTATTTATTTATGTATTATTATTATAGTTTTACCAGTTGTTATGTTCAGACCCCTTTTGAACCCGTGAGGCGCCTCCTCCTATGTCACATCACAGCTCCGCAGGCTCCAGAGACGAGGAGTCCATGCGGGGCGGACCAGCGAGTGTCAGACAATCAGACGAGCGGCTGACGTGCTTTATTAACCCTTTGTGGTGCCTGGCAGGCTCGTTGCGTATCCCGAGGTGCCCAAAATTTAAAAAACAAACACAAACGCCTTTTCTTTTTCTTTTTTTTTTTTAACCTGCAGAAAGAAAAATCCTTCTGCCTTAACTGCGAACAAATTCCCACAGGTGTCCACAGTTTGGGAAAATTCTGTTAACGCCTAAAGGCAAACAAGCAGTTTCATCATTTCTAATTAGGAAAAGGAGCGTGCCGGGACAAGCCGGAAAAGCTGCCAGGAGTAAACGGGAGCCGTGCCCCCTTTTTTTTAATTTATTCTGCCGGTGCCCATTTCAGGCACGCGATGAACAAGCAGCTTTTTGTCGGTGCTGTCTGTCTGGCAAACGGTGGCCCGCTGTGCACACCGTGAGGCGCACACTTCCCGTGGCGGGACCAGACACGTTACTGGGCCGCTGCCAGGCGCTTTAAAATGAAACATGGTGGCTGTCTGTCGGAGCACAAAGGTCTTTGTCTTTAACGGAGCGAAATCACGTGGATGCGTCCCGAAGTCCGTTTATCAGCAGCAGGTCTTATTTGTCGCAAGTGACAAGCACGTTGCGGCTTTTATTTGTGTTGTTTCTCTCAATAATTAATATGTTATTAATATTTAATGCTTCATTCATGATTCATAAAGTGGATTCCACACTTTGTTCTATGGCAGCCTTGTACTAAAATCATTTCAGCTCCTTTTCTTTCTCAACAAACAACACTCGATACCCCAAAATGACAAAACGAAAAACAGAAGTTTAGAAATATCGGCAACTTTATTAAAAATAAAGCCCTGGAATATCCTGTTGACATGCAGATTCGGACCCTTCACTCAGAGCTTAGTTGATTCCAGCCTGGAGTCTTCTTGGTTTGACACAACGAGCTTTGCACTCCTGCATTTTTGGGGACTTCCCTCCGTTCTGCTCCGCATGTCCTCTCACACTCTTATCAGATTGGACGGAGACCACAGGTGTCAGGTCTCTCCTGGGAGACCCCCCAAAAAACATTTCACAGAGTTGTCCCCAAGTGTTGTCTTTGCTTTGTCCTGTTGGCAGTGCAGCGTGCGTCCCAAGAGTTACCAAAAATGCCACCCCTCGGCCTTCAAGGTGCAGATGAGGGGATGGGTTGGGGTGGAAAGGTCCGGAACGCAGGCTCCTAGACTTTCATAATTGGTTCCTATCAGTTAGGTAGAGAGGTGGCCCTGAGGCTAGGGATCTGTGCCAGCAATCGGAAGGTTGCCAGTTCATATGCCACAAGTCATTCCACTATGTTGGGCAAGGACCTCATGCTGGGTATGACGTTACTCTGCATTCAGCCCTTTAAGGAGGGTCCTCCAATTTGCAGGCTGTCCCAGTGTGTTCTAAAACCTGGGGAATAAACTCAATCTGTTTAAGAAGAAGACGAAGAAGATGAAGAAGAAGAGTGTGTTTCATGCCTGGTGCATTGGACTGTGTTACTGTGGGCAGTGACAGAAAAGTGCTTCCCCCACATAATTAAAAACGTGTGCCATGCAACCCTTGTGTCCCTACCTGTCTGTGTCGGGTTAGGGTGGCTATACGTGCCCCGGTGGTCCCCACCCGTCTAGTCTCCCAGTCCCTGATGCTACCACCACTGGAATGGGATGGCACAGATAATGAGAGGAGCCAGATTTCCTTCAGATCTGGTGCTACTTTTGGCTTCATCAGACCAGAGAATCATGTTTCTTACAGCCATAGAGTCCTTTAGGTGTCTTTCTGCCAACTGAAGGTGGGCCTCCATGTGTCTTTTACTGAGGAGAGGGAAATTGGGGGGTTGGTGGCAGTATTGTCACTCCAGACAACTTTAAAAAAAAACTCATGCTATCCCAGTGTGATGCTGAGGTGTCACCTATTGAGTGTCCAATTTGGGATCCTGAGCTGCTTTGTCCCGTGGTGCGTGTGGTAAAGCACTGTATCACTGCATGGTCCAAACCTCCCATCGGGTGACAACACCCCAAGTAACTGAGTGACCCGCTTTACCTGCTGGATGGTACATCTTTGGACCAGTCTGACAACCAAAGTGCACTGGAACCAATCTTCATTAAGGCTATCATGGTACTTTGCATCATTCAGCCATTGCTTGGCACCTTTATGCAAGGCAACTGACAACATCTGGCATACATTTGGGTCCACACGAGCAGGTGAAGTGACTGGCTCACGGTCACATAGTGTCAGAAGTGGGATTTAAAAGCCACAGCTTCATGGTTTGAAGTCCAAGGCCTTAATCACTACACCACACTGCCTGCCAGCTTTCCCTCAACCCTGTCCAGTCTTCCACTCCTTGATGCTGCCACCACCACCACCATTGGAATGGCATTGCCCAGGGCAGCGTTTCTGAACCTTTAAGTATTTGCGACCCGTGTTTTCATAACAGTTTTAATCACGCCCCCTAAGGTTTTTTTTGAAAGGAGCCCACTAATACCAATTTGTTCTTTTTTAATTAATGATATATCATAAATGCATATTTTATTATACCTACTTAACTTTTATCGACATTTATCTAACTCTATATTTATTTTTCTAGTATCAGAATGTAGTTTAAGCTCATTTGTTTTGGTTTCAATAGATGTATTTTTCATATTTTCGATTCTTATTTTCTTTTTTTCACATCTACACGCCCCCCCTTTTTGTTAGTTCGCACCCCCCTAGGGGGGCCCGCCCCACAATTTGAGAACCACTGGCCCAGGGGATCAGCAGTTCCTGCACTCCTCCATACAGGATGCCAATCTCAGTTTCATCAGACCCAGGGCCAGCGCCACCATTAAGGTGAATTAGGCATTCCTCTATGGCGCAGATCATAAGTGTGTGTGTGGTGGTTTGCCATATGGTTTAGCTACCAAGTAGTCAGTTGGCGCACTAATAAGCTTGGCATCAGGGCACAAAATAACCTGGCACTGGCACTAATCAGACCAGAGAATTATTCCTCTCAGGGTCTGAAAGTGGGCTCTTTGTAGGTCTCTCCTGAAATGTTCAACTAGGTTCAAGTCTGGGCTCAGCTCAAGGACATTCCGAGGGGTCCCTAAGTCACACTTCTGTGATGTCTTTGCTTTGTCTTGTTGGAAAATGAACCTTCAAGCCAATCTGAGGCCAAGGGTGCCTTTTTTATTATGGACATTTTTGCATTGTCCCTCAACCCTGTGTGACAGGCAGGTCCAAGCGCCATTACCCGGCCAGGACGCCAGCTCGATGGAAGTACTGGGGTTGGGGAAGGCATCTGCAAGACACTACCTCCTCCGGGGCATTAGAGGGCAGCCCTCTTGGGCGGCGGTGGCACTACAGATTCCCGCAAGGCGCGTTGGGAGTTGAAATTTGGCACAGCTCTGTTGGGTTTCCGTGGGGGGCCGTCAAGGGGAGCTGCAGAGCCCTATAATGGACTTCCACCACACCTTTACTTCCAGGTCTGATTAATGAGCCACCTGGAACACTCCCAGGGTCTGCTTGAAAGGAGCCCCCCTCACTCCATTCAGGGAGGAAGAGGGACGGAGCTTGCTGGAGAAGTGGAGGTGAGAGAAAAGAAGAGAAAGAGAGAAGAAGACGAAGATGAAGAAGGAGAAGAAAATGAAGATGAAGAAGAAGGTGATGAAGAAGAAGAAGAAAGAAGAATGGAATCTACAGTACATTTTTCTGTAGTTTGAGACAATAAAGTTGTACTAAGACTTGGGAAAAGAATTTAATCTGCTTATGGCAGTTCTGAAGAAGAAGACGAAGAAGAATATGATGAAGAAGAAGAGTGTGTTTTGTGCCTGGTGCATTGGACTGTGTTGCAGAGGGGAGCAAAAGAAAAGCGCTTCCCCCATGGAAATAAAAATGTGTGCCACACAACACTTGTGCCTCAGCCTGTCTGTGTCGGGTTAGGGCGGCTGTACGCACCCCGGTGGTCCCCACCCGTCTAGTCTCCCAGTCCCTGATGCTACCACCACTAGAATGGGATGGCATAGATAATGAGAGGAGCCCGATTTCCTTCAGACCTGGTGCTACTCTTGGCTTCATCAGGCCAGAGAATCATGTTTCTTACAGCCATAGAGTCCTTTAGGTGTCTTTCTGCCAACTGAAGGTGGGCCTCCATGTGTCTTTTACTGAGGAAAGGCTCCTGTCTGGCCAATCAGTCATAAGGCCCAGACTGGGTTTCTGGGGGGGATGGTTGCAATGATGGCTAACCTTCTGGAAGTTTCTGCCATCTCCAAACCGGTTCTCTGGAGCTCAAGCCATCAAGTGCTCACTTCATCAAGATCTTGGTCATCTCTCCTACCAAGGACCATCTCCCGTGGTTTCTCAGTTCTGCAGCTCTAAGGAGAATCCTGGCTGTTCCAAACTTCCTCCACTTAAGAATTATGGAGGCCACTGTGCTCTTGGGAAATTTCAATGCTGCAGGTTTTTATTGTTTTTTTGATTTGGTAGTTTTCCCTTGATCTTTGCCTATTCATGATCCTTTCCTAAGCTCTACAAGTAAATCCTTCAAATTTATGGCTTGGTTTTTGCTGGCCATCAGGTTCTCGGTCACCTCTCTTTCCAAGGCCCTGCTCTCCTGATTGCACAGTTTGTCGGAGTTCTAGAAGGAGTTGCGGTCGTTCTAAAGTTTTTCCACTTAAAAATGATGGACACCACTATGCTGCTGGGATCCTTCAATGATCCAGCCGTCCTCAGATCTGCGCCTTGACACGGTGTTGTCCCTAAGCTCTGCAGACAATGCTTTCTGCTCACCTGTGGGACCTTCCATAGATTCATGATCCGTCCAGTAAACCTGAATTGACCACAGGTGGACTCCGAACACCTCAGCGATGATCAATAGAATGGGATGCTCCTGAGCCAAATTACGGGGGTCACAGCAAAGGGTTTTATTGCTTGTTTCAATGTGACATTTCACTTTTTACTTTCTCATATATGAAGTATTGTACTCGTCCAAAAATTTGATTTTGATATTTTGATGAATCTCAACGTTTTAGACCTCCCCGAGTCTGAAAATACTATTTTTGGTATTATGTGTGTGTGTGTGTGTGTGTAAACACGATGCAATACAATACAATACAATTTATTTTTGTAGAGCCTAAAATCACACAAGGAGGGCCGCAATGGGCTTTGACAGGCCCTGCCTCTTGACAGACCACCCAGCCTTGACTCTCTAAGAAGACGAGGAAAAAAAATGGAAGAAACCTCAGGAAAGGCAGTTCAAAGAGAGACCCCTTACCAGGCTGGCTGGTCATGCAGTGGGTGTCAAAAAGAAGGGGAGTCAATACAATACACAGAACAGAAGAAATCCTCGATGCAGTCAGTGTTCAACCCGCAATATCCTAACACAGGGTCATGGGGGTCTGCTGGAGCCAATCCCAGCCAGCATAGGGTGCAAGGCAGGAACAAAAAATACCTGTGCAGGGCGCCAGCCCACCACAGGGCACGCACACACGAGGGACAATTGAGGATCGCCAATGCACCTAACCTGCATGTCTTTGGACTGAGGAAACCCACGCAGGGAGGACCCGGGAAGCGAAGCCAGGTCTCCTTACTATGAGGCAGCAGTAGCCACCATATTTATAGAGCTGTCCCCTCAACTTGTTAGTCAGTTCATTTGTGAACTCTGCTTCTGTAAAGACGGGTTTCTTTCCGTTTCTGATTTTTCAGTATACGGGGTGGCCATCCCCAAACCTTTATCTGTCTGCTACCTAATTTTTTTTTATTACAATATATGTATTGTAAAAGACAAGAGAAGGCAGAAAAAGAGTTGGGGAATCTGGGGAATCCCCCCCCCCCGACCCCCATGTTACACACATTGCCAGGCAAACAAAAATAAGAGCACCAGAGAACAGCCTGGTTCAGCATCCAAATAAGGACAAACTAGGAAGGGAAGGTGCCGGACTTTTATGGTCACGGGGTAGGAAGAGGCGGGTCCTTGGGTGCTCAAAGCGGAAGTGAGGTCAGTAAGAGGCGTGGCTAGGGAGGGAGTGCGGGAACTTGGAGGAGTTTTAGTTGGGATTCTGTTCAGGTGATGCACTTGGTCAACCCCCCCTCCTTGTTTTCCGCCCTCGATTAAGCCCTTATTTAGCCCTCGATGTACCTTGAAGATTCTGATGCCAAGTGGAAAAAGGTCTTATGGTCGGATGAGACCAAAATCGAACAGTAAACCTGGTGGAAATTCAATGCAGCTCATCATCCACAACACACCATACCTACAGTAAAGCATGGAGGGGGCAGCATCCTGTTGTGGGGGGACCTGGGGCTCTCGTTAGGATAGAAGGAAAAATGGATGGGGCAAAATAGCGTCAAATTCTGGAGGCAAACCTGCTACCCTCTGCCAGAAAGTTGAAGATGGGCAGAATGTTCACCTCTCAACACGACAACAAGCCGAAGCACACAACAAAATGGACCACCCAGTGGCTGAAGGAGACAAAAGTGAATGTCCTGGTGTGGCCAGTCAGTGCCCAGACCTAAATCCCACTGAAAATCTGTGGAAAGATCTTAAGATAGCAGACCACCAACGCTCTCCATCCAATGTGACTGAACTTGAAGAGTTAAACTGTAAAGAAGAGTGGGGGACAAATATAACACAATGAAGGTGTGCAAAGCTGATAGAGAAGAATCAACAGACTCAAGGCTGTCATTAAAGCAAAAGGTGGGCCAACAAAATGACATGGGGGGGATCTTTTATTAATCTCCGGATTTCTTGTTTTTTATTTTTTATAATTCTTCTGAACTGTAGCTGTGATATCCTTCACTTGGATGTTAGGTGGCATTGAGTAAGTAAAGCCGGAAAAAAATATTATTTTTTGTGTTTTCATTTAAGGCTGTAAAGCAAAAAAAAAAAAAATGGGAATATTTCGAAGGGGGGGATTCTTTTCTATACCCACTGTATGTTTATATTTATATACACACATACTGTAGATATGGAAGCGAAGGTCTGTGACGGTTTGCATATTTGTTCCCAGAGATCCACAAAGGGAGAAATATTCCTAAGCTTTTGACAACCTGCCAGGTGTCTTCATCAGTGAAAACGATTAGACAGGCAGGATATAGCAGGTGAAGGGGTGGAGGTGCAAGTGGGGTGGGGGTCCATAAGGTGGGGTCCGGAGGGTGTTGGTCATAAAGTTTTATTTTATTATTTAGGTGTCTCCTTCTTGGGTGGCACGGTGGCGCAGTGGGTAGCGCTGCTGCCTCGCACTTAGGAGGCCTGGGTTTGCTTCCTGGGTCCTCCCTGCATGGAGTTTGCAGGTTCTCCCCGTGTCTGCATGGGTTTCCTCCCACAGTCCAAAGACATGCAGGTTAGGTGCCTTGGTGATGTCCCTAGGGTGTGTGTGTGCCCTGTGGTGGGCTGGTGCCCTGCCTGGGGTTTGTTTCCTGCCTTGCACCCTGTGTTGGCTGGGATTGGCTCCAGCAGACCCCCCATGACCCTGTAGTTAGGATACAGCAGGATGGATGTCTCCTTTTTTTCAAGCCTGCATATGCCATGTTCAAGTCCCAGTGTCTGTTAATGGTGACTTCATTTGAGTGCCAGCTCTTGGGCCCTCTTGAGTCTGGGACTTGAAATAGTGACGTCCAGTGCTGCCCTGGCTTTTTATTTTATTTATTTTTTTTTTTGTTTGTTTGTTTTGTGAGGACTTCCTCCATTTTGAGAATTTTGAACACAATATCCATGCAGTCGGGCGGCACGGTGGCGCAGTGCTAGCGCTGCTGCCTTGCAATAAGGAGACCTGGGTTCACTTCCCGGGTCCTCCCTGCGTGGAGTTTGCATGTTCTCCCCTTGTCTGCATGGGTTTCCTCCCACAGACATGCAGGTTAGGTGCATTGGCAATCCTAAATTGTCCTTGGTGTGTGTGTGCCCTGTGGTGGGCTGGTGCCCTGCCCGGAGTTTGTTCCTGCCCTGTGTTGGCTGGGATTGGCTCCAGCAGACCTCTGTGATCCTGTGTTTGGATATAATGGGTTGGATGGCAGGATAACCATGCAGTCCATTTGCCATTTTTGGGGGTCATGAGCAGCTGGAGGTCACCACATTACATTGAGTGCAAGCTGAGAACCAACCGCTGATGGGACACCAGTGGGTCGCCCTTCAGAGTTTTTGGATGTGAAAGCAAATGAGAGGAAGTGTAGACTGCAGACCAGTATTGACCAGCCTGGGATTTGAACCCGGTGCCTTGGAGCTGTGAGGCTGTGGTACCAACTACTGTGCCAAGGTGTCACTGGCAGACTTTAATCTTCAAAGAAGTGGAATCCAAGGATCAGCCAAGCAAGGGTAAAGGTACCACAAGAAGAAGAAGATGAAGAAGAAGAAGTCCTGCTGTCTCGTTGACTCCAAAGGGAGATGAGCTTCCAGCAGTAAGGTGACAAATGACACAATTTCAGTTTGTGGCCGTTGACAGATTACGTGCCCTTTAACGTGAATTTGTCAAGTCAGCATTTTCTTCTTCTCATCTTCCAGGGTTCATCGTCTTCGGTCGGTGGGGTTGCTGCTGGGCTCATTCACTCCAAAACAAACAGCTGTTCAAGAGCAAGGGGACCGAATGGCTGTCACACTGATTAATGGTTTACTCCTCGGATAAAACACTTCAAACAGAAACTGTTAACGGGAATGGCTGTTAATGAGCACAGCGCTAATGAGGAAATGGCTTGTCGGAGAACATTCTAGAAATGACAGCCACACCGCGGCCCCCTTGAGGGACCTGGAAATGTGTTGAAGTCTCGTGTCACCCTGGCGGATCCAAGGAGAGGCGTTCAGCCCAGGCGGCCAATTTCCATTTTTCATTTGCACATCGTTTTTAGGACATTTCAATTCTCGTATCTACAAACAGAATGTGTCATTTAAGTAAAACAACACAAATAAACAGAAAACTTTATGGTCGGATGAAGAACATCCTGGTGGCATCGGCACAAAGTAGGAACCAACCCTGGATGGGACGCCAGGCTGTCATGCAAACCAACAAGGAGAGGATTTGGAAATCACAAAGGGGGGTGGGGGGGGGCCGCCCGGCCCAGCCCACAGAGACACAGGGAGGACATGCAGACCCCACACAGATGACATCAGAGTGAGGGACTTCAACCCACGACAATGGATCAGACACCACTGTGGACCATCAAGACCCACACAAAGAAAATGAGGAGAAGGAACAACCAGCACAACCTCGTCAGGGAAAAGAGAAACAGAAATACAAAAAGACGATAAGGCACAGCCCACCAGGACCCTGAAATGGAATCAGTGGGCTTCAGATGTTAAATGGGAAGTCAGCTGTGACAGAAATCAAGGAAAATGAAGGATGGAGGCATGGGAGTGATGGAGAGGTGGGGAGTGGCAGAGAGATATACATACTGTAGTTATATGAAAGGCACTATATGATAGATAGATAGATAGATAGATAGATAGATAGATAGATAGATAGATAGATAGATAGATATAGATAGATGTGAAAGGTACTATAATAGATAGATAGATAGATAGATAGGTAGATAGATAGATAGATAGATAGATAGATAGATAGATAGAAAGGCACTATATAATAGATAGATAGATAGATAGATAGATAGATAGATAGATAGATAGATAGATAAATGTGAAAGGTACTATATGATAGATAGATAGATAGATAGATAGATAG
>JANRMT010062817.1:4818852-4839954 GCA_026402145.1 Polypterus bichir lapradei | reverse complement strand
ATAGATAGATAGATAGATAGATAGATAGATAGATAGATATGAAAGGCACTATATAACAGACAGATAGATAGATAGGAAAGGCACTATATAATAGATAGATAGGAAAGGTGCTATATAATAGATAGATAGATAGATAGATAGATAGATAGATAGATAGATAGATAGATAGATAATTCATTTGATTATCAAACTGAATCGTTACCTAAGAATTAAACATGCACTACTCATTCATTTAATTCTCTAACTAAACCATTACTTCAGAACAAGGCACGTGATTCTCGTTAACTTGATTATCAGACAGTGTCATTACCCGAGAATGTGGTTTATGATTCTCATTCATTCCATCATTGAACTGAATCATTAGTTAAGAACAAGACAAACAATTTCCGTTCATTTAATTCTCTAACTGATATCAGTATCTCGAGAATGAGGCACACAAGTCTTGTTAATTTGCAGCTGTTCTACCAGTCCATAGTAGCCTGTGTGGTGCTCTATTCTGCGGTCTCCGATGGAAGTAACTAGAGCTTTAAAGCTGCACAATGCCTAAATTAACTTCTCAGGAAAGCCAACACCATCAGAGGGTCGTCACTGGGCACACTGGAAGCAGCTGTGGAAAGGAAGATGGTGGCAAAATTGGATGCCATCATGAAAAATCCATTTCATCCCTTCCAGGGGACGCTCTCTTGGAGCACATTAAGCCATAGGGGTGCTCATTCCACCACTATGTGCTAAGAAATGCCTCGGGGGTCTTTTCTGCCCACTGCTATCAGGCAATTCAATGCTTACACCTGATGTTAGTTAAGTTTATTTTTATTGATTGATTGATTGTATTGTTTGTCCTGTGTTTCTTTGTTTGTTATGTTTCTGCTGCTGTAAGCATCTGAATTTCCCCATGGGATTAATAAAGCTTATTTATTATTATTAGTTCCGTTTTAAATAAATGTGTATTTTCGTTCATTTTTCAGTACCATTTCAGTATACTTTACTACTATCATTCAACATCTTTTTGCATTTAAAAAATATAAACTAAGTTATTATAGTAAGTTCAATTTTGTGAAAAGGTGCCGTTCTCTAAAGAACTGTGAAGCTACACACTTTCTCTGGGGGTTTCGCAACGCATCATTGTCTCGACGGCCAGCCTCACACACACGTGACTTTCTTCTACGGTGACAGTCCCTGTCGCTGCACGCGTAAAACAGACCGGGCAGCTCCGTAAAGTGAGTGCTCCGTAAAGTACGCATGCGCGTGTGTATCAGGTAGTGACAGTCCAGTCTCGCATTTCTCGCTACTTGTCACATCATGTCAGTGGTGGTGGGGAGAGAGTTGGCTGGAATTTATCCCATCTATTGCATTGGACGCAAAGAAGGAACAAACCCTGGGCAGGGTGCCAGGGTGCCGCACCACAGCATAATATACATAGGAACTATTTATAGCAATATTCTATGTATTTGCAAATCATTCAAAGGGGAACCACAACACCAAACCCCCAAAGTTTTTTTTTTTTTTGCTTTGCGCGTCCCCAACCATAATCTATCATCTATGGAGGAGGAGCAAAAGCCTTAGATTCGTCAAAAAAATGTCGATCTCCCGTTTACGGTTTAGGGTCCCCTGATACCGAAAACATCGATATCTTGATGATCGGTGTGTGTGTGTCTGTCTTTGTGTCACAGTTTCTTGAGGGCAGTGTAAAGCTTAAAACGGATGGACGGGAAAAATACCAAACTGGAAATTTAAGCCTGTTATGAGATGACGATGTGCTGATTCGTTTTTGAACCAAATCATGCAAGAGAAAGAGGCCCTCTAGCCCCCTCAATCATTTTAATTCAGCAATTAATGATGAATTCTTCCTTTTAATTGCTATCGTAATGACATATGTTATGATCAGAAAGATCCGCATCAGAGCGCTAAATAATTACTGAAATGTTACAGAATAGTTCAGGTAACTTAGTGCATAGGGCGCAAAGCCTACTGAAGCTCACCAGTGACGTAGCTCGAGTTCGTACCGCTCGGGGCGTGGCGTGGCGTGGCGGGGCGGGACGGGACTTCAATTTGCCGCTGAATATGTTAGCCTATTTAAATAGAAAATTAAAATGACGTACTGCATAGAGAAAAATTAAGATAATTTTTGCATATATTTATTCATACCTAGAGAAACAGCAATAATTTTCACATATGATTATTTATAAGCAACTAGACAAGAATATAGTATAGATAGATAGATAGATAGATAGATAGATAGATAGATAGATAGATAGATAAGGCGTGTTCTAATTATTAGTTTTATATAATTACGCTGTCAATACCACAACTTTCTGCGCAGAGGAAGAACGCATTCGGATTGATAACGAAACGAAATTATAAATTGTAAATTAGTTATCTTCCTAGAAATTATTATTGGTGTAATGTTTATTTTTGTTATTGCCTGTCTGATGCCGTCACAGAAGGACAGTCTGAAAATTATTTTTGTGGATAAAAATGAGAGAATTTTACTTTTTTCATTCATGAGTGTTATTTTTCCAAACCCTGCTGCTTACACACGAATTGTACTGAGCCTTTTGGCCAATAATGCCTCACCCAAAAATGCGCCGCCCGCCCCTAGCTATGCCACTGACGCTCACGTCCGGATTTTTCTTTTTTTTCTATCGTCAGCCCGGGTTTCCGATCGATGAATCAGATGGATCCAATCACTCGCCTCGATTACATTGGTAGCTTGAAAGACTCGCATTACCGACATGAATCGTCAGTCCGCCGCCCTGCCCACTTTTATGCCACTCAGACGTCGTGGCTCCGCCCCTTCCCAATTGCTGCCCAGACCGGATTCGTCCGAGGTCAGGCTAATGGTTAATACGCTTGAACCAACAGTATGAACACGTAAACCAGTGTACAGTATATTATAGGAAATAAAATCAATGCCTTATGGTCTGTCTGCCCCTCACAGTGGAGCTTGCGCCCCTGTCTGCACCGATTGTCTCGTAAAGCACCGCACCTAAACTGGCGCCTCCAGTTGCAGCGACGCTGCATTTAGGCGAGCAGACTCGGCCAGTTAGTCACGTCGGCCCCTGGCAGATTCAATAAGATATCAGAGACCTGAAATGTGCTGACACCACAGAGACGAGAGACACAGCGCAGGAGAAAAAGCAAACAGCGAAATGTGAGTGGAGCCGCCCGAGAATTGAGACACAAATGAAATCTGAGGAGAACGTGCCAGATGATCAAAAAAAAAAAAAAAAAATCAACGAAAACGAGACAGGAGAAAAGACGCAGACAGAAGCCCCCTGTTTGGGGGAAGTCGGGGGCCTGCTTCATTATTTCAACCTGACACAGATTAGAAGAAACCAACTGGGTCTTTCTATCCGAGACATATTTACATGAAAACTGGCACCGCAGAGAGCCTCGTCTGCAAAGAGAGGATCTGCCAGCTCAGTGCTGTAATACCAAATATACAGAAGTACAGAGCAAGGCACTATATAAAACCATGAGGATGTCAGTTCTGACCCGACCCCCTTGGACTCCTTATAGTTACTTGACTTGACGGGACTCACAATGGAGAAACACTGAATCAGTTACACCCAGGGCGGTCTTAATGTATGGGCAGTGGCTGGGGTGCCCAGGAGCACAGGGGCCCATGATGTTTCTGATGCCCATGTTTCTGTTTTGCTATCAAAACAGGAGCCCCAGTGCACTACTTTGCCAGAGGGCCGCCTATGATGCTGTTATGATAGCCCTGGTTACACCTAAACTGTACAGGTCGATGTTTACTACAGAAAGGCGTTATAAAAGCCCTCCATGTTGTCATTTTTATTACTATTTAATTTAATATTGTTTCTTTGTATCAGTATACTGCTGCTGGATTATGTGAATTTTTCCTTGGGATTAAAAAAGTATCTATCTATCTATCTCATTTAAACCCCAGTATTGACTCCTTATGCCACCTGGGGCAAGTCACTTTGCCCACTAGTAGTTTTGCTGTATGTATAAATGTATTGTACTGAATCTGGAAATGGCATTCACCATTGAAAGGCACTATATAAAATTATCAACTTGTCTGTTTTAACCCAAACTCTGAATGACTCACTTGACTAGACAAGCCTCACACTAAAGAAACACTGACTCAGTTATACTAAAACTGTACAGAATGAGGTTTAATTTGGAAAGGTGCTATAAAATCTACCCATGTTATTTGAAACCTTGCATCCTTATGTAACTCAGAATATATTCTGTCACCGACTGGCACTGCCACTGCATCAGGCTGAATCTGGAAATGGCATTCACTATTGAAAGGCACTATAAAATCATAAAGTTACCAGTTTTAACCATACGTTTGATTCTAACAGTTACTCTGACTGTCTTACGTCACTTAGGTGGGCTCCCATTGGAGAAACACTGAGTCAGTTGTTCTATAACTGCACAGAATGAGGTCCATTCATCCATAATCCAACCCGCTATATCCTAACTACAGAGTCACGGGGGTCTGCTGGAGCCAATCCCAGCCAACACAGGGCGCAAGGCAGGAAACAAACCCCAGGCAGGGCGCCAGCCCACCGCAGACAGAATGAGGTTTGCTACAGAAAGCTGCTAGCCCACCACAGGGCACACACTCACCCACAAACCAGGGACAATTTAGGATCGCCAATGCGCATGTCTTTGGACTGTGGGAGGAAATCCACGCAGACACGGGGAGAACATGCAAACTCCATGCAAGGAGGACTTGGGAAGCAAACCCGGGTCCCCTAACTGCGAGGCAGCAGCACTACCACTGCGCCACCGTGCTGCCCCATATAAAAAAATAAGGCTGGCAATTTTAACCAAAACTCTAAGTACCCATCAGAACGTGACAGACCTCACACTGAAGAAACCCTAAATCAGTTGCACTGTAACTGCACAGAATGAGGTTTGCTACAGAAAGGCGCTATAAAATCCCACCATGTTGTTAATTTAAACCTCATTGTGCATCCTTATGTAACCCAGAATAGATTATGTCACCCATCGGTGCTGCAACTGCATCAGGCTGAATCTGGAAATGGTATTCGCTAGTGAAAGGCACTATATAAAGTCATCAAGTTGCCAGTGTTAACCATCCTTCTGATTTTGACTGCTACTCTGAGTGGCTCACTTGACGTAGATGGGCTCTGATTGGTGAAACACTGCATCCGTTGTACTATAAAGGCACAAAATGAGGTTTACTATAGAAAGGCGCTATAAAAACCCCTTATCTTGCTATTTTAAACCCCACTGTGAATCCTTATGTAACCCAGAAGAGTGTGTCACCCACCAGTGCTACAACTGCAAATATTATTTCATCAGGCTGAATCTGGAAATGGCAGTCACTAGTGAAAGGCACTATATAAAATTATAAAGTTGCCACTTTTAACCATCCTTTTGAATTTGACAGTTACTCTGAGGGGCTTACTTAACGCAGGTGGGCTCTAATTGGTGAAACACTGCATCCGTTGGACTATAAAGGCACAAATTGAGGTTTACTATAGAAAGGCGTTATAAATGCCCACCATGTTGTTATTTAAACCCCACTGTGAATCCTTATATAAGTCAGGACAGTTTCTGTCACCCACTGGTGCTGCCACTGCATCAGGCTGAATCTGGAAATGGCATTCACTAGTGAAAGGCACTATAAAATCATCAAGTTACCAGTTTTACCACACATCTAACAGTTACTCTGAGTGACTCATGTGGCTTAGGTGGGCTTCCTTTGGTGAAGCCCTAAATCAGTTGTACTATAACTGCACAGAATGATGTTTGGTACAGAAAGGCACTATAAAATCCCACCATGTTGTTAATTTAAACCTCACTGTGAATCCTTATATAACCCAGAATAGATTATGTCACCCACTGGTGCTACAACTGCATCAGACTGCATTTGGAAGTGGCACTCACTGTTGAAAGGCACTATATAAAATAATAAGGCTGACAATTTTAAGAAAACTCTAAGTGCCCCTCAGAACATCACAGACCTCACACTGAAGAAACTCTAAATCAGTTGCACTGTAACTGCACACAATGAGGTTTACTACAGAAAGGCGCTATAAAAGCCCAGCATGTTGTTATTTTAAACCCCACTGTGAATCCTTATATAAGACAGAACAGTTTCTGTCACCCAGTGGTGCTGCGACTGCATCAGGCTGAATCTGGAAATGACAGTCACTAGTGAAAGGCACTATATAAAATTCTGAAGTTTCCAGTTTCAATTTTGACAGTTACTCTGAGGGGCTCACTTGGCATAGGTGGGCTCCCATTGATGAAACACTGCATATCCATCCATCCATTATCCAACCCGCTATATCCTAACTACAGGGTCACGGGGGTCTGCTGGAGCCAATCCCAGCCAACACAGGGCGCAAGGCAGGAAACAAAACCCCCGGGCAGGGCGCCAGCCCACCGCAGAACGCTGCATACTGTATGTCATACTATAAAAGCACAACATGAGGTTTACTGTAGAAAAGGCGCTATATAAGCTCACCAGGTGGGTATTTGATATCTTGCTGTGACTTCTTTTAAGACTCCGAGTAAGCCTTGTTACCCACCAGTGTCCCCACCTTAGGAATGAATGCGCTGCGCTACATTTGGAAATGGCGTTCACTTTTGGAAGGAACTCAATTCAAAATGTTTTTCACAAATACGCTGCTCTAGCACACGGTGTTTCTGTAACCTTATCCCACATTAAACGTCCATCGGCTTAATGATAGACTAGCATTCTCACACCCACCTGATCCAGTTCAGTGTTGGCACCTGTTGTGACAGTGCCAGTCTTCACAAGCAGCCCGTGATCGACACCAGGCCATCACTGGACCTCCACTGGTTTCCCACTCACACGTGGGAGAGTCTCTCCGATTGTCAAGGGGATACCCAAAAACAATCCTGGAAAGGAGGCCGCGGGCCCGTCTTTGGCAGACATCATTCTGTGCCGCCTCCAGGATGCAAACCCCCTAAGGTTATTCACAGACCGATAAATGAGGTGGGCTCCGATATCGTCTGCCAGCTCGGTTACAAAAGTCAGGAGAAATAGAGCTGGAGGCCATGGTGAAAGATCACGGAGGGCAGCGCGCTTGCCAGCAATTCACAGATCTGCCCACGGGAAAGGAGCGCCATCCGCCTTTACAGCCTGACCAGCTTCATCTTAAAGAAATACTCGACTCAGTAAAGATCACCAGAATTAGAAAAACGAACAAAGACGACATAAATCGAGGATCTGAACCCCAGGCACAGGAGCGCCTTCTTAACACCTGAAGGGATCTGTGTGGGTGCAAAGTGTGAGCCGCAATTCTAAGAAGAACACGTTCTCAGGGAGTAGGTGCCCCCATTGGACTCAGCGTGGACGGGCACAGCCACCTCTCCTTAGTGAGGGGCCAATGCAATGGATTACCGAGCTCACCGCGTAGAACGAGTGACGTCATTTCCACACGGTGTGACCGAAACGTCTGCAAATCCCCTTACACGACAGTCGTCACGGTGTGCTTTAATCGTGTCTGATTGGTCATTTTTAGACTGTGGAGCAGAGGAGAAAATTGAGGGGAAAAAAAAAAACAACGGGTCTCTGTCCCAAACATTATGGGGGGCACGGTATGTCACATGAGACGATTTTTCCAGTGATTTTCAGCCGGAGCCTTGATTGACATAGAGTGTGACACACGTGTGCAGAAGGGGGCAGTCGATGGGCTTAACTGAACGCTGTACGCCGGGACGGGGGTTTGACTGGCTGCTCGAATGCTTGTTCGCCCTCCCGACTCAGTCTTTTATGATTACTCTGTTATGACCCCCTGAATTGTCAAGGACCCTAACCCTAACCCCAAACTCGTTACAAGAGTCTTAGCCCGTTGGAGGCAGTCCGGGGTGGTGCCCTCCCATGAAGCCCATCATCCTCTGTGTTTAAAACCCACCGGAGAGGATCAAATGAAAACTGGTTTGATTTTTCTCTCTGGTCAAAGGGGTGGGCACTTTTGTGTGTGCGAGCCAATGAGCATTCAGGAGGCGGTATGAAGCACAGAAGGTGGCGGCGACAGGGACTTAAGGGACATGCAGAAAAAGAAGGAAAGCTCGTCCGTCGGATGTCTCGTGTTTTACGTACCCTTACAGAATGGCAAAAAAAAAAGGGAAAGAAATGGCGCAGATGGCTGTTGGAAACGTTGCGGCTGTTAACCCTTCGTACTTCACTGGCTCCTTCTGGAAGCCTCCTGATGTGGCGGCTGTCAGGGGAAAGGTGGCGAGCGCGACTGATCAGTCCATTAATGTGACGCGGGCCTGCGGTTCTTCGTTGTGTAATCTCGCGTGATTTCGCACCATCACGTGATGTCACACGTAAAGTTCTGACTGCATGTACAGTTTCCATCCTCTTAGGGTGAATTCATTAAAACTCACTTTGCGGGCCCTCCACAGGTTTTATACCAACCACCTGTACATCTGGCATATCGTTTAAGACGTCTACTTTTGTCCGGGCAAAAGGACGTTTTTTTCCAGCAATGTTCACGGACCGCTGAGTTTTTCACTTTGTACGGACGACATCACAATTCCGGTTTACGTGTACGTGTGAGAAAAAGAAAAAAAACAAAAACGAGACCACCCACGTAGCGTTCCTGCACCTGGAAAAGGCATCTGACTGGGTGTCCCGTGCCCTGATCTGGAAGGCCCTGTGGTAGCATGGCATGCCCGAAGTCTACACGTGATGGGTCGAGTTATTTTACACGTGCCCCGTTGGAACGTTGACGCCATTCCCAATCCGTGTTGGCGTCCACCAGGGCTCAGCATGGCCACCACTCCTCTTCAGTCTGTGCACGGATAGCAGCCACGGTGTACGCGGATGACGTCACGATCACGGAAGAAACACGATCTGCTCTCGAGTGGCTGGCGCAATACATGGGAAGATCGATTGGCGCTAAAAATGGCCGACAACTAAACATCAAGAAGAGTTAGTACGCTTTGGGAATATACGTGTTGATGGTCAAGGCCCGAACAAAACCACCGACTACCTGAAGTACCTGAGCTCTCAGATGGCGACAGCTCTCCTGATGCCCGAGCGCACGTCACCGTAACTATGGGAGTCCTGTAGGACCGATGAATACCTAAGTACATCAAGACGAACGTGTACAAGACCACAGTCCTCGCTGGCCGACGACTGCACGAGAAGAAGAGGCGCTCCGCATGACGCAAAATGAAAATGCTTCGATGGTCACTCGGCCTCACGTGATGGCACCACGTCTTGAATGTGGACGTCAAGCAAATGATGGGAGTTACCCAAAAGATGGCAGAGGCCCACCTGAGATGGTATGGACACGTACTCCACAGTGGGCCAGATAGGCCTAAGATTCAGCGACCACACGGGAGACCCAAAAAGTGCGGGCTTGACAGAATCGAAGAGGGTAGGTGACAAATCAGCATCGGCCTGGAAGACACACTGGACCGAAAGCAGTGGAGAAGGGCATTGAAATCGACCCTGCGTTAGCGCGGGATAAACGCTAGAAATGAGAGAAGTTGACATACACTTTTGTTAAACGGGTCCTTTGAACAACTTGGAAAATTCCAGAAAATGATGTCAAGCCTTTAGGCCAATCGACAACGAGCTTCTGATAGCCAGTTAGCCTCACAGGAGTCAACATGTGGATGGATGTTAAGGCCGACCATCAAACTCACGGCCGCTTTGCTTGACCTAATGGGGAAAAAATCAAAAGGAATCCGCAAAGACCTCAGAAAAAAAATGGTGGAACTCCATAAATGTGGTTCATCCTTGGGAACAATTATCAAACACCTGAAGGTTCCACATTCATACAGGCAATAATAATATGCAAGTATAAACACCACACAGCCATCATAGCGCTCAGGAAGGAGATTCATTGTGTCTCCTGGAGAAGGGCGGACTTTGGCACGAAAAGTGCAAATCAATCCCAGAAGAACAGCAGAGGACCTTGTGAAGATGCTGGAGGACACAGGCAGACAGGTCTCGATATCCACAGTAAAATGAGTCTGACATCGACATCACCTGAATGGCTGACCAGCGAGGAAGACACCACTGTTGTAAAGCCACCATAAAAAAGCCACACTGCCGTCAAGAGTAGCACATGGGGACAAAGATCTGACCTTCTGGAGAAATATCCTCTGGACTGATGAATCCAAATTCAAACTGTTTGGCCATAATGACCATCGATATGTTTGGAAGGACAAAGGATGAAGCTTGCAAGCCAAAGAACAATCATGCTGGGGGTGAGCGTCATGTCATGGGGGCTACAGGAGTGACTGGCGCGCTTCACAAGGAAGGACAACGATGGAGAGACACTGCAGCAACATCTCAAGAGCTCAGCAAGGAAGATGAAGCTCAGTCACCAATGGGTCTTCCTAATAGACAAAGGACCCCCAAAAGCAGACCTCCAAAGCGGTGACAAAATGGACAACAAGGTCAAGGCATTGGAGTGGCCGTCACAAAGCCCTGACCTCAAACTGATAAGAGCGTCTGTGAGTGGTGAGGCCTACAAACCTGTCCCAGTTACACCAGTTCTGTCTGGAGGAGTGGGCCGAAAATCCCAGCAACTTATCGTAAGAAGCTCATGGAAGACGACTCAAAACGTTTGGCTCAAGTTAACAGTTTAAAGGCAAAGCAACCAAATATGAACAAAGTGGACGGAAACGTGTGACCCCCTGGAATTGTGATGGGCCCAGAAAAAGAGAAACGCTGTGAGGTGTGTGAGCATCATGGGAAAAAAATGACTTCTGCCCTCACAGAGTAGACATCTCAAACGATCTGGCAAAAATGTAGAGTTTGCTAATATAAAATCTTTGGGGGGCTTAGAAAGGGAGTTTTAAAGAATTCACCCCAAGTGGATGGAAGCCCCCTGACTTCGGGTGTGTGGAACCTGAAAGACCAGCAGGCCACGGCAAACCTCTGAGGACCTTTCAAAAGAGAGATCAGGAGAGCTGAAGAGACGAGCGACTGACGCACTGACTGGGCCTTCCCTCATTGGTCAGATTTCTTAGGCGCCAATCAGTATGCAAATGTCAAAAAAGAGTTGCCCGGTGGGGCGGTGTGCCAGTCTATTCATTACAGAACATTTGTGCCACCGTGGAACAGATGATCTGCCAGGCACGGCTACAAATGCACAAAAGAGCATCAAAGTCAACAGGCTGGCATTTGGAAATCCAGAAATCCAACAGAAATAGTCAAGGAAAGAAAAAAAAAAAAAAAAGTGGCCGCAGCACATCATATCAGAGGCGCCGGTCCACCGGGTCGCCCTCACGTTTGCCGCATTTTTGTTCGTGCAAATTTTTTAAGAGGATCAGGAGAGCAGCCATCTGAGCAAATTGAATCATTTGAAATCGTCTCCTGACCTCAATTCTGGGGATAACAAATTTATCTTTTTTGGAAATAATTACCAGTGGGCACAGTGCCGATGACACATCAGGGCAGATTTACAGATGAGCCGCACGCACTGGGACTGTCGTGTGACTCAGTGAGCGTGGCACTGGAGCCATGAAGGGCAAAAATAAAAGGCAAAGAACAGAAGCAATGCGGGCCACGGAGGGCAGGTGAGGCCGAGTGGTGGGTCACAGGTGTAAACGCCATGGAGGATAGATGGGCATCCTGATCGGCATGGAGAAGGAGTTCTTGTTCAGACTTGACGCTGTAATAAAAGGACTGCAGAACTGGAGACACAACCCAGCTGGGACGCCCTGTAAGCCTCACGCTGTCTGTAATACGTGGACTGGGTAAACGTGGATAGCAGGTGCAGTTCATACTCCCACACTGAAGGTGGCAGTGTTCCTCAAGGCCAATCCCAATTAGGATACCCACAGGGCTGCATGGGGATTGGAGTGGGGAAGTGCAGCACTGTTGGGGTCATCCTTGGGTGCCGCCAGAGGGCGCTGTCAGTGGGGGGGTGGGGAGGGGGGTACAATACTGGTGCTCCTGACATGCAGTGCAAGTGAAAAGAAGCCCACCACCTCACATCGGGGAATCAGAGTTTGGAGGAAGGAAGAAATTAGTTATTGAACTTTGCATGAATGATTATAGATAAAAAAGTGAAGTGAATAAATAAAAATCTTTAATTTAAACCCAGAATTGTATTGGACATCACTGTGTCTGCAGCCTGGGGCTCAGGAGCGCCCCCTGGTGGATATACTGGTTAATACAGGGACTGTGAAACAAAAGGTTAGAGCACTTTTTTTTTTTAAACCAGGGACCCCCAGAATGTTCCGTCATCTGGCCAGGACCCCCAACTAATGCAAACCAAGTGACAGCAGTAGCCACACGGCATGACTTTAGATTCTGTCCCAGCAGGCCTGATGACCAAAGCAAATGCTTAATGGCCTACTACTGACACAAGTTTGATGAGCACAGACCACTGAGCCCAATTCACTCCAACTAACTCCTCGAGTCGAGATTAGGTTGGGGATAAGACCCTTACGGCACACAAATCCCACAAATAAAATATTATTTATTATTGCCAGCATCCATCCTTCCATTATTTCTAAAGAAGCCCTCTAAAATCCCATTAAAGAGCCTCAATGTTCTGATTAAATAAACATGAACGTATAAAATCTGCAGGCCACATATAAAAAACAGTGGGGGTTCAAATCTAGAGCGCCCCCTAGTGTACCCTAGTAAAACTGCAGAAACTCATCCATCTCCTAAAGTTTAGTTGAGTTTTGGTTCCTAAAGTCCTGGCGTCCGCCACACTACATGTCTTTCACAGACCCCCATGTGTGCCCTTAGGACTCGTTTATACTTCACGCTCAGAACGCGGACGTGCCAGCATCATGGGTGCCACGCGTTCTCAGTGTTCATTTCACGCGTCCTCTGAGCAGGTCCTCAGAAATTAACGTGACGCGTGCGCGAGTTGCAGTACCAGAAAAAAGTCGAGGGGCGCAGTGTGCTAAAAGTCGGAACGTGACGTCAGAGTCTCTGTTTACTATCTACATGTGACAGAAAGCCGCTTTGCGGATCCTACGAGATCGATGTGCGCGCTTCGATGTTTGATGAATGGTTCGATGTGGCGAAGCAAAATGCTGACATACAGATGCATTCGTGGTGCTTTTTATATTCAAGCGTCGCATATTCCCGATCGTAATGACACGATACATTTTAAAAGTCTCACATACCATGTTTTGTGCCGTCTTTTTTTTTTTTTTTTGCAACTTCAAAACAGCAACATAATGTATAGCGCTGTATTTGAGCCACTGAGAAAAAAATTAAGGACATGGTGAAAACGTGTGTTTTGTGATTAAACTGGAAATTTCGGCTTTAATCTCGAAATGTCCACTTTAACCTCGTAGTTTATTTTATCATTAAAGCAGAGCATCGTAAACGTCATCCCAGTTTTTAATCGCTAAGGCGAGCAGCAATAGATTACCACACAGAACACATTAAATGTCTGATATTCCAACTCTCTGCACATTTAGAATCTTTAGATTTATACCTGATATCACATACATGATGAAATTAATTAAAGTGTGTATGTTACATTTTACATATAATTTCGTTTAAATAACGAATAATGTTAATAATTACATACATGGGGGTGGCGGAGCGATAGCACTGCTGGCTCGCAGGGAGTTATGTTGCTGGTGTTTCCTGCTTGAATTCCACACTGTGCTTTCCTTCCAAAGATATGCAGATTTGGGGATCTGGTGCCGCTAAAATGACGCCAGTGTGTATGCGTGTGCTTGTATTCACCTTGCGATGAGCTGAGGCCTCGTCCAGGGTTTGTTTCTCACTCGTGCCCAATGGTTGCTGGAATGAACACATCCCTGGATTGATGGATTTAATCAATAAACATCCTTTTCAGAGGTATTGCGTTAAGGTGTCATCGGAATTTAATGGGTGTTCTAGGCAATTCACAACACAGAGAGGCCGAACCTGTTCTCACCGTGATGATATCTCGCACTGCCACCTGGTGGATTCCTCCAGATTTACGTAAAGTACGCACGCAGGTATAAACCGTACAACGCTTGCGTAGCAGGAGCGTCCACTGCAGCATGCGTCGCGTCGCGTGAAGTATAACTCCGGCCTACAGCCTGCAGAGAAGCCGAACCTGTCCTCACCGTGATAATATCTCGCACTGCCACCTGGTGGATTCCTCCAGATTTACGTAAAGTACGCACGCAGGTATAAACCGTACAACGCTTGCGTAGCAGGAGCGTCCTCTGCAGCATGCGTCGCGTCTCGTGAAGTATAACTCCGGCCTAAGTGTTACCTTTCTGTTGTCTTACAGCCTGGGCTTATCCCACCGGCCTTTGCGTGTGTTCCTTTTTTTTAATTTTATTTCTAATGTGTTTATTGCAATTACAATGAATTCAGAAAGTAATCAAGAATAAGTTACCACCCAGGAATAGAATGAATAGCCCACTGGGAAACTATGCAAAACAATTTCAAAAGCAGCTTATTATTCCAGACCAGTTCTCTATGCTATATGATTTATAAAAGAAATAAAGTATGTTTACTACTTAGAAAAGAATAAGACAAAAAAAAAAAAAAAAATCGGTGACTATATACGTTACATAAGGATACATAAATCTGAAAAAAAAAAAAAGATTACAAAAGGGAATATAAAAGACCCTCAGAGCTCAAAAAGGCAAAAGGCAAAGTCCACGGGCCTGGGGTCTCAACACAGTCTCTCAGATTTGGGGAGGGGGAATGGGGGGCTACCTGCTTGAACAGCCAGCCGGGCTTTCATTTTGGGAAATCGTCCCTTCTTTAGAGCCAGGGGATGAAAGACGTGCACAGCCGCACCAAAGAACGCACATGCGACTGTGCAGACTGGACGTGTATAAATATACTGGACATAAACACCGATACCCTCACCGCACCGGCCACTTTATTAGGTACACCTGTTCGACTGCTCGTTAACACAAAGATCTCATCAGCCAATCACGCGACAGCAACTCAATACACCTCAATAAATCTCATCGAGAACCACCTGCTGAAGTTCAAACCGACCATCAGAATGGAGAAGAAGAAAAGGGGACTGAAGTGACTCTGAACGTGGCCTGGCTGTTGCTTTTCAGTGTTTGAGAAACTGCAGATCTACTGGGATTTTCACACCTGGCCATCTCGAGAGTTTACAAAGAGTGGTCCGAAAAAAGGAAAATGTCAGTGAGGGGCAGTTGTATGGGCCAGAGGTCAGAGCTGAGAGAAAGGAACTCAAATCAGCACTCGTTACAAGTGAGGTGTGCAGAAGAGCAGCTCTGAACACACAACACGTCAAACCCTGAAGCAGGTGGGGGGCTACGGCAGCAGGAGACCACAGCGGGTGACACTCCTGTCAGCTAAGAACAGGAAACTGAGGCTACAATTCACACACGGGCTCACCAAAACTGGACAACAGAAGATTGGAGAAACGTCACCTGGTCTGACGAGTCTTGATTTCTGCTGTGACATTTAAATGGCACATCTCTAATCAGCCAATCATCCATCCGTCCATTTTCCAACCTGCTGAATCCGAACACAGGGTCACAGGGGTCTGCTGGAGCCAATCCCAGCCAACACAAGGCACAAGGCAGGGACCAATCCCGGGCAGGGTGCCAACCCACCGCAGGACACACACAAACACACCAAGCACACACACCAGGGCCAATTTAGAATCTCCAATCCACCTAACCTGCATGTCTTTGGACTGTGGGAGGAAACCCACGCAGACACGGGGAGAACATGCAAACTCCATGGAGGGAGGACCCGGGAAGTGAACCTGGGTCAATCAGCCAATCACATGGCAGCAGCTCAGTGCATTTCGGCCTGTAGACCTCATCAAGACCACCTGCTGAAGTGCAAACCGACCATCGAAATGGGGAAGAAGAAAGGGGACTGGCATGGCTGTTGGTGCCAGACGGGCTGCTCTGAGTGTTTCACAAACTGCTGATCTACTGGGATTTTCACACACAACCATCTCCACGGTTTACAGAAAGTGGTCAGAAAAAAGGGAAAATATCAGTGAGCGGAAACGCCTTGTTGATGCCAGAGGTCAGAGGAGAATGGGCAGACTGGTCAGAGCTGACAGAAGGGCAACAGTCACTGAAACAAACACTCGTTACAACCGAGGTGTGCATCTCTGAACACACAACACGTCACACCTTGAAGCAGAATGGGGGGCTACAGCAGCAGACCACCACAGCGGGTGCCACTCCTGTCAGCTAAGAACAGGCAACTGAGGCTACAATTCACACGTGGGGCTCAGCAAAATTGGACAACAGAAGATTGGGAAAACGTCACCTGGTCTGACAAGTCTCAATTTCTGCTGCGACATTCGGATGGTTGAGTCAACAGCATGAAAGCAGGGGTCCATCTTGCCGTGTATCACCAGTTCAGGCTGGTGCTGGGGGTGGTGTAATGGTGTCTGTGATATTTTCTTGGCACGCTTTGGGCCCCTTAGTAGAAACTGGGCATCATTTAAATGCCACAGCCTACCTGAGTATTGTTGCTGACCGCATGTCCATCCCTTCATGATGATTTTCTGATGGCTCCTTCCTTCAGGATAACACGCCATGTCACAATGCTCCAGTCATCTCAGACTGGTTGTTTGAACCTGACGATGAGATCACTGGACTCCAATGGCCTCCACAGCCACCAGATCTCAATCCAGTCGAGCACCTTTGGGATGTGCTGGAATGGGAGATTCGCATCACGGATGTGCAGCCGATAAATCTGCAGCTACTGCGTGATGCTGTCATGTCAATATGGAGCAGAATCCCTGAGGAATGTTTCCAGCATCTTTGGACTCACTGCCATGAAGAATTACAGCAGTTCTGAAGGTAAAAGGGGGTCCAACCCAGTAATAGCAAAGTGTACCTAATAAAGTGGCCGGCGAGTGTATATTGTAATGGACAACACACATGGGCTGGCATCAACTGGTGGGATTCCTCTCTGTTCCCTTAACTGGCCAGGAGGCCAATGCAATGGAAAGATCATGGGAGGCTCCATATCAAGGGCTACATGCTACCCTGACCCACTAGATGGCAGCATCCCTGGGCTTCGGTAGCCAATTCAACCACCGCAGGGAATGCTGGGAACTGTAGTCCAGTGGGACAACCCTGTTGGGTTCTATGGAGGCTGCTAGTGGGAGCTGCTTGTATTCACAGTCCCTACTTTCATTGATTTCTGTTTAACCCAAACTGGAGCAACAATTCATCATTCAGCACAACAATGACCCGAAGCATACAGCCAGGACAATGCAGAAGTGGCATCATGACAATTCTGTAAGGGTCCTTCAGTGGCTCAGACTTATAGAAAAAGTGTGGGGGGACCTGAAGATGGCAGTTGGCAGACGCTTCCCATCCAGTCTAACAGAACTTGAGAGGATCCGCAGAGAAGAAAGGGATAAGCTGTCCAAATCCAGGTGTGCAAAGCTTATAGAGCCTTCCATGCTGGCAAAGGAGCTTCTACAAAGTCATGAATTCAGGGTCTGGATACTGATATGAGAGGGATTTCAGTTTTTGGTTTTTTAATAAATCTGCAAACATTTCTCATTATGGGTTACTGAGTGCAGATGGATGGGCAAAAATGACACATTTCTCCATTTCAAATTAAAGCTCCAATACAATAAAGTGTGAAAACTTCCTGATCCCACTGTAAACAGGTCAATCCCGTCACGGCCGCATTCTTCCATTTGGACTCCCGTCCCAATTCCTCAGCTTTCCTGTTTCTTCATGTTGCCACTTCAGATGAACTGTCTTGTCTTCCGCTGTATATTCATATCAGTGAGCTGCTGCATGAGGACAAATCATACGTTACAGCCATCCATGGCAGCCAAACTATTGTCAGTGTGAATTAGCCAGCCAGCTAGTAGGCCATCGCTTTGTTCATTTTCTCCATGAAGAAGACACCCAGTGAACTTGTTACTGCAAATCTGTGATCGCCGCCTGCTTCAAAAGGACAACAACTCTCAAAAACTGGACAGTCGGAGAGACTCCCGACTGGAGAGGCTGGAGCCGTGACACTTTCTACAGTCCTGGCCACCTTCACTTTATGTATTGTCACCACCAGCCCCTAGAGGGCTCTATTTCCCTTGAGCTTCATACCATCCTGGCACATCTGGAAAATACGCCGGAGTTCCGTTTACAGACCTCCCGCTTGTTATGACTGGGCGTCCCAAATAGCACTTCCAAAAATAGCCACTAGAGGGGGAAATCCCATCAAAAACCCCAGCTATTTATAAAAAGTGCCATGTAGAATCTTAATGAAATAAAAGATTTATTCTTTCTAAAAATGCTCTTCAATAACAATGAAGCACAAACACAGCAGGTATGTCCCCAAAACAACAAGACAACCCAATGCAGAAAGCCAAAATAAAGTCAAAAACCGACAAATCACAGAAGATCACAGTAACTCACCATCTCACTAGCGCTTTACAGATGAACTGCCTCACCTTTATGGGGCTGAGGGTGGGCGGTCCCTGCAGGTGATGGGCAGTTGGCCCCACCCACAAAACACAAGGCGTCACAAATAAAGCAAATAATTCATAAAAATACCATTAGCATAAATAGGTAGTTTATGCACAAAGAAACCATAAGACCCCAAACTAATGCAATGCAGAAGTATTATCAAATGTCATAATCCTCAATACTGCGGTGCGCTGGCGCCCTGCCCGGGGTTTGTTTCCTGCCTTGCGCCCTGTGTTGGCTGGGATTGGCTCCAGCAGACCCCCATTACCATATAATTAGGATATAGCGGGTTGGATAATAGATGGATTGATGGATAACCCACAATATTAACATAAACCTAACAATCCAACACGAACAAAGGGGACAAAAAACAAAGAGCCAAGTGACCACGTTTTTGACTCTTCTTGCCTGTCACTTATTTAACGTGGAACGTTTTGTCTGTTTATTTTGACTCTTCACGTCCAGGGCTTTGGCGTTTGGTCTCATTTTTGTCTTTCTGGTGTCACTTTCCTTACACTGTGGATTTTTCCTCTGCCTTGTCATCGTGTGGCAGCACATTCAAGTGACACACAAGAGAGGCATTCGGCTAGTCCTCGGAAATTCTGACGGCTCTGGCTGTCACCAGTTCACGGGCGATGTCACCGATGTGATCAGATCTGTCGACAGGTGTGACACCATGGTCCTAACCCTCATGACGCGTCACCTCACCTGACCTGCGCTTGTCGTTCGTGTTGTGGATTATTCATTGCTGTGGAAGACGCAGATTGTGGAAGTGCTGGCTGGGAAAGGCGCTATATAAAAAGAGACATCAGTTTTGTATTCTAAAGCTGTGTGCGTCTGTGTAGGCCAATGAAGAAATGGGCATCTTCTGTGGTGGGGGTGCAGGATTATAAAGGGCGCTATAAAGGGCACAGGACAGCACATGCCCAAACGCTGCCAAGGGGATTCACCCTTGACTCAGGAGTCCGTAAAGCTCTTTCAAAGACTGCCCTCTAGTGGTTATACCATCAAAACCCCGACTAGATACAAAAAAGGACCTAAATAAAAGACTGATTTTAATAAATGGCTCTGCAATACACGAAGGTCCAAACAGCAAACAAAGTCCCCAAAAAGAATCCAAAGGCGAAGTCAAAAGCAGAGCACGGGTTCAAAAACTCCACACAACAACAGCAAAGGCAGAGTTCAACACAAGCAAACACACGAAATGAACCGCCAGGAACTAGCGACTGGCCACTGCCATATAAAGGGTGGAGGGGGCAGTGCCTAGTGATGATTGGCAGGTGACCCCGCCCCCTGTGGGAACCACCCACAAAACACAGGGGACACAATTATGGCAAATAAAGACAAAGAAAAATGCACGTAATAAAGAAAAGAAAATGGCATTAAATTAGAACCCCAGCCAGGGAGGCGGGGAATACTGGTGGAAATAAAAGACTTTTGACGTTTATTTTTATATTCACTTTATTTCTTTGTTGAATAAATTAAATGCACCACTGTAGGATTGCGGCCCATCACTTTCAAATTTGATCAGATGTATTTTTGTCACATCATTAGATTTGTTAATATCAAATTAAGTTTATGTGTTTTTATTCTTGTTTTTGTCATCTTTGAATATTTTTTTATATACGTATATTTATTCTCCTATGTTTGAGATGATGTACTGTCTTAATTTCAATAGGCTTTGTAGGTGGTGCCTTGGGAGGTGGAGTCACTCTGACATCACCACCACTGGCCCCACCCCCTGACTTATTTAAGCCCAGGAGCTCAGGCTGTGATTCCCCAACAGAGCCCAGAAATGACACTTGAGGAAAAGTCCCATTTCACTGAAGTTCAAAGTATGTCGGTGCCCGATGGCCTAAAGGACCCAAATGCACCCCCCCTGTACTCCTCCCTTTGGATTCACAGCGGACGGCCATTAAGCTCACTGAGCTGAAAATCTCTTCAGGATCAAGTGAAGGTCTCATCCACCGCCAAATGAGTGACTTTACGAGATGTTTAATTCAGCTTTGGTGTGATTCGCAATCGAAAATTGAATGTAAATCAAGGCAGCGGACGTTCTGCAGCAGTTATCAAACGCGCTGGGAAAGTGGAGCTGATTATCCCCCACAGAGGATGACCTTTCAAGCCACCATTTCTTAGGGGAAAAAAAAAGAAAAGAAAACAGCCACGTCAGCAGAAAACTGCAACATCTATCTTGTGAGAGCAAGATAACGAGGGGGGGGGGGGGGGCCGGGGGTGGGAGGCCATCCCATCGATCGGAGCTTTGTGCTTGATCAGCTTTCAGTCAAGGCGCACGTTTAGTAGATGAGGATTAAAGCCGACGTGGTGGAGAACCACAAGCTGAATCCTCTGTCTCTCCATAAAAATAAAAAGAGGCAAAGCACAAAGCCCACCAATGCTGGCGTTACAAGAACATGATGATCCACCTGTAAAGCTCATTATAGATACTGTTAATTAGAGTAAGGTGCTATATCAAAGATTATGACTCTCAGGACAAACCTGGCTGATTATTATAACATTCTCCAAACTTCTTAATACAGTTCAAGGCTCACAGGGGATGGAGTCAACTATGACAGCAGTAGGTGCAAAGGCAGGAAATGGTCCGGGGAAAAATGTCAGTCCATCACAGTGCCGACTCAGACAGAAAGACAGATGAACAGAAAGACAGAGTGAAAGGCACCATATAAGATAGATAGATAGATAGATAGATAGATAGATAGATAGATAGATAGA
>JANRMT010062817.1:4799488-4818452 GCA_026402145.1 Polypterus bichir lapradei | reverse complement strand
AGATAGATAGATAGATAGATAGATAGATAGATAGATAGATAGATAGAGTGAAAGGCACTATATAATAGATAGATAGATAGATAGATAGATAGATAGATAGATAGATAGATAGATAGATAGATATGAAAGGCACTATAAAATATATAGATTGTGTAGATTGGCAGTATTCCTCTTAAGCAGACGCTCCAGTCAGTTTTCAGTTTTCATCTCAGTAGCTGTGCCCCCAGTTTAGTTCAGAGGGTCTTTGGTCAGCATCTGTGCCCCTTAGGTGTGTGGGTGGCACTCACCCTGGCCAAATATTTGGGTGGCTCTGGTGTTGGAGTGATTTGGTGCTCTTTAAAGTAGTGTGACTGGAGTCTAAACACACCCACACACACACACACACACACACACACACACACACGCGTCTGTACACACATGTATAATGTACTTCTTTTCACCTGAGCCGCCTCACTCGCTGCATATCCATGAGTTTCTACGGCAGGTGGATTCCTAATTAAGCGCCGTGCTTTTCTATCCATGGGATTATTTGCAGAATTAACTTCACGCCTGGCGGGTACACTAATCATCCTCGGAGAATTCACACTTGGCTACCAATGTCTGCCTCCAGTGCAGTTACACACAGATGTGTTGCCACCCTGGAGTTTTCCCCTTTTGCTGAACTTGTCTTTAGGACTCGGCCTCCATCTCCTCGTTGTTTGAAGGGGGCCGCCGTGTTGGGCGCGCCTGTCTCTTCACGGGCCCCCCCGGACGGGGAGGGGGGGGGGGGTATGGGGGGGGGGCAGTGAATCTGCAATGTGCGATTCCCTCTGGGGGTGAAATCTCATCTGTGTATCCTTAATTGGGTAGTGGGCCACAAGACTGGGCCATATGGTAATGAAAGCCACACGCGTGCTCAGCGCCTCCATAACCAACAGCCCTGATGCCTGCAGGGGGTGAATCCTAATTTGCTTCTTCATGCCTGATTTGGAAATCATCAACTGTGGCCTGTACTGAGGAAATGACACCTGACTCATCAGAGGCTATGTGGGCAAGGAAAATGCACTGCCAGACAAAAGTGGCCCCTGCCCACGGACTTTTGTGTGTATTTATATAAACACACGGTGCCACAGTGATTGGCGTTGCAGAATGACGGACTGAGTGCCTTTACTTCATGCGTTGTGCCCAGGGGTTTTCTGTGCAGAGGTTTCTTATTGGCTCCTCTATTCCCAAAGATGTAAGAGGGCAAACCAATCCAGTCATTGTGGGCGGGTCTCTGGAGAGCATGGCCGGCCAATCAGATAAGCTAGGCCTGCCCATGAAGGATAAAAAAATGCTCTTTGGGTGCAGATAAACTTGCAGGGCAGACTGGCACTACCCATTTTGCTCTGCTTTGGCACACAAGACTTTGCTAAAAAGCAAACTGCCAGGCCCACCTAATTAAAGCTCGAGTGTCACTCCTCCTCACCAGGACTCTTTGGAGTGACAGCTCTGGTCCATGCAATGTCTGTGACACCCATAAAGATGACTCCTCGATGGACCATCTGAACACTTGGAGTGAGCAGAGAGCCACGACTCAACGACTGGCAACCCTGATGGACAAAACTTTGCAGCAATTGACAGACCTAAAGCTGGGATTGTGTGCACCCAAGAAACCAACAGCGAAACGTCCACTCCGCTCTTTAAGAAACACCACAAAGTCCCGATCCGCGCTCCCTCCTCATGCACTGTGCTCTCAACCTGCCAGAAAGTTCTGCTCCATAGCCGGGACCCCACTGCCTCGGGTGTGGACAAAAAAATAATGGCCCCCCCCCCCCACCGGCCCCCTAATGGACGGCAGCCTGGAGGACTCGTCTGCATTGGAGTTGGAGGAGGGCGAGAGTGAGGGTCAGGTCAACACCCGCAAAGACCCTCCAGAGGAACATGCGGTCACCGTTCACTTGATAGGTGGTCCGACAAAAAACACATTCATAAAAGATAAACAGGAAATGAACAGCAAAATAAACCAAATAAATATGCGTCAAACAAAGACATCATTACTGGCTGGCAAGGGTGCAGTTGTACATTTATTACAATTAAACTAAATTAAAGATCAGCGTGACGTCACAACTCTGTGCAGCTCTGCCTTCCCTAATTGGTTCAAGTTTCTATGGTGGTCCTGTAGAATTTGTTTAAATCAGAAACTCACATTCACTCACTCATTCATTCACCTTTTCATTGTCAAGATCTGAAACTCATTAGTGTACATTATCATCGATTGATTCTTTTCATACAACTCATTCACTCATTTGTTTTTATATCTCTTACTCATTCACTCATTTGTGCACCTTTTCATTCACTTATGTATCCATCATCATAAACTCTTTAATTTACATCTTCATTGATTCTTCTCAATATCATTCATTCATGTATGTCCTAATCTGTCATTCATTTAATTTATAAGTTTGTAACTAATTTATGTATTCATTAATTCATTCGTTCATTCATATTCTTGCTCAGTTTTTCATTCATTCATTCATTCATTCATTCAATTTCTAAGTTTGTCATTATTTAATTTACATATTCATTCATTCATTCACTTTTTATTCATTCATTCATTTTTATTCATTTTCATATCCCTTATTCCTTCATACATTTAATTTGAATTAATTTATTTCTTCACCCAACCATTCATATTCAACTCTTGCATTAATTAATTTATTTATTTATTTATTTACTTTCAAGTCTATAACCTATTAACTCCTGAATTCATTCATCCATCCATCCATTATCCAACCCGCTATATCCTAACTACAGGGTCACGGGGGTCTACAAGAGCCAATCCCAGCCAACACAGGAAACAAACCCCGGGCAGGGCGCCAGCCCACCGCAGGGCACACACACACACACTAGGGACAATTTAGGATCGCCAATGCACCTAACCTGCATGTCTTTGGACTGTGGGAGGAAACCCACGCAGACACGAGGAGAACATGCAAACTCCATGGAGGGAGGAATTGGGAAGTGAATCCAGGTCTCCATACTGCAAGGCAGCAGCGCTACTCACTGCGCCACCATGCCGCCCTGAATTCATTCACTTACTTTTAATTTATTCACTCACTTTTAAATCCATCCATTCATTAATTCATTCATTTGATTATAGCTGTCATTCATTTATTCACTCATTCATTTTCATATCTGTCACTTTTCCATTTGCTCATTTTTTCATTCATTCATTTATTCATTCACCCTTTCGTTCATTTTCCAAAGTTGTCATTAGCTTATATTTTCATTGATTGATTCTCTTTAATATCAGTCATGTGTTCATTCTTTTATTTTCATACCTGTCACTCTTTCATGCACTCATTCATTCATTCATTCATTTTCCAGACCTGTTGCCTTTCCAGCCTTGGCTCCCATCCCCGCTGTTTATCATCTCCCCACTGTGTACCACAGAGAAATATTTGTGTGTAGTCAGTCAAACCGTGAAAGTGACAGCATCTCCGAAGTGACGAATGCCTGCCTACCCGCCTGCCCGCCCGTCTGTCTGCCTGCCTGCCACGTCTCCATCAAGCTGAAGAGCAGCTTTCACACTTCACAGCTAAAAGAGGACGCGCTGCCAAATTTTGCTCACCCTGGATGACAAGAGTGGGAGAGACGCCCTGGCAGCCGACGAGTGCCAGGGAAGCCGAGTTGTTCGCTGCCTGACTGAAGCCTTCTTTCCGTTTCAGAGGCTTTGGCTTCTTACTTAAGTCTTATGTGAGATGGCCACGCCCACCTGAAGTGATCCAGGGGTTTGGGGGGGCGGAGCCTATCCGAGCAGCATTGTGTGTGCAATTATTAAAATAAAGGAGCCACTTTCTAATCACGAGACCCATATGCTGCTAAGGAAGGTGTGCAGGAGGTGCCATGTAGGTACCCGCTCCTGCTACTGGCGCTCTGTCAGACTGGCTCACTTCAATACAGGAAAGGCCAGAGGTGATCAGTGAAATAAACACCTGGGCTAGAATGAAGGCAAGCAGCAGAATACCTGACTGCCAGCCTGGGCTTAGCGAATGCCTGCTGAGGTGCCCACTGTATGTGCCCACATGGAAAAGCTCCCCATCACTACATCGTAGGGGGAGAGGAGACCATTCAGTCCATTTGTCGCTCACTTGTTTGTTTAGCTCCTAGCTAAGCCGTCCCAGCATCTCATCCAGACCCTTCTTAAAGGATGTCGAGGTTTCTGCTTCAACTCCATGACTCGCTAGTTTGTTCCCGACTGCCGCAACCCTTTGAGTACAGAAGTACCTTATGGCTTCAGTCCTAAATGTTCTGCCTCGAGTACGTGATGCGCTGTTTAGTTGAAAGAATCCTGCTAGATGATGATAATAATAATAATAATAATAATAATAATCCAACCCGCTATATCCTAACTACAGGGTCACGGAGGTCTGCTGGAGCCAATCCCAGCCAACACAAGGCGCAAGGCAGGAAACAAACCCCGGGCAGGGCGCCAGCCCACCGCAGTATTGAGGATTATGACATTTGATAATAATTATGCATTTCATTAGTTTGGGGTCTTATGGTTTCTTTGTGCATAAACTACCTATTTATGCTAATGGTACTTTTGTTAATTATTTGCTTTATTTGTGACGCCTTGTGTTTTGTGGGCGGGGCCAACTGCCCATCACCTGCAGGGACCGCCCACCCTCAGCCCCGTAAAGGTGAGGCAGTTCATCTGTAAAGCGCTAGGGAGATGGTGAGTTACTGTGATCTTCTGTGATTTGTCGGGTTTTGGTTTTTCTGCATTGGGTTGGCTTGTTGTTTTGGGGACACCCTGCTGTGTTTGTCCTCCACAGTGCACCATTGTTATTGAAGAGCATTTTTAGAAAGAATAAATCTTTTATTTCAGGACACACACACACACATACCAAGCACACACTCGGGACAATTTAGGATCGCCAATGCACCTAACCTGCATGTCTTTGGACTGTGGGAGGAAACCCACGCAGACACGGGGAGAACAAACTCCATGCAGGGTGGACCCAGGAAGCGAACCCGGGTCTCCAAAGTGCGAGGCAGCAGTGCTACCATTGTGCTGCCCCTAATAATAATAATAATACATTTTATTTATACAGTGATCCCTCGCTATATCACGCTTTGCGGCTTCACTGTATCGCGATTTTTTTCTCATACACGCTTACGTCACTACGCATGCGCTTTCTGAGAACTTTTATCTAAGCCCTACGATGGCTCCTAAACGTGCTGCTTTTTCTAAGCCTTCTGACAATAAAACTAAGCGCCGGAGGAAGATGCTTACTATCCAGGAGAAGGTGAAACTCTTGGATATGATTAAAGATGGCAATATCCTACAAAAGCCTCCTCACGCATATGAAAAGACAGCGCCAGCAACTGCCTATCAAGATGTTCTTCAGCCGCGCACCCAGATACCCACTGCCTACTCTTATGGCGCTTTTCCACTGCATAGTACGGCCCAGCACGGTTCAGTACAGCTCACCTTGGTTCGGCTCGGTTTGCGTTTCGACTGCAGTTTGGTACCGCTTTAGAGTGGGCGGGATTATTCACGTGTCGTTATAGTTGCGCCGCCTCTACTGCCGTGGCATCATCGTAAACGCGCCACAAACAAACACACAACAATGGAGCATATCGACGGAATGGTGTTCTTCATTCTCGGCATGTGGATGTTTTTAACAGCAAGACGAAGGAGTTTGTTTCAAAAGAGGCTGATGGCAGCCAAAGAAAACACAGCTAAAAAAAACAAGAGAGTTTTGGAGCTTTTACAACAACACGCAGACAACGGCAACACTTTAGCTCGACGACGCGCAAGGGTAAGCATCTAAAAAAAGCACATCACTAGCTAACTTTTATCACTGTTGCAAAGCATAAAATGAACTTAACTGCCAGTGTAACATTAAAATGCTTCGCTGGCTGTGCTAAAAATCTAGCGGGTCTGTTGTGTCTCGTGTCGCAAGTTCAGTGATGCAGTAATGACGATTTTCTCCGGCCAATCAGTGACCAGCAGAGTTTACACGTCACGTTTTGGTAACGGTTCGGCGCGCTTGGAACCTCGGCTGAGGTGGTACTAAAAAAAGGACCAGGTACTGTTCCCAGTGGAAAACCCCCCAAAAGTGAGCTGAACTGAACCGTGTCGTGCCGTACTATGCAGTGGAAAAGCGCCATCAGCGGAAGAAGACAACGACACACCTGCTGAAGATACTGCACCACCTCTGAAGACTCTCCTCGTGAGGTCGTGCCTCATGTCGTGTGTGTAAGAACCAAGGTTATTATAGTTTTGCCTTTTTATATTAGTTTTTATTTCTATATTTTTTCTGACCTTACTTGGAAATTCAGTTTAGTTTTAGTTTTCCTTCATTGTGTATTTTTAGTTTTAGTTTAGTTTTTATTTCACAAAGGTATTTCTATTTTATTTTTATATATATTAGTTTCAGTTTTAGTTTTAGTAATTATGGCATGGAGCTCTTACGGAGTTACTTTTGTGTCACAATCAGATAGAACTGCACACTTAACAGATTTGGATATGAGTTTAATGTTAGTGGAAGCTTACTACACTGCCTAGTTTACTATCTGGTTTTGTTTTTGTCTAATAAACACAAACATAATCTAAACTAGACACTGAATATGAACAATTTTACACAACTTTATAATTTGTAAAATATTTTCTCATGAAAATCATAAGGGCTTAGGAAGAACAGGACTCTTAGGCTTGAGTCAGTGTGCAGAACGCACCTCGCTGTATTGAGGGAAACAAAGAACAACAAGCATGTAGTGTCAAGGTTAGGGGTGGCGAGTCTTGAATAGCCCACCATAAGAACAGTAAACCCATAATGAGCAGAGCAGGAGCAGGAAATAAGAGTACGGGCAGGCACAAAACGACAGAGACAGCATCTGAGATTAAGAACAAATATACGTTATCTAAACCTGTTTATCCAGAGTAGGATTGCAAAACTTACAAGGGTTAAAGACTAACGGCAAGAATATTCATTCAAAAACTAAAACTAAAAATATTTTAGTAAATTATTATTTTATTTCAGTTAGTCTTTCCAGCTACTTTAATAGTTTCGTTTAGTTTTAGTTTTTAAATTTGGCTTTGTTAATTATTTTATTTCAGTTTACGAAAATGTTTTTTTAATAATAGTTTCAGTTTTGATTTTAGTTTTAGTTAACTATAATAACCTTGGTAAGAACTGTGTGTGTTTGTGTGCAATTAAATGTACAGTACAATAATCTACTATATTAAAAATTTTAAAAACTTTCTGCTGTTATGCACCTAAAATTTGGAATAGCCTGCCAATAGGAATTCGCCAGGCTAATACAGTAGAGCACTGCTGAAAACACATTACTTTAACATGGCCTTCTCATAACTTCACTTTAACGTAATACTGATACTCTGTATGTTCAATTCATCATAATAACTATTCACAGTGGCTCCAAAATCCATACTGACCCCTACTCTCTCTTCTGTTTCTTTTTCCGGTTTCTTTGTGGTGGCGGCCTGCGCCACCACCACCTACCCAAAGCATCATGATGCACCAACATTGATGGACTGAAAGCCAGAAGTCCACGTGATCATCATCATCAGGTCCTTCCATGAGTACCCTAAATACAAAGAGGACTGTTTGATTTATGTTAGGTAGATTGTCCAGAGGGGACTGGGTGGTCTCTTGGTCTGGAACCCCTACAGATTTTATTTTTTTTTCTCCAGCTCTTGGAGTTTTTTTTTTGTTTTTTCCGTCCACCCTGGCCATCGGACCTTACTTATTCTATGTTAATTAATGTTGACTTATGTTTATTTTTTATTGTGTCTTTTATTTTTCTATTCATTTTGTAAAGCACTTTGAGCTACATTTTTTTGTATGAAAATGTGCTATATAAATAAATGTTGATTGATTGATTGATTGATATAAAAGCGGTCGGGATTGTCCTTCCGTCCCGTGAGTGCTACGCAGGCGCTGAGTTTCACACACGCCCTGTCCATTTTGCAATGCACGATGGGATTTGTAGTTTCGTTTTTCCAGGTAAAAGATGATTTTCTACTCCAGACTGTGCGATATCTTCTTCTTCTTTCTTACTATATAAAAGCGGTCGGGATTGTCCTTCCGCCCCGTGAGTGGAAAGCGTAGCGGTATTCCGCTTATCACAGACTTACTCCTTGCAGCTTGTGGTACGAAGCGACGCGATGTGAGCAGAGTTCTGGTGCTCCCATCATTCCCTTGCTTTTGTGCGCGATGCGCTGGAAAAATAGACAAAATTATGTCTCTGGAAATAATTAATGTTGATGGAGTACAAATGCCTCACCGCATAGTAGATATCAGGGGAGATGGTGCTTGCTTATTCTCATCTATAGCTTATTTAGTGCATGAAACTCCGTCTTTAGCGGTACAGATTTGGGCTCACATTGTACAACTTTGGACAGGCACTTGAGGGGATAAAAAAAAAACGTAGGTTTTCGGGAGATGTTATGAATGGGGACTTTGATGTTCTCATTCCCTACACTTACATGCCTGATGTACACATGGAGAGCACACAAATTGAGGATAAAAGTCGGTCGCCTTAAAAGGCGAGTGCGCCTAGTAATATGATATTTGTAACGTCTAATATGTCTTATTTTCTCTTATTTTGTCTAATATATTGGGTAATACGAGTGTAATGGTGACTAAAGGGTGTTATTTCATTCCTAGAGGGCTCTAATAATGTTAAAAAACGTATTTAGAAGGTCGTAAACAGGTTTTCTATACTCTAACTGCGAAAATATTCGATTTATAAATAAAGAATCCTACTTCGCGAAAATTCATTTATCACGGTAGAGTCTGGAACGGATTAACCGTGATAAACGAGGGTTCACTGTATAGCATCTTTCCCATGCTCAAGATCATGGATCTCCACGGACTTTGAGAAGACCTGGATGAGGTCCTCATGCCGTCTCCTCTGCTTGAGACTCAACAGTTTGAATTCTCTGAATGTGTCACCCGAATATGTCCCCGTGTCTCTGTCCAACTGCTACATCCAAAAGTTCATCTACGGACTTTGAACAACAGCCAAGAATCACTTTTGGAGGAATCCCAGCAACTGCTTCCGGACTCAGAAAGGTCCTGTGGAGATAACAGACTTCCTCCTACGGGCCACCCACCCTGCAGGTAGAATTTTTTTTTTTTTTTTTATTTTATTATACTTTATTAATCCCGAAGGAAATTACTTGGTTTTTCGCATACCCCTTGGGGTCAGAGCGCAGGGTCAGCCATCGTACAGCGAGCGCCCCTGGAGCAATTGAAGGTTAAGGGCCTTGCTGAAGGGCCCAGCAGAGTAGTATCTCTTTTGGCAGTGATGGGGATTTGAACCGGCAGCCTTCGGGATACTCCGCCTCCATTTTACTTGTAGGAAGAAGTCAATTTTATTTGCACAATCCTTGGGTTCCAACATAAGTAAATAGATTTACAATAAATCCTTGCAGTCTGCCATTTCTGTTGCTGTGGATTTGCTTCTCTGTTATTATAACAATGTACTCCACTTCATGACACCCACGTTCAATAGATGGTGTCCTCGCTGCCGGCCAGGAGATGGGTCAGGGATGGACATCAGGCGGTTTATATTCATGGCCATGCAGAGCAGAGAAAAACAATTGCAAGAGGCAAGAGCGACACGTGGCATTGAGCAGTACTTTCATTAGGAATTTAACCCCAGACGGTAAATATTAATAAAAACTGCTGATCCAATAACAGAACAAACCTGAGCAAAAATTAAAAAAATAAAATCATAAAACCCAAGCAATACGTACAGAACTGATCCAAAACTTACAACACTCAGTGATGCTCTGCCAGGCCTTTAACTCTCCGCCTGAATAAAGAGGCTGTGGGCGGTCCCTTTAGCAGTGATGTCACAGTGGCCACGCCCATTTTGGTTCCACCCACTGAACACCAGAGAAGTAGCAAAGAGACATAAATTCAAACACAGAACTGAAACAAAATTGTTGTTAAGCAAACACATTTAGACGAGATATGAAAATTATAATCGATGACAATATGCACAAAGCAAAAAAGTGATATTGCAGGATGCCAGGGGGCATCGCAACAGAGGTTGCCATCTGCCTGATTCTGCACTTTGTATTTTTTTTCAGTAATGTTGCTTGAGATTTATGTTTCATTTTGCCATCTGCTTTCAAGCAAACACTCGGATCACAAACACGTTCAAAAGAAATGAGAGACAAAGCTGGAAAGTCTCAACCTGAGAAGCCCCTGACCTGCGCTGAGCTGCTGCTTGTATTTAATTTAAGATTTTTTTTCCCCTCCGCTGATGCCCGCCCGGCGGCGTCCCCCCTTCCACTCCCCTTCTTTCTCATCGTGCAAATCACAGAGATAATAAAACGAGATGCAGCAGAGCGAAAAATGACTCCGGCGAGGTAATTGCGTTAAGTTTTGGGGTCGCTCCTATTACTGCCCTCCAAATGCAATTTTGTGGCTGCAGCAATTAGCGTTAAGAAAACAAAACTGGCAGGAAGCATCCTGAGTGGCAATCTCGGGTGAGACAGTCTGGCATGCGGGGAGCGCCAGTCAGGCTCACCACTGCCCCGGTCGTCGCCTCTGATTGGATTTTTTTCCCAGCGTTTTGCAACCTTCGGGTTGGAGCCAAGCAGACAGGCTGGCAGACAGAGGAGCGGCACGTCGGCGTGCATTCGGGAAAAGGACATTAAGGGGAAGGATTAGGCCGAGTCGCTCATCATCACGTACAGATGACCTGCCTCGTCAGATTACATTCGTTTGCTGAGCTGGTTTAATCCAAAGTGACTTACAGCTGGCACAGATCTGGTAAGTAAGCGAACCCTTTGGAATCTCCTAGATTTACTAATAAATCCTAAGTCACAACCCGACTGACCTAACGACACACAAACAGCTGGAGTGTCTTTAGCGGGCCACCAGGAGGGACAAAGCAAGTGACCCTCCGAGTCAACGACTTCTCCAAAAGCTCTACCGGGATAAGGGGCTTCAGTGACGGCCATGAGATCGGAATTGTGGGATGCACGGATGTCTCAGCCCTTTCAAATGAAGACACACCGAGCCTGTCCTCCTCCTTCTCCTCCTCATCCTCACATCTCCCCTGCTCCCCGTTCGTCAAACGGATACTTTAACTGAGTTATCCTTTATTGGCTGAGGTATCAGTTTGGTAACACAACTGAGGTCTGAAAGGCGATTTCGATACAAAAGTCACATTTTTAGTGCTGACCCAACACAAGAGGACGTAAAGCTTGGGAAAGAATTCCACACGACGCAGAGGAAGGTTTGGGCACGGATGCCCGTATACTTGAGATAGGCGGCCAAAACAGAAGATTGTGGTTAGAAATGGTGACAGACTTCAGTCCGACACCGAACACTACAGACAGGCAAATGTGGCGGCTTTAAATCCGGGCAGAGGAAGTGACGTCATTGGAACCGGAAACCGAAAGTGACATCATTAAGCCCAGAAACTGGAAGTGACATCATCGGGCCTGGATACTAGAAGTGATGTCATCAGGACTGAAAACTGGAAGTGACGTCATTAGGCCCATAAACTGGAAGTGACATCATTAGGCCCTGAAACTGGAAAGTGACGTTATTGGGACCAGAACTAGAAGTGACATCATTGGGCCCAGAAACTGGAAGTGACATCATTGGGCCTGGAAACTGGATGTGATGTCATCAGGACTGAAAACTGGAAGTGACATCATCAGGACCAGCACTGGAAGAGCTGTCATCAGGCCCTGAAACTGGAAAGTGACGTTATCGGGACCAGAACTAGAAGTGACATCATCAGGCCCTGAAACTGGAAAGTGACGTTATCGGGACCAGAACTAGAAGTGACATCATTGGGCCCTGAAACTGGAAGTGACGTCATCGGGACTAGAACCGAAAGTGACATCATTAGGCCCAGAAACTGGAAGTGACATCATTGGGCCTGGAAACTGGATGTGATGTCATCAGGACTGAAAACTGGAAAGTGACGTTATCGGGACCAGAACTAGAAGTGACATCATTGGGCCCTGAAACTGGAAAGTGACATCATCGGGACCGGAACTAGAAGTTATGTAATGGGGCCTGGAAACTGGAAGTGATGTCATCGGAACCAGAAACAGAAGTGACGTCATCAAGTCCAGGTGAAATCTCCCGTGGTTGGTCTACCGATGAAAAACAGGAAGGTTCTGTGCACGCTGCCACTCCCTGGCCTGACACGGAATTATCCCTTTGTGAACCCTTCAGCTGCCTCCCATGTGCTCGTGTGTGACAAGTATGGTGGACGGCCGAGTCGCCCATGTGATGGAAGGACCAGGGAAGAGGGTATATTTGGGGCAATACCTCCCCTGGAAAATGAAAGGGCAACCCCCCTGAATTTCATTGGGGGCCAGGGGCTTTCCGCTTTGGAAGCTCAACACAGCTCGGGCCCGTTGCCACCGCCAGGGGGTGCTTGGACAGTTCCAGGGACCACACCCAGAAGTGCTGCCGGAAGAGGATCCGGGAACACCTGGAGTACTTCCGGGGGTCCTTCCAGCACTTGCGCCACACTCGTCAGAAGGTCAGACTGGGTGGACTAATAAGGGAGGTGCCTTCACTCCGTTCATGGAGCCAGAGTCGGGTGGAAGGGAGACGAAGCTTAGGTGGAGGAGTGGAGACGGAAAAAATGAGAAAGAGAGAGAAGAAGGAAGAAGAAAACTGAGCAGTGTTAAGTGCGGTGTATTGTGTACTGTACTTGGAAGTGGGGAGCTGGGAAAATCAAAAGGTGGTGTGCTCTGTGTGTCTCTGTGCCTGTCTGTGTCTGTCTGTGTCCGGGTTCTGGGAGCCCCCATTATATTCCACACAACCTTCAGCCATCGAGTCCCACCTTCTGAAAGTAGAAGCTCCAGGAATCAGAGGTGACCAACAAAAACAAAAACTCAAATTGGTTAACCGGCAGGAGACAAAAAGGACAGAGAAGGGGAGAATGGAGTGGGGTCATCAGAGGAGACCCTCAGGGGTCTGTCCTCGGTCTGTTCCTTGTTCTGATTTTTATTAATGACGCTGATTCCGGTGCAGATAATTCACTTGTCAAATCTGCAGAAGACATGAAAACTGGAGGGACGGCAGACACTGAGGTGGCAGCAAAAAGAATTTTTAGAGACCTGGAGGGGCTTCAGAACGAGGTGAACACTCAGAAAATGGAGATTAATGTAGAAAAGTGCAAAGTGCCACACGGTGGGCTTAAAGGAACATCAATGACACTGAGCTACGGGAAGAGACCCCTGAAAAGGATTTAGGGGGTTTGTGTCGAGACAACATTTTCATCGACTAACACAGAAGCAATTTGAAAGACAAATAAAATGTTAGCTTATATCATAAAAACTCTTGGGGACCATACACTCAAACTAAAAAACGCACTGGCGAGACCACCGCTGGAGTCCGGTGTGCAGTTCTGGTCACCACAATACAAGAAAGGCAGAGCAGCACTTGAAATCTGTGCAGAGGAGAACAAACAAGTGCATCTCAGAGCTCGAGGACACGTCCTGCTGTGTGACAAACTCAGGGAATTAAACCCGTTTAGTCTGAGCAGACGAGACCACCTCCAGATCTTCACTGAAAAAAAAAAGTCAGTAAATTTAATGGTAAAAATACTGTGAATGGTGAAAGTAAAATACCCTTTCTGAGAAAAAGGAAAGTTGCGTTATGTTCTGCTGAAAATTGACTGTACAGGGTGGTCCAGATCTATTTATGCAGGTCCAGATCGTCTGGATGACTTTGATTTATGCAAGGACGATTCCAGTTCGGCGCAAAGATGATTCTTCATGTCATCAGTTTGCACGCTTCTCGATGGTCTGGGATTTTTTGGGTGATTTTCTATGTAATAAACTTAATAAGTTATAGCATAATGAAAATTGCATAATTAGATCTGGACCACCCTATATATCCAAAAACCAGGGGTCACTAACTCCAGTCCTGCAGGTTTTCATTCTAACCGTTCTCTTAATGAGTCACCTGTTTTTGCTGCCAATTAACTTCTCTTGAATTCATTTTAATTGACCTGCTTTTTAGACTCAGACCTCTTAATTGTTTCTTTTTCCTTAATTAGCAGCCAAACAATAATGAGACACAAAATGAGCCAAAACAACTGAAACTAAGAATGACAAATGCATTGCATGTGTCTCTGTTACAAGCCATTTGGCATGGGAGTCCAAAAAGTAGTGCAGTGGTTCTTAACCTGTGGGGCGGGCCCCCCTAGGGGGGCGCGAAGTAACAAAAAGGGGGGCGCGAAGATGTGAAAAAAAGAAAACAAGAATCAAAACTATGAAAAATACATCTATTGAAACCAAAACAAATGAACTTAAACTACATTCTGATACTAGAACAATAAATATAGAGTTAGATAAATGTCGATAAAAGTTAGGTATAATAAAATATGCATCTACATTTCAAAAAAAGGGGGGTGTGATTAAAACTGTTATGAAAACTCGGGTCGCAAATACTTAAAGGTTGAGAAATGCTGAAGTAGTGTAATTGTTTGTGACGCACCATCTGTTGGAATGACAAATGCAATGCACATGTCTCTGTTATATGCCACTTGGTATAGGATTTGTTAAAGCAGTGCTAATTACTGTGATATGTCATCTGTAAAATCATCTGAAAATAAAGAAAGGTGAAGGTCTCAGGAATGTCGATCTGCTCAGGTCCCCAAAACATTTGAATGGCGCTTTTAGAAATGAGAAAATCAACAATTTCAGAAATGTCTGCTATTGCACCATGAGAGCAGCAACAAGCCACAAAATTAATGAAAGAGTTTAATTAACAACAAGACTCGGCGCCTCTTTAAGCAGCTGGTTGGAGTAAAACTGGTTGGACTTTGAGGCCCTGACTTAGGTGGTCTTCTGTTGGCTCCTTCAATTCACATTTCATTTCTGTTTGGGTGCCATTTAAGGAAAGAGATGAAGTAATTCAGAAGAACGATGAAGACACTCAGGGGAACAATTCAATTAAAATGAATTTACAAGGAGTTAATTAGCAGCACAAACAGGGCACTTATTTAAAGAAAGGGTTAGAATGAAAATCTGCAACCATGGTGGACCTTCAGGACCAGAGTTGGTGACCCCTGTCCTAAACAATATATTTTATTATTGTTTAACAGCCAAGTTCTGTAAAATCAATATTTTTCTACCTTCAAAATATGGTACCCACCGTTTAATTCTACATAAAAAATTGCATTTTAATTATACAGTGTAAAACTGTTAAATAGCAAAGATAAACAACTGTCAACTGTAAAACGGTAACAATGAAGTTACGATATCCGCATAAGGACACGCCCCTTTTATCATCTGGTCCCCGGTGACCCGCCTACTTTTGAACAGCTGGGGAAAAAACTTAAAGATGGCCGACTTCTTTTTCATTGCGTGCTGAAGGTTTTTTGAGGTTACGGAAGATGATTTATAGTGGGCTGTATTCGATAAGCTGGCACACCAGTAGGGCGCCATACACCACAAAACCAAACTTCTCCACATGACAATGGGCTATTAACTTCCTTAAACATTGAATTCTTTTCAATGTATATAATTAAATGATGCATGCTTGTTGTTGGCGGTTGTTACTTTACTGTGTCCTGGCGTTTGATCCCGACAGTATTGTCTAAGGGTTTATTGATTGGCATATTTATTACAGTGCATGGGTTTCAGGTTATGGTTAAATGTTCACTTCTATTAGAATGTGTATTAAAGAATAAAACAGCTATCTCTCTATTGTATAAAAAATATCCTGTGACAAAACAAAACTTTTTGGAAGATTTTTTCAAGTCGCGCAAGTTGAGACTTTGGCCAAGAGATTTTTTTAAGTCCCGCCCTCCTGTCCACCATTTCCGGTTCACGGCCCAAACCCGCCATTCTCTCACCTCTCATTGGTGCCAATGCTTTTGTCAGACACAGTTCCTGCGCTCTCAGCTCTTATAAATTTTAACATTTCCTCAATTTAAGTTCCCAATAAAAGAAGATGTATTATGTCCAAATCTTATTAAAGAATTTCATCCCGAAGAGAAATGAGTACACGGGCAATCCTACGAAGTCAAACAAATTAAAGTGAAAATTTTTGATCGGTTACACGGGAAATTGTTTAAATGCGTATCAATAGACTCTGCTGAAACAGTTGGTGGTGATGGAGCGGAAGATGAAAATATCAACTTACAATATCATGAAGAATATCTACAACCGTTAACACCGTCTGGTCTACCACCACAAAATGACTGTTGACAGAAGGACGTATCGTAATGTTATTGCGTAATTGATGTCTGAGTGATGGGCTATGCAATGGGACAGGATTAGTTGTATTCAAAATCAGTCGAACAATTCTGATGTGTAAAATTTGAACAGGCGACAAGAAAGGTAATGTAGTCCATCTAACATGAGACACCAAAGGAGATCTCGATAAGCCATTCATAATCAAACATTTACAGTTTCCCGTTAGAATTGCTTTTGCTATGACAATTAACAAATGACAGGGACAAACATTTGAAAAAGTCGTTTTATTTAATAAAGAGAAAGAAACGAAATTCACTCACTGCCAGTTATACTTTGCGTTGTCACAATGAAAGTCCAAACATGGAATCAAAATTCAATGCGATATTGACGAAAAGTTAATTCTTAATATTGTATTTACTAAAGTTTTAAAGTAAAAGTGAAAATAATGCATATGTAACGATTCCCATGAAAATAACAATCTCTTAAAATTTTATATCTGGTAAACCAAACCCGGGGTTGGGCGAGCGAAGCCCCCTAGTAAAAAATTAAAATGTAAGTGTCACATTTTTGAAGGGGCGTTTAAGTCGGGGTCTGATTTTCTGATGGATTTTTCAGGTTTCAAGACCCGACTTATATGCGAGTAAATACGGTAAGCCTAATTCAGAATCAAATCACTCTTTCAACAAACCGTAAAAACGTTAGCAGAGTTCAAGCCAAGAATTCGTTACAGCAAGGAAACACACACAGGCTATTTTCCCAGTCTTTGTCCACATCTCAGGTTATCCCATAATGCATGAGCTGTCGCTATGGTGACGTCACGCGCTATACGTCACCAGTCAAATCCTTGTCATCACACCCCGGCTGTCCTGATTGGACCACTCAACCCTAGCGAATTAGGCAGGAGTCCTCCGAAAGGCTCCACAAGACAGGCTGGACCCTTCTCAGTCTGCCTGGTCCAGGCCTCACCCCTAGAGGTCTGACCTCCCAACTCCACTGGGAGGCTTCGGCCTACTTAGGCCCAAGAGGGGCCTTGGTTTTCACAGTTTAAAATGTCTCTTTAATGGCCCCAAAACTTACCAAAAATACACATGAACCCCATTTTGGGAAAGAGACTGGTGGGCAAAAGTGTAAGGATTTGTTTAGGAATAACAAAAAAAGGGCAAAAATTAGGCAAAAAAGGGTTTGTGTAAAACAGAAGGAGCGACCAAGTCCCAAAACACAATCCGACATGACAGGCTCCACAAAAGAGAAGAAGGGATTCAATATCAACACTCGCAAATGCACTCCATGAATTGACAATGGACTACTAAAATACTTAAATATTATACAAGCTACACGTTTTTATTCCAGTTGAAAAGTCTACAAGGCTCAGCACAATCTCACACATTCCGGTATTTCAGAACGCCGGACCCCACACATGGCTAATCTCAGATCTTAGGACCCTGGCTGTCGAATCCACTGAAAATCTGCAACAATTTACTGTCGGAGATGCGGGCGGAAAACGGCAAACAGAGCTTTTTTTCCCCCCCCATAATTTATTTGTAGTACATCTGTTGTAAAAGATTAGGATAAGCAGTGCATCGTTACATCTGTTCACAGCAGCAGACACGGCTCTTGAACTATCAGTGCTAATTATTCACATATAATTAAAAAAAAGAACTTCCTTTGTCTTTGTTTTCTCTTTCTGATGTCCTCTGTTGGGTCTCTGTATGCCCCTGCCACCTGGCCATACCACCCTGCAGCCGCCTCTGATGCCATCAAGGTGGAAAGGCAGCAGCATCGACTGTCCAGGACTTGGTGACACTCAGATATGGGACAGTGGCTGCACATTTGGCTTTAGAACCCCCCTGGAGGTCCGACTTTCTCCAGCATCTCATCAATACAATTTTCATTTTCCCCTCCTCCCTGGCCATCTTATCAAAGCGCATTTAATCATATTGGGCATTGATTTGTGCCACTGTAATCATAAGAGACTTTAAAACTATTTGTGATTTAATTTACACTCACGTCGGTTTGAGATTTGCCTGCTTGTTTTTTCTCATTTTGTCATTTTTCTTTATTATTACATACAGCTACACCTCTGTATGGAAATATGGTACAGAAATAAAAACTGACTTTGATGTTATCTACTGACCTGCCTACCTACCTTACAGTGCTGTTTCTACCTCGCTTTCTATCATATAGCGCCTTTAATATCTGTGGACGAGCTCGTTGGGATGTCACAACTGTTCTAACATCGTACATCAAACTATCATATAGCCCATCCATTATCCAACCCGCTATATCCTAACTACAGGGTCAAGGGGGTCTGCTGGAGCCAATCCCAGCCAACACAGGGCGCAAGGCAGGAAACAAACCCCAGGCAGGGCGCCAGTCCACCGCAGGACACAAACACACACACACCCACACACCAAGCACACACTAGGGACAATTTGGGATCACCAATGCACCTAACCTGCATGTCTTTGGACTGTGGGAGGAAACCAGAGTACCAGGAGGAAACCCATGCGGACACGGGGAGAACATGCAAACTCCATGCAGGGAGGACCTGGGAAGCAAACCCAGGACTATCATATAGTGCCTTTCCCAATTACAAAATGTCTTAAATATTTATCTATCATACAGCACCTTTCCTATCTATCTATCTATCTATCTATCTATCTATCTATCTATCTCTATTATATAGTGCCTTTCATATCTATCTATTTATCTATTATATAGTGCCTTTCATATCTATCTATCTATCTCTATTATATAGTGCCTTTCATATCT
>JANRMT010062817.1:4757313-4773851 GCA_026402145.1 Polypterus bichir lapradei | reverse complement strand
GCAGTGCATTTAATTACTACAAATGTTTGTGATGCACCATCTGTTGGGATGCATTTGTCTCTGTTATATGCCATCTGGTATGGTATTTGTGAAAGAAATGCTAAAGTTTGTGATGCACCATCTGTTGGAATGAAAAACGCAATGTATTTTATAACTACATGTATTTAAAAAAAAAATCCAATAGATGGTGCACTGCAAACGTCATTGCCAAAGATCTCCAACAGAGAGTAACTGCTGGATGGACAGAAATCAGCTTATCCACCTTTATAAAATGACAAGTGTTTGTTTGTATGTCCATCCAGTTGCGATGTCTCTGTTATATGCCATTTGGTACGGTATTTGTAAAAGCAGTGCTAATGTTTGTGATGCACCACTTGTTGCAATGACAAAGGCAACACATTTTATTATTTATATGCTTTTCCAAATTAATTCACCTATTTGGTGCACTGCAAACATCATTGCTGAACATCTCCAATAGAGAGTAACTGCCGGATGGACGCAAATACACTTATCCACCTGAGTAAAATCCACCTTAACAGAAGGACAAGTGTCTGTGAGTGTGTATCTGTGTGTCCATCCAGTTGCTATATCTCTGTTATATGCCATTTGGTATGGTATTTGTAAAAGCAGTGCTAATGTTTGCGATGCACCATCTGTTGGAATGCAAAATGCAATGCATTTTATTACTGCATGTAATTTCAATTTCCACCCTGTTTTATCCAGACCAGGGTCGTGGGGAGGGCTGGAGCCTATCACAGCAAGCATAGGGTGCAACGTAAGAACAAACCTTAGACTGGGTACCAGTCCATCTCAGGGTCATTTTATTAATAAATGAATTACATATTATATTGCAATAAATGGTGCACACTGCAAAAGTTAACGCAGATTACCTCCAACAGAGAGTAACTTCCAGATGGACATAAATCCGCTTTTTCACCCTAGTAAAAGGACACGTGTGTCTGTGTGTCAGTTCCGTTGCTATGTCTCTGTTATATGCCTTTTGGGTATGAATTGGTAAAAGCAGTGCTAATGTTTGTGATGTGCCATCTGTTGGAATGATAAATGTATGACCACCTGCTAAATACATTCCAACAGATGGCGCACTGTTAACACCAAATACAGTATGTTGGGGTCTACTTGACTATTTAGATTTCAACCCGTCTTAGACGAGTAGCACAGCTAGTACATTAAGGATTTCTGTTTTGCCCAGTGCTTAAAGTGGAACCAAATTACTGAAGGTATGTTGATGGTGATAAAATAACATTTGATCAGTTAGCCCCATAGGGTTGTCCCATATAACTTCCAGCTCTGCAATACAGTAACATGCAATCGAAGATCATTGTGGCATGAAACTCTGAATGCAGCTGGTACTGTTTGCCAGTACACATCAGTTACACAAAGAACCACTGCTAGTACTCTTAGTAGAAATAAGATGAGGTGCTGGGCGAGTCCCAGCTCATGTTAAGCACTGGTTTTGTCTGCATATTCAATGCCACAAGAATAATCTCATATACAAACAGAACCCAGTAGTGGATATACAGTAAGTATGAGTAACATGGGGGGCACAGGGTACGTAAACCAAAAAAATAATACGCTTTAGACACTGAGGGGGACTGGCAGGGGCTATCTGCGTTTATGACAGCAAAGCAATACGTACTTTGTAAATTCTATGGTAGGTACACAGAGGGGCACTGGATATGTTGCTGAAGGTGATTGCACTCTCAACATCAAGGTGGGCCAGGAGAGACCAGATGCCCCCCCTTCCTCAGTCTAGGGTGTAGCACAGAACTCTGGGCCTGATGCATTAAGCAGTCTTTGTGGGCCCCTTCCCCTTGAAAACAAAATTTTCATTCCAGACTTCAAGGGGCTGAACCCCCGCCCCCAAATAGGCCCTGGGTAATTATTACCCTTTGTCATTGCACTATGATGCCCTTCTCCCCAGTTGTTTAATAGTACAGACTTCTGCCTATGGACACTGAGGGACACCGTCTAGCCACTCACTTGTGTCTCCAAATGGACTTCTACCCTCCCCAATAATGAAATTGTTCCTTGTCAATCAAAGGTTCTAGGAAGAGCCACATACCCCAGTAAAATACCATTACAGAACCAATATGTTTGCCCGCCCTGGGCCTACACCGGCCTAATGTCTAGCTTGTTTGCTGGGCAGTAAAGTGCCATTCAAGAACCAGGGATTTCCCGGGAATGGATACTCTAAACATTTGGCACCCGGCCTGAATTCTAAAGTTTTACACAGACTTTGTGAACCTCAAAATGTTTGCCAACCCCTGTGTGCCCAGTACAGGGGGCTCTTCCTCGCCATGCCCCTCGTAATTGTTTAATGACATCGGTGCACGCAGTCTCCTCCTTCTCCTCCTCCACCTCCCCCGTTCTCTCTCTCTCGTTTTATTTTGTTACATACAGAAGAAAGCAGACGCCGCCCCCCCCCCCACCGGACCGGTGGGCTGCACACACTCGCGGTACACACCTGCCCCGGTTGGAGTGCGAATTGAATGTTACATGCCTACTTTGTTTTTTTTTTTGTTTTTTTTTTCCTCTCCCCCATCCGGTGCGAGATATGGGATGCCAGATCATCCATCCATCCCCATTCCCCCCCAGTCCCCAATTGCCTGCCCACATCGATAACCCCCGGCATCTCCTCGCCCCTACCTGAGCAGTTGGTCCCTTTCCCTTTGCCGGTCTGGCAATCGCTGGTTTGAAGATTGGATGCTCGAATCCCAGGCAACGAAGAGAAGGCGAGCAGGCAAACAAGAGAAAAGTAATAGAGAGCCAAAGGTCCGATCCACCTAGCGGGGCGCCAGCTTCCCACCATGATGACGATGAGGACGGTGCGAAGACAGAAAGCCGGAGCAGGCCGAGAGCATCAACGGCAGGCAGGCAAGCAAGCAAGCAAGCCAGCCGGCAGGCAGGCTAGGCGCTCCTCCCCGGTGCGTGCGCTCCCGTCGGTGCCTTTTGTTCAGTCGCCGAAAAACATCAAGAGGAAAGAAAAGGAACGAGGAGAGTGCGATCGCCTACAAAGCCAACGATGCCGGTACAGAGGCGAAGAGGGGCGCATGGACGGGGGTGGGGAGGAGGGGGTCGTATCTCTCTCTCTGGTGTGTCTCGATCGGCTCGGCTTAGCAAAGCGCCTTTTCTCCGAGGACTTCTAGCGGCTCCTCCGCGACGCTGACGGGGCTCTCACTGCAGGCTGAGGCTGCAGCAGCACCGACATCACCACCTCCACGGCTGGCAATTCCGGCTCCCGGCGGCACACCTTGGCCACTTTCTATTCTTTTTTTTTTTCTTTCTTTATTTTTTTACACCTTCGAGTCACCCCCCTCTTCGTATTATTCCCGTTTAAAATCCTTCTTCTCCTGGAACCGATGCGCTCGTGAATTCCCTTTAAAGACTTCCCGCATCTACTTCCTTATTTCAGAAGAAAAACAAAAATCCCAAGATATAAAGAAATCCATTCCGGTGAATTGAATTTGGGGGTAGCAAAAGAAAAAAAAGAAGAAGAACAAGAACGAGAGATGAAGAAAGAAATAAAAAAAAGAGAAAGGGAATCCAGCAATGTGCCTCCAATACAACAGCAGCAACAGCAACAGCGGCGGCACTAGCAGCAACAACAAAGAGAGAAAGGGGTCACGTGACGGTAGACCCCCTCCCTGCCCCCTTAACGAAGGGGAGGGGGTAGGGGGTGGACTTGGGGGGACCAGAAGAAGGGCCGAGATCAGAATGCGATACAGAGGAGTGTTTCATCCTTGCTGGGGCACGATCGCTGCCGGTCGCCTGCTGGATATTCTGAGAGATCGGGGTGTGGTGGGAGTGAAGAGGGGGGGCGTACCACGCATGGCACTCTCTTTCTCTCTTTATTTATTTTTATTTTTTTTATTTTTTTTTTTGTGATGAAGTAAAAAATCAGAAAGAATGCGCAGTTTGGTGCCTCATTAGTCGCGTACCCCGCTCTTATTCCTCTACGCTTAAGTGTCCTTATGTCGCACGCATGGTGAAGCGATTTAAATGGGGTGACCAGAATTTCCGGGGGGTTGCTGGGTTATAATAACTTTTTTTTTTTCTTTAGCTACCAGAAAGCATATGGATCCAGCCAAGGTCCTGAATATGATGCTGACAGCCTGCGCGCCCCGATAACGACGCCCGAGGTAGCGGCAGCAGGCGGCGCGTCTGCCCATCCTGACATTCGCTAATCTGAGCATCCATCCTCCAGAAGAGTGAACGTGTCACCCTTCTCAATACCTGGCGATTTATTTTGGTGGATTACAATGGTAAGCAGGACGACCGGATTAATTAATGTGATTGATTTGTCGGACTTGTTTTCCTCCTGCCGGAATCCCGTTTATTTAAAGGGACCTCCTGAAAACCATAGGGCTGCGCGCTCCGCTTTCTGAACGTCTCAAGAGCGGGATAAAGGAAATGAAAGGAAAACTTTGAATCGAATCGCCTTCATTAAAAAGAAAAAATAAATAAAATATAAAAATGAAACACACGCGGAGAGGATACCGAACTGTGAGATGGTACACACGCGCACGATTAGCGTTTTATTTATTTATTTTTCTCCCTGGGTGGATCGGATATGGAATTAATTGGAATTGTTAACGCTTGACTTGATGTGTCAAGGAAAAGATCGGGAATTCTGCATAATTAACGCAGGCTGAAACAGAAACCACTGAAAGTGACCTTTGCAGGGCTGTGTTACACATACGGAAAGTGCCCATAGCATAATCATCATCACAATAATGTATGGTGCTTGAGCATTTTAGTTTTTAGCAGGGTGGCACAGCAGCCTAGCTCCATTTTGAATACCCAAGAACAGAAGACATTTGACAAAGGCGAGGAGGCCATTTATAAAAATATCTGAAACTTAACAAACGATAGAAGACCATTGATCCACCTTAATAAAAGAACAAGTGTCTGTGGGTCTGTGCTCATGTGTGTCCAACGTGATTGCTATGCCTCTGTCATACCAACAGGTGGTGCTTCACAAACATCCACTTTTAATAAAGTGATAAATGTGTGTGTGTCTATCTGTGTGCCCATCCAACTGCTGTACATGTCTCTGTCATTCCAACAGATGGTACTTCACAAACATCCTCCATAATAAAAGGATACGCGTCTGTGTGTCACTCTGGTTGCTATGTCTTTGTTACTCCAACAAATGGTGCTTTACAAACAGCCATGTTAATGAAAATGGAAAGTGTCTGCCTATCTTGGCTGTGTGTCTGTCCGGTTGCTATGTCTCTATCATTCCAACAGATGGTGCTTTAGAAACTGCCACATTAATTAAAGGGTAAGTGTCTGCTTGTCTTCTCTGTGTGTTCGTTTGAGTTGCTATGTCTCTATCATTCCAACAGATGGTGCTTTACAAACATCCACCTCAATAAAAGAATGTGTCTGTGTGTCCACCCAGTTGTTATGTGTTTGCTTTCCAACAGATGGTCCTTCACAAACATCCACCTTAATAAAAGGTTAAGTGTCTGTCTGTGTTTTTGTCTGGTTGCTATATGTCTGTTATTCCAATAGATGGTGTTTCACAAACATCTACCTTAATAAAAGCGTGAGTGTCATAAAAATAACACTGCTTTATGAATCCCATACCAAATTGTATATAACAGACAAATAGCACTTTTCATTCCAAAAGAACCCACATCGCAAACATTTGTAGTAATACTTTTTCTTGCTACAAAGTTTGTGATTTGCCATCTGTTGGAAGGAAAAAAGCAATTCATTTTTTTACCACATGCACTAAAAGCACATCCCAATTGATGTTTTACTGCAATAATTAACACTGAAGTCTATATTGATTATTTAGATTTCAACCCATCTTAGATGGGTAGCACAGCTGATCTGAAGTAACAAATTGCAGTGCATTTGTCATTCCAACATCCTTCCATCCATCCATTATCCAACCCGCTATATCCTAACTACAGAGTCACAGGGGTCTGCTGGAGCCAATCCCTGCCAACACAGGGCACGAGGCAGGAAACAAACCCCGGGCAGGGCGCCAGCCCACCGCAGGTCATCCCAACAAATGGTACATAATACAAATAATGCTGCTTTTATGAATTCCATACCAAATGCCCTATGAAAAACACATCACATTTTTAGATTTCAACACAATGCACATTACAAACATTTGTAGTAATACAGTTTCTTGCTACAGATGTTTGTGATGTACCATCTGTTGGAATGACAAGTGCAATTCATTTACCATATGCATTAAAATACATCCTATTAGATATTGCACTGCAAAAATTAATGCTGAGGTCTAAGTTGATTATTTAGATTTCAACCCATCTAAGAAAATGGGTAGCATAACTGGTCTGAAGTAATAAACTGCGTTGCATTTGTCATTCCAACAAATGGTGCATTTTAAACATTAATGCTGTTTTTATGAATCTCATACCAAATGGCTAATAATAGTGAAAAATGCATTGTAGTTGTCAATCCAACAGAGGGTGCATCACAAACATTAACACTGTTTGAAGAATGCCATACCAAATGACCCATAACAGTGGCATGTGCATGTATTTGTCATTCAAACAGATGATGTATCACAAATATTTGCAGTAATACATTTTATTATCTGCATTACAAAATGCATTCCATTGCAAACATTAATGCTGAGGTGCACTTCAATTATTAAGATTTCAACCCGTCATAGATGGGTGGCATAGCTAAGAATATTTAAAAAATGACAAATGAGAGGAGACCGTTCAGTTTGTTTAGCTAATAGCTATGCTGTCTCAATGTATCATTCAGATACGAGTTAAAGGTCTTCAAAATTCCCAAAAAAGTAGATCCAGCAGAATTCCGTCAACTTAATGAATTCTTTACTCAAGGACATCTGTGGAAATTGAGGGGAAGTGCATTTAGGACTGAAGCTACAAAGCTGTTCTTTATGTAAAAGATTTGTGGAAGTCTGAGATAAACTACTCAGACACGCAGTAGAAATAGGAACCTTGACAATCTTTAAAGGATATGGTTTCTAATTTTTCAAGTCAAGGTTATTTGTTCACATACATGTAAGCATTTTTATAAATTAAGTTATATAAAAAGACGTAGACTGTTCCGGTATTTTATAATGCAAACTATGGGGTGCGGGGAGCAAACTCATGGGTTCAGTCTCGTCAATTGAGTCTATATCACTACATAACAGATAGATAGATAGATAGATAGATAGATAGATAGATAGATAGATAGATAGATAGAAAGTCACTATTTAATAGATAGATAGATAGATAGATAGATAGATAGATAGATAGATAGATAGATAGATAGATTTGTCCCCAGGGGGATATCCTCAGTATTGGCGTGTCACAGAGAGGATGTGCAGCATTGTTCATAATGGCACTCATTTTTGTCTTCATTTTTTCCTTTGCTACAACCTCCGGGGGTCCTGTACCTGAGCCTGCCTTTTAATTACATAGTCTGTTGATTCGGTGGTCCTCTCTTGAAGTGATGTTACCAGCCCAGCACACCACATTGTTGTAGAAGATGTCAAGGATTTCACTTCCCACATTAATGAAACACAGTCTCCTATGATAAAAAAGCCTGTTGTGCCCTTTTTCCTTTAGTCCAACCTGTTATCGATTTGGACCCCCAAGTACTTATAGGAGTGGACCACCTTTACTTCCCCTCGCTGAATTGTAACTCGACACAGAGACTCTTAAGCAGTTCCTCTATTTTGCTGATTTTAAATTGCAGACGGTTCTCCAAGTTCTCCCCCTGACTTGTCTCCTCTGTCACATCTCCCTTATCAATACCCTCCAAAAGTGTCCTGACCTGCTCTTTTATTTGTAGTCATAGGTGTGCAGAGGGAAGAGAGAATCAGACGGGCCTGTTCCTTATGTTGGTCCAGTGCTTCTCCCCTAGTCCTTGACTCTCACAGATTTTGTTCTTTCTAACAGATTCTCCATCATCCAGGACACCACAGACTCGTCCACTTGCATATCTCTGAGAAGACCCCTTAACAGAGATGGCTGGATGGTACTGAAGACACTGGAGAAGCCAAAGCTCATCATCCTCACAGTGCTGATTAGTGAGGAGACTCTTAACTGCCACCTAGTGGACGGTTTGAATTGTAACTAAATGAGGATGGAAAGCCCTCAGTAGCATCATCCCCACTTTATGGGTCTCGGCTGTCTGGTCCACTGTTTCTCCCTCCTCCTCCTGCTGACCGACTCCTTCACAGATGAGTTCATAAGATAGAAGGCGGCTCCTGCTTTTTTAGACTCAAGAGCTTTTAACAAATTATCTTTTTCCACCGTTGCAGAAATCCAATGACGTCTCCTAATGAGGTTTGTTCGTGGAATCACACGCTTTACACAACTGCAGCTGCTTGCCTGGCCTTGATTGGGCATTTTGTTTCGATTTGTTTGGTTTTTGTTGGGTGCCCGTTGCCTTGGTGAGAGCACAGCTTGCCGGCCGCTCTCCCGCTTGTGTTAAAGTGGAGGTGGGCAGGCAGGGAGAGGAGACGCAGGAGGTCCAAGTGGATGTTTCAGAGATACACAAGTGGCTTTAGAAGCAAAACATGCCCCCAAAATAATTATATGAAGCACATTTATTTGCATTCTTCCCAGTTGATTCTAGGGGTCCGTCAGGGGTGTGTTTTTGCTCCTACTCTGTTCGATGCTTGCATGGACTGGGTGTGTTGGGCAGAGTTGTGGGGTCCAGTGGCTGTGGGGCATCTATTGGTGAAGAGAGATTCACTGATCTTGACTTTGCCAATGATGCTGTGATCTTCATGGAGTCAATGGGAGGCTCTGATTGGTGGTCTCGAGAGACTAACGAGGGGTCTGAGTGTCTGGGCTTGCGAGGGTCCCGATAAAAAACAAAGATCCAGGCCTATAAGGACCACTTAGACACGGCCATCAGCAGGGTGTCTGTCTGCGGAGAGAGTGTCGACCTCGTCATTGAGAGGTTTACTTACCTCGGCGGTGACATTCATGTGACTCTGGTGACACTTCCTATGAAGTCAGTAGACAGATTAGGAGAGCATGGGGGGTCGTGAGGTCACTGGAAAGGGGTGTGTGGTGCTCCTGATATCTACAAAAGGACGAAGAAACAAGTCTTTAGAGTCCTGGTGCTTCCTGTTTGTGAGACATGGACGCTCTCCAGTGACCTGAGACGAAGACTGGACTCCTTAATGTCGGTCTCTTCAGAGAGTCCTTGGGTGCCACTGGTTTGACTTTATGTTACTCACGGACTCCCGAATGAGGCCAATGACCTGCATTGTGAGGGAGCGTCAGTTACGGCACTACGGCCATGTGGCGCGATTACCCGAGGGTGATCCGGCTCACAGGATCCTTATTGTTGAGGACCAGGCCAAGGGGACACCCACGTAACACATGGCTCTGGCAGATAGATGGCAGATAGGGTGGGACTGGACCACGTGTCTGCCTAGGGGGTTGCCAACCAGGATCCCGAGCCATTTTCGTCATGTGGCGGGTACAGCAACGCGCAGTACCACTACACGCTCCCTGACCTGATTGTGAAAATCTTCACCCCCTCATTTGTTCTGATGTCTAAATGATCCATAACAAATCCTTGTACAGTACACTCTACATGATCAAATAGTAATTAAAAAACAAATATACAATGATTTGTTATGTTGGGGAATCCCCTTCCAGGATCTGTCGAGGTAAGCAGTACCACCCCATGACGAGAGGGGGCGATGTCTTCTTCTTCCACCTGCAGTTGAGAAAAGGCAGGCAGCAGGTTGACGCCCAGCTCCCGCCTCCCTTCTCTAAGATGGCCCCACCCCTTCCAGTCAGAAAGCATGTCATTTTCATGGTCATGGGATGGATGGGGGGCTGGAGCTTATCCGAGCTAGCATAGTGAACAATGCAGGAATAAACCAAAAAACAGAGCGTCAGGCCCTCACAGAGCAAACACACACCACACACACACACACACATGGGCTAATTTAATGTTACCAATTCACATATCCTGCACTTCTTTGGACAACGTGACGAAGCTGGAGCACCTGGAGGAAGACCACGCAGACAAGGGGAGAACAAACATTTATAGTGCACCATCTGTTGGAAGGTATTTTGTAATACGTGCAGTGATTGTTATATTTCAGCCTCAAATCCAGATTGTATGCCCCTTTTGTTTTTTGTTGAGCCATTTATTTATGGTAATGTTACAATTCTTAATTATCTGCTATATGTTAATTGCCTTTGTTATATTCCATATGCTTTATGAGTGGTCCCCCAGGAGGCGGGGCAACCTGCCAATCATTGCCAAAAACTGCCCTCCACTCTATAAAACTGGAGGATCTCCCACAATTCCTGGTGGTTCATAGTAAATGTGCGCTGGAGTTGGTGAGTTCTTGTATCTTTTTGCTGTGCTTTTTACAATTTTGTGATTTTTGACCCTCTGCTCTGTTTTTTTTTTAACTTCACCATTGGATTTCTGTATCGAGTTGCTTTTGGAATTACCTTTTACAAGTGTTGTATGAATTTTGTTCTCTTCAGAGCTTCACAGTGTAACATACCCTTTGTGTAAAATAAATCCTGAATTTCTCCTTCTATTAAATAATTAAATCGTCCCCTAATGGGAATTTTTGGAAGTGCTTTTGGATCACTTTAGTGCTTTGAACTCCAAGTTCCTAACTTTTAGTAAAATGATTTGCATCTTTCGTTCCAACGGGTGGTGCATCAGAGACATTTAGAGTAATAAAATGCATCGCACTCTTCATTCCAACAAAAAACATTAGCACTGCTTTTATGAATCCCATACCAAATTGCATATAACAGGGACATTGTCATGTCTTAGCCAGGATTCGGGTTCAAACTCATGTTTTATGTCAGATTTTGATGATTAATGCTAAAACGTTTGTCGATTGTGTGCATCATTCTTTGCTTTTGATTGGTGCGTGTAAGCTGGAGTTATGTTCTATGAGATTTGTGGGTGGTTCCCCAAGAGGCGGGGCCACCTGAAAATGAACACCAGGGACCGCCCTCTGCCCTATATATCTGGAGGGGGAGGGTCTCCCGCAGTTCCTGGGGGTTCATGTTGAGTGTGTGTTTTGCTGGGGCTTATTGTCATTATGTTTCTTTTGACTTCTTGATCCGTTTTTAACTGCACCTGTGGATTCTGTTTTTATTTACCTGGCTGGCAACTCCTTTATGCATTTTGTGCTCTTCTGAGCTTTGTAATACGACAGAGCATTTTTGTGATAATACATCTTTTTCTTTATAGAGACTCTGTGTTTTCCCTTATTAACTAGCCGGGGTTTGACGGCGATATCCCCCTCTAGTGTGCATTTATGGAAGATCTTTTGGAAGACTACGTGCTTTGGGACGACGACAGACACAGCCCCAGATGGAGACAGAGATGCACAGACGCTTGTCCTGTTATTAAGGTGGATGGATAAATTTGACATTTGGTGTATCAATCTACACTCAATAACCCATAAGAACAAAGTGAAAACACATTTTTAGTAAAGGTTTGCATAGTTTTGAGGCCTTTAATTCGGTACTTTGTAGAAGCCCAGACTGCCTGATTGGAGTTTGCATGTTCTCTCTTTCTCCGGGCACACTGGTTTACACCCACAGCTGGTTGGGTGAATTGGTGACGATAAATTAGCCCCTGTGTGTCCTTGTTGTGGATGTGTTGATCGTGTGATGGACTGGCACCCTGTCCAGACTTTGTTCCTGGCTTGTGCCCTATGCTGGCTGGGATGGGCAGACTCCCCCTGCACCAACCCAACCCCCCATGACCCTGGTCTGGACTGAGCAGGTTAGAAAATAACAGGCAAAGCATTCTGTGTCTGTCTTTATTCTGTCTTTATTCTAGCCAGGGGTTTGGTGGTATATCCCCCTCTAGTGGGCATTTTGGGAAGTGTTTTAGGAGGATTATAAACTCTTTACGGCTTTGGATCTGTGCAGACATATCTGGATGAGATAGTGAGGGAGGAATGGGGTATGCTGGTGGGTTCGTTTGCGGGCTGCCCCCCATCCCCCATCCTTGGCACCAACCATGTAAGATAAGCTCATTAAAATAATTGTACTTGCAGGCTTCAGTCTATCAGACTCAAGGTTGGAAATCCAAAGACAAGATTATTTTTAGAAAACGTGGAGCGGGTTAGCAGTTTGAAAAATGACCTTATCGGCTTAACATGTCAAGGTTTCCATTTGAGACTCTGGCTGGAGCCATCCCAGCGGCTTTCAAGAAAATCCATTTGTGCCAGCGATGTTCTCAGGTATTTCATTTTTCCGACCTGCCTGGTGCTTCTTCGGGCTCACTGCCATGAAACATCAATGCTCTTCCCAACATGGCCCACTGAGGCAGCTCATCAAATTGACTGAAAGTTTCTAAAAAAGGATGGCTGATGTCAGGGTGGGAGATGTGGACGGAGAGACCCCCTGCTCTCATTAGTGAGAGTAGGTGGGCCGTGGGACGTCTGGGTCTGGGATGTCCGAGGAATCAGAGTTCCATCTGAAGAGCAGGTCACGTCTCTTTTGGTGTCATCTACTTTAATATAGTGCCCACCCGTGCAATTAAAACAAGGATTTACACTTTGAAGAAGCAGTTGCCTGTTCATTCTTCATCTCAGCGTATATAAAATTCACAGCCAGCAGCAGTTCCACGTGGGGTGACAGTTCATTTCAGGGCAATCCCACCTACAGGTCCACACCGGGAAATTGTTTTTATATTTGTTATCAAATTTGAATTATTGATCAATAAGAGGATCACATCACCAAGGCACAGGGTCATGCAGGCTTCAGACAAGAATTTTAAACATGCAAGAAATAAACTAAAATACAGAGGATTCAGAAAGCATGCAGGACCCCCAGTGGGGGCCACGGGTCCCTGGGTGTGCACCCAAAATGCCCTGATGGCAGATTTACCCCTACTGTACCATTTATTTGGGGTTTTCCCCACCCCATCCTCAATGATGGTTCCTAATTGGTCAAGTGAATGTGAGTGGGCGTGGCAATGCACTGGCATCCAGTCTGGGGTTGGTTCTTGCCATGTGCCCAGTACTGCTGGGGCAGCCTTCAGCCCACATGACCCTGCCTCAGATTTTTAAGCAGGACTGAGAATGAATGGATTTGCAAAATAGCAACACATCAAGTAACAGTCCAGGTAATAAAATAACAATTTAAAGTACGAAAACGTACAACTTCAATAAATACAAAAAATTATAAGAAGCTGGGCCCGGTTTCTCTGTTTTATGCAATGCATTTCATAAAGTAATCCTCGAGTGTAATTTACAGAAATTCAATTTATTCTTATGAAAAGCACTCCAGCACAAAAGCCTTGGGCACTACAAATATCACAAAGACAAACTTCAGACTCATAAAGCAAACCTAAAATATTTCAGCATGGAGTTGACTGGTTAGAATTTGAACCCGAGTCCAGTCACTGCCTGTATGGTACTTATGTGTTCTCCCCATTTCTTTGTAGCTTTTCTCTTAGTTTTGTCTACAGACAGGCGGAGCTTATTGATTGATGTTACCCCCTTGTGACATGTGGACTGTGTGTCATTTTGCCCAGTTACGGCACCCTCTTCAGGTTTGATACTTGCCTTGCTGTAAAGAAAAACTCCAGTGCCCACCTGACTGCCAGCATATAAATTAAACCAGCTGTTCTACCCGTCAAAGATACACTGAAATCCAAATAGTTAATACAGACCACAGCATTAACATTTGTACCATCTATAGGATTTTTGTAACGCATGTACTTATAAAATGCATTGTATGTATCATTCCAACAGATGGTGCATCACAAACATTCGCAGTAATAAAATGCATGACTACAAATGTTTGTGATGTATCATCTGTAGGAATAAAAATGCAATGAGTATGTCTCTGTTATACCATTTGGCATGGAATTTGCAAAAGCAGTGTTGGCATTTGTGATGCACCATCTGTTGGAATGAAAGAAACATAATAACTGAGCATATACACAGATACACAGGCACACAGACACTTATCTTTTTTAATGTGGATGAACATTTCCAGTTTGAACTTTTAAGAGTTCCCTAAATGTTCCTAGACAGACTGAATGATGAGTTTGAACCCAGACTCTGGTCTGCTTGCTGCTTCCATTTCTTTATAGCTTTTCTCTTAGTTTTGTCCACAGGCAGACAAACAAATTGCACTAATTGATGTGAACCCTTGTGACTGGTGGACTATGTGTCAGTTTGCCCGGCTATGGTGCCATCTGCAGGTTTGATACTTGCCTTGCTGCAAAGAAAAATGCCAGTGCCCACCCTACTACCACCTTAGGAATTTCCGAGCTCTGCTATCCATCTAAGACAGGTTGAAATCCAAGAAGTCAATATAGACTGAATGTTTTCAGTGCACCATCTATTTCAATGTAGTTATAAAATGCATTTCATTTGTCATTCCAACAGATGACGCATCTCAAACATTTATAGTAATTGAATACATTTCATCTCTCATTCCACCAGATGGCACATCTGAAACATTTATAAGAACTGAATGAATTTTATTTGTCATTTCAAGAGATGGTGCATCACAAACATTTGTACAAATTAAATGCTTTACAAATGTTTGTGATGCACCATCTGTAGAAATAACAAATGCAGTGCATATGTCTACTCCTCATATGCCATTTGTTAAGGCATTCATAAAAGCAATGTTAATGTTTGTGATGCACCACCTGTTAGAATGACAAATGCAATACATTCAATTACTACAAATGTTTCAGATTTATCCATCTGTAGGAATAATAAATGCAATGCACATGTTTCTGTTGTATGACATTTTCTACAGGATTTGCAAAAGCTGTATTAATATTTGTAATGTGCCATCTGTTAGAATGACAAATGTAATGTGCTCAATTACTGCAAATGTTTGAGATGCAGTATCTATAGAAATGACAAATGCAATGCACATCTCTGTTGTATGACATTTTGTATGGGATTCACAAAAGCTGCATTCATATTTGTGATGTGCCATCTGTTGGAATGACAAATGCAATGTATTTTAATACTACAAATGTTTGTGATGCACCATTTGCTGGAACGACACTTACCTTTTCATGAATGTGGATGAAAGTTTCCAGTCTGAATTTTTAATAGTAGCCTAAGTGTTCCTAGACAGGCTGAGTGATGAGTTTGAGCCCGGGTCTGGTCACTGCCAGTGTGTTACTTTAATATTATTACTTTCACTTGCCATTTGGCTGACACTTTCATCCAAGGCGACTTAAACATTATTTTAAACGTTTGGTAGATTTTTTCTTGTGTTTTTTTCTTCCCCCAATTGCTGCACGGGCAGGTCACACAGTGCCAGTGGCAGGATGTGAACCCACAACCTCAGTATTTGAAGTCCAAAACCATAATGGCCATGCCCCACTGTCTGCCTTACTCATTGGCATGTTCTCCCTCCCTGTGTCATTGTGGCTTTTCTCTTCATTTCATCCCACAGACGGGCAGATGACATTTCCTGATGTTAATCTGAGCTTTTGTGACAGTCGGCCTGCGTGTGTTTGTGTCAGTTTGCCCCATTATGGCGCCCCGCCCCCGGGCCCCCCGGCCCCCCTTCTGCTTTGCTTTCCAGACCCCCTCCTTCCCTTCGCTCAGCCTTTTCTCTGCTGTGTCTGCACGAGGCACTCATGCATTGCACTCGCCGTGTCAGAAATCAATGTTTCTCATTATTCTGGGCAAAAATGACTGCATTTTAATAAGTGGTTAGTGCGCTCCTGATGAAGTGACATATTGACATAAGCATTAACCCTCTTCATTACGGTACAGCCGGCCTCGTGGACTGCAGGAAGTTGGGATCATTCTGGAGCACGGCGCTCATTCTGAAAAGGCAGCCTGAAAGCGGCAAATTACCGCCAACCTGCCCTCAACATCCGGGTACAGCACTTCAGCGTTCAGCGTCCCGAAGCCCGCCATTAATTCAGAGAGCTGTCTTTTAAAAAGTGGGCCACGTGAGTAAGGGTTTCAGGATGCGGGTTCAACTCCCACTTGTTGAGGTGACTGAATGATTCTACATTGGAGCTTCTGTGGGCCCATTTGATGGAGTGGTGCTGTTTGTCAACTGTCACTGATGGGCTTAAGACAAAAAGTAAGCCTTGCAGGGTCCGTGTTTATCAAGTGCCCCAGAATTAGTCCTAGGAATTGCAGTGAAACTCACCCTGAAATAGGAACTGAGGAGTCGTTATGAAGTATCCAAGTCCCAAGGCCAGCGAGGAGTAGGAATTCACTTCTGAGAATGAATGACGTCACGATGTCACGACACACCTTGACATAAACTGACACTTATGATGACTTTTGGTAGTTTTATGATACTAACACTAATGCTTCATTACAATAATAATAATAATAATAATAATAATAATAATAATAATAATAATAGTCAAACTAGTAAGAGAGTAAGAAGGAAAACGTGAGCTAAGCTGCATGTAATTGTTGCCACTTGATTGCAATTAAAGGATAAGTGTCTGTGTGTCTGTGTATCAGTATATCTTTGTTCTTACTATATGTCTGTCATTCCTTTGAGTGTGAGAAATGTGCTATATATAAATAAAATGTGTTA
>JANRMT010062817.1:4743289-4754002 GCA_026402145.1 Polypterus bichir lapradei | reverse complement strand
TAGTGCCTTTCACATCTATCTATCTATCTATCTATCTATCTATCTATATATATCATATAGTGCCTTTCATATCTATCTATCTATCTATCTATCTTATAGTGCCTTTCATATCTATCTATCTATCTATCTATCATATAGTGCCTTTCATATCTATCTATCTATCTATCTATCTATCTATCTAATAGTGCCTTTCATATCTATCTATCTATCTATCTATCTATCTATCTATCTATCTTATAGTGCCTTTCATATCTATCTATCTATAGTGCCTTTCACATCTATCTATCTATCTATCTATCTACAGTATATATATCATATAGTGCCTTTCATATCTATCTATCTATCTATCTATCTATATATATATATATCATATAGTGCCTTTCTTATCTATCTATCTACCTATCTTATAGTGCCTTTCATATCTATCTATCTATCTATCTATCTATCTATCTATCATATAGTGCCTTTCACATCTATCTATCTATCTACAGTATATATATATAATATAGTGCCTTTCATATCTATCTATCTATCTAATAGTGCCTTTCATATCTATCTACCTATCTATCTATCTATCTTATAGTGCCTTTCATATCTATCTATCTATCTATAGTGCCTTTCACATCTATCTATCTATCTACAGTATATATATCATATAGTGCCTTTCATATCTATCTATCTATCTATCTTATAGTGCCTTTCATATCTATCTATCTATCTATAGTGCCTTTCACATCTATCTATCTATCTATCTATCTATCTACAGTATATATATCATATAGTGCCTTTCATATCTATCTATCTATCTATCTAATAGTGCCTTTCATATCTATCTATCTATCTATCTATCTTATAGTGCCTTTCATATCTATCTATCTATCTATAGTGCCTTTCACATCTATCTATCTATCTATCTATCTACAGTATATATATCATATAGTGCCTTTCATATCTATCTAATAGTGCCTTTCATATCTATCTATCTATCTATCTGTTATGTAGTGACTTTCATATCTATCTATCTATCTATCTATCTATCTATCTATCTATCTATCTATCTCTATAGTGCCTTTTATTTCTATCTATCTATCTATCCTTTCTGTCTGTGGAATCTCTGTCTGTTGATTACTCTGGTCTGGGTGGGCGAGGTTGTTGGTCGCAGGTATTTCTCGTTTTTCTTTTTCTATCTTTCTTTACTATCAGTTTCATGTATAAAGATTTTTTTACTGATTTGCCATTTATTTGAAAGTGTATTGTTTATTGTTGGTGGTGGTTGTAATAGTCGGACGCGGCTGCGGCTTGCCGCCATGGCCGCGTCCCGAGCAAGGCCTCCAGGGCTTAACCCGCGAAGCTTTGAACACCTTTCCAGAAAAAACGGAATTAAGGTAGTTGTGGACCCGATGGTCTCTGTTGAGGCGTGTGTTGTTGAGGTGGCGAAAAGAGTTGGCTGTAAAAATGTGAAGTCAGCTTCCCGCATGAACAAAACTGTTGTAGTGTTTTTGAGCGATGAAGCTATGGTGCATACTCTAGTGCAGGAGGGCCTGGTGATAAACGGCTCGCTAGTCCCGGTGCTGCCTTTATCGACTCCTGCTAAACGAGTTATAATTTCAAATGTACCACCTTTTTTGAAAAATGAGGTTTTACTTAGTGAACTTCGCAGATATGGTGAAGTAATATCAGACTTAGTAATGATACCGCTTGGTTGCCGTTCTCCGGATTTGAAGCATGTCGTGTCTTTCCGGAGACAGGTGTACATGCTACTAAATAACTCACGCGAGGATCTTGATGTAGCCTTAAAATTTAAAGTAGAGGGATATGAATATACTGTATTTATCTCTACAGAACTGATGAAGTGCTTTAGGTGTGGTCAGACAGGACACAAAGCAAGTCAGTGTAAGCGGGGTGAGATGACAGTCAGTTTGGATATGCCGGGACCGTCTGGTGAGCACAGAGAGCCCCGTAATATCACTTCGGACAATGAAGATAACGAGTCGGTGATTAGTGACTCAGAAATGGAAGATCAGAGTTATGATTCTGATGAAGAGGCTGAAGATCAGGGTGAAATAACAGTAATACAAAGTATCACAACAGGCCCGGGACTTGAAGCAGGTGAGCCGGAAGTATCCAGTGGAGAGCCTGCGATAGGAAACAATCAGATGGCTGATACGGGCGAAGCGAAAACTGCTGGGCAGATTTGTGGAATAACTGAGAATAAGAAGGCTGAAGTCGGCCATGAAGAAGAGGAGAAGGAAGTATCTAAAGTGGCACCAGGGGTCGAATGTTGTAAAGATGAGTCTGCTGCGCATCTCCACAAGACACCCGCCGAAAGTGCTGCCGCTCCGGAGACGAGTTCGGGCGCAGCGTCTTCTCAAGGGAGGGCGGAGGAGAGCGCGCTGGCTGTGCAGTCATTGACTGATGAAGTTACACACGAGACGGGGGCCGATGGAGAAATGATCATGGAAGATGGAAACAGTGAACACGGTTTGGTGAAGCCGGTAACCAGAAAAAGAAAAGAGCAAACAACCAGTGGTGGGCGCGCCAAGAAGAGCACGAAAACTGAGAGTGTAGAGGCCGCCGCCGCTAGTGATCTGCAGCAGACAGACGGCACTGAAATCACAGTGAGAGAGGAGGGAGGGGAGGACGGCAATGAATCTGACCCGTCGATCAGAGTTGATCTGTCATCTCACTCGAGCTTACACGAGGCTTACAGCACAGAAAGCATTTTGCGTTTTCTAGAGTTTTTAGAGGGGAAGCGGGGGGTCAGTACTGTATAGTCGAACACTTTCCTGATCTCCATCTGTTTCTGAGCTCGGCGAAGCCAGTGCGGCGGCGGGCTGCTGAACTAGGCATGACCTCCAAAGAGAGAGTCCGCTTAAAGAATATTATCAGCAAAGTGAAACGATCTTTAGAAGCGTAATCATGATGGCAGTTTTAATGCGATTCCCCGTTTCTTGGGTTAATTTAGTGTTGTTGACCGCCACCTTATTTTCTTTTACAATGCCTGTCTATTCCCTGTGCTCTTTAAATGTAAACGGCTGCAGAGAGTTAGTAAAAAGAATGGCGCTATTTGAGCACTTGGCGCAAAAAAGAGTTAACGTGGCCTTCCTTCAAGAGACTCATACTGACGAGGCTAATCAGTCTGACTGGCACAGAGAGTCGCCAGGGGTGGCACACCTAAGTCATGGCTCAAATCTCAGTGCAGGAGTCGCGATCCTGTTTTCTAAGAGTTTTGTACCTGACAGTGCGGTTCGTACGGAGTTAATCCAGGGGAGGCTGCTGAAGGTAGAAGCACAGCTGGGGGAGAAGAAGTGGGTGTTTATTAACGTGTACGCCCCAAATGCAGGGACTGAAAGAACTCACTGCTTCTCAGTTTTAAATGATGTCCTGGGGACATGTGACGATGATGAGCTGGTGTTTGTGGGGGGCGACTTTAACTGCACAGAGAATGCACAGCTGGACAGGAATGGGCTAGAACCGCACCCGGGGTCCGTCCAATCACTGAGGTCTGTGGTCACCAACAATAATCTCCTTGATATTTGGAGAGAATTTCATCCGGGGGTCCGGCAGTATACGTGGGTGAAGGGCTCAGCTGGGCTGCTTTCTATGGCTCGACTTGACAGATTCTACATCCACAAACATCACAGGAATCTCATAGCTAACTGCTCCATTCTCCCAACTGGCTTATCTGATCACTGTCTCATTTCCCTTCAAGTCTCTTTTCTCTCTGCTCATTCTGTCAAGTCCTACTGGCACTTTAATAATAATCTACTGAAAGACCCCCCACTTCATCAACTGTTTCAAATACTTCTGGACACAATGGAGATGCAAAAAGAAGAACTTCTCTTCACTGAGGCAATGGTGGGATTGCTCAAAAACTGAGATACGAGTATTGTGCCAACAATACACCGAGCAGACCACCAGGGATGTGAATGCGGCCATTTCTGAACTGGAGAAGGATATCGAGGAACTTCATTCAGTTTTATGTAATAACTTTGACGGCAGCACTTTTGAGTCCCTTAAAACAAAGAAACAATTATTGATGGACATTATGGACAAGAGAGTCAACGGCGCACTTGTCCGCTCGAGAATGCAGTCGCTCACCCAGATGGACGCTCCCACACAATTTTATTTTAAACTGGAAAAAAGAATTGGCCAAAGCAAGACCATTAACTGTTTAAAAAATGACAAAGGTCAGGACCTGCTAGAGCCTGAAGTCCTTCGATCCCGGGCACACCAGTTTTACCAGCGACTGTTTTCTGCGGACATTGCAGAGGTACCTTTAGAGTCGTCAGTTTTTCTCCAGGACTTACCTCAGGTTCCAGATGGAGAGAAGGACTTCATGGAATCTATGATCTCTCTGGATGAGCTGACTACAGCTTTGAATGGGCTGAACATTGGGAAGTCCCCAGGAATCGACGGTTTGCCTGTTGAGTTTTTTAAAGCTTTTTAGTCTCACCTTGGCACTGATCTGGCCGAGGTTTTCTGTGAAAGTCTGCAAGTGGGTGAACTGCCCCTTTCCTGTCGCAGGGCGGTAATCACACAACTCCCAAAGAAAGGAGACCTCACGGAGCTAAAGAACTGGCGCCCAGTAAGCCTGCTGTGTGCGGATTACAAAATCTTCTCCAAGGCCCTGGCTAACCGGTTAGGAAGAGTCATGGCGAGTATTGTGAACCCCGAGCAGACATACTGTGTCCCCAACAGGTGTATTCTGGACAACATCTTCCTAGTTCGGGATGTGATTGATGCTGCCAGGCTCTTTGGGTTTGACGCAGGTCTTTTATCCCTGGATCAGGAGACGGCGTTTGACAGGGTGGACCACAACTACCTTTTAGCAGTGCTGAAGGCCTTTGGCTTTGGACCTTCGTTCATTAAACACATTGGACTCTTATATCACAACGTGTTTAGTGTCGTAAAACTTAATGGAACACTAACCGCCCCGTTCAAGGTAACCAGAGGGATACGTCAGGGCTGCTCTCTGTCCGGTATGCTCTTCTCGCTCTCCATCGAGCCGCTACTGTAACAGCTTCGCATCCGCCTTCAAGGTCTGAACATCCCTCAGTGCCCGAATTTACAGCTCAAGGTGGTCGCGTATGCGGATGATTTGACCGTGTTTATCTGTCATCATGGAGACATCACGGCACTGAAATATTGCCTGGATTAATTTGAGAAACTGTCATCGGCAAAAATTAACTGGGACAAAAGTACCGGATCTTTAATTGGCAACTGGAGGGATGGAGACCCACCGGGCCTACCTGGTGGTCTTAAGTGGAACAGGAGAGTCTTCAGATATCTGGGGGTGTTTTTAGGACAGAGGGGAGTAGCTGAGGAAAACTGGGCAGACTGGGCGGAAAAAGATCAAGCCAGACTGAAGAAGTGGAAATATCTTCAAAAGGAGATCTCCTGTCGTGGCAGGGTCCTCATTATTAATAACTTAATAGCCTCCATGTTCTGGCATAAGTTACAGAGTGTTGACCCCCCAATATCTGTCATTAAGACCATCCAGGGCATTATTTTAGATATCTTTTGAGATGGCCTGCATTGGGTGAAGCGCAGTGTCCTGTATCTGCCTGTAGAGGAGGGCGGTCAGGGACTCATTGACTTGGTGAGCAAGATGGAGGTCTTTAGGTTACAGGCATTACATCGGCTCTTATACGGCCCCGAGCACCGGCCATGGAGACAGCTGGCTTTTACCTTATTTCGTGGGGTACGGAGCTTAAATTTTGCGGAACATTATTTTTTATTACACTCTGCCAATGTTATTGGGTCTGACCTGCCGGAATTTTATCAATCTGCACTTCAGGTTTGGCACAGAAAGTTCAGGAGGACCAGGCTAAATCTGGAAAGTATTTTTTGGTTCTTGGAAGAACCTTTAGTCTGGAATCCTCTTTTGGACTGTCCGTTATTGTTTTCTGACTCATTCGTATCAATTCTTTAAAAAAAAAAAGAATTTTAAAAATAAGACATTTAATTGATACAAACATGAGGTGCTGGCAGTCCTGGGGATCAGATCAATACGTCTGGTTGACATTTTTCATAGTAAAGTACAAACAGCACTGCGGAGGTCAGGAGCGAGTTCACTGTGGGCCGAGTATTTCACAGGTGAGGGGACACCTGAGGCAGAGATGACATCACCCGCCATCATTGTAAGACCACATGTCACTGACCACACTGACAGACCTGGACACCTTCTCAGATTTGGGACTGTATAACAAAAAAGAACTTTATAAACTGTGTGTCAAAGTGACATTTTATAATCAACTGAAAGAGTTACCAGATACACAGTGGAGGAAAGAACTGCAGGTTTCAGAGAACATCACACCATCATGGAGGGCTTTTTATAAACTCCCGTTACAGAAAAGACTTGGGGATCTGCAGTGGAGGATAATGCACTCGGCCTTAGCCACAAACTCATTTTTGAATATAATTAATGCTTCAGAGACTGACCAGTGCCCGTTCTGTGACACGAGGGAGACCATCTTTCATCTGTTCATTCACTGTGAACGGCTGAGGCCATTGTTCATGTTCTTGGGTTTTATTCTTAGTGGTTTTGGGTTTAAGTTTTCAAAACTTTGTTTTGTCTTTGGTATTAATTATAATCAAAAAAATCAGAATAAATCTGTTATTGGGAATTTCCTCTTAGGACAGGCCAAGTTGGCAATCTTGAAAACGAGGAGAAATAAAGAGAGAAACATCATGGGGACCGACGCTCTGCTGCTCTTCAAAGTTTTAATTAAAAGTCGACTGAAACTCGAATTCATGTACCATAAACTAACAAACAATTTAGAAATGTTCAGCGACATGTGGGAGACACGACAGGTACTGTGTGCTGTGGAGGGGGCGAACTGGTGATCAACTGGGAATGAAAAGTATTGGTGGGCATTGACAATATGTTCTAATTAATGTGCGGAGTAGGAGGAGTGTAAAGGGGGATTAGTGGTGGTCTTTGTATTATAATGAACTGTCAATTTTTTTTGATTTTCTTATTAATGTGCAGAGTAGGAGGAGTGTAAAGGGAGAGGAGTGGTGGTCTTTGTATTATAATGAATTGTTAACGTTTTGATTATATTTATGTGTGGAGTAGAAGGAGTGTGAAGGGGGAGTAGTGGTGGTCTTTGTATTAAAATGAATTGTTAACTTTTTGATTATATTATTTATGTGCGGAGTAGGAGGAGTGTAAAGGGGTAGTAGTGGTGGTTTTTGTATTATAATGAACTGTCAATTTTTTTTTTTTTTTTTTTGGATTTTCTTATTAATGTGCGGAATAGGAGGAGTGTAAAGGGGGAGTAGTGGTGGTCTTTGTATTATAATGAATTGTTGACTCTTATTTATGTGCGGAGTAGGAGGAGTGTAAAGGGGGAGTAGTGGTAGTTGTCTGATATATACCTTTTTGTTCATCTTGAATATTGGGACTGTTTGTCTTATGACTGTGTATACTGTTAATGTTCATAATAAAGGTCATTTTAAAAATAAAAAATATCTATCTATTATATAGCTCCTTTCATGTCTATGTAGACAGATTGGGTGAGAAGCACAGATATCTGGGAGAGGCTCAGAGTAGATCCACTGACCCTCTGCATTGAGAGGAGCTGACTGAGGTGGTTCAGATATCTGATATGGATGCCTTCTGAACGCCTCCCTATGGAGGTTTTACAGGCTCAACCAGCTGCAAAGAGACCCCAGGGGAGGATCCAGGGTCTCTGGGATGGAATGCCTTGGAATGCCTTGGAATCCCACAATATCAGTTTGCCATAGTGGCTGTGGAAAGGGACATGTGAGCCTCACTGCTAAGGCTGTTGCCCCTGTGACCTGTTTTCTGGTCAGCAGAAGAAAATGAATGAATAAATAAGATCAAGTTGAGTTTGAGGGTCCCTGAAGTCCTGCTGTCCACTATGTGGTCCATGTGTCTGTGGTTCTCTGTGTAAAGAAACACTTCTAACCTTTGTGCCAGATTCATGCTTAACAAGTTTCCAGCTGTGTCCCTGTGTCCTTGATGAACTCATTTTAAAGTCACCGTCTCGATCCAGTGGACTAATTCCCTTCATAATTTTAAACACTTCAGTCAGGTCTGCTCTTCATCTCTGTAAAGGCTCAGCTCTTTTAATCCTTATAACTCATCCCCTGTAGCCCTGAATCAGCCGAGTTGCTCTTCTCTGGACCTTCTCTTGTGCTGCTTTGTCCTTTTTGTAGCCTGGAGACCCAAACTGCACCCAGGACTCCAGATGAGGCCTCACCAGTGTGTTATAAAGGGTGAGCAGAACCTCCTGTGACTTGTACTCCACACATCAAGGCGCTATATAACCTGACATTCTTTTAACCTTCTTAATGGCTTCTGAACACTGTCAGGAAGTTGATAGCTTAGAGTCCACTATGACACCTAAGTCCTTCTCATAGGGCGTACTTTTGATTTTCAGACCTCCCATTGTGTATTCAGTCCTAACAAGAACTAAACTTAATGCAAGCGATGGGCTCGGCTCTCTTAATCTTTCCTCATAATTCATCCCCTGTAGCCCCATATTCAGCCTAGTCGCTCTTCTCTGGACCTTCTCTAGTGCTATTATGTCCTTTTTGTAGCCTGGAGACCAAAACTGCTTCCAGGACTCCAGATGAGGCCTCACCAGTGTGTTATAAAGCTTGAGCATCATCTCCTGTGACTTGTACTCAACACGTCAAGGCGCTATATAACCTGACATTCTGCGAGCCTTCTTAATGGCTTCTGCACACTGGTGGCCAGTCGATAGCTTAGAGTCCACTACGACTCCTAAGTCCTTTTAATAAGCTGGGCTTTCGATTTTCAGACCTCCCACTGTGTATTCAAACCTCACATTTTTACTTCCTACGTGTAATACTTACATTTATTGCCATTGAAATCTGCCCGAGTCTATCTGCAGTACAAGATGACTCAATGGATTCTCAGTTATTGGCCAGTCCACCTATCCTGGTATCATCTTCAAACTTCATCAAGTTGTTATTTATATTCTTATCCAAATCATTTATACATTAACCAGTAACGGCGCACTGCATGATAACGTGCAGTGAATACACTTGACCATTCCTAGTTTTCCTCCTCTTTCTTTCTCTGTCTATCATTCATTTGCTCAGAGGTTGATGCGCTTGCTGTTTCCTGAGCAGCTCTTCTTGTCTCCACCCTAGCTGCCCGCTTCTTCTCTCCTTTAGTCGGCATCTTTTCACGTTAAAACTCATTAAGTCAGCATTTGTGTTGCAATTACTTAGTGCGTTTTCCTTAATTTTTCACTTAAGCTGGCACTTAAGTCTTCAATCTGCCTCAAGAATGATTTAAGATATGAAGAGTTAGGAGAAGTGACGGTGAAGGTGGTAGGTAATGAGAACAGCGCCCGTACACATGTGCCACACGAATGCCCAGCTGAGAGTTGATTCTGCAATAAAATAAAATAAAAAATAAAAAGACGAATTACCTTGGAGGTCAATCATCACCCCGAAAGTGGACAGTAGATGTCACATAGTATCTGTACCAAATTTCAGGTCAATAAGTCCAACGGTTTGTGAGCTACAGGGGATTTAAAATCCTGGACAGATAAACGGACAGCCATGGTAGCGTATTACATATAAAGATAATAGCAGCGGCCCCAGCACTGACCCCTGCTGGTCACCACTCTTAACTTCACCCAATTCTGATGAGGTTCCTCACACCGTCACCCTCTGTTCATGTGTCTGAGCCAATTCTGCAAACCAACCACCACCCCCTGAACTGCCACTTTGTTTAGTTTCTATTAATTTCTATTATATTCGTGTTTTTGCTCACGTTCTTGAGGGGTGCCACTATTTCTGTAGTCAACTGCATACACATGCAGTAAGAATTAAGGACAGCGGCCATCAGTGATCTAAACTGAATACATTCATTCAAAGAAGAGAAGAGGTGTGAAAACATGAAAAACAGACCCCTCAGACACGAGCCCTCATCAGAGAGGGGTGCGGCTGCAGATCTCCACACCTTCGTGATTCAGTAGCTCCACTCGACAGCCAATTGGATTTCAGGGTTTTGTCACCTTTTACTTGACTTAAGTCAGATGACGCCCCCCTGCCAAACCCCAGTCTTCACCATAATGTCACCAGGTGTTTTCACTGACGTTTAATATAAAGTGACATCCCTCCTCAATGGAGTGGCGCTCTGGAAGTCCTCGGCCAGAGTTTAGTGCCTTATTGAGACTGCGCAAGATGGCGGCTCTTCTGGTCATATGACAGCCAGGCAGAAAGAGGCGGGGCATGTGGGCAGACATAGGAAGTAACATTGTTGGAAGACAGCTGTCAATCTTCCAGTCTGCAGAGGGAGGAAAAGAGAGAGAACATTATGACACAGCGCCACCTGCTGGATCGGTGGAGAATTACCATCACATGAGCTCTTAAACTGTCTCCCATGTGCACGTGTGTGACAATGCACATATTCACACGCACACACACACACATACATACCCACACACACACATGTGCATACACACACACGCACACCTACCTACACATACATGCACACACACACACACACACCCACACACCCACACGCACACCCACACACGCGCACACATGCACTCACACACACACCCACATGTGCACACACACACATACACACACACCCACATGTGCACACACACGCATGCATACACACACAGACACACACACACCCATGCACACACACACATACACACACACATGCACACGCGCACACACACACACACACAC
>JANRMT010062817.1:4718134-4743279 GCA_026402145.1 Polypterus bichir lapradei | reverse complement strand
ACACACACACATGCACACATACACACACACATGCACACACACACACAGCATCCTAAGTTCACATTTCTTAATTCCGTCCTTGCTTGTTCTCCTCACCCAGGACCCCTGGTCCACATCCCCCTGATTTGATGAAGCAGGTTCCATAAAGAATGCATTAATGGATGACACAGCAGCATTCATAAAGAATGGACTCCAAAGTCTTTTATCTTTAGGGAAAAAAAATGAAAAAGCAAGCTGGACATAAAGGAAGAAATCTGGGCAGAAAAAGAGCATTGTGGGCCGCCTGTAAAGGCACTTGTATTTTTTTGTTTGAAAATGGCCTAGCTTCTTTATGAATTATATATTAGAAAAAAAGATTTATTATTCATAAGCGAGATGCCGGCGAGAGACCTCTTGGAGCAGATGGATTTAGATGTCATTCTTTTTATATGCAAATCGAGGCAATCCTAATTGCAGTCGGGCCTTTATCATTCTCCACCAAGCCATTGTGTCTCCTTTGTGTTTCCATGAAATTTCCGGAATTCCCCCTCACCTCGGCTGTTTGCGATGCCTTCTTGTTTGCGCCCTCCACTTTGTACGATGACACTGAGGGGCTCCGGTCGAGAGGCTGAAGTGCCGCTGCTCACTCACTTACTCGATCCTGAAGTAACAAAGTGGCTATTTTGGTCAAAATAAAGCCAGGATTTCAAAATGTACCTTTTGGATGAGGTGAACTTCTGTATTATCCTGAAATCTGATTTGCTATTCGGGGTGGTCAACTCTTGCACTTCAATATTAAGCTTAGCACACACACACACAAACACACACACACACACACGTACACACATAGTGATATTATCAAGATAAAGTCTTAATGTGGAGCCAATTGCCAGAATGACAGATAGGGGGCACCACTGAGCCTCAAACCCTGGACACAACCAACACAAATACAGTCACGGATTCAAATATAATGATTCAAGCTTTCCAGTATCTTATAGGCCCTTCTGGAATCCCATGTATAACATAGTACAGCACACATTAAATATTTTCCTCCTTCTTCATCGTACTCCTCTTCCTCTAAGCAAGTGTTATCCTTTGCCTCCCAATTCCCACCTACTTCTGTTATCTGTGACCTGGGAACACTTGTGACATTAGGGTGTAGCCCAATGGCAGTACTTCCAGGTGAAGCAGGACTCCCTGAAAAGAGTGTTGACTATTCTCAGCAGTTCCCCCTGGTGGCCTTCACAGAAGCCAATAGGGCTGCCCCACAGGACTACAAGTCCCAGCATGCTCTTCAGGTGTCTGTGTGGGAAATCCTGACTCAGGAATGCTGGCATCTTGCATATCGGGGGATAAAAAGATCCAAACCTTTGTTATCTCCTCCTGGTAGTTCCATTATATTGGCCTCCTATCTGGGAAAGGGATCCTATTCTGGGAAAGCCTGTCTGTCCATTTTCCTTTATTATGGCTGGAATCTCCTTTGTGATGCCAGCCCATCCACCATGCTACTCAGTCCAGTCGATATCCCACATAGGACAAAGCTACAATAGTGATCCTAGCCAGGCAAAGTCTCGAGTGGTGCCAACTGCCAGTCACTCTCCAGTATTCCTCACAGGGACTCACTATCACCAGCACTAACAAACATCTGGGTGCCCTCATGACACACATAAAAGCTTTTGGTTATATGCCACTTATCAAACCAATAAAGTGTCACACGTGCACGTCAGAGGACCACAGTCCAGACTCATCTGAGGCATGTGATACCCGGCTGGGATGTGAGGGGGCGCTGTGTCTAATGATCTTTGTCTCCTTGGATTTCCCTCACAGGCCCGTGAAGACGCCGCCCAGTGAGGGCAATAGAGACAGAAACCCCGCCCCCTTCCACCCTGAACAAACTCTAGAATTCATTCACGGAGAGCAGATGAGAATGCAGAACAATTCTTTATTTGCATGTAGATTTGCTCAAATGTCTCACTCCACGGAGTGAACAATTCATTTAACAACTAGTTTGCTTTTATACCTTTCTATTCCCATTGCCTTATCTAATACATCATGTCACGTGACTCTTAATATGCAAAATTCTTTATTTTCTTTGTGATCAACTTTTTATTGAGCAAAAACAAATTGACAGGAATAAACGGACATAACATACAAAGTCACCCAAACACACCCACTCCCACCCTGCCTGATCCAAGCTGGGATTTAAACAATGGAGTCTCCAGGATTCAGTGACATCACTGGAAGCACCAGAGACAACTCTAAATGTATTAAATTGTAGAAGGAGGACTGCCAGTTGTCGAGAGTGACTCATTCAGGGGTCTTCCAGCAGGAGGCGACGATTAGTTTCGTTACCAGGGTACCCAGACAGAGTAAGTTGCATTCAGAGAATTTGAGCAGGATGCTTAGAAAGGTCTAAAGGAAGAAAGATTTGAAGTAAGAGATGGAACACTGCAGGAAAGAAAGGAGGAGACTGCAGGTGACATACATGTGTCCAAAAAAGGAAAAGACAAGGGGGACAGTGCCAGAACGTGTGAAGAGAAGTGCCAGGGGACAGAATTGACAGAGGGGGTCAGCAGCGAGGCCCATCAGAGTAGGAGAGAGTCGGAGGAGAATTTTGAACTGGGTGTGCTGGTACTTTGGGTTTCTATGTTTTTGAGACAACATAACTGCCGGCTGTCTATTTATGACAATATTAAAAAATATATAATCTATCCACTAGATGGCAGCACTATAGTAAGTAATGGAGACATGTGAGCAAAGCTCACCAGCAGGCGGACTGTGTTTACAGCGGCTGTTTATTGAGATACGAGTTCTCTCGTATGTCGCATTCTGACGGGCCGAATGAGGTACGACTTACATTGGAGAGGACGGGGTCCCATGAAAGGGGTGAAGGGAGAGGACGGGAGAGAAATCAACGGCAGACGCTTATAGGATGCTTTGCTAAGCAGATGCAGAGTTCGATCATCTTAACCAATCAACTACAGCCACCAGAAATTTCACATGCAAATCGATTCTTCCATTATTCTCAACAGCACTTTGTTGATGGGGGTGTCTTACGGGTTTTTCCTTTGATCTTATCACCGTGTCATAATATAGAGGGGTGTTGGGGCTTTCTCATTAGTTTGTCCTCGCTTTTTAAAGGGGGTCTTCATTACTCATTTACTTTATTTTAACTTTAGTAATTACGCTGGTGGCTCCTCTAAGATGAGGCAGGCGTCACATGCTAAAGCCACCTTCGTTTAACCCTTTAGCTGCCTTTTCCGTATGTTTTAATAATTTCTTGTTATAATTTCATTTAAGTATAAACTTGCAAGATTTTATAAAACATTAGAACAATCTGGACGCAAACAGGCCGTTCAGCCCACCAAAGCTTGCCAGTACAAACGCACTTAAGTCCTCCACGCTTGAGTTTTGAAGGTTCCTAAAGTCCTGCTGTCCACCACACTACTTTGTCACTTATTCCAAGTGTCTGTGTTTCTCTAAGTGAAGAAAAACAAATTAACAGATTATCTGAAATCCGTTAAATCATCACAGAGGTACTTGGGCAGATTGGTGGGCGATCAAATTTAATGTCAGTAAATGTAAAGAATTACACATAGGAAGTAAAAATGGGAGGTTTGAATACACAATGGGAGGTCTGAAAATTGAGAGGACACCTTATAAGAAGGATTTAGGAGTCGTAGAGGACTCTAAGCTATCGACTTCCAGACAGTGTGCAGAAGCCATTAAGAAGGCTAACAGTATGTCAGGTTATATAGCGCCTTGATGTGTGGAGTACAAGTCACAGGAGGTTCTGCTCAAGCTTTATAACACACTGGTGAGGCCTCATCTGGAGTCCTGTGTGCAGTTTTGGTCTCCAGACTATAAAAAGGACATAACAGCACTAGAAAAGGTCCACAGAAGAGCGACTAGGCTGATTCAGAACTACAGGGGATGAGTTACGAGGAAAGATTAAAAGAGCCGAGCCCATCACTTGCATTAAGTTTAGGTCTTGTTAGGTCTGAATACACAAAGGGATGTCTGAAAATCGAACGTACACCGTATGAGAAGGGGTCATTGTGGACTCAACACTATCAACTGACAGGCAGTGTTCAGAAACTAACAGAATGTCAGGTTATATAGCGCCTTGATGTATAGAGTACAAGACCAAGGAGATTCTGCTCAAGCTTTATAACACACTGGTGAGGCTTCATCTGGAGTCCTGTGTGCAGTTTGGGTCTCCAGGCTACAAAAAGGACATAACAGCACAAGAGAAGGTCCAGAGAAGAGCGACTAGGCTGATTCCAGTTCTACAGGGGATGAGTTATGAGGAAAAATTTAAACAGCTGAGTCCATCGCTTGCATTAAGCTTAGGTCTTATTAGGGCTGAATACACAAAGGGATGTCTGAAAATCGAACGTACACCCTATGAGAAGGGGTCATTGTGAACTCAATACTATCAACTGACAGGCAGTGTTCAGAAGCTAACAGAATGTCAGGTTATATAGCGCCTTGATGTATAGAGTACAAGTCACAGAAGGTTCTGCTCAAGCTTTATAACACACTGGTGAGGCTTCATCTGGAGTCCTGGGTGCAGTTTGGGTCTCCAGGCTACAAAAAGGACATAACAGCACAAGGGAAGGTCCAGAGATGAGCAACTAGGCTGACTGCAGAGCTACAGGGGATGAGTTATGAGAAAAGATTCAAAGAGCTGAGCCTTTACAGATTAAGCAAAAGAAGATTAAGAGGAGACCTGACTGAAGTTTTTAAAATTATGAAGTGAATTAGTCCAGTGAATCGAGACTGTTATTTTAAAATGAGTTCATCAAGAACGCGGGGACACAGTTGTTAAGAGTAAATTTTGCACAAACATTAGGAAGTTTTCCTTTACACAAAGAACGATAGACACTTGGAATAAGCGAACAACTAGTGTGGTAGACAGTAAGACGTTAAGGACTTTCAAAACTCGACTTGATGTTCTTTGGAAGAAATAACTGGACAGGACTGGCGAGCTTTGTGGGGCTGAATGGCCTGTTCTCATCCAGATTGTTCTAATGTTCTAATGTATTTATTAATGTACGTATAACAATACCACATTGAAGAAACTATACAGTAACAACAAATAAAATAGGGAGCAAAGTCTGAATAAGGTCTTTGGAAAGGCTTGAAGAAAATCAGCAATGCCAAGGAGTGGATGTTGTCCTGGGCGGCTCTTGGTTTAGCAGTCAGCATTATTCCCACGTTATTTTATCCTAAATTATTTAAAATATTTTTATTAAATTCTCAAGCTAAATAAGGAGAAAACAGAAATCTTAGTAATTGTCAACAAATGGATATAATGAGGGTATCAGAAATAAACTTGATCCATTAAGGTTAAAAATCAAGAAGGAGGTAAAGAATTTATGGGTAACTATTGACTCTGACCTGAATTTTAAATCACATAGTAATCAGATTATCAGGACAGCATTTTTTCACTTAAGAAATATAACAAAAGTTAGACCTCTTATAACATTGCAAGATGCTGAGAAATTAATCCACGCTTATGTTTTCAGTCGACTAGATTACTGTAACGCACTCCTCTCAGGACCACCCAAAAAAAGACATCAATCGATTACAATGAGTGCAGAATGGAGCTGCTAGAATCTTAACTAGGAAACAAAAATCCAAGCACATCACCCCAGTCCTAATGTCACTACACTGGTTACCTGTGTCATTTAGAATTGACTTTAAAATCCTGCTTATGGTTTACAAAGCCTTCAATAATCTGCTCCATCTTATATCTCAGAATGCCTGTCACCTTACACTCCAAATCGTAACCTTAGATCTTCAAATGAGGGTCTGCTTAGAATTCCGAGAGCAAAACTTAAAAGAAGTGGTGAGGCGGCCTTCTGATGTTAGGCACCTAAAATTTTGGAATACGAGTTTACCGATAGAAATTCGCCAGGCTGATACGGTGGATCACTTTAAAAAACGGCTAGAAACCTGTTATTGTAACTTGGCTTTCTCAGAGCTTCATTTTAGTTTAATCCTGATATTCATTTAATTATCTTTATCATTCATGGTAGCTCCGTAATCCGTACTAACCCCTACTCTGCTGCACCTGATCAAAGCACCGTAATGCCCCTCCATTGATGGATTGAAGGCCTGAAGTCCACATGACCGTCATTATCAAATTTTTTCATGTAAGCCCTAAATACCATGAGGACTGATTGATGTCATTAATGTTACGTAGAATGCCTAGAGGGGGCTGGCTGGGTGGTCTTGTGGCCTCGGTACCCCTGCAGATTTTATTTTTTTTCTCCAGCCGTCTGGAGTTTTATTTGTTTCTTTCTGTCCTCCCTGGTCAGTGGACCTTACTTGTATTCTATGTTCATTAGTATTGCCAAATTTTATTTTTATATTTTGTCTTTTTCTCTTTCTTCATCCTGTAAAGCACTTTGAGCTCATCATTTGTATGAAAATGTGCTACAGAAATAAACGTTGTTGTTAACTAGGAAAAGAAACTCTGAGCACATCACCCCAGTTCTGATGTCACGACACTGGTTACCTGTGTCATTTAGGGTTGACTTTAAAATCCTGCTGATGGTTTACAAAACCTTCAATAATCTGCTCCATCTTATATCTAATAATTTCTGTCACCTTACACTCCAAATCGTAACCTTAGATCTTCAACTTAGGGTCTGCTTAAAGTTCCAAGAGCTAAACTTAAAAGAAGTGGTGAGGCGGGTTGCCTTCTGATGTTATGCACCTCAATTCTGAAATAGCTGAACGATAGAAATTCACCAGGCTGATATGGTGGAGCACATTAAAAAACTGATAAAAAACCCTTATTGTAACTTGGCTTTCTCAGAGCTTTATTTAAGTGTAACCCTGATATTCTGTATATGCATTGAATTATCATTTTTATCAAATCTATCTGGTCCATTGTCACAACAACGACCATAAGATGCTGAGAAGGTTTGGGGCAGGCACCAATTTTTCCTGGCTGCAAAATTTAGTCTAAAGAACAGACATGTTCACACAACAGAGTCCAAAACAGAACTGATTCGTTATACACAAGATGGCAGCTTTAAACATAGACATCCATAAGCAGACGCCGCATTCACTGTGTTGCCCAGTTGACACGATTCATCAGCGCGTCAACCAGTGGCAGAAGTGCCATTTAAACGAATACAGGTAGACGTTCATTTAAGGGGACTGGCATTCGGTCACACCACACTTTTTCTGCACAGTCCACCCCCACCCCCCAATTTCAGGGCACCATAATGTTTGGGTCAATTGGCGTCCCAAGTGTTTGGGTTTCATGGCTTTATAAGAGACCTCGGCCTGCTGCTACCCTTTGGAGTCTGTAGCTGCCATCGTTCAACATGAGGATAAGAGCTGTGACAATGAAAGTCCAAGAGGCCATCATGAGGCTGAAACACAAGAATCAAGCCAATGGAGACATCAGTAAGAGCTTAGGAGGACTGAAATCAACTGTCTGGAGTATCGTGAAGAAGAAAAAACACACTGGTGGGCTCAGTAATAACAAAGGGACTGCTAGGCCAAAGAAGACCTCTACTGCCGATGAACGAAGAATCCTCACTATGGCCAAGAAAAAGCCCCCCCAACGCCTATCTGACTTACCAGAAACAGTCTTTAGGGGGCCGATTTGGACATGTCAGCAGAAGACTTCATGACCAGAAACACAAAGGAAGACACACTGCAAGATGAAGACCACTAAAGCAGTTTGTAAACAAGGACTTTAAAGAGCCTGCAGAATTCTGGGAAAAGGTCTTGTGGACAGACAAGACAAAGATGAACCTCATCAGGGTGGCGAAGACAAAGAACTGCTCAAGAGCCAAAGCAGACCACCTCATCTGTCAAACATGGAGGTGCTGGGGGTGTTATATGGCTTGGGCATGTATGGCTGCCACAGGTCCTGGCACACCTCTGTTCATTGATGAGGGTGGGGGCACAATGAATTCCGAGGTGTGTAGAAACATCTGATCTGCTCAAGTTCCACTAAAGAGCTCCAACTCAGTGGACGGCGCTTCATCAACATAATGACAATGAGCCAAACAGACTGCCGAGGACACACAGGAGTTTATCAAAGCTACAAAATGGAAAATTCTTGAATGTCCAAGCCAGTCACCTGATTTCAATGCAACTGAGCAGGCCTTTCATATGCTTAAGGGGATAAGCCCCCCGCAAAACAAGCAGGAGCTGAAGATGGCTGCATTAGAGGCTTGGCAGAGAAGACCCTCAGCATCTGCTGATGGCGATGAATCGCAGACTACAAGCAGTCATTGCATGTGAGGGATCCGTGACAAAGTCCTAAATATGACAGCCATCCATCCAATCCTAACTACAGGGTCACGGGGGCCTGCTGGAGCCAATCCCAGCCAACACGGGGCACAAGGCAGGAAACAAACCCCGGGCAGGGCGCCAGCCCACCGCAGAGCACACACACACCCACACACTAAGCACACACTAGGGACAATTTAGGATTGCCAATGCACCTAACCTGCATGTCTTTGGACTGTGTGAGGAAACCCACGCAGACACGGGGAGAACATGCAAACTCCACGCAGGGAGGACCTGGAAGGCGAACCTGGGTCTCCTTACTGCGAGGCAGCAGCGCTACCCACTGCGCCACCGTGTCCCTATGACAGCCATGGTGCCCTGAAATGGGGGGGGCCACATAGAAAAAAGTGCTGTGTGACCAAAATGTTCGCAAATCCTCTCAAGTGAAAGTCTGCCATGCAGCTTAGATGATAGATGGACTGACTTTGATTTATTTCGCATTCCCCTCTACAAATGTAAACTTTTCTTGTACATCGTGACGGGTACAGTTGATGGTCAAGTTTACTATGTAAGGCCACGTTGACCTGGTGCTATACAGCACCCCCAAGTGGTGTTCATTATAAATACCTTCACGTCAATTCATTTCCTCCTTGATTATCCAGTTCTGTGCAGAGTGCTGTTCAGAGTGGAGCCAGACCCTCTCAGTTGATTCTGAGGTCCGCCAGGGGTCTGTTCTGCCCCTACTCTGTTGCATGGACTGGGTGTGTTGATACAGGGTCGTGGTGTTCAGCAGCTGTGGGGCATCTGTTGGTGAAGAAAGATTCACGGATCTTGACTTTGCTGACAATGCTGTGATCCTCACAGAGTCAATGGAGGCTCTGATTGGGGGTCTCGGGGGTCTGGGCTTGTAAGAGTTCTGATAAAAACCAACATCCAGGCCTTTAATGACCTCTTAGGCACGGCCATCAGCAATGTGTCTGTCTGCAGAGAGAGCGTCGACCTCGTCGAGAGGTTTACTTACCTCAGCATTGACATTCATGTGACTCTGGTGACTCTTCCTATTAAGTCAGTAGATGGATTGGGAGAGCATGGGTGGGGGGGGGTCATGGGGTCTCTGGAGATGTGTGTGGCACTCTCAATATGTTCCTGATAAGTCTTTAGAGTCCTGGTGCTCCCTGTCTGTGAGACATGGCCGCTATCCAGTGACCTGAGATGAAGACTGGACTCCTTCATGTGCATCTCTTCAGAGAATCCTTGGGTCTCACTGGTTTGACTTTGTGTTGGTCACGGAGTCCAAAATGAGGCACATGACCTGCATTGTGTGGGAGCATCAGTTATGACACTACAGACATGTGGCGCGATTACCCGAGGGTGATCCACCTCACAGGATCCTCTGCAGAGAGAGTGTCAGCCTGGTCGAGAGGTTTACTTGCCTCGGCAGTGACATTCATGTTTCTGGTGATTCTTCATATGAAGTCAGTAGATGGATTGTTAGCACATGAGGGGGGTCATGAGGTCGCTAGGAAGGGTTGTGTGGTGCTCCTGATATCTCAGTTAAAGGATGAAGGTCCTGGTGCTCCTGTTTGTGAGACATGGCCGTAATCCAGTGAAATGAGATAAAGACTGGACTGCTTCATGTGTGTCTCTTCAGAGAATCCTTGGGTCCCACTGGTTTGACTTTGTGTTGCTCATGGAGTCCCAGATGAGGCACATAACCTGCATTGTGAGGGAGCATCAGTTATGACACTATGGCCATGTGGCGCGATTACCCGAGGGTGGTTCGTCTCACAGGATCCTCATTATTGAGGACCGGGCCAAGGGGACGCCCACATAACACCTGGCTGCGGCAGATAGAGGGTTATTTCTGGAGGGTGGGACTGGACAGCGTGTCTGCCTGGGGGCTGCCAACCAGGATCCTGAGCTGTTTCGTCGTGTAGTGGGTGTGGCAACACACTGTACCAGTGCATGCTCCCCGACGTGACCTGATCTATCCAGTTCATGCTCAGGAGATGCTGGTCTCCTAAACTTGGTACAGAGCCCACTCTGGAGAGGTATACCCCCATAGAGTCACTGTAGCGTCACCAGTGAACGTCACTTGCTCGTTTCTGGGATGTGGAAGGAAAGCAAGCATAGCAACATGTAATGGGCATGAAAGCCCCACACAGACAGAGGCCAGGCTGGAATTCCACGTGTTGTGCCAACTTAATTCCTTTCACACTTGTTAAAAGTGCCCCCATCAATTGCCCATCTACGCCTTTACCAGCCTTGCATATTCACATCAGGGGATTCTGAAGCCAACCACGAGTATCAGGAGCATAGCCATGAGAGCGGAGACGGCTTTTGAGCTGTGCCAGGCGATCATCTGCTGCCTCTCTTCTCAAGTGAGTAATGGGAGCTTGAGATGCACCCTTTTGGTTCTGAACCTTCATCATTAATTAAAGGACGTGCAGTTAACTGCAGACTATAAAATGCCTCAAAGAGACAAAAAGCAAATAAATAAACCTGCGCCTATTAGGAAGGCCACACTAATGGCAGCGGAGAGCGATTGCGTTTATGACCCGCCAATTCATTTCTGAAGCGTTGCATTCATCTGAGATTTAGAAATGACACCCTGACGGAAGATCACCTCACAGGCTTGAAGGCATGGGTTCAAATCCTGGCCCAGTTACGTTCACTTGTGTCAACGGGGGTCCCCCACATGCCCCCACCAGAAACTCCAATTCTTATTCTTAATATTAAAAGGATTGAGTGGTAGCCCTAACTGGCATCCAGTCCCAGGTTGGCTCCTGCCTTCTGACCAAATCAGCCTTGAATGGTTCTTCATTCCAATGCCCTTCAAGAGGCTATGTGAGTCATCTTGTGAAAAAGACCACCCAAACGCACCTCAGTTAGAATGGAAGATACAATTACTGTATCTGTCTGCCCCACCAGGCTGGACAGAGCTACCAGCACTGAGAGGGTGACGAGCTCTGACTCCTCCAGTGCCTTCACTACCATCCAGTAATCCCAGTTAGAGAGGTGGAAGAGCTTATGGGGTCCTGGATGTTGGGCTATCATGTCGGGCAGAGGAAACACTGGAGCATCACAATGAACAGACCGGTACGCTTTTGTCTTTTGCACTAATGGGGTATAATCATGGCCCCCAAAAGGTGGGGTTGGCTGGCTGACAGGGCTTTAGCCAGGGGGCCCGGGATCACAGGGGCCCTGTGCAGGATGAGTAGATATTATGCACAAACAAGATGTATGAACAGAAAGCAAGAATTGATCCAACAGCGTTGAGTGTTAACCAGGGCCGGATTTTCCTATAGGCTAACTAGGCTTCAGCCTAGGGCCTCAAAATCAAGAGGGGCCTACATTCAAATTGTTAGCAAAATTAAAATTACACTATTCTAAAAACAGTGAACACTAAAACACTGAACCGAAAATAAGGAGAAATTCTACGCATATGACTAATAAACAAACATAAAAATGTATTGGTTAAGATCAGCGCGTTCGGCTCATTGGGTCTGTTCGTTTGTATATACTAGATTGCACCAAAGTATAGTTCATACGTTCACTGATTGTTATGGCAAATATTCACGTGCCTTATTCTACTAAGCTCTGGGTTGTTCTTGCATAAATAAAGTGCAGATTGGTGTAGATTGGAACAGACAAACGAGCAGACCTATTGATATCCCGACGTTCGGTTATATTCGTGTTACTTCGATAATATGAAACACGTGTTAATGTTATTAGAAAAGATTCTTATTTTAGGATTGCGTACACGATCATTTGATTCTCGCCTTTTGAGTTCAGTAGGTTCAATACTTTAGTGAAGTGTTTATAGACTATTGAAAAATTTTTTGTGACAATATCTTCATTTCGCGGAATTCTAGGTAAGTTCTTAACATATGTTTTAATTTGTATACAGTAATCCCTCCTCGATCGTGGGGGTTGCGTTCCAGACCCCCCCCCCGCGATAGGTGAAAATCCGCGAAGTAGAAACCATATGTTTGTATGGTTATTTTTATATATTTTAAGCCCTTATAAACTCTCCCGCACTGTTTATAAATATTCCCCGCAGAGTTATACAGCATAATCCCTTTGTATTCTCTTAGATATTAGGTAAGATTCATTGAAATTATGTATATAAACACACTGTTTATATACAGTAAAACCTAAATATTATTTTAAAGATATTGAGTGTCTCCGATATCACATATGTTACAGCCATTACGATAGACAGGTCACCAGCAATAAATACGTACAATGCAAGAAAAATAGTATACAGTAAATGTGTGTACAGTGACACTAAACGTACGTACATGTACTAAGCACTGTAAGAAGAAAATTAATTATGGTTACTCACCAACAATGACACGATGACTTGTCCGATAACAATGAGTTTAATTTTACTGCACAACAAAGGAGAGCGTTACAGCCCTTGTAAAGGAGCCACTTCAGGTGATTGTGTAGCACTGCCGTTGTTCTTCTTCTGGCAGTCTTTAATCCAAATCCCTAAAGCAGATTCCATCCAGACTACTGCCTTATTACATCCACTTACAACTCGTTTTGCACCCTGGTTAAAAGGACGCTGCAGCCGTAGATTTTATATTCCTTTCCTACTTTTTAAATAAAAAGAATCGTAGCCTTCAACAAATCCAAAACGTTTACCTTTTCAGCAATGGTTAACATCTTCTCCTTGCGCTTGGGCATGGCCCCTGAAGCAGTAGCAGATTGTTTTGGAGCCATAATGAAGGGCTTGACTATGCACAAATAAACACTAAAGAGCACAACTCTTTACACAGCGAAGCACGTTGATGCTGAATGAGCGAGACGAGACTTCCTGGTTAACACTGCATTCAGCACGCAGGAACTCAACTGCGTGCTCTGATTGGTTAGCTTCTCAGTCAGGAGAACTTAACTGCGTGCTCTGATTGGTTAGCTTCTCAGCCATCCGCCAATAGCGTCCCTTGTATGAAATCAACTGGGCAAACCAACTGAGGAAGCATGTACAGGAAGTAAAAAGACACATTGTCCGCAGAACCCGCGAAGCAGCGAAAAATCCGCGTTATATATTTAGTTATGCTTTCATATAAAATCCGCGATACAGTGAAGCCGCGAAAGTCGAAGCGCGATATAGCGAGGGATTACTGTACTTCGATAATATGAAACACATGTTAATGTTATTAGAAAAGATTCTTATTTTAGGATTGCGTACACGATCATTTGATTCTCGCCTTTTGAGTTCAGTAGGTTCAATACTTTAGTGAAGTGTTTATAGACTATTGAAAAATTTTTTGTGACAATATCTTCATTTCGCGGAATTCTAGGTAAGTTCTTAACATATGTTTTAATTTGTATATTTTAAAATGTATATTACGTGCTTTATTTTATATTTTCATGATTATATATATATAATTCATTATTCATAATTGCTATTTTTTTCAATGAGACAAAATAACAGTTCCATACAATCTTGATTGAAAAATGATAATTTAGTTTCATTATTGAATTAAAGATATTTTGGAAATATTTTTTAAATTGATTAGTGTTTGAAATTCAGAAATTATGAAATTAACATTTATTATTTTATAAACAATGACTATTATAAGAGACGCACTATTCACGGAAATGAGTTTTTGTTTTACTTCAATTTATTATTCGAAAATGAATTGTTTATCGAAAATTTCGATAAACAAAAGAAAACTTACCACAGTTCAAATACGTAAAATGTTATTTTTTGTATTAATAATAAATAATTAACTTTTATTTATGCACAATAATTAATAACTCAAATATTTTGTTCTAGATTCTAATCTAAGAATGAGTAAAAAGGCGCTTTTCCATTGCATAGTACGGCACGACACGGTTCAGTTCGGCTCACTTTTGGGGTGTTTTCCACTGGGAACAGTACCTGGTCCTTTTTTTAGTACCACCTCAGCCGAGGTTCCAAGCGCGCCGAACCGTTACCAAAACATGACGTGTAAACTCTGCTGGTCACTGATTGGCCGGAGAAAATCGTCATTACTGCGTCACTGAACTTGCGACACGAGACACAACAGACCCGCTAGATTTTTAGCACAGCCAGCGAAGGTTCGGACGCACCATTTTTGTTTTAACCAAAAATGGTTGTTTCGTGGTCTATTGAGGAAGTACAGACGTTCCTCTCGTTGGTAGCCGAGGAGCGGATCCAGCGAGAGCTGGATGGGGCGACGCGGAATGAAAAAGTTTTTCAGCAGGTTGCTAAGCTTTTGGGCGCACACGGCTACCATCGGACTTACAAACAGTGTAGGGACAAGTTAAAAAAAATGTCACGGCAGTAGAGGCAGCGCAACTATAACGACACGTGAATAATCCCGCCCACTCTAAAGCGGTACTAAACTGCAGTCGAATCGCAAACCGAGCCGAACTGAGCCGAACCAAGGTGAGCTGTACTGAACCGTGCTGTGCCGTACTATGCAGTGGAAAAGCGCCAAAAGATTTGAAAGTGGCGAAGTGGTGTTCTCGACTTTTTTTTATTTATTATCCGTGCCACATTTTTTATAAAGGTTAGTACCAATCACAACATGTTTCATTTCACATATTGATATATATCACAGTAATGATGTATTTTATTATCTCTCATGTAATTTACAAACTTAAAAATGGGAGGTGAAAGGGCCTCATAAGTGGAATAGCCTAGGGCCTCTTTTCATCTAAATCCGGCCCTGGTGTTAACCTCGCTTATTTTATTTAAAACCCTATCGCAGGGGTGTCGAACTCCAGGCCTGGAGGGCCGCAGTGGCTGCAGGTTTTCATTCTAACCCTTTTCCTAATCAGCGAGCAGTTTTCACTGCTAATTCACTCCTTAATTTTAATAGCCCTGTTTTGGAGGATTCAGTCCTCTGAATTGATTTCTTTCTTCATTAAATGACAGCCATACAGAAATGACATGTGAAACGAGCCAACAGATGACTAGCTAAACTGGGATTTCAAACTCCAGCCGATCTCTAGATGAGACGCTGATTCTTGCTGTTAATTAAACCCGTTATTTAATTCCGTGCTGCTCTCATTCTGCCACTGCAGACGTTTCCAAAACTGTTGATTTTTCTGTTTTTTCTAAGAACACCGTTCAAATGTTTTGGTGACCTGAGAGATCAGCCTTACTGAGACCTTCACCCTTCTTTATTGTTAGATATTGTGTGATAGGCACAGGTGAGCTGGTCATGTGGTGGCTCGTTTTGTGTCTCATTATTGTTTGGCTGCTAATTAAGGAAAAAAGAGACAACTAAGGGGCCTGAGTCAAGTTAATTAAAACTAAGACAAAAGAAGTTAATTGGCAGCCAAAACTGGTCACTAATGAGGAAGATGGTCAGGATGAAAACCTGCAGCCACTGCGGCCCTCCAGGACTGGAGTTCGACACCTGTGCCCTATTGGGTATCACGTTTTCCTTAACCCTAAGTGAAGGGCCCGCCAGAGATCCTGGCCTAGGGGCCCATGTTAGAATGTGGGGGCCATGGGTATAATGACAAAGAGGAGAACTTTGAGACTTGTCTGTAACTCAACATCAGAAAGAAGTGTCCCACCAAAGACCCAGGGTTGTCTTAACACATGGGCACATTGGGCAGTTGCCCGGGGGCCCCATGCCATGCTAATCTATTTATGTTGTGACTTGCTGAGTGCTTATGTAGATATAGGGGACCCAGTGTTCTGCTTTGCCCGGGGGCCTATAATAAGACCAGGGATGTGCAGTCATCATGAAAAGTAAAAAAACTAATAATGACAACATGAAATAAATGTGTCCACTGGCCTGTGCTATAAATTTGTTTTCTGTATGATTCCAATAATTGATCATTTTTATAGTCACAATCGCTGAACTGGCGCATTTCCTGTTCAAATACACTGGAGAAACGTGAGGAGGTGAGGCAGCGATGAGCCTCACCTCCCCTCAGACTGCGCTCTCCTCACACGCTGACGGGGTGATGTGTGTGACTGGCGCGTGCCTGTCGCTGTCTCTCTGTATGTCGCCAGTATAAAGTGTGTAGACACATTTATTATACACCCTGACTTTCCACAGCCTGGCAAATATCTTTAATGAACGTGAGTGACGTATTTAGTCTTGCTGATCGGACATAAAACAGCATTGAAAAGGCACAAGCTGAGTGAGGCAGACAATGATGGAGGGCGCATGTGAGCCCAACAGGTGCTCGTTGCTGCTGTTCTTCTACACAGAGGCGCCGATAAGTTAGCGACATCAGACAGTCAAGTGCACTGCAGCGGGCCGTTTATTTTTATTTTTGGTTCACGACTGACCGCCAAAATGGAAGATTAAGATTTTTAAAACTAAAGGAAAATAAGGAGGACTTTTACAAAAAAGTGACGGAGATTTTCATGGAGAAGGACAGGCGTATGGACTTAATTTACAAATAAAGGTAAGATCATGAGCAAGAGTTATTGGAAGAATATTCAGGCTATTTTTCCAGTGAATCTCGAAATATAGCAAAACAACAACAACATTTATTTCTGTAGCACATTTTCATACAAATAATGGAGTTCAAAGTGCTTTACATGATGAAGAAAAGAGAAATAAAAGAATTGAAATAAGAGAACACTAATTAACACAGAATAGGAGTAAGGTCCGATGGCCAGGGAGGACAGAAAAAAACAAAAAAAAAACTCCAGACGGCTGGAGAGAAAAAATAAAATCTGCAGGGGGTCCGAGGCCACGAGACCACCCAGCCCCCTCTGGGCATTCTACCTCACATAAATGATCAGTCCTCTTTGTATCTAGGGCTCTCATGGAAGGACTTGATGATGATGGTCATGTAGACTTCTGGCTTTTAATCCATCAATGTAGGAACATCACGGTGCTTTGATTAGATGGTGATGGCGCAGATCACTACCACAGAAAACCGGGAAAAGAAACAGAATAGAGAGTAGAGGTTAGTACAGATTTTAGGGCCACCATGAATAGTAATGATAATTAATTGAATATACAGAGTATCAGGATTAAATGAAGGTGAAGTTATGAGAAAGCCATGTTACAGTAATGTGTTTTTATCAGTTTTTTAAAGAGCTCCACCGTATCAGCCTGGCGAATTCCTATTGACAGGCTATTCCAGATTTGAGGTGCCTAACAGCAGAAGGCCGCCCGCCTCACCAGTTCTTTTAAGTTTCACTCTTGGAATTCTAAGCAGACATTCATTTGAAGATCTAAGGTTACGATTTAGAATAGAAGATGTCAGACACTCCGTTATACATTCACCTAAAGAATTATTAGGAACACCTGTTCAATTTCTCATTAATGCAATTATCTAATCAACCAATCACATGGCAGTTGCTTCAATGCATTTAGGGGTGTGGTCCTGGTCAAGACAATCTCCTGAACTCCAAACTGAATGTCAGAATGGGAAAGAAAGGTGATTTAAGCAATTTTGAGCGTGGCATGGTTGTTGGTGCCAGACGGGCCGGTCTGAGTATTTCACAATCTGCTCAGTTACTGGGATTTTCACGCACAACCATTTCTAGGGTTTACAAAGAATGGTGTGAAAAGGGAAAAACATCCAGTATGCGGCAGTCCTGTGGGCGAAAATGCCTTGTTGATGCTAGAGGTCAGAGGAGAATGGGCCGACTGATTCAAGCCGATAGAAGAGCAACTTTGACTGAAATAACCACTCGTTACAACCGAGGTATGCAGCAAAGCATTTGTGAAGCCACAACACGCACAACCTTGAGGCGGATGGGCTACAACAGCAGAAGACCCCACCGGGTACCACTCATCTCCACTACAAATAGGAAAAAGAGGATACAATTTGCGCGAGCTCACCAAAATTGGACAGTTGAAGACTGGAAAAATGTTGCCTGGTCTGATGAGTCTCGATTTCTGTTGAGACATTCAAATGGTAGAGTCAGAATTTGGTGTAAACAGAATGAGAACATGGATCCATCATGCCTTGTTACCACTGTGCAGGCTGGAGGTGGTGGTGTAATGGTGTGGGGGATGTTTACTTGGCACACTTTAGGCCCCTTAGTGCCAATTGGGCATCGTTTAAATGCCACGGGCTACCTGAGCATTGTTTCTGACCATGTCCATCCCTTCATGACCACCATGTACCCATCCTCTGATGGCTACTTCCAGCAGGATAATGCACCATGTCACAAAGCTCGAATCATTTCAAATTGGTTTCTTGAACATGACAATGAGTTCACTGTACTAAAATGGCCCCCACAGTCACCAGATCTCAACCCAATAGAGCATCTTTGGGATGTGGTGGAACGGGAGCTTCGTGCCCTGGATGTGCATCCCACAAATCTCCATCAACTGCAAGATGCTATCCTATCAATATGGGCCAACATTTCTAAAGAATGCTTTCAGCACCTTGTTGAATCAATGCCACGTAGAATTAAGGCAGTTCTGAAGGCGAAAGGGGGTCAAACACCGTATTAGTATGGTGTTCCTAATAATCCTTTAGGTGAGTGTATAAGATGGAGCGAGATTATTGAAGGCTTTGTAAACCATCAGCAGGATTTTAAAGTCAATTCTGAATGACTCAGGTAACCAGTGTAGTGACGCTCAGACTGGGGTGATGTGCTCAGATTTTCTTTTCCTAGTTAAGATTCTAGCTGCTGCATTCTGCACTCATTGTAATCGATTGATGTCTTTTTTGGGTGGTCCTGAGAGGAGTGCATTACAGTAATCTAGTCGACTGAATACAAAAGCGTGAACTCATTTCTCAGCATCTTTCAATTATATAAGAGGTCTAACTTTTATTATATTTCTTAAGTGAAAAAATGCTGTCCTAGTAATCTGATGAATATGCGATTTAAAATTCAGGTCACAGTCAACAGTTACCCCTAAATTCTTTACCTCCGTCTTGACTTTTAATTGTAATGCATCAAGTTTATTTCTAATAACCTCATTATATCCATTATTGCCAATCACTAAAATTTCTGTTCTGTCTTTATTTAGCTTGAGAAAATTACTATTCATCCAATTAGAAACACAAGTAAGACGCTGGGGTTCAGTGAATCAAGAGAGTCGGGGTCATCAGGTGCTATTGATAAGTACAGCTGTGTGTCATCAGCATAATTGTGGTAGCTCACGTTGTGCCCCGAGATAATTTGACCTAGCGGAAGCATGTAGATCGAAAAGAGCAGCGGACCCAGGATAGAGCCTTGTGGACCACCATATAGGATATCAGGTGTCATTGAGCTGTAATTCCCACAACTAACAAAGAATTTTCTACCTGCCAGGTAGGATTCAAACCAATTTAAGACACTGCCAGAGAGGCCCACCCACTGACTAAGACAGGTGCAGGCCTCCTAATATCACAAAAAGCCAAGAGAGGCCTCAGAAATGGGTCTTACCCAAGGCAGCCTGGCCCCCAAACTTACAAACTCATAAGGCAAGCTTTCTGGCCTGCATATTCCCAATGTGGGGCTTAGTCTTTAACAGTTCATATAGCACGTTAAATATTCCAAGAATGCTCTTCAAGGGAAATGTACAAACATAACATTAAAAAACATGTAATGTAACTTCACAAATAACACAAAACCAACATAGCATAACAGGACATAACATAAAAAATAACCTTGTAATATATGTGAGAACTGGTCTGAACACCAACACCAGCACTTTATAAAGCACACGTTTATTCCTGCCAAAAGTCCCGCACAGCACACAGTGCTCCCAGCACCAAACACCCCCAACATGGGCCTCTCTCAGTGTCCGTGAGCCGCCTTTCTTCCTCCTGTCACTGGAGCGTCGTCCTCCTCCAGCTCCCGACTCTAACTCTCTGTCTGTAGGAAGGCGGCCCCTTTTATTGTCACCCGGATGTGCTCCAGGTGCTTTGTTGATGACCTTCCGGCGGCACTTCCCGGTGTGGCAGAAGCGCCGCACGAGCACCCGGAGCTTCCGGGCGTCCCTGGAAGGTTCTTCCTCCATCTGCCCAGGTGTGGCGGAAGTGCTGGTTTCCCGGGCTGCACGACGGCTCCAGTGGGTTTGAGCCTCCTGGCTCCGTCCCCGTGGTCTCCTCCTTACCCAGGGTGGCTGCCCCCTCGTGGCCCGGGGGACGTATAAGCTGCCTCCCGGTCCTTCCAGGCATCCCGGCTGGGTCTGGCCGCCAGCCTCCTGCCACACATAACACAACAAAAGATAACATAAAGTAACACAATTTAAAACAATGTAACATGATGTGAAGTAACACAGGTTAACACAATGTAACTTAACATGGCATAGTATAAAACAATGAAAATTAACAAACCATTAGAACACGATTTAAAACAAAATAATGTAACATAACACAACGTAACTTAACAAACCATTACATAATATAACACAATGTAACGTTACATAACAAAAGAAAACAAAACATAAAACATAACACAATCTGGAAGCCAATACACAATAACACAACTCAACACAAATAAAAAATAACACAAAGTATCTTAACAAAACATACTGTAGCATGAAATAATAAAAACTAATAAAACATTATGCAACACAGTGTAAAGCAGTCTTAAGTAACACAATGTAATTTAGCACAAGATAACATAAGAAATACCATAACCTAACAAAACGTGATTCAGTAGAATGGAACAAAACACCAGTCAACAGAACAAAACATAACACAATGTAAGCTAACAGACAAGGTAACACAATGCAATGGAACAATGGAATGGAACACAGCATGGCGGAACATAACACAAAACCATCACAACACAACATAATGTAGAAAATAACACAATGTAACATGACAAAGGAAAGTGTAGCATAACATAATATAATATGACATAAAAATAACACAATGTAACTTAACAAAAACATTATCTAATAACAAAACAATGTAACACAACATAATGTAACATATTATGACATAACAAAACAGAACAATCTAACGTGATCTACAACATCCATCCATTATCCAACCCGCTATATCCACACACAGGATCACGGGGGCCTGCTGGAGCCAATCCCAGCCAGCACAGGGTGCAAGGTAGGATACAAACCCCAGACAGGGTGCCAGCCCACCACAGGGTGCACACACGCACACACACACACCAGGGATAAGTTAGGATCACCAATGCACCTCACCTGCATGTCTTTGGACTGTGGGAGGAAACCCACGCAGACACGGGGAGAACATGCAAACTCCACGCAGGGAGGACTAACTGCAAGGCAGCAGCGCTACCCACTGTGCCACCGTGCCGCCCTGATCTACAACAATGTATTATAATGTAATGTTACAAAAGACAACATAACATATCATAAAAAATAACACAACATAACATTAACATAATAACACAATGTAAGATAACAAAGTCACAGAACGTAATGTAATACCGTAACACACAACAGCGCAGCCTAACTCAGCGTGACATACTGTAGCATGTCAGACAGGGTCGCTTTCCTGGCAGCGTTGGGTACAAAGCAGGAGCCCGGATGGGACGCCTGATGAGCCTTTACGCTGTTGTCCTCGTCACAGATTGTTACCCATCAGCCCCCATTTTTTCCCCACTGTTGGTTAAAGCTGATTAAGCACAGAGGTGAAGATGAATGGCTGTCTCCTTTGCCTGACGTGTCATGTCCACTAATTGTTGTTAAATAATCACCTTAAAAATTGAAAGCTAAATAAGAAAACAATGAGCAAAAAAGTTTATTCTTAAAATGAAAAGAAAACGACATAATAGATACAGTTAGACTGTAAAGGTGCCAGTCATAAAATTAGAATATCATGACAAAGTTGATTTATTTCAGTAATTCCATTCAAAAAGTGAAACTTGTATATTCGATTCATTCATTACACACAGACTGATGTATTTCAAATGTTTATTTCTTTTAATTTTGGTGATTATAACTGACAACTAATGAAAGTCCCAAATTCAGTATCTCGGAAAATTTGAATATTGTGAGAAGGTTCAATATTGAAGACACCTGGTGCGACACTCTAATCAGCTAATTAACTCAAAACACCTGCAGAAGCCTCTAAATGGTCTCTCAGTCCAGTTCTGTAGGCTACACAGTCATGGGGAGGACTGCTGACTTGACAGTTGTCCAACAGACGACCATTGACACCTCACACAAGGAGAGGTCATTGCTAAAGAGGCTGGCTGTTGACAGAGCTCTGTGTCCAAGCACATTAATAGAGAGGCGAAGGGAAGGACAAGATGTGGTAGAAAAAAGTGTACAAGCAATAGGGATAACCGCTTGTACCCTGGAGAGGATTGTGACACAAAACTGTGGGGGAGATTCACAAAGAGTGGACTGCAGCTGGAGTCAGTGCTTCAAGAACCACCAGGCACAGACGTATGAAGACATGGGTTTCAGCTTTCACATCCCTCGTGTCAGGCCACTCTTGAACAAGAGACAGCGTCAGAAGCGTCTCGCCTGGACTGCTGCCGAGTGGTCCAAAGTTATGTTCTCTGATGAAAGTCAATTTTGCATTTCCTTTGGAAATCAAGGTCCCAGAGTCTGGAGGAAGAGAGGAGAGGCACAGAATCCACGTTGCTTGAGGTCCAGTGTAAAGTTTCCACAGTCAGTGATGGTTTGGGGTGCCATGTCATCTGCTGGTGTTGGTTCATTGTGTTTTCTGAGGTCCAAGGTCAACGCAGCCGTCTACCAGGAAGTTTTAGAGCACTTCATGCTTCCTGCTGCTGACGAACTTTATGGAGATGCAGATTTCTTTTTCCAACAGGACCTGGCACCTGCACACAGTGCCAAAGCTACCAGTACCTGGTTTAAGGACCATGGTATCCCTGTTCTTGATTGGCCAGCAAACTCGCCTGACCTTAACCCCATAGAAAATCTATGGGGTATTGTGAAGAGGAAGATGCAATATGGCAGACCCAACAATTCAGAAGAGCTGAAGGCCACTATCAGAGCAACATGGGCTCTCATAACACCTGAGCAGTGCCACAGACTGATCGACTCCATGCCACGCCGCACTGCTGCAGTAATCCAGGCCAAAGGAGCCCCAACTAAATATTGAGTGCTGTACATGCTCATACTTTTCATGTTCATACCTTTCAGTTGGCCAACATTTCTAAAAATCCTTTTTTTGCGTTGGTCTTAATTGATATTCTAATTTTCCAAGATACTGAATTTGGGACTTTCATTAGTTGTCAGTTCTAATCATCAAAATTAAAAGAAATAAACATTTGAAATCCATCAGTCTGTGTGTAATGAATGAATCTAATATACAAGTTTCACTTTTTGAATGGAATTACTGAAATAAATCAACTTTGTCATGATATTCTAATTTTATGACCGGCACCTGTATATTTGAAATGTTAATACCAATCAGCACACAGGCTTACTCGTGGGGGCCACACAACTACAAGGACTTCAGCTCAACTGATTGCCTGATGTGACCCACCAGAGGTCATTGAGACCACACCTGAAATCTCAGGGTATCCATTCCAGGCCTGGGGAATGCATATTTATGGATAATTAATCATATATTTCAAAGTTCAGTGATGGAGTCTCATGTGTGATCATCCCACCAGAGCTGCCTGATGGTGATTCTCTTGAGGGTTTCCATATTTAGGGGACTGATACCCTTTTTTTTTATTTATTTGATGCAAGTTGGATGTGAAGTCCCATTGCTGACATCTTAGCTCCATTTCTAAGCTCCCTCTGGGTCAACTGACTGAATGTGATCTCAGATCTGGAGGAGACCTCAGGGGGCGGAGCTATGTGTATCATTCAGTCCCAGTATGACCTTACTGGGCGGTGCCTTTTTCCCTGGGCTTCAAGTCCTCCTCCTGTAAGAAAGCTGCACAGGCGCTGAGGCGCTAGGACTTCTCCTCTGTTACCCCAAACGTTCTCCCTGTAGGTCTGGCTGACGTCTGAGAAGCCAATGGAGTAAACTGTGACTTAAACTGGGTTAAAAAGCAACTGTTGGTCTGACTGTGTGAACGTGTGTGTTGTTGGGGAGTGGGCATGGAGTGGTCTTGGGATTGTCAAGCACCCTGTCCAAGTTTAGTTCCTGCTGTGGGCCTGATGCTCCCAAGATGTGCACTGGGTAGTAACTGTCTGATTAAAAAATGGGAATAATAATAATAATAATAAAAATAATAATAAAAGGTAGTCCACTCATGCAGTAGTTGAGAGGTTTGAAATGAAATGATATGAAAGTAATACACATAATCAGTCAAGAGAGATATTCATCAAAATAAAACACTCAAGTACGCCTTTCATAATAACTGATAATAACTGAAAACGCACTAAATCATCATTTATGAGCTTTAACAGTAGGAGCTGCATAATGAATTTGGAGGACTCCTCCGTCTTGCTCGTCTTTGTTTCAGATCACACAGTTAGTGATCATAAAAAGAGAGTCCCTGGAAGTCTTCTTTCAGTGCTATGAAAGAACGTGGCCAGATACCCGACTACAGATAGAGATGATGGGTGATGACCATGGTGTCCCATCCAGGAAGGACTTGATGAAAATGAAGAGATGGCTTTGAACATCAGGAACTTGAAACGTTCATGCAAGAGAGGGGAAGAAGCCTGAGGCTGGAGGGGTTGGTTGGGGAGTAAGAGTAACACATCACTAGGAGGCGTAGCAGTTAGCAGTTAGAGTAGCTGACAATCCAAAAATCAAAGGTGCTTGGGAATCCTATCTGTGCCGCCCTCTAGTGGGGGAGTGAGAATCACAAAATTCAGTCAACCGTGTGGATAGAAAAGTTTTTTCCATGTCAGCTTTTACCCATATAGCGGGTTGGACAATAACTGACTGACTGACTGACTGTTAGAACGAACTCCACGTACCACACAAGACTGCTGAGGATAGATAAAAAGACAAAGCAGATTTTAAAAAATGGATGGAAGAATGGATTTTATTAAATAGTGCCTTTGAAATCTATCTATCTATCTATCTATCTATCTATCTATCTATCTATCTATCTATCTATCTATCTATCTATATAGTGCCTTTCA
>JANRMT010062817.1:4668432-4703134 GCA_026402145.1 Polypterus bichir lapradei | reverse complement strand
ACACATTGAATGAGGAGGTGTGTCCAAACTTTTGGCCTGTACTGTATATCGATAGATATAGGTATTATATAATTTTACAATTGCTAATTATCAGATACAACTCTATTGGATATACTTTCAACAGTGTTATGTTTAAGAAAATCACCCACACAGTTAGTCCCAGACCCTCCCGCACTAACACACATCCGTCGATGCCACTGTCACATCTCTTGCTCCAACTTTATATCAGTTAAATTAGTCACGAACAATCTATATTACTAAACGAAGGTTGTATAAATGCACGGATGTCAGAGGCCAGAAGCAAGCCGTGCACAATACAACCGCCGCCCGAACGCAAACGCGCACACCACCGCATTTACAACCTTCGTTTAGTAATGCAGATCTCCAAGCTGGGATCCACCGCCATGGTCACTTCAGCACGCAAATCTACTGCCGTCACCAGCAGGGAACTAGGTAGTGCCGAAAGCGCACACGCACAGCGCCTCAGCTCCCCAGAGTCAAACCCAGCGGCTTCTCAGAGTCAGTAGGTGGCGCCCAAACAACACAACACAACCATCTGAGCCTGTATTTGGACACGTTATGTTGCCGTTTCAAGAGTCCGGCGTTCGTGTGACGTTAAAGTGAAGGTCTTAACTACTCCATACCAGGCAGAGCTCATTCAAGGACAGGAAACCATCTTTACCAAAAATGTTGTTTATAACGAAATTTTTAATTAACTCTTTTGAATTTACCATTTTATGATTTTTTTGTTTCCAGTGTACTTCATTTAAACCTTTGCACTCCGATATTTTCTTTACTTATGAGTGCAGCAACTCAGAGACATTTTGGACTTAAACGATATAACAATTAAATTTCAATTTAAGTTTTAATAAATTGTTTAATTTTCATACAAATATATTTATTTAATTAAATGAAAACTTTCCCAGGACGCTCCCACCCCCCATCATTTTTCATCCCGCCAAAGATTTCCGATTCTGGGGTTTACTGGTCATTTTCTAGCTTGTTGTATGCAGTCATGGCTTTCGACCAGATTTCCCCTCTAGTGGGCATTTTTGGAACCGTTCATGTTTTTGAGATGCTGAGCTAAAACACACATTGTCACACACGCGCCTTAGCCAAAGGGTCCTAATAAGCGTTAAACAACCAGAGGTAGGGGGTCGGAACAGAGCACTAACTCCATTTTCTTTCACCCCCAACAGACCAGCCGAAGAAAAATAAAGATTTCTCACCTCAGTCCCAGGCAACGGCAATTCCGGCTCCCCACGATGGCGGCACTTCTGGTTCCCGTCTGATGACGTCACTTCCAGCTCACGACGACGTCACTTCCGTCCCACAGTGATGACGTCGCTTTTGCCTTTTCCTTCATTCCATTTCACCATTAAAGACCCAGTGAATGTAACCTCTCATTGTCAAAGGCGTATCTTTAATTTTGATCATAGCAAGAGTCCTTTTTTTTTTTTAATTGGACCACCGACGTTCCCCCAACTCTTCTTTTTCTGTTTCTCTCTGTTTTGTTCTTCTCAACATAATGACACATATTGCCAGACAAAAGAAAACCAAACAAAGAATTTATGGCATAACTTACAAATTATATTTAAATAACACCTCACCAAAATGAAATAAATCTGCAATAAACTTAACGTCAGGGCAGCACAATCTCGGGGGTTTGCTCCGCGTCCTTTGATCGCCGCTCTACCGAACGTCTCCTCGGGTCCCAGGGCCCTAACTTGTGTCAGTCATTTCATCTCTGTAAATTCTCAGCTCTCGGGTGCCCCCCAATACATCATCACAATCTTCTTTGTTTATTCCACCCACATCAGGATCGATTCCTCCTGCCAGCTGCCACAGAGGTGGTCCCTCTCAGGTTTTTCTCAGATGATCCTTCTTAATAATCCCTGAATGGTTCCTCATACCTGCTGAGTCTTTCTTTGTTTCTTCTTATCGCCCACTCGCCTATTTTCTGCTCCACCTTCTTGTCAGGTCTGTAGGCTTGACTGACACATTTTGTTTTGTGTTCATAAAAGAGACCCCCTCCACACCCCCCTACCTCCCCTCCCCCACCCCACTAAGGGCTCCCACCACTCAAATCTATCCCACCACATGCCCCTCTTTCGGGTGCCAGGGTTGATGCTTTTCAATTACTCTTGGGGTAAAGCGCCCCTCCCCCATCATGGTGGGGGGGGGGGGGGGGATTGAGGTGGTCTCAAAGACACTTCCCTGCCCACCCTAATTGGTGTCATCACTCCTCTTCGTTCATTTATTTCTCCACAGTGACAATTCTGCATTCGTTCATCAGAAGATGTCCCTCCAGGGTAGAGTGGCTGCCAAAACTGCCAAGGGATTCACCCCACTGGTATCAAATTACATCACAGACTCTCTGAGTTTAAGTAGCTGGACATGTCTGGAAGCAGGACAAATAAAACACGTGTGGCCGACAGCTGGTCTGCTGGCTTGGCCTCCTCCTGCTCTCTTGGCAGTGCCGCCTCTGTTGTTCTTTTCGGTGGGCAGAAAGTCTGAATGGCTGGGAAATGTTCAATAAATAACTGACTGGGAGGGAACAAAGGAATAATCAACCCATCAACCAGCTTCTTTAACGTCTCCTCAGGGCAAAGCTGCCAAATACGTACAAAGTGGGACATCAGTCAGCCGTGTCAAATAAGCATTTGTTAAGGTGCCACATGAGAGGGTGGGCATCAAACTAAAAGAAGTGGGAGTTCAGGGGGGTGTGGTGTGTGGATGGGGGTCAGAATTGGCTCAGACACAGGAAGCAGAGGGTGATGGTGAGGGGAACCTCATCAGAATTGGGTGAGGTTAAGAGTGGCGTCCAGCAGGGGGCAGTGCTGGGGTCGTTGCTACTCTAAATATATGTAAATGATTTGAATAGGAATATAAATAACAAGCTGGTTAAGTGGGCAGAGGATACCAGGATAGGTGGATTGGCAGATAATTTAGAATCTGTTGAATCATCACAGTGGGATCTGGACAGCAGACAGGCTTGGGCAGATGAAATTTAATGTCAGTAAATGTAAAGAGTTACATGTGAGAAGTAAAAGTGCAAGATCTGAATACGCAATGGGGAGGTCTGAAAATTAAAGTCCGTCTTATGTGAAGGATTTATGAGTCGTAGTGGACTTGACATGATCAAATGACAGGCAGTGTGCAGAAACCATGAAGAAGGCTAACAGAATGTCAGGTTATATAGCGCCTTGATGTGTGGAGTTCAAGTCACAGGAGGTTCTGCTCAAGCTTTATAACACACTGGCGAGGCCTCATCTGGAGTCCTGTGTGCAGTTTTAGTCTCCGGGCTACAAAAAGGACATAACAGCACAAGAGAAGGTCCAGAGATGAACGACTAGGCTGATTCCAGGGTTATGGGGGATGAGTTATGAGGAAAGATTAAAAGAGCTGAACCTGTTAACCATTCAATGTCAGTAAATGTAAAGTATTATACATGGGAAGTAAAAATGTTAGGTTTGAATACACAATGGGCGGTCAGAAAATCTAAAGTATGACCAATGAGAAGGATTTAGGAGTCGTAGTAGGCTTGACATGATCAAATGACAGGCAGTGTGCAGAAACCATGAAGAAGGCTAACAGACTGTCAGGTTGTATAGCGCCTTGATGTGTGGAGTACAAGTCACAGGAGGTTCTGCTCACCCTTTATAACACACTGGTGAGGCCTCATCTGGAGTCCTGGGTGCAGTTTATGACTCCATAAGGACATAGCAGCACAAGAGAATGTCCAGAGATGAACGACTAGGCTGATTCAGGGCTACAGGGGATGAATTATGAGTTAAGATTAAATGAGCTGAGCCTTTACAGTTTAAGTAGAGAAGATGAAGAGGAGACCTGACTGAAGTGTGCAAAATTATGAAGTGAATTAGTCCAGTGGATCGAGTCGGTGACTTTGAAATGAGTTCATCAAGAACACGGGGACACAGTTGGAAACTTGTGAAGGGTAAATTTCACACAAACATGAGGAAGTTTTTCTTCACACAAAGAACAATAGACACTTGGAATAAGCGACCAAGTAGTGTGGTGGACTTCAGGACTTTCAAAACGCGACTTGATGTTATTTTGGATAAGTGGATAGGAGCGGCGAGCTTTAGTGGGTTGAATGGCCGGCTCTCGTCCAGATTGTTCTAATGTAGCGCCTTCCACATTGACCCTTTTGGAGAAAATCATTTAATAACCCTTTAGCCTCTTGGACTCATTGAGTTTTTCTGATGGTGTTAAATAAGCAGAGATTGTTGTACGAGAAGCAGATATCCTTTGAAAGGATTACCGATATTGTGACACTTCTAGATAATCTGACCTGGACAGAGTTGAAATATCCCGACTACGCCACTCAGTGTTATTAAAGGACTGGGAACCCTTGAGATTTACAGATAACAGCACAGGAGTTTCTTTAAATTTGGCGTTCAGTAAACACACGGCAGCAGTTTCTCATGCATTACAATATAAAGTACACCAAGAAGACAAAAGAATCTAAAAATATCAGGAATGAAAACCCTTTCTTTTAAATTAAACCACACAGTCTGCACTCTAAAAGTCCGTTAATAACATAAAAGTGGAGGATACGACCTTTAGTGGCGCGCAGTGTTACCACAACAGTTAATCGTCCAACTGTCCATGGGTGCACTTTGCTTGCTGGACGTTTGTTTTGCCAGATTGTCGAATCCCTGTCCGCGTTTGCTCCTCGTGGAGTGAGTGTTCTTTTTTTTTTTCCACTTCTGGGTACCATGGGTTGCTACGAAGACCTGGGCACATCCTCGCTTCTTGTCCGCCAGCTTCGCCCGCTCCTTTCATGAGTCTTCCCTCTCTCGCTGGATCCACAGCCGGCATCTCTATAGCAGATTTTTTTCTTCCTCCTTGGAGGTGGTCATTGCCAACCACATTCCTTCGTCTGCCTGCGGGCCCCTGTGCCAAGTGGTCTTGGCAGCTTTCTCGGTAGACCGTCCCTCAGTGCACCACCCATTGCCAAGAAGTGTACATCTGCTTCAGTCCCTGCTCACTTTAACACGTTTAACCCAACAAAGACTGTTGTCAGTGTAAAATCTGGCCTTTCCGATCCTGTAGCCACGCCAGCATTTAGTCCAGTCTTTCCTGCTGCCACTTAAGAATTTAACCCCACCCATTTCACTGCCACTCAAAACTGTAGTCCCCTCCCACCATGCTACCATTTAAGCATTTAGGTCCGCCCAACCCGCTGCCACTCAAGCATTAGCCTTACCAAGGCCTACAAAGAGCTGTCTGTCAGCCGCTACAATACCTTCTTGCGAAGTGAATTAAAACAATGTTAAATAATATTTCAAGGACCCCCCCACTCGTCTTTTTTTTAGCATTTTGCAGTTGCTTATCACAACACACAGAAACCTGTTTTCCCTTTTGTCAATCAAGTATTTAGCTCCACCCATCCTGCTGCTCTTTATTTAGCCTCGCCCACACTGCTGCCACACAAGCCTTTAGCCACACCCAACTCACTGCATTCAGACATTTAGCCCCACCCAACCCGCTGCCACTCAAACATTTAAGCCTACCCTGTCTACTGTCACTCAAAAATCTAGCCTTGTCCTACCTGCTGCCATTTAAGCATTTAACCCTGCCCACCCTGTTGCCACTCAAGCACTTAACTCCACACAACCCATCGCCACTCAAGCATTTAGTCTCGCCCTACCTGCTGCTACTTAAGCATTTAACCCACCTGACCTGCTGCCACTTGAGTATATAACCCCACCCAACTCACGGCCACTCAAGCATTAGCCTTACCGGGTCCTGTAAAGAGCTGTCTGCCAGCTGCTACAATACTTTCTTGCAAACCTAGCAATGGGCAATGTGTGAAATAAAAGACTGTTAAATAATATTTTCAAGGACCTCCACAGTTTTTTTAACATTTTTCAGCTGTTTATCACAACACATTTGGAAACCCAATGCCAATCAAGCATTTAGCTCCACCCAACCTGCTGCTGTTGATTTAGCCTCGCCCACACTGCTGCCACACAAGCCTGTAGCCACATCCGACTCACTGGCATTGACGCATTTAGCCCCACCCAATCTGCTGCCACTCAGGCATTTAGCCCAACCCAGCTTGCTGCCACTCATGCATTTAGCGCCACCCAACCTGCTGCTGTTGATTTAGCCTCGCCTACACTGCTGCCACACAAGCCTGTAGCCACACCTGACTCACTGGCAGGCAAGCATTTAGCCCCACCCAACCTGCTGCCACTCAAGCATTTAGCCCCACCCAACCTGCTGCCACTCAAGCATTTAGCCCCACCCAACCTGTTGCCACTCAAGCATTTAGCCCCACCCAACCTGCTGCCACTCAAGCATTTAGCCACATTCGACTCACTGGCAGTCAAGTATTTAGCCACATCCAACTTGCTGCCCCTTAAGCCCGTTAAAGAGCTGCCTTTCGGCTGCTACAGTGTTATCTTGCAAACCCAGCAATGGCAGATGAGCCAGTTATAAAACTGTAGCATGTTTTGAAAATGTATTTTCAGGGACCCTCACAGTTTTGAATTTCCAAGGGTCCAAAGAGTTAATTAAGGGTCGCCCACCCGTATTTCTCACCTTGACTGTATAATCTATTATAAATAACGGCAAAGCCCTCACTCACTCACTCACTGACTCATCACTAATTCTCCAACTTCCCGTGTAGGTAGAAGGCTGAAATTTGGCAGGCTCATTCCTTACAGCTTCCTTACAAAAGTTAGGCAGGTTTCATTTCGAAATTCTACGCGTAATGGTCATAACTGGAAGCTGTTTTTCTCCATTTACTGTAATGGAGATGAGCTTGAAACCCGTGGGGGCGGAGTTTCGTCTGACATCATCACGCCTCCCACGTAATCACGCAGTACATAGAAAACCAGGAAGAGGCCCAAAAAGCGCTTTAGAAAACATGCATTATATAATTAAGAAGGCAGCGAAACAATAAGAAGCGAGCGAGTGACATATATACAACCATATTCATGAGTTCTGCTACTTCGGAAACAAAGCACGATGTAAACCTACACTTTAAATTAAGTTCATAGACAGGCTGCCGCTGGCGTTTGTAATTTAGTGCCTGCCCATATAAGGCCGTCCGTCAGCGGCAATCCAATAGCAAACTGCCACGGGTAAATATTCACGGGTGAAGGACTGTGCTTATGCAGAGGAAGATGAGATAGTCAGGGTGGTGTTTGGCACAAACTCAGCGAAACTGTGAGAGAAAGTTTTAAGTACCGGGACTTCGGTAACATTAGATACAGCCATGGACATAGCACGACATGGCACCAGCACAGCTGGGAAACTTCGATGCATGAACACCGAGCGGCTCACATTAACTGACGCAGTGCACAGACAAAAAGCAACAGTTCCAAAGAGCGCTGAACAAACACCGAATTACACAATTGAAAAGGCAGCAAAAAAATATGAAGCGTCTGATACATACAAACATATTATTCATAACTGCAGCTACTGCAGAAACAAAGCACACGGTGGAAAAAGTGAATGTCCCACTAAAGGAAGACAGTGTTAAAAAAAAAAAACCCGTGCATGCAGTGTGTCAGGTCTCAGATAAAGAAGAAGACAAGCTGTTTATTGATGCAGTAAGAAACGTGTATATATATACCCTGATCTACATACTCGAATAATGGATACTTTATTCGCAATCAATGATTGTTTTGGTAAAGCCATACTCAGTGTATTCATTAGATGAACGGTAAAAAAGTAAGAGCGAGGGGAGGGTCACTTATTGAGGCATGCAGGCAAAACCACATTAGCACGCGGGCTCGATGTACGAAAAAATATATCTTTTCAAGTTCTATTTAGTCCATATGTGTCAAACTCAAGGGCCACGGGCCACATCCGGCCCGGCGTGTAATTATATCCGGCCCGCGAGATCATTTTATATACTGTATTATTGTTATTAATGGCCCGGGTATATGAAGCGCTGCATTATGGGATCTGTAGTTTATTGTGTTACCAGCGCTTCAAGGGCCACGGGCCACATCCGGCCCGGCGTGTAATTATATCCGGCCCGCGAGATCATTTTATATACTGTATTATGGTTATTAATGGCCCGGGTATATGAAGCGCTGGTAACACAATAAACTACAGATCCCATAATGCAGCGCTTCAGCTGCCTTGCCGAACACTTACCGCGTTAATCAAGTCTAGCTTATGAAGGTGCAAGTTATTGTGAAGCTAGCCCACACGATGCCGAAGAGAAAAGTTGATTCTGAACATAGAGCCTTTAAAAACCGATGGGAGGCTGAGTATATGTTTACTGACATTGCCGTTAAACCCGTGTGTCTCATTTGTGGAGCTAATGTGGCTGTAATTACAGAATTTAATCTAAGACGGCACAATGAGACAAAACATCAAGATAACTTGAAAGACCTGAATGCAATGCAGAAGATACAGAAAGCAGAAGAATTAAATAAGAATCTGACACTTCAGCGGACGTTTTTACCCGTGCACAATCACAAAGTGATTTCAAGTGAAGCTGCTTTTATGGGAGACACAAATTCACCAGTGCAACTTGCCCCACTTTCCCTGTTGCCAAGTAATGTTGAACCAAGTCGTCACTACGGTGTTCCCAAATACGCACTTTGCTGATAAACTGAGCGCACGGCGCTTTAGTGACTTTGAAGAACAAAAAAAGTCCGTCTACATGCGGCTCGAACCTTGTGCATGTTTGGTAGCACATATCTGTGTGAGAAGCTCTTCTCAGTGATAAAGACTAACAAAACAGCACACAGGAGTCGCCTCACTCATGAGCACCTGCAGTCCATCCTGAGAATCTCCACAACACAGAACCTCACACCAAACAGAAACGAACTTGTTGCCAAAAAAAGATGCCAGGTGTCCAGCTCTGATAAAATGACATATGAGCAAAGACAACTGAATGATTTGCTTTCTTATTGCTGAAAAGAACAAATTTTATTTATATTTCCAGGTTTTCTTATGCAGCATGTTCATATTTGAATTTGTATAATTTTGACAGGATATATTTTTATGGAGAGCAAAATCTTTTGGGATATTTAAAATCTAAGTTTATTTTTTATATAAAATTACATAAGAGTAAAGAAATTTGAATGTTTGTTCTTTTAATGTTTACTTTATTTCTAACTTGTATAATTTAGACAGGATATATTTTTATGGAGAGCAAAATATTATAAGTTGTTTAAGGTTTGAGTTGATTTATTCAGGAATAATATTCCTGTCTGTTTTTACCATTCCTACCAAAGATATTTCTGTCGACTAAATAAAAATTCCTTCTATTTAAAATTTAAATAGAACTTGAACAAATACGATAGTTCATAATATCCACGCAGACTTGCACGTAAGAGCGGGAGTTATCCGTTTTAACAAGCAGCGTATTGCACTGATACGAAATAGCTGTGTGTGTATATATGAAGATATGTATGTATATGTATATATATGTTTATATATGTGTGTGTGTATGTATATATATATGTATTTGTGTGTATATATGTGTGTGTATGTATGTATGTATGTGTGTATGTATATGTATGTGTATATATGTAGATATATATATGTATGTATATATGTGTGTGTGTATATATATGTGTATATGTATAGATATGTATATATATATATATGTTTGTGTGTGTGTGTGTAAATATATATATATATATGACAGCAACACTCATCACTCACAACAGTGACAAAACAATTACATTGACAATCATGTTACGTTATTTTCAAAATGTTTCCTTTTCTTTTTCATTGCTTCTTTAACACACTACTTCTCCGCTGCGAAGCGCGGGTATTTTGCTAGTCTATTATAAATGACGGCCTCTTCACATCTCCTCTTTTACTGAGAATGAATGACTTGTAATGGAAACCAGGGGCGTCAGCGAGGAGAAACCCCAACACGAACATGCAAGCACAGTCCCGGGTTCAAATAAAGGTTGGTTTATTAACCAAACTACACAATACCTCCACAAAGTAACACAAAAAAAAACACAGGTTTCTCCGGAATTGAATTCTTTCCCACAATTCTCCTCACCACCGCACTGCCTTCCTCCAGTCGAGTGTTGCCCTTCTTCCTCCCAGCTCCGACTTCCCTGTCCCTTTTATTAAGAACCCAAGAGTACTTCCGGTGCCAGGGTCCCAGCCCAATGGAATTACTTCAGGGTCATATGGAAGTCCATTACAGCAAGGAGTTTGTTTCCGTGCAGTTCCCTTTTTGTGGCACTCAGTGACAGGGCTGCTCTGCCGGACTACATTTCCCTGCATGCCCTGCTTGCTTTCCACTGTGTGCCGATATCCGGTGCTGCTGCCATCTAGCGTCCTGGGGGAACAACAAACCCCCAGTAATTTCTTTTCTTTTCAGTCCTTTCCGATTCTTCCTTCCAGGTCTGCTCCTTCTTTCCTCCCCAGCCAGGATGCTTATCTGTCTATTAGGAGTCTACCGTCCGGGTAAGGAATCAACCCCTCTCCTGGCCCGGGATGCCCATCCAGCCCATGTGACATCTGCAGACTAATTTGTTATATTCACTCATTCAAACACTCCGCGTGATGAGACGTGCTCAGTCCACGTCAATAGTTCAAGCCCCCCCGGCCCCACCACCCACTAACACGCCATGCAGTGAACCATCTCCGTGAGATACGCTCGTCTTTTCTTTTTATCCTTTGAAGACACTCGCTGAAGAGCTACTTCACAGTCCACTTACTCGAGATGAAGCTGGCCGTAGACACTCAGAGGCCATTACTGTGAACAATGCCGCCGATCCCAGATGAGCTGATTGTTAAAACGGCCAGACACAAGATGGGCTGTGAAATTGGCCAACTAGCTGGAAAATCAATACTAATATCTCACAGACAGTTGCTTTATGGCACCTTTTACTGAGAGCAAGCACTTTGACTAAGATTAGGTTTTTCTTTCTATTTTTTTCCCCGTTCAGTAGAAAAACCGGAAAGATAGAAACTTGTTCACGGCGGATGTCTGCTAGAGGCTCACGATGACCATTTAAGTAGGCAGCCTAGCGGGGGTCCTGGCGTGTCACTCACATCAGCACCATCTACAGGAGGAGCGGTAGGGGGTCTTCAGGGATGGCGAGCTGACAATTGGTCCTACCTATGATGACTCACGTTTAGCCAGCCACCGATGGAAGAAAAATTGTTAAAAACTCCAGTATTTTTTAATGGGTGCCGGGGTTAGTGCTGTGGCTTCACTGGGTCTGACTCCACACCTTATGGGGGAATTTCTGTATGGAGTCTGCATGTCCTCCTTGTGGCCAGCTGGGACCTTCTCACTCCTCCCCAACGAAATGAAGGTTAAGTTTGTCTGTGTGTTTAGGTCCTGACAGGAATGGACTGACCCCACCATTCCAGGATCATCTTCTTTATCCCACTTCCGCCAACTACAATGAAAAGACTTGATCATATGCATTATTTTAGCCCCCGTTACTTATTCATGGGCCATAGTAACATTCATCCACTTTTTCCTCCACTCATCGATCAGGTTATTTTTCACTATCATGGTCAGAACATTAGAACACTCTGGACGAGAACAGGCCATTCAGCCCCACAAAGCTCGCCAGTCCTGTCCACTCATTTCTTCCAAAAAACCATCAAGTCGAGTTTTGAAAGTCCCTAACGTCTTACTGTCTACCACACTACTTGGTCGCTTATTCCAAGTGTCTATCGTTCTTTGTGTAAAGAAAAACTTCTAATGTTTGTGTGAAATTTACCCTTCACAAGTTTCCAACCGTGTCCCCGTGTTCTTGATGAACTCATTTTAAAGTCACCGTCTCGATCCACTGGACTCATTCACTTCATCATTTGAAACACTTCAGTCAGGTCTCCTCTTCATCTCCTTTAAAGGCTCAGCTCTTTTCATCTTCCCTCATAACTCATCCCCTGTAGCCCTGAATCAGCCGAGTTGCTCTTCTCTGGACCTTCTCTAGTGCTGCTATGTCCTTTTTGTGGCCTGGAGACCCAAACTGGAGTCCAGATGAGGCCTCACCAGTGTGTTATAAAGGTTGAGCAGAATCTCCTGTGACTTGTACTCCACACGTCAAGGCGCTATATAACCTGACATTCTGTTAACCTTCTTAATGGTTTCTGAACACTGTCTGTCAGTTGATAGGTGTTACATTCACTATGACTCCTAAGCCCTTCTCATAGGGCATACTTTCGATTTTCAGATCTCCTATTGTGTATTCAGTCCTAACAACACCTACACTTAATGCAAGTGATGGGCTCAGCTCTTTTAATTTTTCCTCAAAACTCAACCCCTGTAGCCCTGAATCAACCTAGTCGCTCTTCTCTGGACTTCCTCTGGTGCTGTTATGTCCTTTTTGTAGCCTGGAGACCCAAACTGCACCCAGGACTCCAGATGAGGCCTCACCAGTGTGTTATAAAGCCTGAGCAGAACCTCCTGTGACTTGTACTCCACACGTCAAGGCGCTATATAACCTGACAGTCTGTTAGCCTTCTTAATGGCTTCTGAACACTGTCTGGAAGTTGATAGCTTAGAGTCCACTACGACGACTCCTAAATCCTTCTCATAAGGTGGTCTCTCGATTTTCTGACCGCCCATTGTGTATTCAAACCTCACATTTTTACTTGCTATGTGTAATAGTTTTCAATTACTGACATTAAATTTCATCTGCCACTTCAGTAATCCATGCATCCGTTTGTGTCTCTTCATCCACCCATCCATCTATCAGTCAGTCAATCTATCCACCCATCCTCCTCTCTAGCTGCTCGTTCATCTCTCCATCAGTTCATCAACTGATCCTTTCATCGGATTGGCTGGCTGAGCAACGTTTCAGCCGTGGAATGGCCAAATGGGGAGGCAGCTTGACGGATGAGGTCTCCAGGACTCTAAAAATATCCAAATCTTATTATGGGATATCAGCCATCCATTATCCAACCCGCTGAATCCAAACTGGGTCACGGGGGTCTGCTGGAGCCAATCCCAGCCATCACAGGGCACAAGGCAGGAACCAATCCTGGGCAGGGTGCCAACCAACCACAGGACACACACAAACACACCCACACACTACGGCCAATTTAGAATTGCCAATCCACCTAACCTGCACGTCTTTGGACTGTGGGAGGAAACCGGAGCGCCCGGAGGAAACCCACGCAGACACGGGGAGAACACGCAAACTCCACGCAGGGAGAACCCGGGAAGCGAACCCTGGTCTCCTAACTGCGAGGCAGCAGCGCTACCACTGCGCCACCGTGCCGCCCATTATGGGATATCATCTACAGTTAAATTCTGCTCCGTGCTTCTAAAATTTGTATTATTATGCTGTATTAAGGATTTGTTCTGTTCTGTGTATTGTATTGTATTGTATTGTATTGACCCCCTTCTTTTGACACCCACTGCACGCCCAACCTACCTGGAAAGGGGTCTCTCTTTGAACTGCCTTTCCCAAGGTTTCTTCCATTTTTCCCTACAAGGTTTTTTTGGGAGTTTTTCTTGTCTTCTCAGAGAGTCAAGGCTGGGGGGCTGTCAAGAGGCAGGGCCTGTTAAAGCCCATTGCGGCACTTCCTGTGAGATTTTGGGCTATACAAAAATAAACTGTATTGTATTGTATTGTATTCATCAATCAGTTCTTCATCCCTCTTTCCATGTATAATTCAGCGCATCCACTCATCCAGCTTCTTCTTCTTCCTCTTCATCTTTTCCTACTTCTATGTGGAGCTGATGTTCTTGATTTACCTTCTCCATGCAGATCAGTCAAACATCTCCTCGCCAGTCAAGCCATTTTCCTTTTTTGACTCCATTTTGGCCTCGTTTGACTTCTCTTCCCCCTTTAGCCCACATCTCCATGGTCTCTCCTCATTTCATCTCCATAACAGGTCAACCTCCTTTCCTGTACTTTCTTAGCTATATCTTTCACTTTTGTTGTACCTCTCTGGTGGTCTCAATTCTTCTTCTGTCCTTCTTTGTAACTCCACACATTCATCTCCACACTCTCATTTCTGCCACATCTCACTTTTTCTCCTGAACTCCCTTCAGCTGCCCATCTCTCAGCTTCACACATCATTGCTGGTCTTCCCATGGTCTTAAAGACTTCACCTTTAACAAGTCAAGTTAAAGCATGCACTGGTACAGTGTGTTGCCACACCCACTACACGATGAAAAAACTCGAGATCCTGGTGCCAACCTCCCAGGCAGACATGCGGTCCAGTCCCACCATCCAGAAATGACCCTATATCTGCCACAGCCAGGTGTTACGTAGGTGAACCCTTGGCCTAGTCCAGCCACTTGAGTCCCCAACAATGAGGATCTTACGAGCCGGATCACCCTCGGGGAAACGAGCCACATGGCCACAGTGCCGTAACTGACGCTCCTTCACAAAACAGGTCATGTGCCTCATTCGGGACTCCATGAGCAACTGCTCATTCGACACAAAGTCAATTTGACTTTTCAAAGTTGACTTTTCACCTTAATGTTTTGCACACAAAACTCCAGATACCTTCTTCCAATTGTCCCATCCACACTGCACTCTGCATTTAAAATTGTCCATCTTTGACTACGACTGATCCCTGTGAAGCCACCCTATCCCTGACACAGACAGGCAGGACTCGATTTTGCCACCTGGCACATGGTTTATTTACATAGTCCGGGACACAAGGCTCACAGAGCACATCGCAGTCCCTTTGCTGCCAGCCCTTCTGCCTCCACTCCCCCTCCAGAGCTTTGTCTTTCTTCTCCCGATTTCGGCCATTGAGTGGTGGTGACTTCCTCCTTTTACAGGACACCCAGAAGGAGTCCAGGTGCCCAACGAGCTTCTTCTGGCAGCACTTCCGGGTGTGGAGGAAGTGTTGCCAAATAGGGCCCTGTAAAAGTCCAGGCACCCCTTGGCAGTGGCTACGGTCCCCAGCAGTTTTGAGCTTCCATGTTGACATCCCGTGGTCCCACTGTAAGCCAAGGGGGCTGCGCTATGCTGGTCCGGGGGAAGAAACGTTCTTGAAAACACTCTCTTCCACAATCAGGGTGCCCCGGCCGTCTGCCACACCCTAGATATTTAAACTTATTCACACTTCTCAATCGCTTTTGCTGCAGGCTAACTTCCCCTGGCCATGGACCCCAAATGTTGATGTTTTGTTCTCCTAGCCACTTAGTTCTTACTTTTGGCTTATGGCTCGGCACTCCATCATGTTGGTAACCAAAGTGTTATTGGATGGTTGGGAGAAGTTGCTCTCGGAGGATTTTTTGATCCCATTCTTTATTCATGGCTGTTCCAATCACATTCACAATCAGTGATAATAATCGATAACAACTGATCTCATTTAATTAGCTGGTCTTTTTTACTCTTCTTTTATTCTGCATTCAGAAAAACACAACAGTATGGTTTTTATATTTATAAGACATTTAGAAATATTTCTATTTTTTTTTCTAAAGATCTTCTTCTTTCAGCTGCTCCCGTTAGGGGTCGCCACAGCGGATCATCTTCTTCCATATCTTCCTGTCGTCGTCATCTTGTTCTGTCACACTCGTCACCTGCATGTCCTCTCTCACCACATCCATAAACCTTCACTTAGGTCTTCCTCTTCTCCTCTTCCCTGGCAGCTCTATCCTTAGCACCCTTCTCTCCATATCTCCAGCATCTCTCTTCTGCACATGTCCAAACCAACACCATCTCGCCTCTCTGACTTTGTCTCCAAACCGTCCCACCTGAGCTGACCCTCTAATGTCCTCATTTCTAATCCTGTCCATCCTCGTCACACCCAATGTAAATCTTAACATCTTTAACTCTGCCACCTCCACCTGTGTCTCCTGTGCCACCGTCTCCAACCCATATAACAGAGCTGGTCTCACTACTGTCCTGAAGACCAGTGGATCTCAAACTGTTGGGCGGGCCCCCCTAGGAGGGTGCGAAGTAACAAAAAGGGGGGCGTGAAGATGTGAAAAAAAGAAAACAAGAATCAAAAATATGAAAAAACATCTGTTGAAACCACAACAAATTAACTTAAACTACATTCTGATACGAGGAAAATAAATATAGAGTTAGATAAATGTCGATAAAAGTTAAGTAGGTATAATAAAATATGCATCTATGATATATCATTAATTAAAAAAGAACAAATTGGTATTAGTGGGCTCCTTTCAAAAAAATGTTAGGGGGGTGCGATTATAACTGTTATTAAAACTCGGGTGGCAAATACTTAAAGGTTGAGAAACGCTGCTGAAGACCTTCCCTTTCACTCTTGCTGTTACCCGTCTGTCACAAATCGCTCCTGACTCTCTTCTCCTATCCAGCCTGCACTCTCTTCTTCACTTCTCTTCCACAATCCCCATTACTCTGTACTGTTGATCCCAAGTATTTAAACTCATCCACCTTCACCAACTCTCCTCCTTACATAATCACCATTCCACTGACCTCCCTCTCATTCACACACATGTAGTCTGTCTTGGTGGTCCTACTGACCTTCATTCCTCTCCTCTCTAGAGCAGATCTCCACCTCTCCAGGGTCTCCCTACTCTCAATACAGATCACAATGTCATCAGCAAACATCACAGTCCACGGGGACTCCTGTCTAATCTCGTCTGTCAGCCTGTCCATCACCATTGCAAATAAGAAAGGCCTCAAAGCCGATCCCTGATGTAATCCCACCTCCGTCACTCCTACCGCAGACCTCACCACGGTCACACTTCCCTCGTACATATCCTGATATCCTTATACATATTCTTGCATCACCCCAGTCCCAAAGGTATCACGTCCTAGTGAGCTGAATGACTTCCGGCCTGTTGCTCTGACGTCACATGTGATGAAGACCATGGAGCGGCTGCTCGTTCACCACCTGAGGCTGCAGGTCTACCACACCCTCGACCCTCTTCAGTTTGCATACCAGGAGAAGGTGGGAGTGGAGGATGCCATCATCTACATGCTACATCGATCCCTCTCCCACTTGGACAGAGGCAGTGGTGCAGTAAGAATTATGTTTCTGGACTTCTCTAGCGCCTTCAACACCATCCAACCTCTGCTCCTTAGAGACAAGCTGACAGAGATGGGAGTAGATTCATACCTGGTGGCATGGATCATGGACTATCTTACAGACAGACCTCAGCATGTGCGTCACAGGAACTGCAGGTCTGACATTGTGGTCAGCAGCACAGGAGCAGCGCAGGGGACTGGACTTTCTCCGGTCCTGTTCAGCCAACATACATCGAACTTCCAATACAACTCAGAGTCCTGCCACGTGCAAAAGTTCACTGACGACACTGCTATGGTGGGCTGCATCAGGAGTGGGCAGGAGGAGGAGTATAGGAACCTAATCAAGGATTTTGTTAAATGGTGCGACTCAAACCACTTACACCTGAACACCAGCAGGACCAAGGAGCTGGTGGTGGATTTTAGGAGGTCCAGGCCCCTCATGGACCCTGTGATCATCAGAGGTGACTGTGCAGAGGGTGCAGACCTATAAATACCTGGGAGTGCAGCTGGATGATAAACTGGACTGAACTGCCAATACTGATGCTCTGTGTAAGAAAGGTCAGAGCCGACTATACTTCCTTAGAAGGTTGGCATCCTTCAACATCTGCAATAAGACGCTGCAGATGTTCTATCAGACGGTTGAGGCAAGCGCCCTCTTCTACGCGGTGGTGTGCTGAGGAGGCAAACTAAAAAAAGAAGGACGCCTCACGCCTAGACAAACTGGCGAGGAAGGCAGGCTCTATTGTAGGCACGGAGCTGGACAGTTTAACAACCGTGGCAGAGCGACGGGCACTGAGCAGGCTCCTGTCAATCATAGAGAATCCACTGCATCCACTGAACAGGATCATCTCCAGACAGAGGAGCAGCTTCAGCGACAGACTGAGGAGACCCCACACTATGCGACTCTTCAATTCCACCCGGGAGGGTAAACGTTAACATTATACAAAATTATTGTCTGTCTGTTATACCTGCATTGTTATCACTCTTTAATTTAATATTGTTCTTTATCAGTATGCTGCTGCTGGAGTATGGGAATTTCCCCTTGGGATTAATAAAGTATCTATCTATCTATCTATCTATCTATCTATCTATCTAGAAAGCCTTGTTATAATAATGTGTTTTTATCAGTTTTTTAAATTGCCCCACCTGGCGAATTTCTATTGGTCAGTAATTCCAGATTTTCAGAAGGCCGCCTCACCACTTCTTTTAAGTTTAGCTCTTGGAATTCTAAGTAGACCCTCATTTGAAGATCTAATGTTACGATTTGGAGCGTAAGGTGACAGACATTCTGAATTATAAGATGGAGCAAATTATTGAAAGCTTTGTAAACCATCAGCAGGATTTTAAAGTCAATTCTAAATGGCACAGGTAACCAGTGTCGTGACGCTAAAACTGGCGTAATGTGCTCGGATTTTCTTTTTCTAGTTAAGATTCATGACAGCTCCATTCTGCACTTGTTGCAATCAATTGATGTCTTTTTTTGGGCGGTCCTGAGAGGAGTGCGTTACAGTAATCCAGCCGACTGAATATAAAAGCGTGAATTAATTTCTCAGCATCTTGCAATGTTATAAAAGGTCTAACTTTTGTTATATTTCTTAAGTGAAAAAATGCTGTCCTGATAACCTGATTATTATGTGATTTAAAATTCAGGTCACAGTCAATAGTTACCACTAAATTCTTTACCTCTGTCTTGACTTTTAATCCTATTGCATAAAGTTTATTTCTAATCACCTCATTATATTCATTTTTGACAATCACTAAAACTTCTGTTTTCTCCTTATTTAGTTTGAGAAAATGACTCCTCATCCATTCAGAAACACAAGTAAGACATTGTGTCAGTGACTCAAGAGAGTCGGGGTCATCAGGCGCTATTGATACATACAGTTGTGTGTCATCAGCAGAGCTGTGGTAGCTCACGTTATTTCCCCGAGATAATCTGACCTGGTGGAAGCATGTAAGTATCATTACATACTAGCTGTGTAAGCCTGTTCTGTAAAAAGCCAGGGTTTCTAGAAACTATTGAAATTGTCAGAAAATAAACTGAAATGTAGAGATGTCAGGTAATTGAAAGGAACGACTCTGTGTATCTCTCTCCTAGGAGGATTCATTTTGCCGACTTGCTGGCCTCACTTGTGCATTAGTGGCGGGAGGAAAAGTAAAAGGGATGCGGTTTTAGCGGATAAGCGACTTTGTCTTTCTTCTGAGGTTTCGTTTTGCTGACGTGCTCGCCTCACTTGTGTTATTAGCGGCTAAGTGAGTTGTCTGTTTCCTCGGAGGTGGAGCCCTTACCCCGACACCACCTCTCGCTTTAGGGACGGACACACACACACACACACACACACACTTCCACGCGTAGACGTTTATATATAAGACTCGTAGAATTCATGTCAGAACTGGCTGGTTATTAATACCTTCAGAAACTCTGGGTTTTGTAACCATATTGGTCAAGCAGACATCAGCAACTCCTAAAACAACCTGCTTGTGTGCTTCACACGTTTTCTCCTCATCTCCCGAACCTGACTTACAGTTGTGCTTGAAAGTTTGTGAACCCTTTAGAATTTTCTATATTTCTGCATAAATATGACCTAAAACATCATCAGATTTTCACTCAAGTCCTAAAAGTAGATAAAGAGAAACCAGTTAAACAAATGAGACAAAAATATTATACTTGGTCATTTATTTATTGAGGAAAATGATCGAATATTACATATTAGTGAGTGGCAAAAGTATGTGAACCTTTGCTTTCAGTATCTGGTGTGACCCCCAATAACTGCAACTAAACGTTTCCGGTAACTTTTGCTCATTCCTGCACACCGGCTTGGAGGAATTTTCGCCCATTCCTCCGTCCAGAACAGCTTCAACTCTGGGATGTTGGTGGGTTTCCTCACATGAACTGCTCACTTCAGGTCCTTCCACAACATTTCGATTGGATTAAGGTCAGGACTTTGACTTGGCCATTCCAAACATTCACTTTATTCTTCTTTAACCATTCTTTAGTAGAACGACTCGTGTGCTGAGGGTCGTTGTCTTGCTGCATGACCCACCTTCTCTTGAGATTCAGTTCATGGACTGATGTCCTGACATTTTCCTTTAGAATTCTCTGATATAATTCAGAATTCATTGTTCCATCAATGAAGGCAAGCCGTCCTGGCCCAGATGCAGCAAAACAGGCCCAAACCATGATACTACTACCACCATGTTTCACAGATGGGATAAGGTTCTTGCTGGAATGCAGTGTTTTCCTTTGTCAGGGATGCCAGGGGCAACGACCTGGCCGGGACGCCGTGAGGGACCGGAAGAGGGTCAAGGCCCACCCTCGATCACGTGGGGGCCGCCTTCCTGGTTGCTCTGGGGGCCACGGGTTGAGGGCATGGAAGCCCCACCCTGTAGGGGCCCGTGGTCACCGCCAGGAGGCGCCCCGATGCCTTGGGGACTTGTGACCTCAGCACTTCTGCCATACCAGGAAGTGCTGGGGGGAAGAATAAGGAGGATACCCGGAGAGCTGCCAGGAGAACAACCGGCACTTCCTCCACGCTGGGGCGTGGCCAATGGGGGAGTGTTGGAAGCACCTGGAGCTCATCCGGGGAGTGTATAAAAGGGGCCGTCTCCCTTCATTTGAGGCTGGAGTCGGGTGGAAGAAGGACAAGGCAAGAGAGGAGAGTGGAGGCGGCCCGAAGAAAGGCATTGAGTGGCCAGGACTGTGTTGGGGTTTGTGCACTGACTTTATTTAGTGTCTGGGTGACACTTATATTGTATATAATTGTGTAAATAAAACGTGTGGTGGTGACAAACAACATGTCCGCCTGTCTGTGTCCGGGTCGGCTCCACACCTTTCTCCAAACATAACGCTTTTCATTTAAACCAAAAAGTTCTATTTTGGTCTCCTCTGTCCACAAAACATTCTTCCAATAGCCTTCTGGTTTGTCCTCGTGATCTTTAGCAAACTGCAGACGAGCAGCAATGTTTTTTTTGGAGAGCAGTGGCTTTCTTCTTGCAACCCTGCCATGCACACCATTGTTGTTCAGTGTTCTCCTGATGGTGGACTCATGACCATGAACATTAGCCAATGTGAGAGAGGCCTTCAGTTGGGGTCCTTTGTGACCTCGCCGACTATTACACGTGTGCCTTACTCTTTCCTGGGGAGGGTAACAATGGTCTTGATTTTCCTCCATTTGTACACAATCTGTCTGACTGTGGACTGGTGGAGTCCAAACTCTTTAGAGATGGTTTTGTAACCTTTTCCAGACTGATGAGCATCAACAACTCTTTTTGTGAGGTCCTCAGAAATCTCCTTTGTTCGTGCCATGATACACTTCCACAAACGTGTGTTGTGTAGAGCAGACTTTGATAGATCCTGTTCTTTATATAACGCAAGAAGGCCTCGCCCCCCTGAAGGCCTCGCCCCCCCCCCGGTTTTGGGCCCCAGCCGTTCTGTTAGATTTGCATAAATACTTCGGTAAGGCAAGCAAACTCTGGTACTTAGTGTGATGACAGAAGTCACAAAATCAACCGGAAAGTTCAAGCAAATTATAGAAAACAGCCCGGTCTAAATCTGTTACGTAATTCTCTCGCGAAAAGAGGACAGACATGCACACAGAACGTGCTTGGGCCACGAAATTTTTAAAACCGTTTCTTAGCGAGCACCTATGGGCCAAGGGTAACCTACATTCCAAATTTCAAGGCCCAAGTCCTCATGGTTGGAAGCAGGCCCGGACACAGACAGGCGGACACCTCTGGTTTGCACCCAAACACTCGTTTATTATACATTCTATTTACAACTGTCCCGCACCCAACCCAGTGCCCCTGCACCAATCACCCTAAAGTCCCGGCCTCTTTTTCCAATGCCATTCCTTCCTGGCCGCCTCCACTCCTCTCCTCCGAGCTACGTCCACTTCCACCCGAGTCCAGCTATCGAATGGAGGGAGGTGGCCCCTTTTATATTCACCCGCACGTGCTCCAGGTGCCTCCCAATGAGCTTCTACTGGCACTCCCTGGTGTGGCAGAAGTGCCGGCTGTGCACCCGGTCTTTGTCCCGTGTGTGGCAGAAGTACTGAGGACCAGGGCTCTCCAGGCATCTGGGCAACCCGTGGTGGTGACCAAGGGCCCCTATAAGGTTGAGCTTCCATGCTCCTTTCCCGTGGTCCCCATAGACACCAGGGCGGTTGTCCATTCGTGGTCCAGAGGAGGTATAATCCCTCCTTCAGTCCTTCTGGGCGTCCCGGCTGGGTACCACCCCCAGCTGCTCGCCACAATATATAGATGGGGGTGGATATTTGAGGAGTAAACCACAAGACAATGATTATATTTTCATATTATGTACATTAAAGAAAAATCCATCCATCCATTATCCAACCCGCTGGAGCCAATCCCAGTCAGCACAGGGCAGGAACAAATCCTCACACTCACACACACCCACACATCAAGCACATACTCGGGACAATTTAGGATCACCAATGAACCTAACCTGCATGTCTTTGGACTGTGGGAGGAAACCCACGCAGACACGGGGAGAACATGCAAACTCCACGCAGGGAGGACCCGGGAAGTGAACCCAGGTCTCCTAACTGCGAGGCAGTTATATTATATTATATTATATTATATTATATTATATTATATTATATTATATTATATTATACAATACAATTTATTTTTCTGTAGCCCAAAATCACACAAGGAGTGGCACACTGGGCTTAAACAGGCCCTGCCTCTTGACAGCCCCCCAGCCTTGACTCTCTAAGAAGACAAGGAAAAAACTCCCAAATGGAAGAAACCTCCGGAAAGGCAGTTCAAAGAGAGACCCCTTTCCAGGTAGGTTGGGCGTGCAGTGGGTGTCAAAAAGAAGGGAGGTCAATACAATACAATACAATATAATACAATACACAGAACAGAACAAATCCTCAATACAGTATAAAAATAAAAATTTTAAAAGTACAGAGCAGAATTTAACAGTAGATGATATCCCATAATATGATTTGGATTTGTTCAGAGTCCTGGAAGACCTCATTCATCAAGCTGCCTCCCCTATTTGGCCATTCCACAGCAGAAATAGCGCTAATCCGATTAAAGGACCCCTCTTTCCCACAATTCCTGCGATCCTCCATCAGGGATGACTATACCTTAAGCAGGCACAAAATCTTGGCAGGAAGGCCGTGGCACCAAGTGCCACATTTGAGTACCGAGAAGAGATTATCCATCCATCCATTATCCAACCCACTGTATCCTAACTACAGGGTCACGGGGGTCTGCTGGAGCCAATCCCACCCAACACAGGGCGCAAGGCAGGAAACAAACCCCAGGCAGGACACTCACATACACACACACACACCAAGCACACACACCAGGGACAATTTAGGATCACCAATGCACCTAACCTGCATGTCTTTGGACTGTGGGAGGAAACCCACGCAGACACGGGGAGAACATGCAAATTCCACGCAGGGAGGACCTAGGAAGTGAACCCAGGTCTCCTAACTGCGAGGCAGCAGAGCTACCCAATGCGCCAACCGTGCTGCCCCATTAAAGAACCATCAACAACAAATCAAATCAAATTAATAATATATTGAACAATTGTTATAAAAGTAACGTTGGATAAATTGGATTCTGCAGCTGCAGGAAAAAAAAGGTAAAGTGCCACTTCAGGTTAACAGAAATAGCCCAAGAGTTGATAGAAATCTACGTTTTCTATCTAATACCTGTGTGCAAAATTTGGTTGACCTAAGTGAAAGTGTACTCAAGTTACTGTGTTTACACACACACACATATAATTCCAAAAATGGTATTTCTGGACTCAAGGAGGTCTAAAACTTCAAGATTCATCAAAATGTCAAAATCAAATTTTCTGCACGGTTCCAATATTTTCCCTACACTTCATATATGAGAAAGTCAGGGAGGTCTAAAATGTAGAAGAATCATTCGAATCTTCGGACGATTACAATACTTTCCCTATACTTCGTATACGAAAGAGCAATGAATGGATGAGTGGAGGGAGAGACGAAGGAATAGACAGAAGGAGGAATGAATGGAAGGAGGGACAGCTGGATGAACAGGGGGATAGGAAGATGAATGAAAGGATGGATAGAAGAATTTCCAGGACTTTTTCCTACGGTTGTGTGTGTGTGAGTGTTATACTTTGTGTTAATGTGCTCTGTGGTGGGCTGGCTGGGTGGCGTCCCACCTTGAGTTGACGCTGGTATAAAAGCAGGCACAGAAAATGATATAAAGGAGTGCCATAGAAAGAGGAGTGCTGATCTCCTCTCTCCACGTTTATAACGTTTGACATTCTTTGCTGATCTGCGTCCTTATCCGCCCACTGACTTTCTACGGCTGCCCCTTTCTTAACTTCAGACAAAGCCGAGATTTTCAGCAAGAGGTGCAAGTCACGGCCCAGCCCTGCAGGGGGCGCCAGTTCACTGCAATTTACCTAGCGGGATTCTAGAAAGCTCTCAATTAGCTCCCCCGATGATTACTCATTAATTTGCCTAATTAGCATCCTATGTTTTTCAGGGAGAGATTTAATAAAAGAAAAATAAATGATTGCCATCTTCAGCTCTGTAATTTTTATCTCAACTTTTCCAAATGTCACTTTATAAAATACAGGTTAGTACTTTATGCTTAATTAGTGCTAAATATGTACATATTAAAATGTGTTATTGACATGCTGGATGCAGCCAAGATTCTCCTATAACAAATTATTATCTCTCAAAATTAAAGTGGGGAAAAACAACAGATGTCATAACAAATCAATTTACTCTTTGGGATCACAATTAAAAAAATAAAAAAAATTACTAACAAGCACTTGGGGGGGCCTGGGCTTAATGCCACATTCAGGGTCTTTTTTCAGAGAAGTGAGTGACCTAGGCGTCGTAGAGCACACAATCCCAAAAGCACTTCTTAAAATGCCCATTAGAGGGGGATATCACAGTCAAACCCTGGCTAGTAATAAGAGCAATCGCAGGGTCTTTTTAAAATAAAAACAAAACTGCTTGTAATGAGAATGAAGCCCACTAGGAGTACAAAATGCAGAAAGGAGATGCCTGTAAGTCCAACCGCAATCCAAGCAAACCAGTCTGAATAAAGATATTCAAAGAATTGTCAAAATATCAAGCCAAGGATCCAATAAATCTAATAAATCAAACAAACTCACCACTCCCTAGCGCATTTGACTGAACTGCCAGGAATTGTGGGATATTCTCTGAATATATAGGGCGGGGGGCAGTTCCTGAACTTCAACCGAAACTTGAAAAATGACCTCTGACATATCAGTGAATCCACCAAGGAATGGCTAAAAATGGCTTTTATTTGAAAAATGCTGTACATGCAAGACACCCTTCAGCCACACAGCTTGAAGGATTCTGCATGGAAGAGCATAGTCGACATCAAAGACAGTCAGAAGCAGCGCCAACTTGAGGGGGGAATGCCAGCTGTTACAGCCAACCAAGACATTTTTTCCACAGATGGTAATGTAAATATCTACATTTCTTTTTCTTGGTGGTGATTGGCAGGTAGCCCCACCCACAAAACACACGGTGTATAACACAGGCATCTTACATACCGTAAAGAGGAGAGAAGACAATGAAAGAAAGAATTGGGAAACATCCCTGGTAACCCCATATGATCAAAATCTGTATAAAGACGGATGCATCTTTTTAGACAAGAGGTGAAAATCAAAATGGCCGAACTGCCGGTCATATGGTTTCCAGGCAGGAAGAGGCGGATTCAGGAGGGTGGTCAATGGAAGTGACGTCAGTGTGGTGGAATCACCGTCAATCTTCAGTTTTGTCGAACGGAAAAGAAAGAAACCACCTGAACACAGCGCCAACCCCTGGTTCAGCGGGTAATTGATAGATAGATAGATAGATAGATAGATAGCATGAAAGGCACTATATGATAGATAGATAGATAGATAGATAGATAGATAGATAGATAGATAGATAGATAGATACTTTATTAATCCCAAGGAGAAATTCACATAATCCAGCAGCAGCATAATGATATAAAAACAATATTAAATTAAAAAGTAATAAAAATGTAGGTAAAAACAGACAATAACTTTGAATAATGTTAGCATTTACTCCCCCGGGTGGAACTGAAGAGTCGCATAGTGTGGGGTCTCCTCAGTCTGTCAGTGGACCAGGACGGTGACAGCAGTCTGTCGCTGAAGCTGCTCCTCTGTCTGGAGATGATCCTGTTCAGTGGATGCAGTGGATTCTCCATGATTGACAGGAGTCTGCTCAGCGCCCGTCACTCTGCCACAGATGTCAAACTGTCCAGCTCCGTGCCTACAATAGAGCCTGCCTTCCTCACCAGTTTGTCCAGGTGTGAGGCGTCCCTCTTCTTTATGCTGCCTCCCCAGCACACCACCGCGTAGAAGAGGGCGCTCGCCACAACCGTCTGATAGAACATCTGCATCATCTTATTGCAGATGTTGAAGGACGCCAGCCTTCTAATGAAGTATAGTCGACTCTGTCCTCTCTTACACAGAGCGTCAGTATTGGCAGTTCAGTCCAATTTATCATCCAGCTGCACTCCCAGGTATTTATAGGTCTGCACCCTCTGCACAGTCACCTCTGATGATCACAGGGTCCATGAGGGGCCTGGACCTCCTAAAATCCACCACCAGCTCCTTGGTCCTGCTGGTGTTCAGGTGTAAGTGGTTTGAGTCGCACCATTTAACAAAGTCCTTGATTAGGTTCCTATACTCCTCCTCCTGCTCACTCCTGATGCAGCCCACGATAGCAGAGTCATCAGTGAACTTTTGCACGTGGCAGGACTCCGAGTTGTATTGGAAGTCTGATGTATGTTGGCTGAACAGGACTGGAGAAAGTCCAGTCCCCTGCGGCGCTCCTGTGCTGCTGACCACAATGTCAGACCTGCAGTTCCCGAGACGCACATATTGAGGTCTGTCTGTAAGAAAGTCCATGATCCATGCCACCAGGTGTGAATCTACTCCTATCTCTGTCAGCTTGTCTCTAAGGAGCAGAGGTTGGATGGTGTTGAAGGCGCTAGAGAAGTCCAGAAACATCATTCTTACAGCACCACTGCCTCTGTCCACGTGGGAGAGGGATCGGTGTAGCATGTAGATGATGGCATCCTCCACTCCCACCTTCTCCTGGTATGCGAACTGCAGAGGGTCGAGGGCGTGGCGGACCTGCGGCCTCAGGTGGTGAAGCAGCAGCCGCTCCATGGTCTTCATCACATGTGACGTCAGAGCGACAGGCCGGAAGTCATTCAGCTCACTAGGACGTGATACCTTTGGGACTGGGGTGATGCAAGATGTTTTCCAAAGCCTCGGGACTCTCCCTGTTCCATGCTCAGGTTGAAGATGTGCTGTAGAGGACTCCCCAGTTCCTGTGCACAGGCCTTCAGCAGTCGTGGAGATACTCCATCTGGACCCACTGCTTTGCTGGCACGAAGTCTTCTCAGCTCTCTGCTCACCTGCGCTGCTCTAATTGTGGGTGGGGATGTCTCACCTATGCTGGTATCAGCAGAAGGATGGTTGGAGGATGAAGTACTCCGAGGTGAGAGTGGGTTAGGGTGGTCAAACCTGTTAAAGAAGTTGTTCATTTGGTTTGCTCTCTCCACGTCTCTCTCAATGGTGGCACCCCGCTTCAAGCTGAAGCCAGTGATGATCTTCATCCCATCCCACACTTCCTGCACTGCTCCTTCGCCGCTCTAAGCACTAACGCATAAGTAATATGAGAGTTAGAATTTGTTACTCATCCTCACCGATTCTGTTTCTTTTCTCTGTACTCTAATGTGGCACTTGGTGCCACTGCCCACCTGCCAAGTTGTTCTGCCTGACTAAGGAAAAGTCATCTCTGATGGAGGATCGCAGAAATCATCGGGTTGAGGGGTCCTTTAATCAGATTGGTTGGCTCAGCTGTGGAATGGCCAATAGCGGGAGGCAGCTTGACGGCCGAGGTCTCCAGGACTCTGAAAAAATCCAAATCATATTATGGGATATCATCGACTGTGGAATTCTGCTCTGTACTTGTAATATTTCTATTGTACTATTATATTGTATTGAGGATTACTTGTGTTCTGTTCTGTGTATTGTGTTGTATTGACCCCCCTTTTCTCTTTGACACCCACTGCACGCCCAACCTACCTGTAAAGGGGTCTCTCTTTGAACTGCCTTTCCCAAGGTTTCTCCCATTTTTTTAAAGCCCATTGTGGCACACCTTGTGAGATTTTGGGTTATACAATAAATAAATTATATCATATTGTATTGTAAGATTCTAGAATGGCCAAGTCAAAGGACGGATCTGAGATGCTGTGGGGGGATTTGAAACGGGCTGCAGACACAAGACGCCCCTCGGCCATCACACAGCTGGAAGGATTCTGCATGGTGGAGTGGAAGAGTCGACGTCACAGATTGGTAGGCAGCACCAACTTGTGGGGGCAATGCCAGCTGTTACAGCCAACGGAGGGTTTTTTTTTCGCACAGATGGTAATGTGGTATCTCTTCATTTCTCTTTCAACGGAAAATTGCAAAGTCAGTTTTTAATTTTTTTCATTTTTTTATTACATTACCTTTATTTATGGATCCCGTTTAAGTGAAGATCAAATCCAGATATGTCCACCTGTGTAAAAAATAGAAGAAACATTTCACGGGGTAACTACTTTTTTATACAACTTTGCAAAGTAACATTTGAGCGTCATGACCCACTGCCCAGCCCACATGCCCCCTCCGCTCCATCCCACCCTGCCACTTAAGCCCGTGCGCTTCCCACATCATCGGACATTTGCCGTTAGTTGCTGCTCTTCTAATGGACTCAGTCCCATAATGCCGTGTCTTTTCCTCTTTGCACTACAATGGCAGGGAATTCCTAAAATCACAGAAGGGTGAACTCGACTTCCTTTCATTGGAGGCCATTTTGGAACAAAGAAAGAATCCATGGCAAAGCGCTGATAGCAAAGGTTTTGTCTTCGTAATGAACAAAGAGGCCATGTGCACCAATGCAGTGGCGTCACGGCGGGCACAAAGAATGATAACCTTCATTTCTATAATGAATTGGAGGAGACCAGCGAGTCAATGAGAATTCCCATTTATTTTCTGCCAAAAGGGCCATTTTTTTATAAGCTGTCTGAATGATTTATGCCAATTTGCATGACGCATAATGGGATTCGGGTGACACTCCTGGATGCCAGCTAGTGCGACAGGGACATTCCAGAAACGGCTGCCATCAGTACATCATTGGGCTGGCGGCTGCTGTGATGCCTCTGGTGCCATCTACCATCTTCTGGGACATTGATGATGGACTGGTGCAAGTGAGGACGCAACAACAGTTAATGGTGCAAAAAAAGTGCCAAAGGGGCATTTAGCACTTCTAAAATAAAGCAGGTGAGGTGCATTCCAACTTCAATAAATAAATGTTGTCACACATGCGCTTAGGAGACAGCCAACAAGTGGTTCTCAAACTGTGGGGCGGGCCACCCTAGGGGGGCGCAAAGTAACAAAAAGGGGGGCACGAAGATGTGAAGAAAAAAAACAAGAACCGAAAATATGAAAAATACGTCTATTGAAACCAAAACAAATCAACTTAAACTACATTCTGATACTAGAAAATAAATATAGAGTTAGATAAATATCGATAAAAGTTAAGTAGGTATAATAAAATATCCATCTATGATATATCATTAATTAAAAAAGAACAAATTGGTATTAGTGGGCTTCTTTCAAAAAAACGAGGGAGGAAACCCATGCAGAGATCGGGGTGAACATGCAGGGAGGACCCAGGAAGCGAACCCAGGTCTCCTAACTGTGAGGCAGCAGTGCTACCCACTGCGCCACTGTGCCGCCCCCCTTTTTTTTTAAATTTTATTGATTTTATTAAAATCAAATAACATTCCATACAAGCAAGTCAAATTTAACAAAACTAGATTCGGAATTTTAAGTTTTGTTACAGACTTGAATTGGAATTGTAGTCTAGGGGATTCACAGAGTAATGGCAAAAACATACATGGCGCAGGAAGAGAATAAAGCCAGTAGTGCTAACCACTGTGCCACCACTGTGTCACTACCCTTTATAAGAAGATGTAGTTTAAATTACAGACTTGCCCTCCCTCTCTGGCATTCTAGTTGGCCTGGTGACAATTTAGTCCCAAGTCACAACAATAAAACAGTCCCCCCACAAAAAAAAAAGCGTTTTTAATCAAGGTATTGATTAGTGTGTCACTTTGGGTTAAGCAGCTTGTTATTTGATGAAGCCCTAAAGGGTGTCAGGCTAATTTAGTTTAAAGCAAGGGGAAATCATTGACTTTTTAGGCTGGTATAAAAAGGCACCGCACTGCTCAGTTCCACTTCTTTGTGACATTCACACTGCTGCCTCTGTGTCCTGGGATTAGGTAGGTGACAGATATGGTGCACTTTTTATTTTATTTGGCATATTGTTAATGGTGATACTCTGCAGTGGCTGCTGTTTATTCCTCACAGCTGACATTGGTGGGGCCTTCGTTAGATTCTGACATGGGGTACAAGTAACAAGACTGCAGCTAAGACTGTGCCAGTGCCTGCTGGGACCTTCTGGTGTTGATATGCTAAGGAGGTACCCAGAAGAGAAGACATGGCATCGCTGAAAAAATTCAAGAAGCGCAATTAGTAATAGGGAGCCAACTATGCTTAGTAGAAGAGAGTGCAACGGGTATTGGGGGTTTCTGACTGCCAATGTGCCACAGCAGGCTGGCATTGAGGTTGTAGTAAAACACAAAGAGATGCCATTTTAATACTTACCCTCAGTCAGAATTCAAGATGGTATTGTAGTGGGGTGAAGAAAGAAGCAGTGCCAGCTGGACAAAACTCCATTTAATTAAACAAATATTTTACAAAAGCTGCGGTGGGCTGGCGCCCTGCCCGGGGTTTGTTTCCTGCCTTGCGCCTTGTGTTGGCTGGGATTGACTCCAGCAGACCCCCGTGACCCTGTAGTTAGGATATAGCGGGTTGGATAATGGAAGGATGGATTTTGCAAAAGTTAACGAAAAATATGCACCCAAATGAACCGTCGCCTTCCTTTTATAGAGGGGAGAGGCTTCCTTTGCTTCAGTGCCCTCAAGGGGCGGATTCTCGAGGATGTGAGGGGTAAAAGGAGACAAGATTGCTGGCGACAACACCCCCTCTTAAACCGGGTTGGTGCCACTTACTTCAGGCGAACCAGGAAGGTGACTCTGTAGCGTGTACATATGACACAATGTCATTTAGAAACTTTATATTCAGAAACTATGCCGAGAGATGTTGGCATGTTTTCATATAAACTAACCTGTGGCACCATGCCAAGGATGTAATGATTTGAAAAAGTAAGAATTCAGTTTGTGTATTAGCAAGAAAAAGAACCGATATCTAAACACATGGCTATTGTTTTCTGTGAAGTGGTGCCATACCCTTACCTTAGAACTCCTACACCATTCGGTGCATTGGGCAATGAGATGTTGCCAATGAATACTACTGGCCATTCAGTGTGAACGGCTTTGAGATCTTCACTTCCCAGGTCTTGAAATGGAACCTCTCCTCCTTTTTCCATTTGTGGGCATCCAGTTCATCACTGTCTTGGGGAATCTGATGTGTGGGCAGCCTGAGGACATTGCCCGTTGATGTCTTCCAGCTTTGAGAGGCCATTCCTTTGTAGCACTGCCTCGTTGGTAATGCGGTTTGCGTGGGTGAAAGACGACTCTGCTGTTGTCAGGCCTGGGTAGCGTGGAAACGGTTTCTATTAAAATGCGACTTTGAGATTAGTACAATTCCTGTTAAATTATCTAGTTCCCACAAACAGATTCTTTCTTTCTGGAAAATGATATTTACGCACAACTTTTCTCTCCACATGTCTACCCTATGGAACAATAGAGTGATAACAGTTAATAGAAAGTCATTATTTAATAGAAACTGGTTTGAGAGGGATATCTTGTAACTGATTTGTTGGACTCAGAAGGTAATCTGCTGGATGATATGTCCCTTTTGAAGAAATTTAAATTAGGTTGTACTCAAAAAGAAGACAGGCAGGTTTGTCATGCAATCCCATTGGCATTAAGGCAGTTAATCTACAACATGCATGTTATATTCAGAAGTCAAGCCAGCATTGCCAAACTTAAAAATTGGAAATTGTAATCTAAACGATAGTAAATATAATAATAAGGTTATTAATGCAAATTTTAAATTCATTATTTTTCATGATTTTAACTTAGGAAAGCATTTGCAAGTGTTTAATGGGGATCAGTCAATTATGGAAAAGGCTTTTTTCTAAATTTGTTAAGTGGCCAGTCTCCCCAAAAATTAAAGAAACACATTTCAAGATAATTAATAATATATACCTGGCAGTAGAATTTCTAAAAAGACGATTTAAATTTGAGGTGGACCTGTGTCCTTTTCGTGATTCAACTTGTGAAACATTACAACACTTGTTCTTTTCATGTCCTGTTTTGGCTAATTTTTGGTTAGAAATACACAGCTGGTTATCACTCAAGGTTAATGATATCCCACAGTTTGACTTATCTTCTATTATTTTCTACATGGATGACTTATATCAATCTGTATCTGATATGATTAACATTGTCATTCTCTTAGGTAAATGAAATATACACCAGTGTTTCCCAAACTCGGTCCTGTGGCCCCACTGTGGCTGCACTGTGGCTGCAGGTTTTTTGTTTCAACCAGCTTCTGTTTTTAATTGGACTCCTGGGCTAATAAAGTGAACTGATATTCTGATATTTCCCAAGTTCTGTGTTTTAGGAACAATATAGAAATTAGAAAACTAGGTTTAATAATATATATCCATCCATCCATTTTCCAACCCGCTGAATCCGAACACAGGGTCACAGGGGTCTCCTGGAGCCAATCCCAGCCAACACAAGGCACAAGGCAGGAACCAATCCCGGGCAGGGTGCCAACCCACTGCAGGACACACACAAACACACCCACACACCAAGCACACACTAGGGCCAATTTAGAATCGCCAATCCACCTAACCTGCATGTCTTTGGACTGTGGGAGGAAACCAAAGTGCCCGGAGGAAACCCACGCAGACACGGGGAGAACATGCAAACTCCACGCAGGGAGGACCCGGGAAACGAACCCGGATCTCCTAACTGCAAGGCAGCAGCGCCACTCATATATATATATATATATATATATATATATATATATATATATACAGTATCTCATAAAAAGTGAGTACACTCCTCACATTTTTATAAATATTTTATTCTATCTTTTCATGGGACAACACTGAAGATATGACACTTTGATCCAATGTAAAGTAGTCCGTGTACATCTTGAATAACAATGTAAATTTGAAATGTCTAAATTGTGCCCAAAGTGCCAATATTTTGTGTGGCTGCCCACCACTATTTTCCAGCACTGCCTTAACTCTCTTGGGCATGGAGTTCACACGAGCTTCACAGGTCGCCACTGGAATCCTCTTCCACTCCTCCATGACGACATCACGGAGCTGGTGGATGATAGAGACCTTCCGTTTGAGGATGCCCCCCCCACAGATGCTCAGTAGGGTTTAGGTCTGGAGACATGCTTGGCCAGTCCAGCACCTTTACCCTCAGTGGTCGTCTTGGAGGTGTGTTTGCGTTTGTTATCATGTTCAGTTTCTGAAGGGAGGGGATCATGCTGTGCTTCACTATGTCACAGTACATATTGGCATTCATGGTTCCCTCAATGAACTGTGGCTCCCCAGTGCCGACAGCAATTATGCAGCCTCAAACCATGACACTCCCACCACCATGCTCGACTGTAGGCAAGACACACTTGTCTTTGTACTCCTTACCACGTTCCTGACACACATGCTTGACACCATCTGAACCAAATAAGTTTATCTTGGTCTCATCAGACCACAGGACGTGGTTCCAGTAATCCATATCCTTAGTCTACTTGTCTTCAGCAAACTGTTTGCGGGCTTTCTTGTGCATCATCTTTAGAAGAGGCTCCCTTCTGGGACAACAGCCATGCAGACCAATTTGATGACGTGTGCCACGGGTGTATGGTCTGAGCACTGCCAGGCTGACCTTCAACCTCTGCAGCAATGCTGGCAGCACTCAAAAGACAACCTCTGGATATGACGCTGAGCACGTGGCACTCAACTTCTTTGGTCGACTGTGGTGAGGCCTGTTCTGAGTGGAGGCTGTCCTGTTAAACCTGTCGCTGTGTGGTCTCGGCCACCGTGCTGCAGCTCAGTCTCAGGGTGTTGGCAATCTTCTTATAGCCTCGGCCATCTTTATGTAGAGCAACAATTCTTTTTTTCAGATTTTCAGAAAGTTCTTTGCCATGAGGTGCCATGTTGAACTTCCAGTATGAGAGAGTGTGAGAGCGAGAACAGCAAATTTAACACACCTGAGACCTTGTAACACTAACGAGTCACATGACACCGGGGAAGGAAAATGGCGAACTGGGCACAATTTGGATATTTGTCACTTAGGGGTGTACTCACTTTTGTTGCCAGCGGTTTAGACGTTAATGGCTGTGTGTTGAGTTATTTTGAGGGGACAGCAAACTTACACTGTTATACAAGCTGTACACGGACTACTTGACATTGGATCAAAGTGTCATATCTTCAGTGTTGTCCCATGAAAAGATAGAATAAAATATTTACAAAAATGTGAGGGGTGTACTCACGTTTTATGAGATACTGTATATACACATATACATATACAGTGGTGTGAAAAACTATTTGCCCCCTTCCTGATTTCTTATTCTTTTGCATGTTTGTCACACAAAATGTTTCTGATCATCAAACACATGTAACCATTAGTCAAATATAACACAAGTAAACACAAAATGCAGTTTTTAAATGATG
>JANRMT010062817.1:4654526-4668032 GCA_026402145.1 Polypterus bichir lapradei | reverse complement strand
AAAAAAAAATGAAATCAACAAAAGAGAGTTAAGCATTTAAATCAACAGCAAAATCAGAAATATTACTAAATGTCTTATCAATGTAAAAATCACGCTTCTGTGCTTTTCTGAATGTAGAATAAAAGAAAAATAATCCCAGATAATTAAATGAGATGAGTGTGATCAGGTGTTGACAATGATTTAGAAGTTGGTTGGAACAAAAACCTGCAGTCACAGAGGGGCCACAGGATCAAGGCTGGGAAACACTGATATACACTCAGCGGTGGGTAGAGAAGTCAAAACTTGTACTCAAGTAAGAATAGCGTTACTTCAAAATAATATGACTCAAGTAGAAGTAAAAAGTAGTCATCCAAAAAATTACTCAAGTAAGAGTAAAAAAGTATTTGGTGAAAAGACTACTCAAGTGCTGAGTAACTGTTTGATCTTTAGAAATGTTGTAATAAGACGGACAAAAATATAAAATAATGTGCAAATTCTGCTATTTCCAAATAATAAAATAAAAAAATGAGTAAAAATAAATAACATCTTTACAAAATAAAGATGCACAAATAACACAATTTCCAAATCTCGGTTTTTCACAACAAAGCTTTTGAAACGAATACCTACAGTAGGTGACATGTCTGTCTGAACAGTGCCAACTACTCACAGTGACGAGATCTCCTGCACACTGACAGTATAATACTGCATATTCACTCGCCCTCCAAATAGCACGGCTGATAGAAAATAGCATGAGAACAAAGCAGCTTCTGCACGTCCAAGAAGTCTCACTTTACCTTGACTGTCTGTGTCTGTGTGTGTTTGGTTAACACGTTCTTGTTCTTCACTCAGTGCCCCAGTGGTTAAGTTTCAGCAGGAGTTGGCTCTCATTTTTCAAGTACCAGTAAAACCTTGGATTGCAAGTGTTTTGCAAGATGAGCTAAGATTTTTAATAAATTTTGACTTGATAAACGAGCAAGGTCTTGCAATACATATACTCTTTGTCTGCCGAGCGTCACATGATCACAACTGAGCTGATGGTTCTTCTCTCTGTCACTGCGGGATTGTGGGCAATTGTCAGTCGGCATGCCTCACTCATATAGTCAACATCCGTACGAACATATACTGTTTGCTACAGCATTGTGACCACGTGTGTGTGTTGTAACGTGTGAGTTCCTGTCTTGCACCCCAAAACACGAAGCTGAGTCCCAGTACTTTAACGACACCATCTTTATTCAGCTTGAAACAGGAACAGCGCAGTTATTTATTGTAGCGGGATCTGCCACTCTCCTATACACCAGACACAGCAGTCAGGAAGGGTCATGCCCAGGTTTTGTGGCCAAGTAATCCTGTGCCCTGTGCATTTATATGTTCCTTATATCACCCATCAATGCCAGGTACATATAGCATGACCGCAATCTTTTCGGATTCGCTTTTATGGCGAACTGCTACCACGCTGGGTGCCTGCGGTTGCTTCGGGACGCTCTTCCACGTGTCGAATCCCACAAGAGTTTAGAAACTCCCTCACACCAGCCATGATTCTTTTCAAAGGTAAAGTGCAGGTTAATTTGTTTGCTGTATTTTTACTTTATATTTTGTATTAATCATTTTTATATGAATAGTTTTGGGTTGTGGAACGAATCATCTGAGTTCCCATTATTTCTTACGGGGAAATTCGCTTTGATATACAAGTGCTTTAGATTGCGAGCACGTTTCCGGAACGAATTATGCTTGTAAACTGAGGATCAAATTGTATTCTTATTTTCCCTGTCCGCTGTCTGTGAGGAGTTTGTGCTGCTATGCCGCCACAGTTTATGTGTGTTATGTGACTGCATGGCTATGTCTGATTTATGAAACGGAGCCATGTGATTATTGTCGCTATGTCTGATTGGTGAAATAGTCATGCAGTAGATCCAATGGCAGCTTCTCTCTGGCAAAAATATAGCGCATCTAATGAAAAAAAAGTAACGTTCCAGTGTTGCCCAATGTAGTGGAGAAAGAGTAGCATTTCTTCCCAAATGTACTCGAGTAAAAGTAAAAAGTATGGTGCAGTGAAACTACTCTTAGAAATACAATTTTTTAAAAGTTACTCAAGTAAATGTAACGGAGTAAATCTAACTTGTTACTACCCACCTCTGTATACACTGTGGTAAGTGGAGAAACAGCAGGTTCATTAATGATTTTAAACAATACAATACACAATACAATACAATTTATTTTTGTATAGCCCAAAATCACACAAGAAGGGCCACAACGGTCTTTAACAGACCCTGCCTCTTGACAGCCCCCCAGCCTTGAGTCTTTAAGAAGACAAGAAAAAACTCCCAAAAAAAAACCTTGTAGGGAAAAGATGGAAGAAACCTCCGGAAAGGCAGTTCAAAGAGAGACCCCTTTCCAGGTAAGTTGGGCGTGTAGTAGGTGTCAAAAAGAAGGGGGTCAATACAATACAATACAATACACAGAACAGAACAAATCCTCGATACAGTATAAAAATAAAATTTTTACAAGTACAGAGTAGAATTTAACAGTAGATGATATCCCATAATAGGATTTGGATTTGTTTAGAGTCCTGGAGACCTCATCCATCAAGCTGCCTCCTCCATTTGGCCATTCCACAGCGCTAATTCGATGAAAGGACCCCTATTTCCCACGATTACTGCGATCCTCCATCAGGGATGACTTTACCTTAGGCAGGCAAAACAACTTGGCAGGTGGGCAGTGGGTACCAAGTGGCACATTTGAGTACCGAGAAGAGAAACAGAATAGGTGAGGGTGAGTATCCAATTCTAACTATCATGTCACTTATGTTTTAGTGTTAATGACTGACAAAATAGATGCAGTCTGCACAGTTAATCAGCAGCTCTAGTCAGGGTGTGCTAAACTGAAGTAGTGAGTCTTGAAGGCTGAGACCGAAGGGGCATCTCTTGTAGTAGCAGGCAGACCAGTCCACAGTTTAGAGGGCCCCTGTAACTAAAAGCTTGACCTCCCACTGTTATTTTATTAATCCTTGGAATCCTAAACAGACCGGCATCTTGAGATCTTAATGTGCGCTCAGGTTTGTAAGTCATGATAAGTTCAGACAAGTAAGCTGGACTTCGGCCATTTAAGGCTTTATATGTTAAAAGGAGGATTTTGAAATCTGCCCTAAACTTAACCGGGAGCCAGTGTAAGGATTTAAGAACTGGAGTTATGTGTTCATATTTTCTTATTCTTGTAATAATTCTTGCAGCAGCAGCATTTTGGATTAACTGGAAACTATATGAAGAACAATTTGAACATCCAGTGAACACCGCATTGCAGTAGTCAATCTTACTAGAAATAAATGCAGGAATTAATTTCTCAGAATCCTGTTTAATTAGACAGTGACTCAATACTTCCAATCTCTTAAGAAACTGAAATCCAGCAAATCTTTAAGAAGGATTTAAGATAGCCCTGCGGTGGGCTGGCGCCCTACCTGGGGTTTGTTTCCTGCCTAGCACCCTGGGTTGGCTTGGATTGGCTCCAGCAGACCCCGTGACCCTGTGTTCAGATTCAGCGGGTTGGAAAATGGATGGATTTATGATAACATAAGGTGACCATCCGTCCCCGTTTTCCGGGGACAGTCCCCTTTTTCGGAGAACTGTCCCCACTCATAAACATGTCCCCGTTTTGAGATTCCATCCACGGTTTCAGCTGGTTCACTTTTTTGAATGTATCTCATCACCACGATAATTTGAATTCGGCGCGCGTGCGCGGTGTTTTGACGGAGGACAGCTTTACCAAATCCTGCAATTTTGGCGAGGAATCACGTGATAAGCTTTCGCGTTGTACTCTGTAGTGTTTAGAGTCCCTACTCGTGATCTGTAGATTCTACGCTCCTCCACAAATGGAGTAAATCCTCCTCATACAAATCCAGTAAATGCTAACATTTTTTTTTTTCATTTTTATTACTATTTAATTTAATATTGTTTCTTTGTATCAGTATACTGCTGCTGGATTATGTGAATTTCCCCTTGGGATTAATAAAGTATCTATCTATCTAAATACCCAACCCCTAATGTCCCAAAATATTCTGGTCATTTTAGATAACATATCTCATTTATTACTGTTTTGATTTATGCCTCCTGTGTCTTTTGGCCTGTTTTGTAATTTGTGAAATGTATCGCCCTCCCCCGTGAATGTTGTTTATACGTTTTTATATCCTCTACGAGAGTTTTGTATTGTTTTGTGTTTCATTTGGTAATAAAAAAAAGTGAGCGCTGAAAGGTCAAGAGAAAGTGTGAAGCGTTTTAGTTTCGGTCTGCGGCGGCTTATAAAGGGATCCCGGGCAGCTGCAGGGAGGAAGAAAGCGAAGGTTTACTTTCAGTTTTAAGAGAAGCGCTGTTCGTGTCGCGCACTCGCGTGTCGCCCGTCTACGTTTTAATAGGAACTAGTCAAGGGTCATTCTTGAACGATTAATGTGACTCGGGAAGAACGAGTCGTCTCGTGGGAGTGATTCGTTCAGTCGCGCATGCGCATTAGCGCAACTGCCTATAGTTTCTGTATTGGAATAAGCTTAACCAACTCAGTCTGAGCCGGAAAGAGAATTGATTAGTTCATCTCTCAAAGTCTTCGTGTTCGAGTCGTTAGTTCATCACGTGACAGCCCCATAAGCTTAACCTATGCAGTCTGAGCCGGAAAGAGAATTGATTAGTTCATTCCTCGAGTCTTTCGAGTCGTTCGTTCTTTTGTCACGTGACCACTTACCGGCTCAGTACCTCAGTCAAATACTAACGTAAAATTCAATTTGTTGTATGTTGGATCATATTTAGAAATTATCATAAAATTATCAAAAATATCTAAAACGCATTTTCTTATAAATAAAAAAAGGTCTGTCAATTTCTGTCACTATGATTTTATTACTGTTTCTTGAGGATCTGTGGTGTGTTATTTTAAAAATAAATAATCCTGTTACAAATAAATTATTGTGATCAACATATGTGTAAGCAGTAGATGTGTTAGGGAGGTGACAGGTAACATTTTAATTATATTTTGCTAAAATGAACGAAATGAACGAAAAGATTCGTTCATTTTGCTGAACGAGACTCAAAGGTCCGAGTCGGTAAACTGATCCGAACTTCCCATCACTAATAGGAACTCTTCGGCGCGGGAGACGCCACTCTTCGGAGATACGCAAACGTCATCGCACACACAGACAAGTGGTGACGTTCGGTTCTTTAATTGGTCGGCGCGTTGGCGCCAAATATAAAAAAGGAACTTCCGGCCTCTAGGGGAAGTCTTCTGGCTAAACCGCGCTGAGAGAGGTACGGTACTGGGCAGAGCGTTAGCTTGTGCCTTGACTTTTGTACATTTTTCTCCTCGAGTATAGATTTTAATAAATATCTCTTGATCAGCTTTGGTGGAGGGATTTATAGTGTTGGGCTTAAAGGTGCACTTTTTATTTTTGTATACTGTATACAAATTTCTCTTTTGTCTGTATTTTGAATATTTTTGTGGTTTGACCCTCCACTGTACCTTGTTTGGAGGAGTAGCAGCTTCCTGACGTGGAATATTGCGGAGGAGGACAGCTTTATTTTTGTGTATTCACTAGTTTTTGTGTGTTTTTTCTTTGTTTATTTGGGATTTTCATTCAGAACTGTAACTATAGTATATCTCTTATTTGCAATGGTGATGGACAGGTTGACAGACGAGATTAGACAGGAGTCCCCGTGGACTGTGATGTTTGCTGATGACATTGTGATCTGTAGAGAGAGTAGGGAGCAGGTTGAGGAGACCCTGGAGAGGAATGAAGATCAGTAGGAACAAAACAGAATACATGTGTGTGAATGAGAGGGAGGTCAGTAGATGATGAGTTTAAATACTTGGGATCAACAGTACAGAGCAACAGGGATTTTGGAAGAGAAGTGAAGAAGAGAGTGCAGGCAGGGTGGAGAAGAGTGTCAGGAGTGATTTGGGACAGACGGGTATCAGCAAAAGTGAAAAGGAAGGTCTACAGGACGGTAGTGAGACCAGCTATGTTATATAGGTTGGAAACAGTGGCACTGACCAGAAAGCAGGAGACAGAGCTGGAGGTGGCAGAGTTAAAGATGCTAAGATTTTCATTGGGGGTGATGAGGATGAACAGGATTAGAAATGAGGACATTAGAGGGTCAGCTCAAGTTGGACGGTTGGGAGACAAAGTCAGAGAGGCGAGATTGCGTTGGTTTGGACATGTGCAGAGATAGAGATGAGGGATATACTGGGAGAAGGGTGCTAAGGATAGAGCTGCCAGGAAAAAAAGGAAAGAGGAAGGCCTAAGAGAAGGTTTATGGATGTGGTGAGAGAGGACATGCAAGTGATGGGTGTGACAGAACAAGATGACGAGGACAGAAAGATATGGAAGAAGATGATCTGCTGTGGTGACCCCTAACAGAAGCAGCCGAAAGAAGAAGACTGTAACTGTTGTTTATATTCATCATTTTGGAGACTCAGTTGATGATTAATGAGTACAGATGAACCAAACGGGTCCTGAACAGGAGTAGGAAGGCCGTAATTGAGGTAGACCGTGTAAGTGATGCACTGCAAATAAAGCACAAAGTGTCTGAGTAGGGCTGAGGAGTCAGAGTCTGAGATAATTTTTTTGGTGTGACCTTTTCAGTATTGGACTGTTTGTGTAGATACATATTCCACAGGATGTTATTTAATTATTTTTTTCTTGTGTGCACCTGTAAATAAACCCTCTTTTTGTTTTTGCAAAAACCCAACCCTTTTTGTGTCCGTGTCTCCCTGTCTTACACCACCATCCCGGTTGTGGTTGGTCCCACATACTAGACAACTCACCAGTCTACACTCAACCCCATTTCCCACCACACAGGGGATGTCACAGTTGATCAAACTTTAAACAATGCGGAGTGCAGACTTTCCAGCCATGGTAATTCCCACTATTAATGGTGCTCGAATGCTAGGCCATTTTCATTCTACAATCCTGGTAATTTCAGGCCGCGGACACTTGATCATTTCATCAGACAGAGGGGTCCTCCTTGGTAATTTCAGCCCACAGACACCACTCAAAAATTTCATTGACAGTCACTAGGGGACCAAAGTGATGCCACTACCAGTAAAGATGACATATTACAGATGGATGATAGGAATCAGATGGCACTAACAAGAAGAATGGGTAAAGCAACAGTTGAATACTACATATGAATAAAACTTGGAACTCGAGATTTCTGACCTCCAACTTGGAAAACGGAAAGAAAACACAACCCAAACTCAGAATTCCTACTCGCAAACTCAGGGCCTCATCTCCCAAGTCCGAATTTATCGGACTTCTGATTATGAACTCAATCCAAAATGGTGACGTACACCGCAATCAGGAAAGTGCAGGAACACTTTATGGGTTTAATTAATTTATTAGAAGAATTTAATTTAAATTAATCACCTCAATCCGCAATGCTGAATATTGAGATGGTAAACGTTAACATTGACAGAACAAACAGGAGCGTACTAATCGATGTTACCTTGATGCACGCTGCTGTTAATCGGTTGCATTTAATGGGTACTTTTCTTAATTGCAGATTCCAAGCAGAAATGGTACTGCTTATCACGGTCAAGAACATAAAAATCTTTTCTTTTAGAGATGACGACATGCTTTCTGTGTCTTTATCGCTCATCAGTTTCTTCCTCGATCCCACCTATAGAACTGCTTGTTAGCATTTGTTGCTGAAACACCAGCTTTCATGGGGGCATCCGTGTTTACTTACCCACTTGAGTGAATGCAAAATGCATGGAGGTTATGAATGATACAATCACAGCTTCTGACTTTTCCGCCTCATGACGAATGCAGCAGAAGTCTATGTGATTAGAGGTAGACAGATGAAATGGTTCGGTCTGGTGATGATGATGACGATGAATGAGTACTGATGAACCGAACGGGTCATCAACAGGAGTAGGAAGGCCGTAATTGAGATAGACCGTGTAAATTATGCACTGCAAATAAAGCACAAAGTGTTGAGTAGGGCTGAGGAGTCAGAGTCCGAGACAGTTTTGGGTACCTGGAGTCGGAGTTGGCAAAAATGTACCAGCTCCGACTCCTAATAAATTTAAATTGTAATGAAAAAAAATTACAGCAAGTTCCTATATCCCATTTCGCAAACAATAGTCGTAATGAAGTACTTCTCTGATGTAAGAATAAAGCCCAGTGCATAGCTGTGTTACTACTAGTGTGAAGTTCAGCTGAGCGATTTATACAACCTGACATTCACATATTGTAATCTGGATTATGGTACATTACAAAAAGTGTTTTCATTTTTGTTTCAGATGTAATGTGTTTAACAAGTGTAATGATGTAGGCGGAGGTGTGTGCTATGGCCTGATGTGTGTTCAGGGGTTCTTGTCTTTTGTTTAAACTGGCCATTACGGTAGAGAGTCCGCTTCCTAGTCAGTAGTTCAGTGGTTAAATGACGTGTATGTTGCCTTCCTTCAATCAACATGAAAAATACATTAGCATATTAAATACAGAGGAGTCGGAGTCAGAAGTACCGGAAACTAAGGTGTCGAAGGATTTATCTACCGACTCCACAGCCCTGGCGTTGAGGCATCAGAGTGATCCCCATTTCATGTCCAGGAAAACAATGTAGGAAGTTTTTAATTGAGACCATTTCCGACACGATACGAAAAGGCAGCTCTGTGTCGACTTCAGTCCTGGTTGAGCTCCTGGTCTTGATGGCCTCCTTCCTGGTAAAGGCGGCTTTTATAGAAGAGTCTGGTGGAAAGTGACATCAGGGTGCGTCATATTAGTCCTCCTCCACACTAGAGAGGTTAGGAGCACGCGGTGATACAGCACATTGCCGCACCCACCACATGACAAACCAACTCAGGACCCCAGATTAGGACCCGAGTGCAGCCATGCAACGGGTGACACTTCAGCACCACACGAGTTCAACAACAACAACATTTATTTATATAGCACATTTTCATACAAATAATGCAGCTCAAAGTGCTTTACATGATGAAGAAAGAAAAAAAAAGACAAAGTAAGAATTAAAATAAGAGAACACTGATTAAAATAGAATAAAAGTAAGGTCTGATGGCCAGGGAGGACAGAAAAAACAAAAAAAAAACTCCAGTTGGCTGGAGAAAAAATAAAATCTGCAGGGGTTCCAGGCCACGAGACCACCCAGCCCCCTCTAGGCATTCTACCTAACATAGAGTTCAGATGGAGTGGAACCAGTGGGAGGTTTTTTTTTTTTGTTATGGTGGCTGCTGGAGTGCCAATTCTGCTACCAACCCCCAGGTTTTTCCATGCAGGGCTGGATGCAGATTAATGTCATACCCAGGATACTAGGGTAAGGGTAAATCAGGTTAGAGTAGGTGTTACAGGGAAACTCTTCCCCTGTATTTTTTTGACAAATGCCATACCCGTAAGGCATGCAGTAAACCCGCATGTCTGACAACTGATAACGGCAAAGAAAATTTTAGTGAAAGACATGCTTTTTTTTCAGAGTTAGCATACACAAAGTAATATGGAACAATCGAGAGAGCTGGAAAGAAATGTGCAACTCATTGGTGTCTCAATGGACTGTCAACCTGAGATGGAGTACAAGTTCTGAATGTCCTTGTGAATGTAACAGAGAGGCACATTAATGTGCGTAATCCTGCCCTGTGGGCATGTGAGGCTTGCTTTCTCTTTATTTAATTGTTACTTTTATGTCTGCCCTGTAACCATTCCTCATACGGTGTTTTGGCACTTTTGTGCCCCCCCATTACTATATATAAACCCTGTTTAATTGTAACATCAACCGTGTTAACTGCTTTCTCTGTTCATCTCTCATCAGCTTTTCCAATGGCTTCGATATTTCAAAGTGAGGAAATGTGCTTGGTGCAGCTTTTCTTTCAAGCTGAATCTGCATACTGCTGCATCAGTGAACTGGGAGAACTGGGACTTGTGCAGTTTAAGGATGTAAGTGACATTTATAAATAATAATAAATGGATGAATATTGCTGTAGTTTGTCAAAGCTGACATTTAGATATTACTGAAAGTGGGTTGGCATGGTGGCAGAGTGGTTGTACTTGCAGTAACTGGACCAGTGGTGTAGCGCTAAAGGCTTTGGACTTCAAGACTGGGTTCAAATCCCACAACTGACACTAAAAAAAGTCACTTATTTGCCTGTGCTCCAATTGTAACCAATTGTATTGTAAGTTTGCCTTGGATAAAAGTGCCAAATGTCCGCTTGCATGCTCTTCTCGTGTCAACAGTCCAAAGATATGCACGCCAGCTGAACTGGTGACACTAACACTGGCCTTTGTGTGTGTTTGCCCTGCGATAGACCAGCCTCCTGTCGAGGGTTTGTCCCTGCCTTGTGCTAGCTTGGATAGGCTGCAGCACCCCCTTGTGACCCTGAATTGGATTAAGTGGGCTACAAAATGACACGACATATTCCTGAAACTGGTAGCGGTGTCTTAGTAGTGTGTTGTCGTGTGTACAGCTAGACAGATAGATATGCAAAGCACTATTTAACTGATAGATGAATAAGACACGAATGGCACTATATGATAGATAGATATGAAAGGCACTATATAATAGATAGATATTGAAGGAACTATATAACTGATCGATGAATAAGGCATGAACAGCACTATATGGTAGATAGATATGAAAGGAACTATATAGCAGATTGAGAGATATAAAAGGCACTATATAGCTGATTGAGAGATATAAAAGGCACTATATAATAGATAGGTATTGAAGGAACTACATAAGTGATCAATGAATAAGGCATGAATGGCACTATATGATAGATAGATTGATATGAAAGGCACTATATGATAGATAAATATTGAAAGAACTATATATGTGATCGATGAGACCCGGGTTCGCTTCCCGTGTCCTCCCTGTGTGGAGTCTGCATGTTCTCCCTGTGTCTGCGTGGGTTTCCTCCCACAGTCCAAAGGCATGCAGGTTAGGTGCATTGGAGATTCTAAATTGTCCCAAGTGTGTGCTTGGTGTGTGGGTGTATGTGTCTGTGCTCTCTGCGGTGAGCTGGCACCCTGCCCAGGGTTTGTTTCCTGCCTTGTGCCCTGTGTTGACTGGGATTGGCTCCAGCAGATCCCCGTGACCCTGTAGTTAGGATATATCGGGTTGGATAATGGATGGATGGATGAATAAGGCATGAATGGCACTATAAGATAGATATATAGATGGATTGATATGAAAAACACTATACAGCTGATAGATAAGACATGAACGGCACTATATGATAGATAGATAGATATGAAAGGCACTATATGATGGATAGATAGATAGATAGATAGATATGAAAGGCACTATATGATGGATAGATATGAAAGGCAACATATAACAGATCAATGAATAAGGCATGAAGAGCACTATATGATGGATAGATATGAAAGGCACTATATAGCTGATTGAGAGATATAAAAGGCACTATGTAACTGATAGATAGATAAGACATGAACGGCACAATATGATGGATAGATAGATATGAAAAGCACTATAAGATAGATAGATATTGAAGGCACTATATAACTGATTGATGAATAAGACATGAATGGCACTTTATGATAGATATGAAAGACACTATGTACAGTAATAGACAGATAGATAGATAGAACAAACTATGACCTGAATGCACACCAGGATGACTAAAAAGGAAGCAAATTTTAAAAAGAAAGAGAAGAAAACTTTTGAGTCAGTGGTCCCAGTCCCAGTGAGGCATTATGGCATTTGGTGTATTGCTGTCGGTATTAAGGACCCCAGTCACTTTTCTAGATGCACTTCTGCTGAATGATTTGTTTTCTGAAAGTCCTCAGTGTTGGTGTGTCACAGAGAGGACGTGCGGCATTGTTCATAATGGCACTCGGATTTGTCTTCATTCTCTTCTTTGAACATTAGAACAATCTGGATGAGAACAGGCCATTCAGCTTAACAATGCTTGCCTGTCCAGTCCACTTAATTCACCTAAAAAAACATCAAGTCGAGTTTTGAAAGTCCCTAAAGTCTTTGCTACGACCTTCAGGGCATCTAGATTGTGTCCCCAACTTATCATTCAAACTCTGGGGGCAGAAAAATACTGTTTTGTCCAGCTTCCTTGCATTTTACAAGTAGACATAAAATTCTTAGACTTTAATAACCAAAAGAAAAGGAACACATTATTAACCTCTCTTCTAGATATTCGTCTCCAGTATAGGACAGTATGATAATAAAGCCACTTGACCTGACTGGAGTCTTCAGTCACGAAGTCAGTTTTTCCATATAAGTTTCTCCCTGATGAGTTTGATTTGTTTAATTAAAACATTTTGTTGTGATAATGTCAAGTTTAGTCACCTCAGGGGGGCTGTTTAGCTATTTGTAATTCACCGGGGCCTCGATGTGAGCACTAAAGTGTAAATCCCATTAATGAGGTGCGGTCATCTGCATTTTTCAAGAGAAGCCCTTGGCATGTTGTTTCTGTTCCAAAGCAGGCAGGTGCCTCTAACACCTAATGACTGGTCCTGGACTGTATGTGTCCTCTTGTGGTGGACCACCTGGACACACTGCAGATTGCCTGTTGAACAAAGACTGAAGTGGAGGATGCAATGATCTGTCTGCTCCACAAGGCTTGCAGCACAGTGAGGATGATGTGCTTTAATTTCTCTTGCACCCTCAATACCATCCAGCCATACTGATAAAGGGGATGAGACAAAGGAGAGAAGTCAGGGGGGAGAACTTGGAGAATTGTCTGCAAATTAACATCAGGAGAGCCATGGAGCTGCTTATTGACTTTGACCACAACAAAGAGCTTCTGTGTCTGGTCTCTCTATTCAAGGAGTGAATGTAGAGGTGGTCCACTCCTACAAGTACTTGGGGGTCCACATCAATAACAGGTTGAACTGGTCTCAGAAAACAGAGGAACTAGAGAAGAACAGGTGGAGCAGGCTCTTTAATGTGGGTAGTGACATCCCTCACATCCATGGGTGTTAAAGTGGGGAGAAAAAGGGTAAAGATTACCCAGGGGCCCTTGAAGCCTGGAATGAAAAGTACATGTGACAGACCTGCATCGAGAGCAAGGGACCCACAGAGAATGCTCATGTATTGGGCCCAGAGTTCTGTGCTACACCCCTGCTCTCACATCTTCTACAACCTCCATGATGGCCAGTGGGGTGTGCTGGGCTGGTCACATCACTTCAAGAGTGGCCCACCGAATCAACAAGCTCATTGTAAGGGCAGGCTCAGTTATGGGACGCCTTATGAACCCCTTGGAGGTCGTCGGTCGGTGAGAATGAAGACAACACTGAGTGCCATTATGAACAACGCTACACACAATATCTGACTCTTGTGTAAACGTTAACAAATCTTACAAAGTTATTGTCTGTTTTACCTGCATTTTTATCACTCTTTAATTTAATATTGTTCTTTACTGTATGTATGCTGCTGCTGGAGTATGTGAATTTCCCCTTGGGATTAATAAAGTATCTATCTATCTATTTAGTGATTATATAGTGCCTTTCATATCTATCTATCTATCTATTTAGTGATTATATAGTGCCTTTCATATCTATCTATCTATCTA
>JANRMT010062817.1:4636029-4654426 GCA_026402145.1 Polypterus bichir lapradei | reverse complement strand
TAGTGATTATATAGTGCCTTTCATATCTATCTATCTATCTAGTGATTATATAGTGCCTTTCATATCTATCTATCTAGTGATTATATAGTGCCTTTCATATCTGTCTATCTATCTATCTAGTGATTATATAGTGCCTTTCATATCTATCTATTTAGTGATTATATAGTGCCTTTCATATCTGTCTATCTATCTATCTATCTATCTATCTATCTAGTGATTATATAGTGCCTTTCATATCTATCTATCTATATTATATAATGCCTTTCATTCTATCTATCTATCTATCTAGTGATTATATAGTGCCTTTCATATCTATCTATCTATTTAGTGATTATATAGTGCCTTTCATATCTATCTATCTAGTGATTATATAGTGCCTTTCATATCTGTCTATCTATCTATATTATATAATGCATTTCATTCTATCTATCTATCTAGTGATTATATAGTGCCTTTCATATCTGTCTATCTATCTATCTAGTGATTATATAGTGCCTTTCATATCTATCTATCTATATTATATAATGCCTTTCATTCTATCTATCTAGTGATTATATAGTGCCTTTCATATCTATCTATCTATTTAGTGATTATATAGTGCCTTTCATATCTATCTATCTATCTATATTATATAATGCATTTCATTCTATCTATCTATCTAGTGATTATATAGTGCCTTTCATGTCTATCTATCTATCTATCTATTTAGTGATTATATAGTGCCTTTCATATCTATCTATTTATCTATCTATTTAGTGATTATATAGTGCCTTTCATATCTATCTATCTATCTATTTATCTAGTGATTATATAGTGCCTTTCATATCTATCTATCTATCTATCTATATTATATAATGCCTTTCATTCTATCTATCACTCTAGGGACAACTAAAGTCTGTTTTTATAAAATCCTCTTCCTGCTTCTTCACATAGTGTGTGGCCCATGGGGCTCTTGTCCACCATGGAGTTTTTTTTGAGTGGACACCTCTGTGACCCTCAGGTCACACTTCACCGTGGAGGGGAGTTGAACTGATGGACCAAAGCTGAGCCCTTGTGAGATGTTATGTTCCTTTTACGTTTTCATTTTAAGGCTGAATGTCAACTGAGATCATAATTCAGTATTTTCTGTGCACATCGGGCTGCAATATTTTTCTGCACAAAGCACAGCTTTATGATGTGCTGGACTCGTCTTATTAGATTTTTCTACAACATTCCCTTTTTTTTTTTTTTTCTTCATAAACTTTGTATGAAATGAATTTCTAGGGACCCACTAATTAGCGGTTAATGAGCGTCACTCTGAGTTTAAATCACATTAATGACTGTCAAGTGCAATGCACAGGAGACCTGGAGCTTGCATTTCCGAAATCCGTGAACAAAATCATATTAGACAAAGGAAGAGAACGGAGACCATTGGGGTGGACGTTTGTGAATGGTGAGCCAAGGTCATCAGCTGTAATCCGCCTCCTATACCTCCCCCCCTACTGCCCTCCTTTGTAACGTGTCATTAATTTTCCCAGAGGGCCCTGAGCTCTGCAAAGCCAAACAATATCCCTGTTGCATTGATCCAACACACACACACAGATCTCAGACAAACTCCCCCCAATCCCCCCCCCCCCCCCCACTTCAGCTATTGGTTTTTCTCTGAGCCCCTCATGGAGCTTATAGCTCGACCGACTGCAGAATCAGAAAACGATGAACTCGACTCTCTGAGGTAAGCAGTAATAATGGAGGCAGAGAGTTGAGCCCCAAAGAAGGAAATTTTCACTCGTAAAGTAGCAGCCAGCATAATAACAGATGAATTTTCAAATCTTTATTTGATATCATTTGTGCCTGTCGAAAGGAAGATCTACAGAGTAATTATGGCAATGGACCAGCTCTACCAGTCATGAGGGTGGCATCCATCGGGGTCATTTGTGTGAACTTGGATAGCTGAGCAGGATCAATCATATGGGCTTAGGAATCTTTGGGGTAATGCAGTGCAGATCAATGGGGCAAACGAAGAAAAACATTAACATCCAAGGTTTAGCGTCGGGCCATCAGGACCATGGGGACAAGACGGCAAGACTGTAAAGCCACCACAGAGTCAGAAAAACGAGTTCCTGGGAGTCGCCAGATGGCGCAATTACTGCTGATGGGAATCAAACTTTACACATCTGGTGGACTAAAGCAATTGAGACCCCTTCACGTTCTGCACACTTGATGGTGTTGTAGAGTTCTTTTTTTAAAACAGATACAATTCGTATTGTTCACCATGACTCGTCACTCAGTTGTCATGATCAGGGCTGAATTTTAAGGTCTTATGGCCTCTTCCAATATTAGGCGCCATTTTGTGAAACCGTCGTTAGCATCACATCTCTAGGGGGCGTGGTCTCCGGTCTCATCAGCACAATGGGATACAAGCTCTGTGTTTATACTAAGCTTTATCAGATCCCAGGATAAATCCTTTAAAGGTTTAAAACAAACTTTCTCTTTTTTTTATTGATCTTTGGGTTTTGCTTGGTTTTGACTTCTTGCCTGATTTCTGACTTTGATTCTTGGGTTTCAGTCACTTGATTTATATTTTATTTGTCTTGTGACTTTTGTACGCATCTCATGGGTTTGACTAAAGAAACTTAACTGTTTCCTGCCGAGCCAGGACATCAATAATGATAATGACAAAGTGAAAGGTTTGCAAACTTTAAAACTGAAATCTCTCGTTTCTGTAAGTCTTCAGGGTCTTTGTTGTTGCACTCCAAATTGTGCTGTGGTGACTCCTTGTTTGCTTACATTCTTCTTGACATGTGACAAGAACTTGACCGGAGTCTACCTGTGCCAAGTGACTTGACAGGACATCATCTAGAAAGACACACGTGGACCTGTGTAGAGAAGGTCCCACAATTCACACTGCATGTCAGGACAGAAACAAAGCCACGAAGAACAAGGAACTCTCTGTAGACCTCTATGGTCAAATTGTGATGAGTCACAAATCAGGACAAGCGGATAAAACCATCTGTAAAGCTTCGAGTGCTCCAAGGAGCTCAGCGGCCTCCATAAATGTGAAAGGGAAGAAGTTTGGAACTATCAGGAGTTATCATAGAGATGGCCATCAGGCCCAAACTGAGTAACAAAGCAAGAAGGGCTTTGGTCAGGTTGGTCACCATAACATCAAATCAATCTGTCTATCTCTCTATCTTATAGTGCCTTTCATATCTATCTATCTATCTATCGCCTTTCATACTGTATCTATCTATCTCTATATCTATCTATCTATTATATAGTGCCTTTCATATCTATCTACTATTATATAGTGCCTTTCATATGTATCTATTAGATAGATAGATATGAAAGGCACTATATACTGTATCTATCTATCTATCTATTTAATAAATACATATGAAGGCACTATATAATAGATAGATAGATATGAAAGGCACTATATATCTATAGTACCTTTCATACCTATCTATCTCTATATCTATCTATCTATTATATAGTGCCTTTCATATCTATCTACTATTATATAGTGCCTTTCACATCTATCTATCTATCTAATAGATACATATGAAAGGCACTATATAATAGTAGATAGATATGAAAGGCACTATATAATAGATAGATTTACAGATAGATAGGTATGAAAGGCACTATATATCTATCTATAGTGCCTTTCATACCTATCTATCTATTATATAGTGCCTTCATATGTATTTATTAAATAGATAGATAGATAGATAGATAGTGCCTTTCATATCTAACTATCTATCTATCTATGGTGGCCCTGTGGGGCAAAGCGTGAAAAAAGCCCCCACACAAAATAAACCTTAACACAAGGGAAAGCGACAACCTCCTCAACAGAGCGGAGCCCTGAATGTTCACAGCTTGACTCTATTGGGGTCATTGGTGCTTCATGAATTGTCAAATGCTGTAATGTCATTGACAGTCCCCTGGTGTGGTCCCTTTCTATTAACCAGCAGAGTGATGGCTTCAAGTCAACACCCGTCAGAAACACAGAAGAGGATAAAAATGAAAGTATGAAGAAGCAGCTCGTCCTGTGCTCGCCGATGTGTTTGGAAATCTAACGTCACATGAGTTGTCACTACACTAAAGCTGGTGGTTTACTGGACTAATGGAGTTTTGGTATCGAGTGTCTAACAGATAGTATCTGACGTTACAGTGTCCAGCTGTCACCTGGTCGAGGATCATTCATTACTAACTTATAGAAGATTCTGCTAAGGGTCCCGGTTTGGCTACGAGTTGCACTGCCTACATGAAAGCTGGAGGAAACCCACACAGACACAGGGAGAGCATGCAAACTCCATGCAGGGAGGACCCGTCGTACAAACCCGGGTCTCCTTACTACAAAGCGTTAGCCTACCACTGCGCCACCATGCCACTCTACCACCATTTCTTATTTATCTTTGAATACCAAACACGATTTCAATTTCTCTGCTTTACACTTGTTTTGTAAAGGGCAGCATGCCCTGCTGAGGTAAGCAGTGTCCTCAAGTTTCACTGGCTGCCTTGGCACGCCTGGCACGAAGCAACAGCCAAATTTCAAAAGGCTATGCTTTGAGTCGCATGGGCACTCCTGCTGATTTCTTGGGATGGCATTCGTCTTTAATAGGATCAGAATCAAATGGCTCAGTCAAACAACAACAAGAACGAAAAAAAGAAAAAAAGAAGAAAACAAAACGTGTGATAGACTTTGCCAAAGCACCCAATTACCCAACATCAACATCTGGAGCCGCAGCCAAGCACACAGAGAGAGCCTGAGCGCCAAGTACCTGACAGAATCGGCTGTTCCCGCCAACAGAAGGGAGTCATTCCTGACCTGAAGCAAATGTTCTGGCCCTGACGTTTTTACGGATTGCGCTCGATAGATAGTCCTCCGTCTCGTTAGATGCCATGAACTGCTGCTTTGGCAGACACTCGATGTCTATCTATCTATTATATAGTGCCTTTCATATCCAGATTGATAAATATGAAAGGCACTATTTTCAAGATAGGTAAGTAGACAGACCTGAAAGGCACAATGTAAAATGTGGCTACTGTCTTGCATGTGCAACTGGCCCTGTTGAGGTAATCGTTACCATTGCCACCCAACGATGAGAGGCGTTCACTGTCACAAACACTGTCTTCTTTTTCACCTGCAGTTCCAAGTGTCTCTTGCAAACTATGATGGATAGATAGATAGATGGATAGATAGATATGAAAGGCACTAGATAGATAGACCAATAGTATGAAATGTGGTATATAAGAAATAGATAGATATTAAAGGCACTTTATAATAAATAAATATAAAAGGCATCATATGATAGATTGATCTATAGATAGATCGTGCAAGGCACTATATAATAAGTAGATAGTTTGAAATTCACTGTATCTATTTATTATATATTGCCTTTCAGACTATCCATCTGTGTTTTATATGGTGTGTTCTGGATCTGTCAATAATAATAATAATAAGTTGCATTTATAATCTGTCTATCTACAATGCATAAATACAGGATAATATTTAATAAAATAACACTAAGAAAAACTGCATAATGAGAAAAAAATACTTTAAAAACAATCATTTGAAAATAGAAAAAAAATATAAAAAGAAAATATACTTAAGTCTGGAATAAATCCTGGCACAACCTTGACAATTGTGCTTAGTGGGCTGCAGCATCTTCTTGTGTAGCTTGCATTCTTATGAAGAAGTTATTATGCTGAATAAAAAGAGCCTTTTGTGGGGGGGTCACCTTTTGTGATGGTTTCTTGTAATGTCTCCATTATCTTCCACCATTAACATGACATCATGATGTGACTGCTACATCCAACTACTGCAGGGCACTGAGACCATAGTGTGGCATCACCACATGTGACAGCTCCCCCAGATGTCCTTCTGCTTATTGTCATAATCTGGCAGACTGTAATAATAAAATAATAGGAGATAAAAAGAATTGATTTTTCTTGTCATTTTTGTGTCCTGGTCGATAAACAGTGACAGGAATTAAGCCATCTTCCCTTATGGAGAACAGGACTCATAAAAGACATCAAGGCAGAAAGTCAAACAACCATAAGATGAAACAAGGTGCCCGGTCAAGATAGTGCCAAGGGCAAAGAAGAAAAGAAAAGCTGTAGATTGAGGTGTGGAAAGGAGACATTTTAGCTCTGCATCCTCCGACTCCCTCCTTTAGACCAATTAGGCTTTATCCACAAAAGAAAATAAAGTGTACAAAAAATACCACCACTTTCTGTCTCTCTCTCTTCTCAGAAACTCCTCACCAGCGGCAGTCATATCACCCAACTTTAGTACACAGGCTTCAGGCCTAACCAGGCCCCAAAACTGGGGAACAGGCTTTAACTTTAAATATCTCAAAATATATCAATATAGATCATCAGGGAAAGGAAAAACTGTAAAAAAATACAAATAAAAACCTCCACAAAGTATGTTTATAAAAGATTAATTTATTTGTATAATGTAAATTAAAAATGGCCAAGTAACTCAAAAAGGCAAGCCAAGTTAAGCAAGTCCAAATCGGAAACAAAAAACGCAGAATCTGAAAAATCAAGCCTTACTGCGACCGGAGCACAGACTCGCCCAGATTGCTTTGAAATATTGGGGCACCGGGTATCCCCATTTAATAAAGTAAAACGAAACAAAACTGGGTGCGATGGCCCCAACAGAACACAACATTTCAGCCCAGTCAACTGAATTGATTGAAGTTGTGACAACACGATGGATCTTGTGTTCAACAGCAGACACCATCCTCCCGGGATGGACTGGCTGATTTATTTTTTTTTATAGCGTCCTAACTGAAAGGGCACTGTGGCCGAGTCATTTGTCCTCACTTGCTGGCCTCTCGGAACTGAGACTGGAAAACGAGAGACAGCGTGAGCGCCCCCTCTCATCCCAGAGCGGCATTACTTACCTCGGCAGAGCACACAAAAAGAACAGAACTCTCCAGACTTCAATGAACCAACCACTGAGACATCTGCTGTCTCTCGGCTTCAGAACGTGAATAATGGAGGTGGTCCTTAGGCACAGGAAGTCCCGCCTCTTGTGGGGTTCCACCCATAAAGTACAAGTAACACATACAAAAAAAAAAACAAAAAAAAAACAGGAGCATAATATATAGATAATAAATAATAGGAACATTATTACCAAAAAATAGACAATTGTTTTGACACTATAACCTCAGCCTCCCCAGCAATATTAAACTATATTGAAAAACAAATATTTTGATTTATAAAATTAAACTTTTATCATATACTAATGGGTAAAAGTAGGTTTACAGTTGAGACTGTGCCAGGTTGGTAATTTGTGCGCTTACCAGATTGTACCTACAGTGGGTATAGAAAAGAATCGCCCCCTTCGAAATATTCCTATTTTTTGCTTTACAGCCTTAAATTATTAAATTATGAAATTAAATTAAATCTTAGAATTCCAAAAGCTAAACTTAAAAGTGGTGAGGCGGCCTTCTGCTGTTATGCACCTAAAATCTGGAATAGCCTGCCAATATGAATTCGCCAGACAAATACAGTAGAGCACTTTAAAAAACTGCTGAAAACACATTACTTTAACATGGCCTTCTCATAACTTCACTTTAACTTAATCTGATACTCTGTATGTTCAATTCATCATAATAACTATTCATATTGGCTCCAAAATCCGTACTGACCCCTACTCTCTCTTCTGTTTCTTTTTCCGGTTTCTTTGTGGTGGCGGCCTGCGCCACCACCACCTACTCAAAGCATCATGATGCTCTGACATTGATGGACTGAAAGCCAGAAGTCTACATGACCATCATCATCGAGTCCTTCCATGAGTACCCTAAATACAAAGAGGACTTTTTGATTTATGTTAGGTAGATTGCCCAGAGGGGACTGGGCGGTCTCTTGGTCTGGAATCCCTGCAGATTTTATTTTTTTTTTTTGTTTTTTCTGTCCACCCTGGCCATCAGACCTTACTTATTCTATGTTAATTAATGTTGACTTATTTTTATTTTTTATTGTGTCTTCTATTTTTCTGTTCTTCGTTTTGTAAAGCACTTTGAGCTACATTTTTTTGTATGAAAATGTGCTATATAAATAAACATTGTTGTTGTTGTTGTTAAATGTAAACACACAAACCAATAATTTTTCTAGCTTTAATTACTCAATGCAACCTCTAACATCCAAGTGAAAGATATCACAGCTACAGTTCAGAAAAATGATAAAAAACCAAAACAAACAAAAAAATATATATAAAATAAAAAAAAATACAAACAAAATAAAAATAAAATGAAAAAATAAAAAATGATAAAAAATAAAAAACAAACAAAAAATAAATAAAAAAAATCAAAAATAAAATAAAAAAAATCAAAAACAAAAACAATTATAAATAATCAAAAACAAGCCCCACTGAGATTAATAAAGGATCCCCCCCCCAATATCAATGTCATTTTGTTGACCCCCCTTTTGCTTTAATGACAGCCTTGAGTCTGTTGATTCTTCTCTATCAGCTTTGCACACCTAGACTGAGCCCACTCAATACTGACAGGGCCTTCAGCTGTATAGCGCCCAGACTCTGGAGTGGCCTACCGCAGTGGTTCTCAACCTGTGGGGCGGGGGGCGCGAAGTAACAAAAAGGGGGGCGCAAAGATGTGAAAAAAAGAAAACAAGAATCAAAAATATGAAAAAAACATCTGTTGAAACCAAGATAAATGAACTTAAACTACATTCTGATACTAGAACAATAAATACAGAGTTAGATAAATGTCGATAAAAGTTAAGTAGGTATAATAAAAATATGCATCTACATTTCAAAAAAATGTTAGGGGGGGCGCGATTGAAACTGTTATGAAAACTCGGGTCGCAAATACTTAAAGGTTGAGAAACGCGGACTCCATGAATTCTTTTAAAAAACAACTTAAAACTCATCTGTTCAGGAAGGTCCTTAGCTCTGCCTGACTTTACTACCCTTCTCTCAGTACCTCTGTGTCAAGATGCTCATGTCACCTGTGTGTGTGTGTGTGCCAGACCATCCATTATATTGTCTGTTAGGCTTTTTCTCTGAATTTACTGTCTTAATCTTCATTATTTATTTATCTGGTGTGCACAATGCTATACAGGGGGTCCTCGGGTTACGACACAGTTCCGTTCCTACAACAATGGTGTAACCCGAATTTTGGTGTAAGTCAAAACACACTCTAGCCTAAGTAACTTACCTATCTTAACACATTTGCAAAATCATAATCTAGAATATAAAAACACAAAATCTAAGCCTCAGAAAAAGGAAAAGGACATAAATATACTGTACTGTACACTGTACTGTAGTAACAGAAAAAAATGAGTGTAAAAAAAATCCTTGCCTTTATTCCTTCTCATGTCTCAATTTTTTTAAGTTTTTATGGGAGTGATTGTTGTAAACTTGAAACGTTGTATGTCGAAACGTTGTAACCCGAGGACCCCCTGTATGCTGTATGCCCTGCCGTTCTTGTTTAAACTCTGTGAAGTGCCTTGAGCATGGGAAATAAAATAAATAAAATGTCTTATTATTATTATTATTATTATTATTCACCTTTGTCTCCTTCAGCCCCTGTGTGGTCAGTTTTGCTGTGTGCTTTGGGTCGTCGTCGTGTTGAGGGGTGAACATTCTGCCCATCTTCAACTTTCTGGCAGAGGGTAGCAGGTTTTTCTCAAGAATTTGACGCTATTTTGCCCCCATCCATTTTTCCTTCTGCCCTAATGAGAGCCCCAGGTCCCCCCACAACAGGATGCTGCCCCCTCCATGCTTTACTGTAGGTATGGTGTGTTGTGGATGGTGAGCTGCATTGGTGTACCATTTGGTATTGAGGCCAAGTAGTTTGATTTTGGGCTCATCTGACCATAAGACCACTTGGCATCAGAATCTTCAAGTTTTACTCTGGCAAAGCTCAAATGAGCCTTAATGTGGCCTTTCTTGAGAAGTGCGACCCTCCTGAACAAGCCACAATGGTGGAGCGCTTGTCAAATTGTTGTCACCTGCACACCATCAATGACCACTCTGTGTCATAAAATCCTGTAACTCCTTCAAAGTGGCCATTGGCCTCTCGGTAGCCTCTCTTACCAGTTTCCTCCTTGCTCTTCCATCCAGTTTGGAGGGTCCAGGGAGGGTCCTAGTAGTACCAAACACTTCTTTATGATGGCCTTTACTGGGCTCCTTGGGATTGATAAAGCCTTTGAGATGTTTTTGTCTCCATTTCCTGCCTTATGTCTGTCCACAACTCTATCCCTGAGATCTTCTGAAAGTGGCTGGCCACCTATAGTCAGTTGTTTGCTGTCAGTTGCTCTACCAAGCAAGGGAATGAATGGACCAGGAACAGCTTCACTAATCACACTCATTACAACTGATCACAGGTGGGAGGAAGCCAGTAACCGCAATGGAAATGGTGGGCACTGACACCTGATTGAGTTTAGGAGGGCGGTAAACCTTTACTCATCTCAGGATTTCTTGTTTTTTACAGTATTTAAAAAAAAATTTCTGAACTGTAGCTGTGATATGTTTCATTTGGATGTTAGAGATTGCATTGAGTAAGTAAAGCTGAAAAATAATACAGTGGTACCTCGGTATACGTCCGCTTTGGAATAAGTCCAACTTGGTATACATCCTGTTTGGACGCAAAAAATTTTGCTTGGCATACGACCTTTGTTTGGAATACGACTCGCGTGCTAAAACACCGCGCGCTACCCTTGTTTACCTCTCTCGAGACAAAGCCACGACTGCCCGCAAGTGTCAGTACGCCAGTTGCTAACATTCAGTGAACAACCCGCGCTATAACTCTGTGAATTTTCACGTGATTTTATGTTTTTTTCACGTAAATTTGAATTGATTGTTGAAAAGTATGAAGGTTGCACGCGTATCCGGGACTTGGCTGCTGCCTACCGTATGCCGAGAACGATGGTATCTACGATTGTGAAAAACAAAGACATTATTAAAAAGTAAAGTGAGGTTAAATTTTCATTTATTCCATCCAATTGCTTTTGTATTTATGTATTTTAGTATTAAGCAGTTTTTAAATTATTTTATACAACCCCATCAATGTACAGGTTCCGCACAAAGTCTGTATACCCCTATATTTTGGAGGATTTTGAAAACACGTTTCGATTGCGGGAGCTGCGATAAATCGCGCACTCGTCAGTGAACATAACCTTTTCCTTCTCAGCATGTGTTGGAAATTGGTGCAGCATCAGATCACAAGCTTCCTGACGTCTGTCCAAGTCGGCATCTGATAACTCGTTAACGTGCAATGGACGCCAACATTTCATTTGCAAGTCCTGTTTGATGTGTTTTCACATTGTCGATTCCGCTATTCCCAACTCAGCAGCACGTTTACGAGTGGATTTCATTGGGGATCGTTGGACAGGGTCTGCCACATCTGCACACGTTTCATGCCTTGTGGATGGTCTTTCACTTCGCGGCACATCTCGGACGCTGCCCGTTGCAAAAGCCTTGTTCTTCCACTGCAACAACGTCCTCTTTGTCGGCGATGCCTTCCCAAAATGCACAACAAAGTCATCCATGACATTTTTGATCGATTTTCCAGTAACAGGCCGCTCATTAACCCACTCAGTGGCCACCAAACGCTCCTCGATCGTGAAAACACTTGTGTCACCCATCGCTTCGTCTTGGAACGACCGCCACGTTGTTGCGATTTCTTGAGCGGCAGCAGGTGGCAGCACCAGACAGGATGTCGGAAACACACCTCGAAATACCAGGATGTAGCGGTCAGAAGCCGCTAAGATTCACACCGTCGAGCGTGACGGCGATTTATTTATTTTATACGAGGATTACCAGGTACAACCCCAGCCTTGGCACGACACACACACACACACACACTACAGAGACAAAGAAGAAAACACGCTGGGAACTTAAACGATAAAGAAGTATAATGAAAATTAAATTAACTAATGGAAACAACAATACCACCCCTGATCCCTTCGGCGATATTACATTTAACAAGTAAACACGACAAACACGCAGTAAAGTCCATGTATGAAATAATCAGCGGTGAAGTTATGTCCAGTGATTTGAATGATGCGAGGGAAATGGAAAAACACAGTCCTACCGGTAGTTGCTGAAGTAGGTTGACAGATGAATGGTTCAGGAGCGCTCCTTCTTCCGTGAAAGCCAATGAATCCAGACAACGTCCTCAGTAACAGTACACAGGTAGACAAATGATATCCAGACCCCAACAAACAATACAATCCAGGACACGGTGATATATGGCAGACCACGACAGGCAGTTCAACGGTTAAATACCAGCACAAAACGACCAAAACAAACTTTTTTTTCCTCTTCGACACCTGCCCTCCTTTTAAACCCCTCTGGCCACCTTTGACCCCAACAGCCCCTGCAGGGACTGCTGGGAGATGCAGTTCTAACTAATGGTAGCACCGCTACAAGGAAGACTTGGGCTGATGTCCACAGGAACCAAATTGTCATGGTTATTCCTGTAAATGCTCCTAAAGATAGGGGTATACGGACTTTGTGCGCACCCTGTATAATATGCCAATAACACTAGGATTTTTTTCATGGGAATGGATTAATCATTTTCCTTTTATTTCTTATGGGAAAAATTCATTTGTTATACGTCCTGTTTGGTATAAGTCAAAGGATCTGAAACGGATTAAGGACATATACCGAGGTACCACTGTATTGGTTTGTGTGTTTACATTTAAAGCTGTAAAGCAAAAAAATGGGAATATTTCAAAGGGGGGATTCTTTTCTTTACCCACTGTAAGTGCACAGTGCCACAGAGACATTCTTTTAAGTTAATAAAGCTATTGTAATAATCATAACCTGCACGTCCTTTTCCACACAATCAACTGTAAACCTACTTTTGCCCACCCTGGTATAACAATAATCTGATGATACCATAAGCCAGTGGTTCTCAAACTGTGGGGTGGGCCCCCTAGGGGGGGCGTGAAGATGTGAAAAAAAGAAAACAAGAATCAAAAATATGAAAAATACATCTATTGAAACCAAAACAAATTAACTTAAACTACATTCTGATACTAGAAAAATAAATATAGAGTTAGATAACTGTCGATAAAAGTTGAGTAGGTATAATAAAATATGTATCTATGATATATCATTAATTAAAAAAGAACAAATTGGTATTAGTGGGCTCCTTTCAAAAAAATGTTAGGTGGGGCGCGATTAAAACTGTTATGAAAACTCGGGTCGCAAATACTTAAAGGATGAGAAACGCTGCCATAAGCCACAAAGTCATAACTATAGGACAAGCCGTATCACTTTCAGTATCACACATTTGTCATTTTCTATTGCCCATTATAAAGCCCTGATGCCCAAACTGCACCTTTAAGTGATTGGCATCAAAACAGTTTTAATATTCTTCAGCGATACACAAGAGCACTTCTTGTAATTTTCCTCCATCTTCCGAATGATTGCCACACATCTCTCCTTCCCCTCAGGGTCCTCATTTCTGGTGTCAAGCAGGGGTGCAGTGCAAACTGCTCAGAGGACAGTGGCAGGTAGGGAGTTGGACTGGGGTGGTACACCGGACACCGCCGTAATGCAAATATCCTAAGGTGGGCTCAGGGAGGGAAAATAAATGGGGCAGAAGGGCCAAAAGCTCACTTTGCCTGTTTGTACCCTCCTTGTCCACACGACGCATCGACTTTTTCAAGTTACACCCTCGCTAAAGGACAACTCAAATCCTTTCTGTTGAAACCTACGAGAAAAAAACAAAACTGGTCAGCAGCTAAAAATACAGCAGAAGGACTTGCGTTAGAAGCGTTACGGCATAACGAGACCGCGGTACATTTTGTGTGTTGTCTAAAATAGCGAAGGCCGGTATTCCAGCCAGCCGGGTTATGGTGACAGAGAGGTGTAGCGGCCCTTCAAGAATATGTCTCTATAGATTCAGAAAGCAGAGTAGTGTAGAATTCGCATGGCACAACAAATATGCCATTATTCAGCAGTTATGACGATAGATAGGTGGGCCGTTATGCTGCCGTTTCAGGTATAGACCACTTTGTGACTGGCATGAAAACTGGCCTGAGCAAACAAAGAAGACACAAAAAAAAGGAAAATAAACAGAATTCGGGGAACAGCCCTGACTGTCACATGACAATGTTAAAGTTTAATACTAAATCTTTGTCTTTATGCTTATTTTCAGCTAAACCGGGGAACTACGACCTTCCAGCGAAAGTTCATCAAAGAAGTCAGACGATGTGAAGAAATGGAGCGGATTCTCTGTAAGTGCTTCTCCATATCCAATCCACAATAGCAAAGTCATTTCATACCAAACATATTTTTTTCTGTAGAATTGCTGCAGTTGTGTCCCACTGGGCTGGCTACTCTGAGCAGTTGTTCAAAGCTGACCCTCCGGTCAGGACGTTGGATATCTCAGGGTCCACGGTTCTTGAGGCTGATCCTCCAATTAGCTGTGAACCCCCCAGTCTCACTGAGATGGCACAGGTGGTGAACCAGCTGAGGGGAGGAAAGGCTGCAGGGATCTGTGGTATCCAGGGGTGAACTTCCCTAGGCTGGTGGTAAGGCTGTCCTCCTGGCATTGCAAGCAAATCTTTGCTTCCATTTGGGAAACTGGCATCATCCTAACTGACTGGAAAACGGGACATGTTGCCCCTATCTGGAAAGGGAAGGGTGATCGTGTGGATGGCAGCAACTACAGGGGAATAACACTGCTCTCGGTGCCAGGTAAGGTCCTTGCTAGGGTCGTCCTCAATAGGATCCGTGATCACTTGCTCACCTACCATTGACCGGAGCAGTCTAGTTTTACGTCTAAGAAGTCGACCATCGACCGCATCCTGGCACTGAGGGTTCTCATGGAGCACAAGCGCGAATATTGGCAGAGTTTCTTTGCAGCCTTTGTCGATTTTCGTAAAGCGTTCGACTCAGTTGATCGAGCTGCCCTGTGGGATATCCTGAGGTTTTGTGGTATCCCCTCGAGGTTGCTGAATATCCTTGCCGGCCTGTCTACTGGTACTGTGAGTGCTGTGCAGAGTGGAGGCAGGACCTCTGTGTTTTTACCAGTTGATTCTGGGAGTTCGTCAGCGGTGTGTTCTGCTCCTACTCTGTTCAATGCTTGTATGGACTGGGTGTTGGGCAGGGTCGTGGGGTCCAGCAGCTCTGGGGCACCTGTTGGTGAAGAAAGACTTTGAAAGACGGATCTTGACTTTGCTGATGATGATGTGATCTTCAATGATCGGGGCGCTCGAGAGACTGAGCGAGGAGTCTGAGTGTCTGGGCCTGCGAGCGTCCTGATAAAAAAACAAGAGCCAGGCCTTTGATGACCTCTTGGGCACGGCCATCAGCAGTGTGTCTGTCTGCGGAGAGAGTGTCGACCTCGTCATTGAGAGGCTTACTGACCTCAGCAGTGACATTCACGTCTCTGGTGACTCTTCATATTAAGTCAGTAGACGGACTGGGAGAGCATGGGGGGGGTCATGAGGTCACTGGAAAGGTGTGTGTGGCGCTCCCGATATCTCTGCAAAAGGACAACGGTCCAAGTCTTTAGAGTCCTGGTGCTTCCTGTCTTGATATATGGTTGTAAGACATGGACACTATCCAGTGACCTGAGATGAAGACTGGACTCCTTCATGTGTGTCTCACCGGAAAATCCTTGGGTACCGTTGGTTTGACTTTGAGTTGCTTATGGAGTCCCGAATGAGGCACATGACCTGTATTGTGAGGGAGCGTCAGTTACAGCACTCTGGCCATGTGGCGCGTTTTCCCGAGGGTGAGCTGGCTTGCAGGACCCTCATTGTTGGGGACCCAAGTGGCTGGACCAGACCAAGGGGTCGCCCACGTAACACCTGGCTGCAGCAGATGGAGTGTAATTTCTGGAGGGTGGGACTGGACCGCGTGTCTGCCTGGGGATTTTGCAAACCGAGATCCCGAGTTGTTTCGTTGTGTAGTGGGTGTAGCATCTCGCTGTACCAGTGCCTGCTCCCCAACTTGACTTGACTTGAATTGTCCACTACAGTACTTTTCTGCACTCTCTGAATAATATCACAAAATGTCTCCTGGAGTTAGAAAGTGCTTTTTATTAGCTGTAGGGGTGGAGTCAGGGTGTGGCCTGGGGCTCTGCAAGGGGTGTGGCTTGGGAGGGAACACATAGCAAAGCATTATATGAGTGGCTCCACCCCCTGCTGCATGTCATATTTAAATGGACTAGCGATTGAACGATACACAAGCTTTGAATAAGAATCACAAAGTAAGTGTTATGAACTAGAGAGCTCCTAAGCACGGTCGTCCCCACAAAATCTCCAATGTGCCCTCTCTACATATACTGATTTGGCTGGCACCTTTATTCAAGGTGACGTACAACATTGATGATACAATGCGTTACATTTCTTTGGGTTTTTCATCTGCAGCAAAGGCGGGTCAAGCGACTTGCTGAGGGTCACACGGTGTGTGGGTAGCGGGATTGGAACGCACAGCTTCAGGGATTGAAGTCCAAAGCCTTAACCACTACACCACCCTACCTGCCACTAGGGCTGGGGGGTGGGGGGGGAGTTCAAACCTGAATAGTAATAAAAAGGGCCATTATAGATAGATGTGAAAGATACTATGTAACCGATAGATAGAGAGATAGATAGATAGATAGATAGATAGATAGATGTGGAAGATACTATATGATTGATAAATACACAGATAGATAGATGTGAAAGGCACTATATGATTGATAAATACATAGATAGATAGATAGATGTGAAACATACTATATAACCGATAGATAGATAGATAGATAGATAGATAGATGTGGAAGATACTATATGATTGATAAATACACAGATAGACAGATGTGAAAGGCACTGTATTACCGATAGACAGATGTGACAAGGCTCTATATAATAGATAGATAGTGTGACAAATAATGCCAGAAGACATGATAAAGGTTTGGGGCAGCCACTGTATATTATATCCTGGCTGCTCTAATTGCAATAATTGAACAGAGCTATTCACACGAATGAGTCCAAAACAGAACTGATCACAGACAGTCAAGATGGCAGCTTTAAAGGCCCATTAAGGAGGTGACGTCATCTGTGGGGCCGGAACCAGAAGTGATGTTGTCCGGATTGGAGGTGACATCATCACTGGGACCCCCAAACCCCGAACCGGAAGTGATGTCATCAAGGGCGCCAGAATTTAGTGTAATTTCCCGGGAATGGTCTGCAAGTAACTGAGAAAGACAGTTAGCACACCCCGCCACCCCCTGGTCGGTGCTGTAATTTCCATTACTCAGGCCCTTTGGCTGCCTCCTACTCGCACGTGTGTGACAATAGATAGATAGATGTGAAAGGCACTATATGAAAGATAGATAGAACTTTATTTGTCCCCAGGGGGAAATCTGGCATTTTATAGATGCTCTTTAAATAAATAAAAACATAAATAAATAGTGTAAGAGGAGATCATGCATCTCAGCCAGATCAGAAGATGTTTTATTACCTGGCCGGGATGCCAATATGACGATGCAGACAAAGTGGCCAGCGAGATATGTAAATACTTTAGTTCCTGGCCAGTATGATTTAATAAATGGACCAGCAGAAGCCGAGAGTAGGGAGTTGTTCCATCCCCCATACGCCAGGTGGCAGTGGTCCTCATACGGCAACCCAGTTGGGACAACTGCAGGGGTACTTGGGTAAGGGAGTCTGGCAGAGCAGCACTGTGGGTATCCTTACGTGTCGATGAAGGGTGCTGTGGTGGGGCGGACCTCCTTACTTTCTTCATGGCCCAGAAGTGCTTCGAGCCAGACACAGCATGGCACCAGAAGCATTCCTGGGTCCGGGCAACACTCAGCAGAGGTGAGAAGGCGGAAGGTTTCTGTGTGGTTGTGATTGTGCCTGGCTGATTATTGGTGAGAGGATTGTTTAAAGATGCTTGGTGTAAATAAATATTCTTTCTTTTATCACATTAAAGTGTGCTGTATTGCTGTGTCTGTGGTTTGGAGCTCTCTGGCGCCCCTTTGTGGTCACAATAGATACATTGGTTTTATACAGTCAAAGTAAAACGTATGTGAACCCTTTGGAGTTATCTGGTTTACTGCAAGAATTGGTCATAAAAAGTGATCTGATCTTCATCAAAGTCACAGGTAACTGATCTACACAATGAACTTAAGCCAATGACACACAAAAAATTCTACTCTTTCATGTCTTTATTTCACAAACGCATTCAATGTTCACAGTGGTACTGGAAAAAGTAAGTGAACCTTGGGATTGAATAACTGGGTGAGCCTCCTTTGATAGCAATGACCTCAAACAAGCGCTTCCTGTAACTGCAGATCAGACCTGCACATCGTGTGGGGGGAATTTGAGCCCATTGTGAATTTAATAAAGTATCTATCTATCTATCTATCTATCTATCTATCTATCTATCTATCTATCTATCTATCTATCTATCTATCTATCTATCTATCTATCT
>JANRMT010062817.1:4623408-4636019 GCA_026402145.1 Polypterus bichir lapradei | reverse complement strand
TCTATCTATCTATCTATCTATCTATCTATCTATCTATCTATCTATCTCATTCTTCCCTGCAGAATTTCCTTAACTCCTCCATATGCTTTAGTTGTCTTCTGTGTGGGGTTCTCTTTCTTCAAGTCATTCCATAGGATTGAGGACTGGGCCACTCCAAAAGGCTGAGTTCGTTCTTTTGAGGCCATCGTGCTGTGGATTTGCTGTGATGTTTGGGCTCGTTGTCTTCAAACTCTTCTGAGTTTGAATTGACGGAAAGACACCCTCACATTATCCTGGAGAATTTGTCGATAAACTTTTCGCCTCAATGACGGCAAGCTGTCCAGGCCCTGATGCAGCAAAGCAGGCCCAAATCCTGATGTTCCCTCCTCCACCATACTTTACTGTAGGGATGATGTTTTGATGTTGATATGCGGTGCCCGTTTTACGCCAAGTGAAGTTCTGCTTGTTCCTCCCAAACAGTTCAATTTTGGTTTATCACTCCACAAAACATTTTCTCAGTACCGTGGTGGAGTGTCCAAGTGCTCGTTCAGCAAACTTCTGGCGTTCATCAATGTTTTTTTTTGATAGCAGTGGCTTCCTTTTTAGTGTCCTGCCATGGACTACTTTCTTGTTCAATGTTTTGCGTGTAGTTGACTCAGAGATGTTAGCCAGTTCTGATGACTTCTTCAAGTCCTTTGCTGTCACTCCAGGGTTCTTCTTTACTTCATTGCTGACTTTGTGTTGTGCTCTTGGGGTCATCTTGGCAGGGTCTCCATTTATAGACAACTTGCCTAACAGTAGACTGGTGAATATCTCAAATCTCTGAGATGACTTTGTAATCCTTTCCAGCCTGACGTAGATGAACAATTCTCCATCTTAGCTCTTCAGACAACTCTTTTGTGCGAGGCGTGATTCCCATCTGGATATGCTTCTTGTCAAAAGCTCAAACTTAAACTTTATCGTGTTTGTCATCAATCAAAGTCATTCTGGGCTGCACCGCTGAACTCGTCTCATTAAATGGACTCCAGGTGTGCTAAATTCGGACTGCAATGAGCTTTTTAAAAAGTCCTTAGCTTAGGGTCCACTTACTTTTTCCAACCTTCAGTTTCACAGTTTGAATGATTTATTCAATATGGTTAAAGATTCTCTGAATATCTGTGTATCTTTAGTTCGAGGAGACTGTGTTTGTTCATTATGGTGACTGACATGAAGATACGACCAGGTTTTATATGGGAATTAGACATAAATAGAGAGAATTCCTAGGGGTTCACATACTGTTTACTTTGGCTGTACATCTACACTTTGGTCTAAGCACACACCCAAATGACTGAAAAGCAAGAATATTGTAAAGAAAGAAACCTTCTGCCTCGCAGTCCCAGTCCCAGTCCCAGTGAGGCGCTATACAGACATATTGCAGTTATTATAAAGGAGCCCCCTTGGCGTTTCTCAACACACTTCTGCTAGTTCATTTATTGGCTGAAAGTCTTCAGTGTCAGCATGTCAGAGAGAGGATGTGTTCATAATGGCACTCAGTTTTGTCTTAATCTACTCCTCCACCATTAACACCAGGGGGCCCAGAGTGTATCCCATAACTGAGCCTGCCCTTTTAATGAGCTTGTTGATTCAGTGGCCCTCTCTTGAAGTGACGTTACCAGCCCAGCACACCACACTGGCCATCACAGAGTTACAGAAGATGTGAAGGACGTCACTCCTCATATTACTGAAGAAGAGCCTGCGCTGCCCCTTCTGCTTCTTGAGTTCCTCTGTGATCCGAGAGCAGTCGAACCTGTCATTGATGTGGACCCCCATGTACTTATAGGAGTGGACCACCTCTTCATCCACTTCCTGAATGTTGCCCAGACACGGAAGCTCTATGTGGGTGTTCAATAACCAGTGTGCCTTACCTAATCAGTCCAATCGATTGAATTGACCCAAAGATGGCGTAGAAACATCTCAGTGACGTCCCATAGAATGAAATGCACCCAAGCCAAAGTTAAGGCTCTGATCACTTGTGTCAAGGGGATCTTTCAGATTTTTTAGTTTTAATAAACTTGGGACAATTCCTAAAATCCCATTTGCTGTTCTGGGATGTTGAATGTTGCTTGATGAGGGATAAAAAATGAATTTAACAATTCAAGGCCAAGGTTGCAACAGAACACAATGTGAAATAAAAGTGAAGGGGTCTGAAGACTTTCTCATGGCACAGTCATGTCCCCCTAAACTGCATTGTCAGGATCACTTTCCTTTCACGTGTATCAGTAAAAGTAATTCAGTTATTAAATTTTAATTTGATACACCCACTCACGTATGCTCGTAACGATAATACAGCATCACGCGTCCAATTATAATTATTTTAAATGTGAGCCTGGCTGCTGAACAGATAAACAAAAAAAGGGAGACAATGCGCTCTGTGGGCCCATTATTCTTGACAAACTAAAGTGTTCTGAGAACAATGGCCTCGTGGGACTGAAGAACGTTAAAAGGTTCTTTTGAATTTAACTAAATTCACATTAATATGGTAATTTCTTTGAACAATAAATCCTTATTAGCAATGTTTCATACAGACATTTAGAATAAAGCAGCGATTCGTGTTTTTTTTCTTTTAAAAATATCTGACATTTCTCCCATAATATCTTGGAAAGAGGGCACCGCAACAGGTTCATGAATGCCTGCTTTACCAATCTGATCTTGTCGTTTATCCAACACAGTGCAACACAACTCATTTTTCATATAGCGCCCTTCGCTGAGTGCAGGCGCAGAGCATTGTGAACAAATTCTCAGGTAAAATGCAAGTATACATTATACTAATTATACTAAGTGTAGAATTAGTGCTGTGAAAGACAGGGGGCACTATTGAGCCCCAAACCCCAGACACAACTGACAAGCACACAATGGATTTTATTTGCCCAAATACCTTCTAAACAATGCAGAACATAAATGGGTGATAAATTCCTTTTCTCTCTTCTTCTCCCATCTCCTCTTCCTCTTGCAAGTGTTACTCCCGACTCCAACTGTCTGAGGCAAGACAGAGTGGCCACCAGAGTCTGCCCATAGTCTGATGGAAGAAGAGTCAGGCGGAAGTCTCTAGAAAGCAGGAATGATTCCTCCTTTCAGCTCCCCCTGGTGTTAGGCATGATATAGATAGATAGATAGATAGATAGATAGATAGATACTTTATTAATCCCAAGGGGAAATTCACACAGGGCTATATATAGAGATTCTCTCTCTCTATATATATATATATATATATATATATTCTCGTATACCACAGGGCTGTAGATTGGGACTACAATTCCCAGCATGCCTGTGGGTTGAAAAGCAGGAGCAGCAACACAAGAATGCTGCCCTCCAGTGGATTGGGGTAGTATAGGCTCCGGGAAGGCCGACTCTTCAAATCCCTTCATCCTGCAGGCCTCCCTTACTGGCACAATGGGCACTGGCTGGGGGACCCAGGTGCATTGGGGTCCATGATGTTCCTGATGCATAAGTATGTTTCTGTATTGCTATCAAAACAGGTGCCCCAGCACACTATGTTGCCCGGGGACCTATGATGTTTTAAGAAGGCCCTGGTGGAAAGGGTTCTTGACCAGGTCAGGGTGCCAGACGATCCCTGACAAAACTTAGAGTGCATATAAAGATTCATCTTTCTTAAAACACATGGAGAATAAAGTAGAAACTGGTTAAACATAAATGGAAGCCAACAATATCTGTCCATTAATTAACTGAGGGCTCTTTATGGTCAAAGTCAGACACGGTCACAGTCCTGGAGACTTCGGCCAACTGGCCGCCTAAACCCCTCCGGGGTTTTCCATAGTGTAATCTGTGCTGGCTGTCCAGTCTGATGAGAGAATCTTTCCATCTGATGATTCCAATGTTGCATTATCCGAGATGACTTTTCCACATGCAGAAGAGCAACCTGGCAGTAGAGCAGTGGCACCGAGTGCCACATCCAGATACCAGGAGGAGAAACAGAATAGTGGAGAGTTAGTTTAGAAATGTTGTATCATTGTATTTCTGTGCAAATGACTAACATATAGAAATGCAGACTGCACAGCTAATCAACAGCTCTAGTCAGGGTATGCCAGACTAAAGTTGTGAGTCTTCTGCATGAGGCTGAAACTCTGTTTCTATGAGCTATGTCCCTTTATCCATCTCTTCATCAGTTTCCTCTCATACCTGCACAGCACCACATGTCCTGGATGGAAGCCTGGAAGTAAAGGGGACGCCCGCCCGTCATTGATCCCAGGGTCGCACTCATGCACTCATACGCAATCACTTTGCACTGAGTCAGACCACAACAAAAGGAGGGATGTCAAGGTGAGATGTTTATCGTTAAACGAAGCAAGGCCCAAAACCCAAGAGACAGTTGGCTGTGCACCTAAGGCAAGTCTGTGATATAGCGGGCTCATGGCTCCAAACGAATGGTCAGTTTATAATAAAGAATCTGTGGGGAGTTGATGAGGTAGTTGGGCCGAGATGCGCCTGCACGTGAAGGTGCTATCATTCTCAAGTGTTTCATCGGCTTCCTGCGGTGCATGATGGAGACGCTAGGCCCACGGAGCCATATAAGTACGGGCTGGCACAGGAAAATGGAGGGACGAAAGAGAAGAAAATGAAAGAGATAGGAAGGCTTGCAGAAAAAGAGTGCGGCATTGGGGCAGAGAAAGAGGACGAGCCAGAAGAGAGAAGGCAGCGCAGTCAGGGGTCCCGCGAGGGATCAGTACTCTAGGGACAGATCGTATCTACTGATTGTGCTGAGGAGTAGGTGCGATCGAGGGAGGCCATCCTTTCCAGGGATCCGAGGGACAACTGCATGGGCATGAAGGATGACGGGAGGACCACTGACCCCAAGCGGTCTGACAGACGCCGAAGGAGGCAGCCAAGACAGGGGTCGGGAGTGAGAGCTGAACAAGTGATGGTTGAGCTGGAAGACGTGGAAGGAGTTGGGCTCACCTTGTATGGCACAATATCTGGAAGTTTTTTATTCTCATTTTTAGCCTGGTTTTTACTATTTGGATTTTTTACTGTCTCTATGGATTATTTATGAACTTTGAGATCTGCACTTTTGGACACAAACTGTTTTGATTTATTTATTTATTTTTTACTGTTAATATAAGCAGTTTTACACTTTGCACCATCACATTGCTTAGCATGTGTTTTGTCCCCATCTGTCAGTTCATTCGGTTACGTTATCGACGGTCTCAGGCTTCAAGAGGCTCCCAAAAACTTGTAGAGGGAGCACGGAGCCGGACCCGCACCGTCACAAACTCAAAAATCACCACCAGGAGTATAAAAGATGAGCGAATAACCCGAGAACAAAGCACACAACACTGGAGTCTCAAACATGGCAAACAGGGATGTCCCTCAGAGTAAGCCGGGACCTTCACAACCTCCCCAGATAAGGCCAGCCAGACCAAACTACAATCCCAATTCCAAAAATGTTGGGACGCTGTTCTCACACACGAGTGTTTAGGAGGCAGTCAACAAGCCCGGAAGTGAGTGAAGTATCGCGAGACAGGGGATTGATTTGCGGTACCAACGTCTCTCTCTCTCTTTTCCTTCAGACCCAAAGAAGAAAAATAATACACCTACCGTGCTTCTGGTTTCCCAAGATGGCCGTTGAACGTCACTTCCGACTTTCGCTTCCGACTCCCTCCAATGACGACGTTTAAGGTTCCTTTTGATGACGTCGTATCCGTGTGCCAGTTTCGACGTCGTCTCCTGCCAACTCATTTCCGTCCGCCATTTTGTCCACATATAAAAACGCCATGTTTTGTTTGTAATTTGTCAACTGTTCTCTAAAAGGTTTTGACCCGCTTTTTTTTTGCCTGAGCGTTTTTCTTTTGTCCATCAGACATTATACAGGGACGGTCCCCAAATTGTTCCAGTTGTGGAACTGTTTTCTTATTACACTGTGTTAAATGTAAATAGAAACAGAATGCAATGATCTGCAAATCTTATAAACTCTTATTTTATTAATGCAAAAAAAAGAACATAGAAAATGTTTAAACTGAGAAAATGTGCTACTTTAAGAAAAGAAGGTTCATTTTGGTTTTGTTTTTTTTGTTTTGTTTTTAAACATTTTATTGAATTGATTAAAATAAAAATATACAAGCAAGTCAAGTTTTATAAAGCTAAGCTTGAATCAAATCATGCCATTTTGAATTTGACGGCAGCAACACGTCTCAAAAAAGTCAGGCCGGGTTTCTTGTTGAATGCTGCGTAGCATCCCGTCTCCTTTTAACCGTAGTCCGTCAACGTGTGGGAAGTGTTGGGCTTTTGGGAGAGGAATGTTGCCCCATTCTTCTCCGATGTAGGATTCTAGCCGCTCGACAGTTTGGGGTCGTCTTTGTCATATTTTCGTCTATTCGTGTTTTCAATTGGTGAATGGTGTGGACTGCAGGCAGGGCCAGTTCAGCACCCGGACTCTTCGACGATGAAGCCGTGCCGTTGAAATAGACACAGTGTGCGGTTCAGCATTGTCTGGCTGAAATACTCAAGGCCTTCCCTGAAAAAGACGCCGTCGGGATGGGAGCAGGTGTTGCTCTGAAATCAAAGATTTAATCGAAAAACTAAATAAGGAGGTACGTCTTACCTCATCCACGATCAAAATACGAGTAGAAGCACTCGTGTCCCAAATCCTCATTGATTTCTGGAATGTTCCTGAGCCCAGGCCTGTGGTGTCCATGACAGCCCGAAGGTCACTGGTATCAGATATTGATGTCCATTGCGCACAGAGATTTCTCCAGATTCTCAAAAATCTTGGGATGGTATGACGTACTGTAGATGATTAGATCTTCAAACTCTCCACAATTTTTCATTGAGAAACGTTATTCTGAAATTTGCAGATTAGTGAACCTCTGCCCATCTTCACTTCGGGAGACTCTCTAAGATGCCCCTTTTTATACCCAGTCGTGCTACTAACCTGTTGACAATTCATCGAATTAGTTGTAAAATGTTTTTACGCCACTTTCCTTTTAGTACCACTTACTTTCTCAAACTTTTGTTGCCCCTGTCCCAACTTTCCTGAGACATCAAATTCAAAATGAGCGAATATCTCTCTATTATAAAAAAAAAAAACTTGGGAAGAGAGACAAGATGTGACTTTTTCAGGGAGACATTTTCATGTCCCGCAAGACAAGACTTTGTGCCAAGAGATTTAACCAGGCACGGGGCCGGAAATAAAAGACAAAGTAGAACGTCGTAAAGAATTCAAAAACATTGGTGTGATACACATGCAGAGCAGGTTAGAGATAATGAAAGTACGAAAATTTGAAATTCTCAAAAAAAGGATAGTAAAGATCACATTAGCGCAAACAAATGAAAATTATTACTCGAAATAACGGAACAGCGAAAACAGATCGAATATATTGCTCGGATTTAAACTTTAAGTCAGAGACTTGTAGATCATCTAATTCGTTTTGTCATCTGGGAGAAATAGTGTTTCTTCTCAATGAAGAGGCGTATCCACGAGAATTAAAAGATTTATTTAGTGAAATTGAAATCCACAAACAGTACAGGAAAAATATCCAAATCTACAATAATCTGTTCATGTTCACATTATTCAATTCTCAAAACGTAGATTTATACAATTCAGGACCATACGCTATGAGAATTTGTGGTCCCGCAACAATTAAAGCTATGACAAGTTTAATGTCAAAGAAACCACAATTCGGTCAGGTTTATATTTATGATCACGGAGAAGGAATGCAACATAGAATCAAAAGAACAGACGTAATAGAAAGTCTACAGCCAATAATGAATACAAATCCATACGTCCAAAAGTATCGCACTTTACACAAAATTAATCTGAAAAACACGGACAAAGAAGTTTTCTTGGATTTCTACATGAGATAATTTCAAGTCAATCGAGACAAGACTTTGTACCAAGAGATTTAACCATGCCTGGGGCCGGAAATAAAAGACAAAGAGTAGATGACAAAGTAGAATGTCGTAAAGAATTCAAAAAAGTTGGTGCAATACACATGCAGAGCAAGTACGAAAATTAGAATGGATAGTGTGGCACGCGGCTGGGGATGGTACCCAGCTGGGACGCCCAGGAGGACCGGAGGAGGGCTTGCGCCTCCTCCAGACCACAAGGGGGCGACCGCCCTGGTTGCACTGGGGGCCAGGGGGCACCCCGGTGCCTGAACAACCCTGGACCTCAGCACTTCCGCCACACCAGGAAGTGCTGGGAGGAACAAGACTGGGGACACCTGGAAGGCTTCCGGGTGCGCAGCCGGTACTTCCGCCACACAGGGGAGTGTCCGCGGAGGAGTGTCGGGGAGCAGCTGGAGCCCATCTGGGCTGCTATAAAAGGGGCCGCCTCCCTTCAGTCGGAGTCAAGAGTCGGGTGGAAGAGGACTGGAGTCCAGAGAGAGAGGAGTGGAGGCGGCCAGAAGGAAGGCACTGGAGAATGAGGCCTGGACTTTGGGGGATCGGCGCTGGAGGCACTAGGTTGTGCACTAACTAAATTGTAAATATTATAAATAAATAATGTGTGTGTTGGGTGATAAACCGTTGTCCACCTGTCTGTGTCCGGGCCACGTTCCACAATAGTAAAGATTGCATTAGTGCAAACAAAGGGAAATTATTACTCAGTGAAATAACGGAACAGCGAAAAGAGATCGAATATATGGAATAGGTGATATGACAGAAGTATGTAGATATTGTTTGGCTTTAAACTTTAAGTCAGAGGCTTGTAGATCGTCTAATTCGTGTTGCCATCAGGGAAAAGTAGTGTTTGTTCTCAATGAAGAGACCTATGCACAAGAATTAAAAGATTTGTTGTTTGGTGAAAGTGAAATCCACATATGCGACTGACAGAGACGTGAAGTGGCTGCTGCATAGCGTTGGGGGTTGGCAAGCAAAGCGAGCAGGGGGCGAAGCTCCCTAATTTTTCATAAAGTAGTAAAATGTCTCACTTTCCACAATGGATATGTTTTCTGGGTTTATGGGCCTATGAGATTTACAAATCATTGCATTCACATTTTACACAGCGTCACAACTCTTTTGAGACATATCCAGCTGCAGTCAGGACAGTTCTAGGCTTCCGACAGATCCGAGCACTGCAGATACTACAGTATGAGGCCTAGGATCCTTTTTGTATTCCTGTGAGAGCCGCGACATTTATTTTTTTTAACTCTTGTGTAACCATGCAATTCAACAATTTACTAATTGGATTCGGTGGACACTTTTAATGATATGCGTTGCTTTACCTAGAAAATTGATTAATTTTATTTTTTTTTTCTTCACACAAAATAAGTGACTTATGACAATACACATATAGCCAATCAGCAAAGACACATCCATCGTGTGGTTTTGATTCGGATGCAGAAGTGAGAGACGTCGATAGTTTTCAAGTTTAATAAATGCGGAGATAAAACAGGCCTCAAAACTACCGAGTCCACTGGTTTGAGAGCAGGAACTAAGGGGATGTGTGTGTAAAATACACGTTAGTACCTCGGCAGAAAGGGGAGTGGCTAATGGAAAGTGGGTGGTGTCAAAAGAGAAAAGGGCATTGGCGAATGTCTCCGGTCATTGAATCTGTCCGAGGCTTCAGGCTGTCTCTTCTGCGGCTGGACTCTTTGGAATTGGGGTTGTACTACTGGCAGGCTTTTGGCTGTCACCTTATGGTGACTGTGGGGCCAGCAGGGCACCCCCTATGCCAGTGTGTACGTAATCTACTTTAGTGTCGCATCAGGCTGGAGCCAGCATCACCATCATTAAATCTTAGACAGGTACCAGCCTTGGATCGGGTACCAGTCCTCACAGGTGCCAACGTTTACCTTATGTCTCAATATTAATATAAACTGCTAGATTTAGGCACCTCGTCTTGTATAATTTTAATAGGATCTCTGTTTTTCTGGGTGATGGGGATTCTCCATTTTTCTTGCCTTACCTGTGGTATGCATCAGCCGCCTTTACGTTTTACCTATTTAATAAATCATCACACACAGTGCTCCTTGGGTGCCTCAGACACGTTTTCACACAATCGTTTTGCTCAAAGTGTCTTCAGGTAAAGTCAGCGTGGACGTTTGGCCTCTTCACACGTATTGTTCACAGCACAAAATGGAACCAACTCTCTAAACTGACCAGAAGAGGGCGCCTCCTCAGACCGTCGATCCAGATGGCTTCCCAGCAGATTTAACGAGTGAGGCGAGACGCAGCTGTCAACGTGATTCGGCAGCAGACAGATTTGTGGCTCTCGGCGCCTCATTTGTCATTTCGCATCGAATTTCCTCCCATCCTGGGAATGTCAGAAGACGTGTCGACGAGTCTGAAACTCTCCCCTGTGTTGTTGTGGAACGTTTTTTAATGGTTGTTATGGAACCCACCTCATTTGTATGCATCTCTTTCAGGGTTCCTGGAGAAGGAGATCACAAAAGCAGGCATTCCGATGGCAGATGCCAGTGTCCTAGGAGAAGCCCCCTGTGCCCGGGAGCTCCTGGAGCTGGAGGTTAGTCTTTTATCATTAGCACGTCTCCATCTGTAAGCTGCCACATGACTTTAATGGTTCAGATAAATAAAAAGGTCACAGGGAGACGGGTGTCTCCTAGTAGGAACAGCTGAAAGAGGAAAATTTTTTGATACGCAGCATTAATCTTCATCTATCAGGTGCTTATGTCCAGAAAGACCTCAAAAAGTCCAATTAACACCTGGCAAGTTAACAAGCAGGGCCCAAGATGGTTGGAACCAAGGTCAGCTGGTGGACTAGGTGGCCAAGGGCGACCAAACACATGTAGGGCATACAGTAGATTAGGGTGTCCTCATTCATGTGAAGACCACTGGGGGTCCCTAAAAGTCATATTCATATTATCCCAAAGGCACAATATTTGCTCTTGGTGTGACTGATGACTTATTAAGCGGTCAAAAAAAGTTTACAGCAGGCGTCCCCAACTGCCCTTAATGCAGATCCCAAAATAACTTTGATATGCCATAGAAGTATTGCTGCGCTTGGTCCGTCTTTCTGTTCTTTTAGAACTGACTTCTTAATGGTGTGTGTGGCAGAGAGGTAAAGCAGCAAAAATTTGGGGTGAGATGAGGAGACCACCGGAAAAAGGCAGAGGCTTGACACGCACTTATTGATGACATTCTTTATCAAAGGCAGACTGGAGCTGAAATCCTTATTGCAGTCACAAATATACTTAAGATTCTTCTTATTTTGTTCTTTCACAAAAAACACCCTAAATGTTTTGATCATCTGCTTTTTTAACCCCTGGAATCAATCAGCCAATCTATCTATCTATCTATCTATCTATCTATCTATCTATCTATCTATCTATCTATCTATCTATCTACCTACAGTGGAACCTCGGTTCACGACCATAATTCGTTCCAAAACTCTGGTCGAAACCCAATTTGGTCGTGACCCCCCATAGGATTGTATGTAAATACAATTAATCCGTTCCGGACCGTACGAACTGTATGTAAATATATTTTTTTAAAGATTTTTAAGCACAAAAATAGTTAATTACACCATAGAATGCACAGCGTAATAGTAAACGACATGTAAAAACATTGAATAATATTGAGAAAACCTTGAACACAGAAAAGTAACATTGCAAGAATTCACGCTACAGCCTTACGATCCACTCGCTGTAAACACTTTTTTTTAATGAGTTTTAAGCAGAGGGAAAAACATGAACATTTGAAAAATCCGTAATTTAATAAACAACCAAGAAAAGTAACATTGCAACAATGTACGCTACAAGCCGATCGCTGTAAATAGAAGTGAAGTGGAGGTTAAAATCTAATAGAAAAAAGTCTTCATTAAATACAACAAGGTTAAAACAATGCTCGAAGCAGTCTCTTTAAAAACAAGCCCGGTGCATTCTTTAACTGCCTTCTCGGCCTTACGTGGCCAGCCCTCTCTCTCTCTCTCTCTCTCTTGCTCACTCGCTGCACAGGGAGAGACTGAACACGTGCGGAAATCATTGGTGTGTATGAACCAGAAGGGAAACTGGCTTGTTCGTCACCCGAATGTGTGGTCGTGAACAGATGCAAAAGTTTGGCGTACTTTTTGGTTGTAACCCAATTTGTACATGTTCAGACTCGTTCGTTACCCGAGGTTCCACTGTATCTACAGTACAGTCCAAAAGTTTGGACACACCTCCTCATTCAATGTGTTTTCTTTATTTTCATGACTGAAGGCATCAAAACTATGAATGAACACATGTGGAGTTATGTACTCAACAAAAAAAGGTGAAATAACTGAAAACATGTTTTCTATTCTAGTTTCTTCAAAATAGCCACCCTTTGCTCTGATTACTGCTTTGCACACTCTTGGCATTCTCTCGATGAGCTTCAACAGGTAGTCACCTGAAATGGTTTTCACTTCACAGGTGTGCCTTATCAGGGTTATTTAGTGGAATTTCTTGCTTTATCAATGGGGTTGTGTTGTGCAGAAGTCAGGTTAGTTGGACGATCATTTATTTTTCAACAGGACAATGACCCCAAACACACCTCCAGGCTGTGTAAGGGCTATTTGACCAAGAAGGAGAGTGATGGAGTGCTGTAAATGGTCATGAAAATAAAGAAAACACATTGAATGAGGAGGTGTGTCCAAACTTTTGGCCTGTACTGTATCTATCTATTATATAGTGCCTTTCATATCTATCTATCTATCTATC
>JANRMT010062817.1:4557812-4574177 GCA_026402145.1 Polypterus bichir lapradei | reverse complement strand
CTATCTATCTATCTATCTATCTATCTATCTATCTATCTATCTATCTACTGTAGCAAATCATTAATTTTCATATAGTGCCTTTTCTTTAGAAACGATTCATGGTTACTGTATGCTTAAGATGAGCAAGTCAAAAGTACACTGGTGCCCCCTAGTGGTCAAGACAGTAACAACAACAAGGCACACGTTTTCCTGTGTAATCTGCACTGCAGGGGACATTTAGCCACCCAGGATGAACCTGGAAAATGACTGTTAAATTGTCAAAATGGACAAACACACAGTGAAACAGAGGAAGGTTTGGTGTTCCATCCATGAGATCTCCATGTATTGCTGGTGTTCTCTATTCCTCTGTTCCCTCCTGCTACTCTCCGCTTCAGTCTCTCCATTGTCTTTAAGGATCCAGTTCCAAAACTCTTGTCTTCACCTGTAGATTTCTGATCGGTTCTGCTCCTCGGTATCTCCAGTCATTGGTGTTTCCATACACCCCTTCATGACGTCTCTGTCCTGCCTTTCTGCTGACCATCCCTCCTCTTTGTAAGCCATGCTAAGTTCTTGCTGCAAAGCTGTGAAATGATCTTCCTTTATCCAATCAAATTGCACACAACTTACTTGTGTTTGGGGGTCTTTTGAAAACACACCTTTTCATTAATATTTTGGATCTGCTTATCTTCTGTTATATTGGATGACTGTAGTTGTAATGACAAAGCCTTGAGGATACTGATGTGTGCGTTGTCTAGTTGTAGGTATAATTTTGCAGTAATTCTACTCCCTTGTGCTCACTTGTTTTCATCTTGTTCTCTGTTGCTATGATGCTTTCATATATTATAACTTGCTTTGTAAGTTGCTTTGGATAAAAGCATGTGCTAAGTAAATAAATAAATAATGCATTTTCATGCAAAAAGATTGGAAAAGCAATGAGAAGCAGTATTTCAGCGCCCTCTAGTGGTGACTGGACGGTAACTGCATCTCCTCAAGCTCATGGGTTTTTTAGCTGCAGAACATTCTGTCGAGAAGTCAATCAAACCGAACACATAATATAACGTTTTGCGCCCTTTATGTTACATGTCAGCGATGTTACATGGTGCGTCCAGTCGTTTGTTTCTTTCTCGACACACCCATTTCAAGAGAACTTCGGGTTTTGTTCTCATGAAACATCCTCACGCTGTGGTTAAGTTCAGGGTTGATGTGACTTGTGAATCACGCCGACTGTCATTTGCGTAGCACTGTCCCTCGGGTAGCGACACTGCTATGTTGCGCTTTCAGCCACAGCCACACCTCTCCTGGATTTTCTGCCGTGTGAGCCATGTGACATAAACGTGCAATCCGATTGGCAGTTCAGTGAAGCACCTGACTTGCGGAGCTGCCGAGATCTGCAGACCTCCTTGAGCTTTCTCTAAGTGACGCATCCTGTCGGGTGGTCATCTCCTTTACCTTTCTACTGAAACCTAAATGGGATGCGACGTCAGACTTCCTCGGACCACTGCTCCTCCACTCTAAAGAGGGTAACAGAGACTGAATGAAAATAAAAAACGTTCCACTCCCCTGCTTACCCCCATGGTGTACCCCAAAAGACGTCCATATGAGAGGATCACCGTTCCTCTGTGTGTGCGCGACAGGTGACACAGAGAGAGAGAGTGAGATATACAGAGAAACTGGATACAGTAGGTGGGCATGAGTGGGTGGTCCTGCTTCCTGCCCTGAAACCAGTTCTACCAGGCTTTGGCCCCCTGTGACCAGTAACTGGAATAAGCAGGTTTGGGAATGGCCCACTGACTGACAAATGTTGGTTAAGAGGTGTCAGCAATTCAGTGTTTAGTAGTCAATAAAATACAAAAGAACGTAAGTGTAACAACCCAGGTGGGTCATTAAGCTCTTTAGATGTCCCCTGTTTGTGCCAGCAGATGAATTAAAAACGCACATAACTCCCCAGGGAAAGTCGGAGAAGAGCTCCTTCCAAATGGATCAATAGGTTTAATCGTGAGGAAGCCCACTGGAGTGTGTGTGCTGCCGTAAGGGGAATTCAGGGCCGTCTTAACAGCATCATAGACCCCCGGGCAAAGTAGTGTGCTGGGCCTCCTGTTTTGATAGCACAACAGAAACATACACAGGCATCAGAAACATCATGGGCCCCTGGGCAGTGCCCATTGTGCCCATACGTTAAGACGGTCCTGGGAGAACTGAGAGACCCCGAACATAAGACAGGTGGTCAGCACACGGATTCACAGTTTTTGTAACGGCAGCTTTATTAACAACACCCTACAATTTGACGACAGCCTTTAAGGGTCAAGTGCAGAAGATTTACTGTCTCAGTATTACAGATGGATGCACACCTCTACATTTTTTTAATGTCCTATATTTTATCGTGGAAGACGTTTAGGGGTGACCCTATCTTAAAATTTAGATTCTTTATTATGTAGACCCACACATGGCTCCTCCACCCAAGCCCTTGTCCTCCTATCACTGCACTCAGGAGTCCCAGTGCCCTTCCACCTGGGACGAGGGGTTGGCTTCACCCATGGTTATCTGCTACTGTAACTTCGGACCCCAATCTTGGATGCGCCCCCCCCCCCCCCCAATCTGTTAAGACAGATGAACACAGCAAGCAGGGCAGCCTTTTCAAACTTTACATTCACTTCTTAAGATTCCTAAAGCAGAAGCAAAGCAAATGAATGCAACAATCACACCATACAACCTGGACATTTTAACAGAGACACAGCCTTCAGGTCAGTGTCCACTAGGGGGTGCTCGATCCTTGGGAATGAGTTCTTTTGGGATTGTAGCATGTTACTTAACCCGAATCTATATAGATATCACTATATATATATATATAAATATATATAAAATCCAACGTCTGTCTGTCTGTATGTCCGTCGGTCTGCTTTTCACAAGAGAACTACTTCACGGATTTAGATCGGGTTTTTTATCTAGAATTTGCTTAAACGTTCCGGTCGATTTTGCGACTTCATTCATCACACTAAGTATCATAGTTCACTTGCGGTACCAATTTATTTGCACAAATACGAGAGAGAGAGAGGCTGCGGGCCGAGGGGAGGGGGTGGTGGGACCTCAGGAGTGGGGGAGGTAGGCGGGGCCCTCCTCACTCATGCGCCAGTCGATCTACCTCTCACCATGTGTTGGAGTGTACCTCGCCTTCGCTTAGCCAATGATACCTGTTTGTTCAGCAGTATTCATCATCTAGAGATTGTTAAGGAGAAACGGTTGACGTTTTTGAGAGACAGAGATCAGAGCTACGTGTGTTTTAGAGGGGCGCTGCTCATTGGCAGAGATATCACGGCCACGTCGGAGCTGAACACGAACAGATACAGTACCAACGTTTGACATTAGAGACTACCTACCTTCTGCTTGGCCAGAATTACGTTTTTTTTTTTTTTTTTTATTGATTTTTAAAGTTTGTCCTGTGTCACTATTACGTGTGCAGAGCCACGGGGCACAGCCAGTATGAGATCTATTTGCACACAGCACAGTGACATATTAAACATATTCTTACAAGGTCGCTCTTAATACTTGTCTTTTTGCCGCCAGTCTTCACTCTCGTCTCTTTCCACATCTTCTGCATGAGTGCTGCAAGTGTGTGTGTCTCTCTTGGCATTTCAGGGAGCGAGTTTCCTTGTACGGAACAGACAGTAGAACATTACAACAATCTGGACGAGAACGGGCTAATCAGCCCAGTAAAGCTAGCCAGTCCTGTCCACTTAATTCTTCTAAAATAACATCAAGTCGAGCTTTGAGTGTCCCTAAAGTCCTCCTGTCTGACTCACTAATTGGTCACTTATTCCAAGTGTCTGTGGTCCTCTGAAGAAGAAAAACTTCCTAATGTTTGTGTGAAATTTCCCCTTCACAAGTTTCCAACTGTGTCCCCGTGTTCTTGATGAACTCATTTTAAAGTCACCATCTCGATCCACTGTAAACACTTCAGTCAGGTCTGTCTCGATGCATGCTCAATAATCCAGGTAAGGAAATTCTAGAAAGTTGATTCTGTTCATCTGGAAATTTGTTTTTTTTCTGAATTTACATTTACATCGGTTGGCTTAGCAGATGTTTTTATGCAAAGCAGTTTACAAAAGAGGGCAACATAATCAAGTAAACATCATTCTAGGTGACAGTTTGGGAGCAAATGTTACAATACTTAGGTTACAAACCTAACAGCTAATATCAGTCAGACAGAGGCCCACCAAACAAGGGAGTCTTCAGACCCTTCTTGAACACATTGAAGGAGTCAGAAGTTCGAATGGCTATGGGCAGCTCATTCCACAAGCTGGGAGCGATGCAAGAAAAGAGCATGGATTGAGATTTGGTCAGCAGCAAACCCAAGTAGTTGAGAAGCAGCACAGTGTCTCAGTAGATATGCAAAAAGTTTGTATGTGATCCCTGTATACATGTACATTTTTAAAAGTATCCTGAGTTTTCCCTCATCCCAAAGAGTGGTAGGTAAAGTAAATGGGTAATACAAACGTTGGCTACTTATGAGTTATTATGAGTACAGAAGGATAGACCGGGACCCCATGATGAGTTTGTTTCAGGCTTGGGAACAGTCAACAACATTTATTTCTGTTGCACATTTTCATACAAATACGGTGCCATGGATTGTGGACTATCTTACAGACAGCTTTAAAATGATCAACGGGCAGCACGACAGCAGATACAACAACAACAACATTTATTTCTACCGCACATTTTCATACAAATAATGGACCTCAAAGTGCTTTACATGATGAAGAAAAGAGAGAAAAAGACAAAGTAAGAATTAAAATAAAACAAAACTCATTAACATAGAATAAAAGTAAGGTCTGATGACCAGGGAGGACAGAAAAAACAAAAAAAAAAACTCCAGACGGCTGGAGAAAAAATAAAATCTGCAGGGGTACCGTGGCCACAAGACCACCCAGCCCCCTCTAGGCATTCTACCTCACATCAATGACCTCAATCAGTCCTCATGGTATTCAGGGTTCTCATAGAAGAACTTGATGATGACGGTCATGTGGACTTCTGGCCTTTAATCCCTCAATGTAGGAACATCACGGTGCTTTGATTAGGTGGTGGGGCTTTAGAGTTTAAAGCTCCTGATGTATTGTGCCAACCCATTATCTTTTTGTCCATCATATATATGATCTATTGCACCAAGCTTCTGATTCTTTTCTCTATAATATATTATTTAAACCATGATCACAGAATACGTTAGTGTATGAAGATATGTGAAGCCCCAAATGGAACCCTCCATCTCCACTCTTTGAGTATATATATGTCTAGGAATAATCCAGGTAAGGAAATTCTAGAAAGTTGATTCTGTCCATCTGGAAATTTGTTTTTTTTTTCCGATACGTTTCATCACTCATCCAAGTGACTTCCTCGGTCTCAGTTGACTGCAGGTTTCTCCAACCTTATAAACAGTACCTTTGCATAATGACCGAAACGAGCACCATTGACTAACAATGGGCCGTGTGATCAATGGCCATGAGTATGTGGGCAAGAAGAGTTTGAATACTCTCTTGTTTGGTGGGCCTCTGTCTAACTGATATTAGCTGTTAGGTTTGTGTTTTGTCTTGGTAAAGTAATATTTTGCTCTACTTTCCCCTTTTTGTATTATTAATATGTAGCCTTTGTCAGAATGTCTCAAATTTCACAGACTTGCCACTGTTTATAAGGTATTGTACTATATAACTTCTCCTCACATTCCCTTCTACATCTATAACCTCAGACAATTCGGTATAGTAAAAGACAAGCAGGAGTTAAGTTACAATTTAAACAATGTATTATTGATAATATTCATAAATAATAACAACATGCAAAGTACTTTGGAATATTGGCAACCATACAACCTGATAAATGGTGATGTGTAGTTTCAGGCGGCACACCGACTTGTTAGTTATTTCAAATGTCTCTAGTTAAGGCACGTGGAACACAGCCCGGACACAGACAGGTAGACATCGTTGGTTCAAACCCACACACGTTTATTTACAATTACTATGTACAAAGTGAAGCACACAACCCAAAACTCCCCCAAAGTCCAGGCCTCTCACACAATGCCTTCCTCTCAAGCCCGCCTCCACTCCTCTCCTCCGAGCTCTTGCCTTCTTCCTCCCGACTCCAGCCATCGAATGGAGGGAGGCGGCCCCTTTTATACACACCCGAACGTGTCCCAGGTGCCTCCCGATTAGCTTCCGCCGGCACTCCCAAGTGTGGCGGAAGTACCGGCTGCGCACCCGGAAATACTCCAGGTCTCCCTGGTCTTCTTCCCCACAGCACTTCCGGGTGTGGCAGAAGTGCTGAGGGCCAGGACTCCTGATGTATTCTGCCAACTCATTATCTTTTTGTCCATCATATATATGATCTGTTTGCACCAAGCTTCTGATTCTTTTCTCCATAATATATTATTTAAACCATGATCACAGAATATGTTAGTGTATGAACTTCTGTGAAGCCCCAAATGGAATCCTCCAGCTCCACTCTTTGAGTTTATATATGGAATGTCTTGATGCATGTTCAATACTCCAGGTAAGGAAATTCTAGAAAGTTGATTCTGTTCATCTGGACATAGTTTTTTTCCGAATTTACATTTACATGAGATGTTTTTATGCAAAGCAGTTTACAAAAGAGGACAACCTAATCAAGTAAACATCATTCTAGGTGACAGTTTGGGAGCAAGTGTTACAATACTTAGGTTACAAACTATTGTGGCTGAAGTGCTGAGGGCCAGGGCTCCTCAGGCATTGGAGTGCCCCCTGGCGGTGACCACGGACCTCTATAGGGTTGAGCTTCCAAGCTTTGTTCCTGTGGTCCTCAAAGCCACAAATTACAAATATAAAATATACTCCACCTATACTGCTAGACATTTTTTATTATAATAAAACAATGACTGGTTTGTTCTTGTACAATGTCTCCGTTCTTCGTTTTCATTAAGGAATGGCACTTTGTTTCACGGCACCTCCAAGTATCTATTCCATTTGTTTTCCGAAAACGCAGATTTTCAAATCCCTTGTAACTGAGAATTTGCTTGCCTTTCTGACTGGTCGAAAACTCCATCTCGCTTATTCAAAAAAAAAAAATGTTGACTTTGGAGTTAGGGAAGATTAAAGAAAACTCTAACTGTGTGGCCTATTTATAAGACGACTTACTTACTTACCATAATCAAAACTATAAAACCCTAATTTGCCTACCTGTGGAATAAGAAGGTATAATATAAATTCTGAAAACTATTGTAAAGAATAATAATTTCCTAGAAATGGTAATTTAGGCACAACAATGACAGTAATAAAAGGATTAATGACTACTAGCCAACCCGCAGCGTACCATACGCCTCATAATCAGGCTGGTTTTTTAATAATTTTTAAGCACAGGGAGAAAATTAACATTTGAAAAATCGGTAATGTAATAAATCAGCAAGAAAAGCAACATTGTAACAATGCACGGAACGAACCAACACACAATCGTCCATGCGGCTGCCTTTCCATATATAATCCACCAAGACACCCAACCACGGTAGTAGCGAGGTGGGAGGGGGTGTGAACAAAGTGCAGGAGCATCTAAGAAGACGCATGTTTGTCGTGGATGCGAATTGCTGTATGTAGCGTGTAAAACAGTTTGCTATGGTGCACGCGGTCGTGCGTCGTAACCGAAAACTCGGCTTTTAAAGACTGCTTACTTCATTGTGCTTTAACCTCAGTTGTAAAGGATTGTTTTAAGGATCCCATGGGATACCCCTCGCAAACCGTTTCACACGCTGCATATGGCGACTCACCTCCGCGAGAAACATGCCTCTATGAACAGTCAAGGTCGCTCGGAGGTGCATGACATGCACATGACATTAACCTGACCTGCACTGCATGTGGCCTCTACGACAGACGAATATAAATGACGCCATTTTTTCTGTGTCCTTGCATCCGAGTTGGTGGGCGTGGCCCCACGAGTTGTCGTCGTATCCAATGGTCTTGGAGTTGGTGGGCGTGGCTCCTTCCTGCGTGCGCCATAGGTGTCTCACTTGTCGGCGGCTTAGTGAATCCACGCCCCTTCCGGCGTGCTTTTCATGGTTGTCTTGCCTTAGTGAATTATATAAATAGATTTTATTTTATGAACCATCCAACAGCCCACAAATTAAAACATACAAGCTTATAAATACGTTTAGTGAACAATTATACAATTTTGTTTATTGCGATATATAATATAAAATTTTTTTCTTCTTTGCATATACGTCTTTGCGGTATGCACGGTTTTTCCCGTGTGCGCATTTTTCCGTGTGCGGTTATTTCTCATACGCTTATATGACTGAGACACGGGTTCAAATTCTGATCTGGGCACTGCCAGTGTGGAGTTTTTCAAATTCTACCCATGTCTGCTTGAATTTTCTTGTTTATCCTTTTAAGTTCTAAAGTCATGCAGGTTGGCAGCTCTAGTAGACTGACACTCGAGTGGTAATTCCAGGCTTGTGCCCACAGGTCTCCCTGTGACCGTGAACTTGCATGGCAGGACTACACCAGTGTGATTTGTAAATTGCATTAGGTGGAAGCATCAAGTAAATCAAAATGCCAATGCGTGTTCTGCCAAGCGCCGAAGCTCCCAGCTCTCCATCCAAACGCGATTACGCGGCTCTAATTTATTGTTTAACCAGAGTAATGCGGTAATGACAAACAGCTAGGCGGCCTCATTGCAATTCCAGGACGTTCCCATTTGGATAATGCTTAATATGATATTAATAAAAATGAGATGTCACGTTATGAAATGTTGCATGCATGAAGAACAATTTAGTAGTAAGGAAGCAATCTGGAAAATCGATATCCCTTGTGATGCGGCATTAAAGCGGCACTGCAGCTGATTCATTATCTCAGGTGTACATTACTTAGCCCCACGGCGCCCCGTTGTGCATTAAGGTCGTATAAACTAAATTTATTGCGCATAACCCACTAACCTAATTAAAATTCAGCCCTCCTCGCAGCATCTGTCTTAGCCCTGCCAATGATGAACTTGTCTCAAGTAAACAGACTCCGACAAGGGGACTGAAAAATGGCAAAGCGTGGCACACGTAGAACACTTTTAGCACCTCCTTGCCAGGCTCAAAGCAGGCTTGTGTTCTCTTTGGATGTGCCAGTTTGGGTTTATTTAGGAGTTTTAGGGCTTCAGAAAATTGCCAAGGCGTACTTCACGCTTCTGTTTATGGACAAAGGAAAGAGATTCAAGTTCATGGCTCTCCAGTCTGCCATCTTTGTTCCTTCTTGAGTCACACGGGCGAAGCTGGGATGATACAGAAATCAGTGGCCTCATTCACATTATGGATAACAGCACAAAGCTGGTGCCAGGACAGTCAGGAGGTCATATGTAGCTGTCAGTTGTAATATGACAATGCAACAGTCACGCCATTTACAGCGCCTTTCGGTAGTGGGTATCCTCTCCAGAAGCAGTATGTCCATAGTTGTACAGTGGGAGCTACGTAAGGAGTTATGTGTGGGATCTTGAATTTCAGATGTCGTGTTTCATTATATAAGTAGCACCTTTCCAAATTTTCAAAGTTTAATTTTATTTACAATGCAAGGTCTGCCAAATGAGAGTCGCACGGGGAGTCAGCGGTGGGATTTGAACTTCAGATGTTGCAATTTATATACCACCTTTTTTCTTGCCCAGAATGATCATTGTGCCAAGGAACTTTATCGGTATGGCAGAGTAATTTTCCGTTCTGTTTACAAAATTAGTTTTTCCAGGTGAAGTGGAACACTGAGTGTCACCTGGGGAGTCAGCGGTGGGATTTGAACTTAAGGCATTGTGATATTATATTGTGCCTCATTATAAGGCACCTTCACATATTTCCTTATATTTACAATGTAAGGTCTGCCATGTGAAGCGGTACACTGAGAGTCACCCAGGGTGTCAGTGGTGGGATTTGAACTTCAAATGTTGTGAAAGGAGATTAAAAACAATACAACACAAAACACAGAATAGAACAGACGGATTGAGGATTACGTGTGTCCTGTCCTGTGTATTGTTTTGTATTGACTCCCACTGCACACCCATCCTACTCGGAAAGGGGTCTCTCTCTGAATTGCCTTTCCTGAGGTTTCTTCCATTTATTTTCCTGTTTTAGAGAGTCAAGGCTGGGGGGGGGGCTGTCAAAAGGCAGGACCTGTTAAAGCCCATTGCGGCTCTCCTGGTGTGATTTTGGGCTCTACAAAAATAAATTGTATTGTATTGTGATATTACAGTCATGGCCGAAATTATCGGTACCCCTGGAATTTTCCCAGAAAATTGTTGCAATTCCAAATGTTTTGGTATACACATGTTTATTTCCTTTATGTGCATTGAAACAACACAAAAAAAAAAACAGAGAAAAAAAGCCCAATCTGACATCATTTCACACAAAACTCAAAAACCAGGCTGGACAAAATTATTGGCACCCTCAACTTAATATTTGGTTGCACGCCCTTTGGAAAAAATAACTGAAATCAAGCGCTTCCTATAACCATCACCAAGCTTGTTACACCTCACAACTGGAATTTCCGACCACTCTTCTTTTGCAAACTGTTCGAGGTCTCTTAGATTTGAAGGGCGCCTTCTCCCAACAGCAATTTTGAGATCCCTCCATTAGTGTTCAATCGGATTTAGATCCGGACTCATTGCTGGCCACTTCAGAACTCTCCAGCGCTTTCTGGGTGCTTTCAGAGGTATGTCTGGGGTCGTTGTCCTGCTGGAACACCCATGACCTCTGACGCAGACCCAGCTTTCTGACACTAGGCCCTACATTGTACCCCAATATCTTTTAGTAGTCTTCAGATTTCATGATTTTCATCCCCAAAACATCTTAGACCCTCCACCATGTTTGACTGTAGGTACTGTGGTGTTCTTTTCCTCGTAAGCCTCATTCTGTTTTCTGTAAACAGTAGAATGATGAGCTTTACCAAAAAGCTCTACCTTAGTCTCATCTGTCCACAAGACGTTCGCCCAGAAGGATTTTGGCTTCCTCAATTACATTTTGGCAAACTCCAGTCTGGCTTTTTTATGTTTCTGTGTCGGCAGTGGGGTCCTCCTGGCTCTCCTGCCATAGCGTTTCATTTTGTTCAGATGTCGACAGATAGTTCAAGCTGACACTGTTGCACCCTGAGTCTGCAGAACAGCTTGAATATGTTTTGAAGTTGATTGGGCTGTTTATCCACCATTCGGACTCTCCTTCTTTGCTGTCTTTTATCAATTTTTCTCTTCCGTCCACGTCCAGGGAGATTAGCTACAGTGCCATGTGTTGTGAACTTCTTGATTATGTTGCGCACAGTGGACAAAGGAACATGAAGATCTCTGGAGATGGACTTGGAGCCTTGAGATTGTTGATATTTTTCCACAATTTTTGTTCTTAAGTCCTCAGACATTTCTCTGCTCCATGCTTAGTGTGGCACACTCAGACACACAACAGAAAGGTTGAGTCCACTTGTCTCCATTTTAACTGGCTTCAGGTGTGATTGCTATATTGCCAGCTCCTGTTTTTTGCCACAGGTGAGTTCAAACGAGCATCATATGCTTGAAATAAAATGATTTACCCACAATTTTGAAAAGGTGCCAATAATTTTGTCCGGCCCATTTTTGGAGTTCTGTGTGACATGATGTCAGATTTGTTTTTTTTTCTCTGGTTTTTTGTGTTGTTCCAATGCACATAAAAGAAATAAACGTGTGTATACCAAAACATACACCTTGGAGAAATGGTGCATTTTCTGGGAAAATTCCAGAGGTGCCGATAATTTCGGCCATGACTGTATATTGTGCCTCATTATATGGCACCTTCACATATTTTCATTTTATTTACATTGTAAGGTCTGCCATGTGAATTAGTATACAGAGTCACACGGGGAGTCAGCGGTGGGATTTGAACTTCAGACATTGTGATATTATATACCACCTTTTTTTTCGTCCAGAATGATCATTGTGCCAAGGACCTTTATAAGTATGGCAGAGTCATTTTTCATTCTATTTACAATGTGAGTTTTGCCATGTGAAGTGGTTCACTGAGAGTCACCCAGGGTGTCAGCGGTGGGATTTGAACTTCAGATGTTGTGAAACGGGGTTACATGCAATACAATACAAAACACAGAACAGAACAGAAGGATTGATGATGACTTTGCTTTGTAGAAGATAATTTCTGCTCTCCCCCCCATCAGAGCTCCAGATTTTAAATGGCATCCCTCTTGAGTAACCTGGATGTGGATTGGGGGTGAACTTCAGCACTTCTTGCTTCCTGGTTGAGCTCCACTTCAGCAGTGAAAACCAACCAGAGAGAAAAACAAATGTCACTTTTATCCAACATATCACTCAGTCAAATGGCCAACCGGGCTTTGCTCTATATAGCCCCATTCACGGAGCTTCACACAGGACAAACCAATAGAACCCACCATTGCTTTTACGTGAAACTCATTAACGGTGCTGTGTATGTCATTTTAGGAGAAGAGCGGCTCGAGTCTCCATCCGGTGCTGCACAGAATAGAGAGCCAGCAGACTCCCCCCACATTCAACAGGACCACCTCTTTTACCTCTGGCTTCCAGACCATCATTGACTCATATGGAGTTGGAGACTACCAGGAGATTAATCCAGGTAGGAACACACCTGGGAAGAGTGATCTTGGGGTGAGCATTCGGATGTGTAGGGAGGGCGACTAAATGCCAAAATAACGTAAACGTTTGCATATTTTTCATTGGGTGGACAGACAGCCCTTTTAGGTGGGCACTTCCCCACCACCACCTCTAGCCACCCCCTTGCCTGAGTAGCAGGTAGACAAGAGGAGTGATTGAAATAATTATTCAAACTTCAGAATGTTCTATTAAATATCTCAAAAGTGTGGTATTGGGTTTTTGACAATCACAAAATATCCTCGGCTCAAATGCTGCTAAGTTTCCATGTTCAATACCTAGAATAATGTAAATCAAACCTAAGATAATTCAAACTAATGCAAAGTGGAATTATCTTAGTTATCTTTTTTACCCACTGGCTTTACATAATACTTTGAGGTGGTGGATCCTCCCTACTACACCATTCTTAGAAACGATCATTACCTTTGCCCACATGCTACCAAATTGCCATGTTCTGTACCAAGAATAATGTAACACAACCCCAAGATAATAAAATCTAATGCAAAGTGGCCTTGGGTACCTTTCTTACACACTGGTTTTACATAATTCTTTGAGGTGAGCCTGGTGAATCCTACCTACTACACCATGATTGGAAATGATCACTACCTTGGCCCACATGCTACTAAGTTACCATGTTTCATACCTAGAATAATGCATAGCAAACCCAAGATTATAAAAACTAATGCAAAGTGGAGTTATCTTATCTTAGTTATCCTTTTTACCCACTGGTTTTACATAATTCTTAGTGGTGAGCGTGGAGGGCCTACCTACTACACCATTATTAGAGACGATCACTACCTTGGCCCACATGCTGCCAAGTTTCTGTGTTCCATACTTAGAATAATGAAAAGCAAACCCAAGACAATAAAAACTCATGCAAATTGGCCTTGGTTATCTTATTTTACCCAATGGTTTTGCATAATTCTTTGAGGTAAGTCTGGTGGATCCTACCTACTGTGCCATTACCTACTACCTTGGCCTCTCTCCACACCTGGAAAACTAACAAAGATACATGAAAATTAATGTCATCAACCCCCGTAAGGCAGCTAGACCAGACAACATCCCTGGGTGGGCTCTCAGAGCATGTGCCAACAAGCTGGCTGATAGTTCCCTACTCCATCTTCAACCTTTCCCTCAGTCAGATCATCGTTCCGTCCTGCTTTAAGACTACGCTCATCGTCCCCCTTGCTAAGAAAATGAATGACTACAGGCCGGTAGCACTCACTCCAATCATCATGAAGTGTTTTGAGAGAGTGGTGCTGGCCCACATTCAGAGCAGCATACCGTAACCCCCTTAAGTATGCCTACTGGCCCAACAGGTCCACCTCAGATGCCATCGCGGCCTCACTACATTATTCCGTCTCCCATCTGGAGAACAAAGACTCCTACATCAGGATGCTCTTTGTTGACTACAGCTCTGCCTTTAACACGGTTATCCCACCTAAAATGTCTGCACTTGGCTTGCACCCCACCCTCTGTGACTGGCTCCTAGACTTTCTGACTCGCAGGCCCCAGTCTGTCAGGATTGGTAATAGGACTTCAGCCACCATTACCACAAACACAGGCACCACCCCACAGGGATGCGTCCTCAGCCCCATCCTCTACACCCTGTTCACCCACGACTGTGTCGCCTCCCACAAAGATAACATCATCCCTAAAGTTCACAGACGACAACGCAGTGATAGGATGCATCACTGGTGGGGATGAGGCGACCTACAGGAGGGACGTGGACAGTCTGGTGTCATGGTGTGAGGACAACAACCTCACCCTCAACACAGACAAGATGAAGGAGATGATAGTGGAGACCTCACCGGCCACTGTTTATCCGAGGGCTTGAAGTGGAGAGGGTGAGCAGCATTAAACACCTGGGCGTCTACATCAGTGAGGACCTCACTTGGACACTTAAGACCACACAGCTGGTCAAGAGGGCTCAACAGCGGCTGGACTTACTGAGGAGGCTGAGGAAGTTTGGTATGTCGACTAAGATCCTCGGCAACTTTTACAGCTGCATTGTTGAGAGCATCTTGACCAGCTGCATCACCGCAACACTACTGCTATGGACCACAAACGCCTGCAGAGAAGATCACCAGGACCCCACTGCCCTCTCTGCAGAGCATCTACAACTACAGAGTCCGCAGGAGAACCGCCTCGATCCTCAGGGACCCCCAACACAAACTGTTCACACTTCTACCCTCAGACAGGACGTATAGACGTATGAAATGCAGGACTTCCAGGCTAAAGAACTCTTTCTTTCTCAAGGCCATTAGACTCCTAAATAACTGACTGGAGTTTATAACCGTGGTCCACCTCATTCTATCGACCTCACACAACTGTATTTGACTTGTCCATCACACACCTACCTGCACATTACATTTTATACTTCTATTCTATTTTTACACTTTATGCTGCCTCTGTTACTTATTATCTATCTGCTACTTATTATTTATGTTTATCTTTATATGTTGGTTTTGTCATTTGGTGTGGACAGCAAAGAAAGAATTTCATTGTACAGGGAAACGTGTTTCCTTACTGTGCACATGACAGTAAACTTTGAACTTTCTTCCTCTTCATCTTTTCCCACTTCTATGTGGGGTTGATGTGCCTGATCAAACTTTTCCACACACCTAGGCCCTGCACCTCATCCCACTTCAAGACCTGTTTCTTCAGACCTTCTTTTACTTTATTCATTGTTGAAGAAATTTAACGGGCACCCCCCACTGGGTGTCCCGTATAGGCAGTAAACACAGGCAGTAGAAAGCGTTCATCATATTCTTTATTATCTAAATCTTGCAATAGGCAACACTTAGCATATCTTATTAGCAATAAGTCCTTGTTACTAGCTGGGTTTGATGCCCCCCCCCCACCACAGGCACCTCTCTAGAAGGGCATTTTTGGGACTATGTGCTTTGGGGACTTGAGAGTTCATGACACCTGCTGGATGTCAAATGTTAGATGTGACTCAGAAGACCTGTGGCCACCAGAGAGCTTCTACTCAGGATTTGTAATAATAATAATAATAATATTTCTTTGCATTTATATAGCGCTTTTCTCACCACTCAAAGTGCTCAGCAGTTGCAGGTTAAGGGCCTTACTCGAGGGCCCAACAGAGCAGAGTCCCAATTGGTATTTATGGGATTTGAACCGACAACCTTCCAATTGCCAGTGCAGATCCCTAGCCTCAGAGTCACCACTCCACCTAGATAGATTGATTGATTGATTTGAAAGGTGCTGTATAATAGATAGATATGAAGGGCGCTATATAATAGATAGATAGATAGATAGATAGATAGATAGATAGATAGATAGATAGATATGAAGGGTGCTATATAATAGATAGACATGAAGGGCGCTATATAATAGATAGATAAGGTGCTACAAAATAGATAGATATTAAAGGTGCTATAAAATAGATAGATATGAAGGGCGCTATATAATAGATAGATAGATAGATAGATAGATAGATAGATATGAAGGGTGCTATATAATAGATAGACATGAAGGGCGCTATATAATAGATAGATAAGGTGCTACAAAATAGATAGATATTAAAGGTGCTATAAAATAGATAGATATGAAGGGCGCTATATAATAGATAGATAGATAGATGTGAAAGGCACTACATAATAATAATAATAATAATTCTTTGCATTTATATAATGCTTTTCTCACTATTCAGACCACTCAGCAATTGCAGGTTAAGGGCCTTGCTCAAGGGCCCAACAGAGCAGAGTCCTTTTTGGCATTTGTGGGATTCAAACC
>JANRMT010062817.1:4542322-4555850 GCA_026402145.1 Polypterus bichir lapradei | reverse complement strand
TATCTATCTATCTATCTATCTATCTATCTATCTATCTATCTATCTATCTATCTATCTATCTATCTATCTATCTATCTATAGTGCCTTACATATCTATCTATCTATCTATCTATCTATATATCTGTATACTGAGCCATAAGTGTGTTACTGTTTATACTTGCACGCGTACTTTATGTAAATCTGGAGGAATCCACCAGGTGGCAGTGCGAGATATCATCACAGTGAGAACAGGTTTGGCTTCACGGTGTTGTGAATTGCCTGGAACAGCCACTAAAGTCCGATGACACCTTACCACAATATCTCTGAAAAGGATGTTTAATGCTTAAATCCATCAATCCAGGGATTTGTCCTTTCCAGTAAGCATTGGGCACGAAGCTGAAACAATCCCTGGACAGGGTTTCAGCTCATCGCAAGCACTCACATACACACACTGGTGTCATTTTAGAGTCACCAAATCTTTATATCTTTGGAAGGAAACCAGTGCCCACTGTGGAAACCCAGCAGAAAAGCATGCAAACTCCTGGCAGGAAATACCAGTGACGTGACTTCCTGCAAGACAGCAGTGCTACCGCTCTGCCACCGTGTCACCCCCATGTGTGTAATTATTAACAGTATTCATCACTTAAAACAAAATTAACAATTTATCTGTAAAATGTAACATACATACTTTAATGCATTTCATTATGAAAGTGATATCAAGTAGAAATCTAAGACAACATCTTTGCATCCTATGAATAATTACTTTCCAAATTTAACTTTCCAGCAACACATTTCTTTCACGATCTTCAAATCAGAAACTTTGTCAAACTGAACCTGCCCAATTTCCCTCATCTCGCACCTTCCTCTATGCTGGAAAAAATATTGCTCAGTTTGGAGCACTCAGACAGCATTTCTGCAATATATAAAATTATTTTACAGTCCCTCCCTTTCAAAGATCCAATAGGACAATGGGAAAAAGATCGCTCACTCAGCATATCAGAAAAGGAGTGGAAAGGTAGCAATGCAGAGAATTCACTTGAGCTCCGTATGTGCAAAGCATATAATTATTCAACTTAAAATTATATATCGAGCACATCTGTCTCGTTTAAAATTATCCAAAATGTTTCCAGGGCGAGATGCAACCTGCGAACGCTGCAATTGAGCTCCAGCCACACTGGGTCACATGTTTTGGACCTGCACCAAACTAACATTATTCTGGACAAAACTTTTTAAGTGCCTTTCAGACAGCCTCGGTGTCACAATCACTCCTAACCCACTAACAGCTGTGTCTGGTGGGCTACCAGAGGGGCTTAAAGTGGAGAAGGACAAACAAACTGTGATCGCCTTCACTACACTATTGGCACGCAGACTTATTTTGCTCGGCTGGAAGAATCCTAACTTTCCTCTTTTAAGTCATTGGGTAACTGATGTTTTATATTATTTGAAATTGGAAAAAAATAAATTCTCAGTTAGAGGATCCGTGCAGAACTTTTTCAAAACCTGGCAGGATCTAATCAATAATATTTTAGAATAAGCTCTTAAAGCACTGAGGAAATAATTCTCTTTGCATTTCTTTTTTTTTTTTATCTGCCTATTAAACTCATCAACTTCTGTATTTTTATAAGCTTCAAGTTTTACTCCATTGGCCATGCTCTCTTTCTCAAGGGTGGGAGTTGTGTTGTTTTGTTTTTAATTCTATTTTTTGTAAAAATTGATCTGCATGGAATGACTAAGGCGGCACGGTGGCGCAGTGGTAGTGCTGCTGCTTTGCAGTACGGAGACCCGGGTTTGCTTCCCGGGTCCTCCCTGTGTGGAGTTTGCATGTTCTCCCTGTGTCTGCGTGGGTTTCATCCCACAGTCCAAAGACATGCAGGTTAGGTGGAATGGCGATTCTAAATTGGCCCTAGTGTGGGTGTGTTCTGCGGTGGGTTGGCACCCTGCCCGGGATTGGTTCCTGCCTTGCGCCCTGTGTTGGCTGGGATTGGCTCCAGCAGACCCCCGTGACCCTGTGTTCAGATTCAGCAGGATGGATGGATGGAATGATTACTGTGGTGGTTTGGCACCCTGCCCGGGATTGGTTCCTGCCTTGTGCCCTCTGTTGGCTGGGATTGGCTCCAGCAGACCCCCATGACCCTGTGTTCAGATTCAATGGGTTAAAAAATGGATGGATAGAATGATTATAATAAAATCAATAAAAAAAAATTTAAAAAAGCATTCATTACTTAAGCGAAATTAACAATTTATCTGTAAAATGTAACATGTATACTTTAATGCATTTCATGATGAAAGTGATATCAAGTATAAATCTAAGGATTCTAAATGAGCAGAGACCGGAACTCGGAGCACACTGAGGAATCCCAGCTACCACTCCACCACCATTTCGCCTCCATGTGTGTAATTATTAACAGTATTCATTATTAAAATGAAATTAACGATTTATCTGTAAAATGTAACATACATACTTTAATGCATTTCTTCATGAAAGTGATATCAGGTATAAATCAGAGGATTCTAAATGTGGAGAGAGTTGGAATATCAGACATTTAATGTGTTCTGTGTGGTAATCTATTGCTGTTTGCCGCTGCTGGAAGTCCCAGACAAAAAAAGACGGCACAGAAGACGATATGTGAGACTTTTAAAATGTATTGTGTCATTACGATCGGGAATATGCAACCACGAATGCATTTGTATGTCGTCATTTTGCTTCACCACATCGAGCCATTCATCAAACATCAAAGCGCGCACATCGATCTCGTACACTGAAAAAAGTAAGGTAATGATTCACACTTAATATTTTCAGTCTGAACCAATATAGTTCTTTTTAGCTTATTGATCCCACAATTTTTAAGGTGAGGCAAATCATTTTAGAGTGCTTGGGTGCAATTCACTTGTTTTATACTGAAGTAAGTCTATTTTTTAACTTGTTCTTCTTTTTTGGCAGTTGGAAAGCCATCACACTGGAAAGTTTGACCGGAAGAATATGCAAACACAGCACACGAACAACCTAAACTATTAGGTTAACTGAAATAGGATTTTTACGTTTATTCCCTCCACCATAACTTACTTTGCTGCGGTGGGCTGGTGCCCCGCCTGTGGTTTGTTTCCTGCCTTGTGCCCTGTGTTGGCTGGGATTGGCTCCAGCGGATCCCCGTGACCCTGTGGCTGGGATATACCGGGTTGGATAATGGATGGATGGATGGATGGATAACTTACTTTGGTACAAACAATTTTTTTTACTTTGACTGAGATCTGGAACCAAATATTTCAAGCTACAACACTAAATGACTAATCTTAAGTTGCTTGAAAGAGAAAAATTTACGTTGAATGAACAACATCAATGTTATACTTTTTTCAGTGTAGGATCCTCAAAGCGGCTTTCTGTCACATGTAGATAGTGTGGCGAGTGCCTGGGGCTGCTACCCAGCCGGGACGCCCAGGAGGATCGGAGGAGGGCTTGCGCCTTCTCCAGACCACCCTGGTTGCTTTGGGGACCACAGGTAGAGCGCTTGGAAGCTCAACCCTGTAGGGGCCCGTGGTCGCCACCAGGGGGCGCCCCAATGCCTAGAGAGCCCTGGACCTCAGCACTTCCGCCACACCCGGAAGTGCTGGGGGGAAGAGGATCGGGGACATCCGGAGTGCTTTCAGGTACACAGCCGGTGCTTCCGCCACACAGGGGCGTGTTGACGGAAGGTTACTGGAAGACACCTGGAGCACATCCGGGTGGTTATAAAAGGGGCCGCCTCCCTTCATTCAAGGCTGGAGTTGGGAGGAGAAAGACTGAGCTACTGTAGATGGAGAGAGAGTGGAGGCGGCCTGAAGAGACGAGGCTGAGTGTGAGAGGCCTGGACTTTGGGGGAGTATCTTGGGGGTTTGTGTTGCACTTAAACTTGTAAATAGTAACTGTAAATAAACGTGCGGTGGTACTTAATACCAAGTCTGCCTGTCTGTGTCCCGGGACCGTTCCACAATAATAAACAGAGACTCTGACGTCACATTTCAACTTTTATCACACTACAACAACAACAACAACATTTATTTATATAGCACATTTTCATACAAAAAAAATGTAGCTCAAAGTGCTTTACAAAATGAAGAAATATAAAAATAGAAGACACAATAAAAAATAAAAATAAGTCAACATTAATTAACATAGAATAAGTCAGGTCCGATGGCCAGGGTGGACGACTTTTTGCTGGTACCACAACTCGGGCACGCGTCACATTATTTTCTGAGGACCTGCACAGAGGACGCGTCAAATGAATGCTGGGAACGCGTGGCTGCCATGATGTGTATGCGTACGCGTTCTGAGCGTGAAGTATAAACGAGCCCTTACACTTTAGGCTCAGACCTTTGGTGGACTCCAGGGGTGGCTTTTGACTTTTAGATTTTTTGTCTTTTTTAAGATTTTTAAGCAGACACATCACAACAAGGAGTGTGTATATGTAGGGCGGGTATTGTGATGGGGTCAGGCTTTCAAAATCACAGCTGGGCATAGGCGTCGGGTTCATCGCGTTTCTTTTCTGTTTTAGCTGAGTGACACCCTTTTCAGCGGGCGCTACATCCTCCTCCTAATGGGGATGTTCTCAGTCTACACGGGTCTCATTTACAACGACTGCTTCTCTAAAAGCTTCTCCATCTTTGCTTCAGCCTGGAATGTGAGAGCGATGTTCCAGCCGACCGGCCCGTGGACGTGAGTGTGTCAAGACATTTTCTTTCTTTCGTATGCTTTAAGTTCGCTGTCTCATAAAAACTATCTTACCTGATGTTTTTTTCTTTTCCCCCACCCCTAAGCAACTACACGGTTCATAGTTCAGTCACACTGCAACTGGACCCGGTCAGCTCGGGGGTCTTTTCAGGATCTCCATATCCATTTGGCATCGACCCTGTGAGTATCATCTTCAAATCGGTTAATCCACATAAACAAAAATGTAAACTGTTGGTCTGTTTGCCGATTTCCACCATTTTGAATGAGTGTTACTGTTGGTCCAACTTATTTTATAGGCTGTTTTGTGTATTGGGTGGGGGGGTCTAACGAGAAGGGGGCAACCCAAAGTCAGTTTAGCATTAATTTTGTAAAAATGTACGAGAAAGGAAACTTGGGTGTTGTTCTTATCTTTACCTTTTATTTTATGATGTTATTGTTATATGTAAATATATATAAACCAGTAACGGCGTACTGCACGATAACGTGCAGTGAATACACTTGACTTGAGTATTCCTAGTTTTCATCCTCTTCCTCTGTACGTTTTGCATTCATTTGCTCAGAGGTTGATGCGCTTGCTGCTTCCTGAGCAGATCTTCTTTTCTCCACCCTAGCTGCCCGCTTCTTCTCTCCTTTAGTCGGCATCTTTTCATGTTAAAACTGATTAAGTTAGTTTTTGTGTCGCAATTACTTAGTACGTTTTCTTAAATTTTTCACTTAAGCTGGCACTTATGTCTTTAATCTGCCTCCAGAATGATTAGCGAAGGTGGTAGGGAATGAGAACGGCGCCCATACGCATGCGCCGCACGGCCGCCCTGATGCATGCTGCCGAGAGTTGATTCTACAATAAAATAAAATAAAAATAAAAAGAGTAATAAAAATCATTAAAATACGAAAGCGGACAGTAGACGTCACGTAGTGTGTGTGTACCAAATATCAGGTCAATAGGTTAAACAGTTTGCAAGCTACAGGTGATTTAAATTCCTGGACAGACAAACGAACAGACACGGTAGTGTATTATACAAGAAGATATGGCAAAGAGTAGTGGAAGCTCAGTTAAGAAGGGAGGTGATGATTAGCGAGCAGCAGGGTGGTTTCATGCCAAGAAAGACCACCACAGATGTGATGTTTGCTCTGAAGGTGTTGATGGAGAAGTAGAGAGAAGGCCAGAAGGAGTTGCATTGCGTCTTTGTGGACCTGGAGAAAGCAGGGTGCCTCGAGAGGAGCTGTGGTATTGTATGAGGAAGTCGGGAGTGGCAGAGAAGTACATAAGAGTGGTACAGGATATGAACGAGGGACATGTGACATTGGTGAGGTCTGCTGTAGGAGTGATGGAGGTGGGATGACATCAGCGACTGGCTCTGAGTCCTTACTTATTTGCAATGGTGATGGACAGGCTGACAGACGAGATTAGACAGGAGTCCCCATGGACTGTGATGTTTGCTGATGACATTGTGATCTGTAGTGAGAGTAGGGAGCAGGCTGAGGAGACCCTGGAGAGGTGGAGATATGAGAGGAGAGGAATGAAGGTCAGTAGGAACAAGACAGAATACACAGAGTATGTATGAATGAGAGGGAGGTCAGTGGAATGGTGAGGATGAGGGGAGTAGAGTTGGTGAAGGTGGAGGAGTTTAAATACTTGGGATCAACAGTACAGAGTAATGGGATTGTGGAAGAGAAATGAAGAAGAGAGTGCAGGCAGGGTGGAGTGGGTGGAGAAGAGTGACAGGAGTGATTTGTGACAGACGGGTATCAGCAAGAGTGACAGGGAAGGTCTACAGGATGGTAGTGAGACCAGCTCTCTTTTATGAGCTGGAGACAGTGGCACAGGAGACAGACCTGGAGGTGGCAGAGTTAAAGATGTTAAGATTTGCGTTGGGTGTGACGAGGATGGGCAGGATTAGAAATGAGGACATTAGAGGGTCAGCTCAGGTGGGACGGTTTGGAGACCAAGTCAGAGAGGCGAGATTGTGTTGGTTTGGACATGTGCAGAAGAGAGATGCTGGGTATATTGAGAAAAGGATGCTAAGGATAGAGCTGCCAGGCAAGAGGAGAAGAGGAAGGCCAAGGAGGAGGTTTATGGATATGCTGAGAGAGGACATGAAGGTGGTGGGTGTGACTGAGTAAGATAATGAGGACAGGAAGATATGGAAGAAGATGATCCGCTGTGGCGACCCCTAACGGGAGCAGCTGAAAGAAGAAGATTGTTGTATGTAACCAAAAGGACAAAATTTGGGCGACTGGACGAGGGCAGTGATGGTTTACTCTGTGGTGGTCAAACGTAGAGATAGGAATTTCAGAGCACTGTGTATGAAATGAACTACTAACATGACTTTTTACATAATACTAATAAGAAGAAGAAGAATTCTTTACATTTTGTGATGAATACCCGGGCATCAGCAAGTCCAAACCCCAACATGCACACAGAATCACAGTCCCGGGTTCAAATGACGGTTGTTTATTAACAACAAATACCTCCAACATGGTACAAAAGCACAAGCCACAGGTTTTCTCTCTTCCCAATATCTCTCTCTTTCTCACCACCGCACTGCCCTCCTCCAGTCAAGTGTTGCCTCTCTACCTCCCAGCTCCGATTCACCTGGATAAGGGAGTGTGGTCCATTTTATTTTAGACCCGGGAGTACTTCCGGTGCCAGGGAAATTGCCCGATCGAAGTACTTCCGGGTCACATGGAAGTCCCTCATCACAGTAGGGAGCTTGTTTCCCTGCAGCACGCTCTTGCGGCACCTCATGACTCCAGCAGGGCTACCCTGCCGGACTACATTTACCAGCATGCCCTACTGACTTCCCACGGAGCAATGACAACCAGGACTTCTGCCATCTAGCATGCTGGTGGAATAAAAAACCCACAGCGATATCTTCTCTTTTTAATGGGCTGTCTGCCCACCCTTTCAGGTCCTTCTTTCCGGGTTTTCTTCTGGCCGGGATGCCCATCCAGCCCACGTGGCATCTACAATTTATATAACAACTTTTTCTCACAACTTAGTGGGGGGAGCCACTTCAGCCACCACTAATATGCAGCACCCACCTGCATGAAGCGACGGCAGCCATTTTTGTGTCAGTGCGCTTGCCACACATTAGCTGTTAGGTGGTGAAGGGGTGAGAGAGCCTATCAGAGACAAGGGATGACCAGGCTGTGGTGGGCAACTTAGCCAGGACAATGGGATACCCCCTACTCTTTATGAAGGATGCCCAGGGATCTTTAATGACTCAGGACCTCGGTTTTATGTCCCATCCGAAGGACGGCGCCATTTTTACAGCATAGTGTCCTCGTCACCACACTGGGTGCATTGGGATCTACATGCAGACCACAGGGTAAGCGCCCCCTGCTGGCCTCGCCAACATGTCTTCTAGCAGTAACTCAAGCTTGTTGGTCTCCCATCCAAGTACAGGCTGAGCTTCAGGGGGGTGACCTCTTCTGAAGTGCATTTATCAAAGGCTAACCTTACAATTTCGTAAAAGCCAGCGCTATTGCACACTGCATGTTGTTACTAAGTGTGATAAAGATGAGCCATGATGAAATTAATACAGTAAAATGTAATACTGTAGCTCATGGTGAGTCGCTACTCAGAATATGGCAAAAAGATAACAATCAAGGATGGCGCCGGTAACTTTGACTTTTCTTGATGGTGGACAACTCAACTTTTACACTTTTAGGCTTTGATGCCAATGTAGACGTGATCTGTTGCCATTTTAAATCATCAAATCCAACAGCATCACTGGCATGGTTTCCTGTAATATGGAGACCTGTCAGGTCTCTTTTTATATCTATATTGACTCCGACGCTATCCATGAAAGGCCACGGAATCTCCATCCTGACCCTTTAAAGTGTGTGCTGATCTCCCATCAGCCCCTGCTCACTCCTGCTGACTGCTGGGAGCTGAAGTCCTAATGATGGTGTTGCCACAGTTCCACCCCAATGACAGGCTTTCTGGACAACAATAGACAACAACAGCAACCATTTTTACCAGCCACAGAAAATAAATCCAACACTGATATGAACTGGGAAAAAAACATGGCTGGCCCAACCTCAATACTGAACAGCACCAGTATCATCACCACTGACACAATGCCCCATGCAGTCAAGCGCTAACACCTCAGTGGTCTTCTTATTTTTATTTTTCCTAAGAAAGTTTGTGCCTTCTTTGTCAAGCCCTCCTGAACTAACTGATCAGAATGTTTCCCCACCATTCAGACGTCTACTCCTGCCCAACCCACGTCAAGCCCACACCCAATTGAATATTTAGCTCCGCCCACCCTGCCACCAGTCGAGCATCTGTGACCTATCAGTTAAATATCAGACTCCACCTAGTTAACTATTTAGCTCCACCCAGCCACTTTCAGTCACACACTTATCTCCACCAAACCAGCTGCCAATCAAACATCTACCCCACCCAGTCAAACATCTAGCTCCACCCAGCCTACTGCCAGTCAAATATATATCCCCTCCCATGCCACTACCAGTCAAGCATCTTGCCCCACTCATTTTGATGCCAATCAAATATATTTAGCTCCACCCAGCCTACTTTCAATCAAACACTTATCCTCACCCAACCTGCTGCCAATCAAAAATCTAACCCAATACAGTCAAACATCTAACTCCACCCAGCTTACTGCCAGTCACCAATCTAGCCCCATCCAGCCTGCTGTCAATTAAACATAAAGCACTACAAAATCAAATATTTAGCTCCACCCAGTCTACTCTCAGTCTCTTATCCCCATCCAATCAAACATCTACTCCCACGAGTCCCACCCAGCATGTCATATATATCAGTCATATATCTAACTCCACCTAGCCTTCTGCCAGTCAAACATCTAGTCCCACCCATCCAGTTGTCAGATAAACATTTAGCCTCACCAAATCAAATATTTAGCTCCACACAGCTCATCATCAGTGCAACGTTTATCCCTGCCCATCCTGCTGCCAGTTAAACTTCAAGCTCCAACCAGTTAACTATTTAGTTCCACCCAGCCAATTTCAGTCACACACTTATTCCCACCAAACCAGCTACCAATCAAACATCTACCCCCACACAGTCGAACATCTAGCTCCACCCAGCCTACTGCCAGTCAAATATATATCCCCTCCCATGCCACTACCAGTCAAGCATCTTGCCCCACTCAGTTTGATGCCAATCAAATATATAGTCCCATCCAGCCTACTGTCAGTTAAACAACAAGCTCCACCCAGTTAAATATTTAGCTCCCCCCAGACTACTTTCAGTCAAACACTTATCCTCACCCAACCTGCAGCCTTTCAAACATCTACCCCCACCCAGTCAAACATCTGACTCCACCCAGCATGCTGCCAGTCACGAATCTAGCCCCATCCAGCCTGCTGTCAATTATACATAAAGCTCCACAAAATTAAATATTTAGCTCCACCCAGCCCACTCTCAGTCACTTATCCCCATCCAATCAAACATCTACTCCCACCGAGTCCAACATGTAGCTTTACCCAGCCTGTTACCAGTCATATATCTAGCTCCACCTAACCTGCTGCCAGTCAAACATCTAGCCCCACCCATCCTGTTGTCAGATAAACATTTAGCCCCACCCAATTAAATATTTAGCTCCCCACAGCTCACCGTCAGTGCAATGTTTATCTCCGCCCATCCTGCTGCCAGTTAAACTTCAAGCTCCACCCAGTTAACTATTTAGCTCCACCCAGGCATTTTCTGTCACACACTTATCCCCACCAAACCAGCTACCAATCAAACATCTACTCCCACCCAGTCAAACATGTAGCTCCACCCAGCCTGCTGCCAGTCAAATCTGTATCCCCGCCCATGTCACTACCAGTCAAGCGTCTTGCCCCTCTCAGTTTGATGCCAATCAAATATCTAGATCACATCCAGCCTACTGCCAGTTAAACAACAAGCTCCACCCAGTTAAACATTTAGCTCCACCCAGCCTACTTTCAGTCAAATGCTTTTCCACACCCAACTTGATGCCAATCAATCATATACTCTCATACAGACAAAACACATAATTTCACCCAGCATGTTACCAGTCAAATATCTAGATACATACCAGCTTGCTGCCAGTCAATCATTTATTCCCGTTCATCCTGCTGCCAGTCAATCATCTAGCCCCACCTTGTTCTTTGCCAGTCAGACATTTCCTTCCACTCAACCTTCTGTTTGTCAAAAATCTTAGCTCCAAGCATGCTGCTGGCAGTCAAACATCTAGCCCCATACAATCAAGTATCTATTCCCACTGCCACTGCCAGTCAACATTTCGCCCCACCCTTTCAAATATTTAGCCTATCACAGCCTGCCTCTAGTCAAACATCCACCTGCACCTGCCCTCCTATCATTTAAACATTTATCCCCACCCATATCAGTTGGCCAAAGATTTATTCCAGCCCATTCCACTGCCAGTCAAACAACTAGTCACAGCCAGTCAAAAATATATCCCCTCCAGTCCTGCTGTCAGTAAAACATTTAGCTCCACAATTTCAAATATCTAGCCGCACTCAGCCTGCTGCCAGTCAAACATGAAGCCCCATCTGACGTACTGTCAGTCCGCCCAGCCTACTTTCAGTTAAACGCTTATCCCTACAGAACCTGCTGCCAGTCAAACATCTAGCCCCACCCAGACAAACTTTTATCCCCTCCAGTCTTGCTGTCAGTTAAACATTTATCAGTGTCCTGCCCACTGCCAATCAAACATCTAACCCCACCCACCATGTCCACTCATCTCACCCTGCCCACTGTGAAGCACGAAGAGACAGTCATCTTTCAGCCTTTGCACACTGCTGCAATATTTTCTAACAAATCTATTAATGGGTGCTGACTACTTTATAACACTATAACGTTTAATAAAAAAATAACAATAATAATAATTAGAGCACCTTCCACAGTTTTGATTTTCAGGCTTTAGGGAGTCCATTAGGTTTATTAGAGGGTCTCTAACCCCCACCAGACTCTCCCCATCTCTATTGTACACCTTAATGACATGCTCAAAGCTGCTTGATCCAGTTCAGGGGCAGTAACTGGCACAATGCAGGGAGCGCCAGTCCACCACAGTGCCCACTCATGCACACTCAGGGCCAATCAGGAGTTGATATTTGAATGTCTTTGCAAGGAAAATCAAACAGGCTACCTATTGTAGTAAAATACACAGAGACAGGGAGAACACGCCAAGTGCAAACAGACCACAACATGGTGAGGGATCAGAACTCAGCAGAGAGCATCAATGAGGGAGCTGCCCTGACCCCTGAGCCCCCATAAAAACAGTCATAAATATGAAACATGAATAAACGATAGTCCGAAGAGCCCCTCAGAAAAGGGAAATGGTGAAGAGTGAAATAAGAGCTCAGCAAAAGCCTAAGTGGCCATTCACCCCGTTATCTGTAAAGAGAAGGAAATCAAGTGAATTAAGAATTAGATAATGACACAAGAATGCGTGATATTGTAAAATCTGGGCACGCAGCAAAGAAAATGAAAGAGAATTAAATGTACGCTGTCGTCAGCAGAGTAAAATTACTGAGTGGAAGGTAGGCAGTAAAAAGCAGAAGCCCGCTGATTATGGGCTGTGTGACAGCGTCAAGGATCCTCATTACGGAGAAATGAGCTGGTAAAGGCTCCGACAATATGTTCATGTGCTTCATGAGCTGAAAAATGTGATGGAAAGCACCTTGAAAGAATGGGCAATGAGCGTAGAAGGAGTAAAGAGAGAGATAAAACACAGATGCGGAAGGTGAGGGGGGCACTCCATGAGCTAGGGGTCCAGTGGGCTGACGCTTCTCCTTGTGTTTAGACTCAGGAAGGGACAGTTGACATGTCCAAAGGAATGATGTGACTCAACAAAGTTAGAATTAGGGGGCAATGTGGACTGCCACCAGCAGGAGGTGCCACTTGCCAATTCTAATAAATTAACATTCGTGATGTTCTAAATGGTCGCCTGCCAGTGCAGTCTGGTGAGCTGATATGTGGACAAGTAAACCGAGACCAGGCAGGTCAATAATGTAGAAGAGCAGTTGTTACAGATAAGCCATACACAAGATGGCCTCAAAATAAACCTCAGTACTAAACAGGACCTCACTGGTCACTCTGAGAAAACAGGCCTGACCCCCAAACTCAAAAGTGTGGGCTTCCAAGTCCTGGTCAGGCTTTCAAAGTTCACAAATATCTTTAACTACCCATATTACAAAAAAAAATATTCTTCAAGGGAGTAGAAAACCATAAAACCCCTGGCTTAAAAAATAAGGCAAATAACATTATTTAAAGAATTTATTCAGATAAATTATAAAATGACCTTCATCCTTTCATTTTCTTCGGCTTATTCAGGTCCAGGTTGTGGAGGCCAGCAGTCTGAACAAAAACGCCCAGATGGCTTTCTTACCCGCCACCTGCTCGAACTCATAGTTAACCTGTGAATATGACAGCTTATAGCAGAGTTTTCAAACCTGGTGGCATCTCAGGTGGGCCGCAGCCAACCCCAGGTAAAACCCCACTCTGACCCTCTGTTGATCACGCTGGACCCCCACACCCCACTTTGATGATCATACAAAATACCCTCTCGATAAGTCATAAACACACTGGCATGTCAAAAAGACCATTTGGGAAACACAAGGGTACAGGTTGGGGCTTGCTTGACCCCTACAGAAAGTCCATCATAGTCTCTATCTATCTATCTATCTATCTATCTATCTATCTATCTATCTATCTATCTATCTATCTATCCATTATATAGTGCCTTTCATATCTATCTATCTATCTATCTATCTATCTATCTATCTATCTATCTATCTATCCATTATATAGTGCCTTTCATATCTATCTATCTCTATTATATAGTGCCTTTCATATCTATCTATCTA
>JANRMT010062817.1:4528350-4542312 GCA_026402145.1 Polypterus bichir lapradei | reverse complement strand
TTCATATCTATCTATCTATCTATCTATCTATCTATCTATCTATCTATGACAAACATCCAGCTCCTCCTCTAGCCAGTGTCAGAAAAACGTTTCTCACCAACTATGGAAAAACCTTATATGTGAAATCGTTTAGGTTTTTGGCAAATTGAGAAAATGACGTCGCCCCTATCATTAATGATCTCAAGATTTCATGTTTCCTGAGCTTCAAGTACACAATTTTGGTTTTTTTTCACAAATCGGCAACACCTGCCAATCACGTAATTGTAACCCGACATTTTCATTGGTAGGCGGTCCTTCCTCTTTGGTCAGTGGAGTTGCTCGGTTTTTGTCTTGTGGTATGTCAAATACTGTGTACATGTGAGCTTCTTCCATCCTGCTATGACTGGAATGAAGACATATTTGGCTGTCACTAATACCTTATAACATCAGGAAAGACCTGTTAACTCTGAAAACTAAAAAGAACTCAATTTTGAAAAAAACGGCAGTTATGAGGTTGTTCCATCACATGTGAGATTTATTTCAGCCCCATTCTGCTGCCAGTCAAACATTTAGCTCCAGCCAGCCCGCTGCCAGTCACATACAGAGCTCCCAGCCTGCTGTGCTTTCATTTAGATATTTAGCCCCACCCACCCAGCTGTCAGTCACACATCTTCTTCCACCCAGTTTGATGCCACACACACTGTGGAGCACTCATAGACAGCCGCCTATTGGGTACTGGTTATTATTATTATTATTATTATTATTATTATTTGGCTAACACCTTTATCCAAGGCAACTTGCAACACTTGAGATTCAATTGATTACACTTCTTTTTTTTGTTGATGAAGGCCTGGCATTTGCTGTTGGTCACACAGTGCCAGAGGTGGGATTTCAACTCACAACCTCAGATTTTGAAGTCCAAAGCTTTAATCACCACACCACACTGCCTGCTGTCAGTCAAACATTAGCTCCACCCAGCCTGCTGCTGGTCCAATGTCTTTCCCCACCCAGTCTGCTGCCACACACTCATCTTGCCCCATTCCTCCACTCTGTGGAGTGCTGCTGCCTGATGGGCACAGACTGCTGTAATTTGTTTTTTAATTGACCCCAGTATAAGTAATGGTGCCCTTCGATGAACTACTGCTTTGTCCAAGTTTATTTTCTGCCTTAACCCTCAGTCCATTCATGGTAGGCTTGAAATCTTGGGTTCAGTGGGTTCAGTAAATAGATAGAGAGCATCATACTTAACGTGATGTAGAAGAAACCTTTAAATAAAGTTCAGAGGAATTACGAAAGGCTTAATTAAATTATCATCACCGTGTAAATTCTGGCTCTCTACTTAATAAGCAACTCGGTGGCTGATTGCAGCTCTTAATGAGCTCCTCACTGAAGTGGCATCATTGATTAAATGTTTACGTATTATAAATCTGAATATAGATAAATGTTAATGAAGACTCTTTGGATGTGGAGAAGAAATTTTGTAAGTGACAGGTCATTGAAAGTAGGGGCGGCACCGGAGAGTACAGGGGGTCCTCACCGAGTGACATCGGCCTTCAGAAGAAGGCCACCACTGCCTGGCAGCTCTGCAGTTAGTGCAGTGGGTTTACTGGTTTAGGAGTCCTGGGTTTCAATCCAAGCTTCTCACTGAGCCTGTGCAGTTTGCATGTTCTCCCCTTGTCCACTTTTTCTTTTTAAGCCATTTTCTTCACGCTAACTAGAGATGCACAGATTATGTTAACGGAATTATATAATAGCTAGCTGTGTAAGCCCGTGCTATAAAAAGCCTGGGGTCCTTGAAATCGTCAGAGAAAAAAAATTGAAATGTAGAGATATCAGGTAATTCAAAGGAACTAGATGTCCCTCTCTCCGAGGATGATTCGTTTTGCCGACGTGCTCACATCGCTTGTGCATCAGTGGCAGGAGGAAATGTTAAAGGGATATCCGTTTTGCCGATGTTAGCAGCCTAGCGACTTTGTCTTTCTTCGGAGGTTTCATTTTGCTGACGTGTTGGCCCCACTTGTGTTATTAGCGGCTAAGCAAGTGTTTGTTTCCTCGGAGGTGGAGCCGTCACGCCGACTCCACCTCTCACCTCCGGGCTGGACAGACAGACAGACAGACAGAAACACTTCCATGCGTAGACGTTTATATGTAACATAGTGGCTAAATATGAGGGACTTTAGTGTGCCTAGCAATGGACTGGTGCTTGTTTGCTGCCCAAAGCTGTCTGGTAGGCTCCGGCTCCCCACCTCACTGAATTGTAACAAAACGGGTAGAAGAACGGAAGTGACATCGCAAAGTGGCAAACGGCGGACTATGAAAACATTCCAAGTCCTTCACTTTCCTCACTATTCTGTATCGTGTTGTAGATTTAATTTGAAAGGGGTACATTTGCCATCTTCAGAACTGGGCAGACACTTGTAAAATGCAATTCAGCGTAGAAAAGTTGCTTTGATTTGTTAATTTTGACTTGAGTGTATGGAATGTTATCTGTTTGTAATTAAAATCAATAAAAAGAATATTAAAAAAAAATGTATAAAGCGTGATACGGGGGCATGTCGATTATAAATACAAGATGGGAGACACCAAGCTATAGGAAGCAACCTGTGGAAAGGGCTGAGGGGTTCATGTTGATCCATTGTTTACCTGAGCCCTCCCACTGAGCTCCGCTGAACCGAGTCGTTCGCTGTAATAAGAATATAAGTTTAATGTCACTGTGCTCTGTACAATAATCCTTATATATAATTTGATACTATCTGTATGTATGGTGTTCGCGTCAATACCTCGACTCAATACAAGTTAGAACCATCCAATGGGACTCTGCCTCTGTAGTGGCACACGCGGATTCAGTATTGCATGATTGGCTAAGAATGGACGGCCGAGTATAGTAAGTCGGTGTTGAATTGAGCAGATAACAGAAAGTTCGGTTGGTTTTTGGTACGTTGGTTTGGTGGGGCGTACTTTCCAGGACTAACATCGTCGACTGACTTAAACCCTTCGACAGCTCCGGAACCGTAAGTAATTTAGAACGTATCGCCATTTGCTTGGTACGTCGAAATCTATCTTTGGGCAGTTCAGTTTTGGCATCCGTCCTTCTGACATCTATTGGCAAACTGAGTAATGACGGCTGGGTATTAACAACGGTCATTGTTTAAATGTTAGCCGATCTCAGATCTAAAATGACCACGCCAACATAATTATTACTCCGACTCTGATTAGAGTCGTAAAATACGGTTTGTTTTGAAAATTTGTCTGCCAGAAAAAATCAAATGAGGTGCACCGAAGAGCTGAGTTCATGTCTCGCAGCCCCGTTTAAACAGGAAGCTCTTCATTACATCGGCCGAAAAGGTCAATTTTAAACACAAATCAGTCCCATGATAACAAAATCATTTCAAGGACTTAAAAAAACAAATAATTTGTTGCAGAGAAAGTATGGATTTCACAAACGTAGAATTTGTAGCCCGATTCGATCGGGCTCCCAGTCACTAGTTATTTTATAAATCCACTCACATGTACAGGCCAAGCCAAAGTTAGCACACTGGGGCTCTCAGCATTTAGAACTGCTAGGCAAGCATTTGAAGAGAGAAGGGTACAATTACGAAAATGGGCATTGTACTATTTCTGTATGTTAGAGATGAAATGGAATCCTCTCCTCCCCTTGTTAGGGCCTGCACGTGGAGAAGACAGTATAAAAAGACTTGGACAGCAGCCAAATACTTTGAAGCCGCCGGACGGGTGGGTGATATTGTCATCCATCCTAGAAAGCCTTCCAGTGCAGCGACGAAAAATGCCAGACCGTATAGATCAAGATCCCACCTTGGTATTTGTCTTGCTATGGCTTCCTTCGTCTGTTATGCCGCGTAAATCATAAGTAAAGAAAGCTAAGTTATTTTCTCTTATGTGATTTTTACTGCCGTATCACTATGGGAGGGACATTGCCTTTTAATATCATATCTATATAGTCTTCGGTTACTTAAAACGCTGCAATTACAAAAAGAACTCATTCCAACTAGGGAGCTATCGCCCCCTACAGGAACATTCATGTGTTCACAATTCACCGAAAAGCATCGCTCAAAAAAGAACGAATCGTTTGTGAATCACCCGTCACTACTTGAGTGAGTCCATTGATCACGCATCAGATACTAGCATCTGATTACAAGGACCACATGATATAATGAATAAATGAATAAAAGGGAGATAAGTGACTGACCGGCCAAATTGTTATTTGTCTTTCTCTCCTTCTCTTTAGATCTGGAACCTTTCTTCAAATAAGCTCGCCTTTCTGAATTCCTACAAGATGAAGATGTCGGTGATTTTCGGTGTGGTTCACATGCTTTTTGGAATTATGCTGAGCCTAGGAAACTACATGTAGGTATCAATGCCACTTGTAATGCGTGTCAATTATTGCTATTGGATGTCTCAAGAGTTTAATGTTGGAGCTGTACAGTTATGTTTGCAACACATTTGATTTATTATTGCACGTTTTTCATATAAATTCACTTGCACAGTGTGGCTGTTTCATCCATGGTATAAAGTTTATGTCTAAGGCAGGGGACTCCAACTCCAGTCCTGGAGAGCTACTGTGGCTGCAGGTTTTCATTCTAACCCTTTTCTTAATTAGTGACCAGATTTTGATGCTAATTAACTCTTTTGCCTTAATTTGAATTGATGCACAATCCTGACATAACCCTCCCCATTTATCTGGGCTTGGGACCGGCACGAAGAAACACACTGGTTTGTGCATCCCCTGTGGACCAGGAGAAAGCAAATGACAGGGTGCCTCGAGAGGAGTTGTGGTATTGTAAGAGGAAGTCGGGAGTGGCAGAGAAGTACGTAAGAGTGGTACAGGATATGTACGAGGGTCTGACACCTGCTTATTGATCGATTCCCACCAGCAGGTCCGAGTCACAGGGGGACCCTCACTTGAGATACTGAGCCGCTCAAATGGATGGTTTCTGGTTGCACTGACATCTCTCAAGGCTAAAGTGTTAGGGGAGCTGCATCTCTAAGACAATGGCGCTTAGTCCTCTGATAGAACACACCTTGGTCCTTGGCTTGTCGTCACCTCGTGCTACTGTCCGAGCAGGCAGGGAAAACACCGGCCCACTGTAAGTGAAAGCAGGTGGTCTTGAGCTGACAGGCACAGGCAGCTTTCTAGCTGTTTAGAGAAAATACAAAATAGAGATCCACGATGTTAACGGTATTAACCCTTAAACCACCACAACTGGTTATAGTCGAGTCCCAGTGCAATTTGCCAGCACACCAGAGGTGATCAGTCCATGCCATACATTCATTGAGCAGCCCACTCAGGACCACTGGCACCCCCTAGTGGATCAGCATCACCTTCACAGGGATTCTACACTAGACAAGCCTGCCAGCCTCAGCATTGGCATCGGTGTGCAGCCAGTTCAAGCGCAGTTGGCTCGGTGATTTACTGAATTTCATCAATAGCGTCAGTTGCACCTTGTACATGTAATAATAGATTGTTGCAGTAGTTGTTTTTTATTAGTTATTTTTATTATTATTATTAAAAGTGAGAGGGTGCCTGAGGAGTGGAGAAGAAGTGGACTGGTGCTGATATTTAAGAATAAGGGGGATGTGCAGGACTGTAGTAACTACAGGGGGGTAAAACTGATGAGCCACAGCATGAAGTCATGGGAAAGAGTAGTGGCAGCTCGGTTAAGAAGTGAGGTGATGATTAGCGAGCAGCATGATGGTGTCATGCCAAAAAAAAGCACCACAGATGTCATGTTTGCTTTGAGGATGTTGATGGAGAAGTTTAGAGAAGGCCAGAAGGAGTTGCATTGCGACTTTGTGGACCTGGAGAAAGCAAATGACAGGGTGACAAGAGAGGAGCTGTGGTATTGTATGAGGAAGTCGGGAGTGGCAGAGAAGTACGTGAGAGTGGTACAGGATATGAACGAGGGAAGTGTGACCGTCGTGAGGTCTGCGGTAGGAGCAACGGAGGTGGGATTACATCAGGGATCGGCTCTGAGCCCTTTCTCATTTGCAATGGTGATGGACAGGCTGACAGACGAGATTAGACGGGAGTCCCCGTGGACTGTGATGTTTGCTGATGACATTGTGATCTGCAGGTTGAGAAGACCCTGGAGAGGTGGAGATATGAGAGGAGAGGAGAGGAATGAAGGTCAGTAGGACCACCACAACAGAATACATGTGTGTAAATGAGAAGGAGGTCAGAGGAATGGTGACGATGGAAGGAGTGCAGTTGGTGAAGGAGGATGAGTTTAAATACTTGGGATCAACAGTACAGAGTAATGGGGATTGTGGAAGAGAAGTGAAGAAGAGAGTGCAGACAGAGTGGAGTGGTTGGAGAAGAGTGTCAGGAGTGATTTGGGACAGACGGATATCAGCAAAAGTGAAAGGGAAGGTCTACAGGACGGTAGTGAGACCAGCTGTGTTATATGGGCTGCAGACGGTGGCACAGGAGACAGAGCTGGAGGTGGCAGAGTTAAAGATGCTAAGATTTGCATTGGGCATGACGAGGATGGACAGGATTAGAAATGAGGACATTAGAGGGTCAGCTCAGGTGGGATGGTTGGTAGACAAAGTTGGAGAGATGAGGGGTATAATGGGAGAAGGATGCTAAGGATAGAGCTGGCAGGGAACAGGAGAAGAGGAAAGCCTAAGAGGAGGTTTATGGATGCGCAGAGAGAGGACATGCAGGTCAATTCAGCGGTCAGAGTCTCAAGAAAAGTCAATTAAAATAAAAGGGAAATAGTGAATTAGCAGCAAAAACTGGTCACTGATTAAGAAAAGAGTTAAAATGAAAACTTGCAGCCACAGCAGCTCTCCGGGACTGTCATTGGAGACCCCTGGCCTATGGAAAATGGCAAAAGGGACCTGAAAAGGGTCCCTGGTCCCAGGGTGCACGACCTGTGTCATATGTGGTGAAAGGGTTAAAGCGTTAAAGGACACCGGCGCCATTGTGCCTGAGCATGTTGGGTGACGATAACATGGCCTACTAAGGAGGAACTGAGTAATTTGGAAATATGTAGCGGGAGAAGAGCAGTTGTGATTAAATAGGCTGAAGTCAAACAAATCACCAAGACTAGGCTGGAATTCTATGAGGAGGCAACAAACCCATACAATCAAAGTGGAACAGATAATAAAAGTAATGATACTAATAATAATACATACTATTTAAATATGGTACCTTTCCCATACTCAGGGAGCAGAAGATATTATTGATTTGACTTTCAGAAAGTATTTGATAAGGTGCCACATGAGAGGTTGGGCATCAAACTAAAAGAAGTGGCAGCTCAGGATGATGGGTGCAGAAGTGGCTCAGACACAGGAGCAGAGGGTGACGGTGTGAGGAACCTCATAAGAATTGGCCGATGTTAAGAGTGGTGACCAGCAGGGGGCAGTGCTGCGGCTACTGCTCTTTTTAATAAATATAAATGATTTGGATAGGAATATAAAGAACAAGCTGGTGAAGTGTGCAGATGATACCAAGACAGGTGGATTAGCAGATAATTAAGAATCCGTTAAATCATCAGAAGGACTTGGACAGCAGACAGGCTTGGGCAGATTTGTGGACGATGAAATTTAATGTCAGTAAATATAAAGAGTTACACGTAAAAAGTAAAAATGTAAGATACACAATGGGAGGTCTGAAAAGCTGAAAGTCCACCTTATGAGAAGGACTTAGGAGCTGTAGTGGACTATCATCTGCCAGAGAGTGTTCAGAAGCCATGGAGAAGGCTAACAGAATGTCAGGTTATATAGCGCCTTGATGTGTGCAGTACAAGTCACAGGAGGTTCTGCTCAACCTTTATAACACACTGGTGAGGCCTCATCTGGAGTACTGGGTGCAGTTTTGGTCTCCAGGCTACAAAAAGGACATAGCAGCACTGGAGAAGGTCCAGAGAAGATTGACTAGGCTGATTCAAGGCTACAGGGGATGAGTTATGATTAAAGATTAAAAGAGCTGAGCCTTAAGGAGATGAAGAGGAGGCCTGACTGAAGTGTTTAAAATGAGGAAGGCCATTAGTCCAGTGGATCGAGACGGTGACTTTAAAATGAGTTCAACAAGAGCACGGGGACACAGTTGGAAACTTGTTAAGAGATAATTTCACACAAACATTAGAAAGTTTTTCTTGACACAGAGAACCCCAGACATGTAGAATAATTGACCACATAGTGTGACAGACAATAGGACTTTAGGGACTTTCAAAATTTGACTTGATATTATTTTGCAGGAGTCAAGTTGACAGGACCAGAGAGCTTTGTTTGGCTGCATGACCTGTTCTCGTCCAGATTGTCCTGATGTTGTACTGTGTCACTGAACCGCCGTGATATGTCTGGTGACTTCAGCTGTGTGACGCTGCAGCGGGGTGCATTATCTACGTGGCACAAAGGCCAAATGATTTCAATGAAGTAGAAGGACAAGAAAGTCGCTAGTCCCCTTACCACAGTTCATAATGCAACACCAGTCAATGTTCATATAGGGTGAAATATGGACATCCCTAAGGCTTACACTCTGGCAGCCTACAATAACACAAGGGAGGCATTGATCGTGCAGATCAGGCACTGACATTCAGTATATGTTACACAATACCTCCCCCTGGACGCTAGATGGCAGCCCCCCTGGCCTCAGACTCCCGCAGGGCTTCATGGGAGTTGGAGTTTGGTGCAGCCCTGTTGTGATCCGCAGGTGCCGCCAGGGGGTGCTGCAGCAGGAGCTGCTGAGCCCTTATGAGCAGTGTTTTCCCCACATCAGAAATGGGTAATCAAGCAGCTGGAGCACTTCCAGGTGCCTTATAAAAGGAGCCAGCAGCCGCCCCTCGAGGAGCCAGAGTCGGGAGGAGGGAGACAAAGCTGCCAGGGAGGAGTGGGGGATTTAAAGGAGAACAATTGTGCTTGTGCTTTTGTGTGCTTATGGGACTGTGTTGTGTCTGTGGGTGAACAAAAATAAAAAGTTCATTTATTTTATGTGTGCCTCCGGTGTCAGTCTGTGTCGGGTCGGTGCTCATATAGCGCCTTATTACACAGTCCACTCTCTCTTGAGCAAGCAACAGAAAAAATATGACAATAGAAATACACAATGAAATGTGTGTCGACACTCCCATTTGTGACTTCACAGTTGACAATCTCAAAACATGTCACAAGGAAGACGTGCACTAAATCCAAATCTGTACATCAGTGGGCACACACCTTTCCTACTGCGTTTATGTTGACATTTTGATTTTTCATATTTCTTTCACACGTTATGACATTTTTCTTGTAGAAAAACTAGGGGTGTTTGCCCCCTGCTCGCTTCGCTCGCCAACCCCCGTTTTTGGTTTTCCGGATACACACATTTAAGATTTTTTTTTTCTGTAATTGTTGCTATTTCATTAGTTTCACTTTTTTTTCAGAACTTCTGTACAGAACAATAGTTGGAATCTTTCAAGTCCCAATATGCTGAGTCTTTTAAATGAGCTCAGTGAGACGTGTGTTTAATGACTTTGTACCCTAATTCAGGACAGGTCTCTCTGTTTGGAATTTCAGCACAGACGACACGATCTTCGTCATCAGCAGTTAATCATTTTTTTTGCAAAGTAACCGGTAAATGCATGTGAGGTAAACCACGTTTTTGAAATTCTCTGACTTACAATATTTCCATACTTCTGACATATCACCTGTGTCCATATATTCAATCTCTATTCGCCTTTTCGTTATTTCTCCGAGTAATAATTTCTCTTTCTTTGCAGTAATGCGATCTTTACTTTCTTTTTTTTTGACACTTGTCGTTTTTTTCTGCTTTCCTATTCTGTCTCTTGCTCTGCATGTGTTTCTATGAGTCTTTTGAATTCCAGTTTTCATTTTCTCTAACCTGCTCTGCATGTGTTTGGCCCCCTTGTTTGTAACCTCTTTATGACGTTTTACTTTGTTTTCTACTTTGTCTTTTATTTCTGACCTCGCTTTATCCTCCTTTTGTTTCAATGACACCTGGTCTGTGGTGATTATTCTCCCTTTTTCGAGTAATAACTTCCGTTTGTTTGCACTCCTGCGATCTTTACTTTTTTTTTATACTTTCTAATTTTCCTTCTTTCATATTCTGTAACTTTCTCCACATGTGTATCGCGCCAACGTTTTGTTTTTTGAACCTTTCGATTTCCACTGCTTTCATATTCTCTAACTTGCTCTGCATGTGTATAGCGTCAACGTCCGGAATTGGACCTGCTTTTTTTTTTCAATTCCACTTGTTCCAGGCTGATAATTACTTTCCTTATTTTCTGAATTTTCACCTAGATTATTTTTCTTTTTTGTCTCTCCAACACTTTTGAGTCTGTTTTTTCTGCGCTGCTTTTTTGTTTGCGTAGTCGTCGACGTTTCATTTATAATGTATTGTCCTTATACGCTTTATATGTGCTGAGACCCTGGATCTGTGCCTGCTCAAAGCCTCCTTTACACAACTGAGTGTGTTCCTGCCCGTGCTCTTATTTGATTGTAAGAAGGGCGTGTCTTGCAAGAATCTCATGTTCTACGTCATCGCGAGACTGTCCTGGGTCAATCTCTTGGCACAAAGCCTCATGTTTAAGGTCCCAGCGAGACGCTCCGTGGCCAATCTCTTTAGTCTCGGGGGTCTTTTAAGTATCTTCCGTGATCTTATAAGATCACGTCTCATCGCCCTACTGTTTCTCTCCAGGTTTCTTTTTATAATAGAGAGATAAATTCAATGTTTTTGGCCCATTTGTTTGGGAGGTAAACATAACACTAATGAGGTTAAACCTGCCACCGTGCTGTGCCATGTTGTGCTTGTGCAGAGTACTGCAGTCCTCTTTCTGTCTGACACATTCACCAGACCTGAGTGGCAGTGGTTAGTGATGTTGGCCCCTTACTTGTGTGGACACCAGGGGGTGCCCCAGCTCCCCAAACACCCATCGCAAACAGGCAAGGACACAAGTGTAAAAGGCAAAGAGTGTTTATTCGTGGGAAACTCTTCCTTTTCATGCATTTCCCACCACCACAGCCACAATTATAATAAAGTATACGCAAAGACACAACTCTTTGTCTTCTTCCTCCCTGTCACTGCCTCCTTCACTCCACCTCGCTAGTGTTGTCCCGACTCTGGCTCATCCCTGTGAGGCAGGCAGCTCCTTTCATCTAATTCCCGGGAATGCTTATCAGTGACATGCCGCTGCAGCTCTGTAGCACTTGAGGTTGGAGCCCTAAGGTGTAGGGACTCGCACATCCCGCAGCTCCCCCTGGTGGCCCCCTTAAGGAGGTTAGCAAGTACAGATGACTACAATACCCAGCATGACTTGTGGGCACCCACACGGGGATCAGAGCCTGGAGGTGTACTGGAAGAGGCAAAGCCCTGCGTCAGCTGTCTCCCTCCCTAGTCCTTCCACCTCAAGGGGCGTCCCAGCCAGGTAAGAACGCGAGTCGTCCCTCACACTTGTTAAACCGAGAAGCCTATCACAATACTGTGACGGTCTCTTTTGTTATTATCTTGTAGTTTTGGGGAATATATTACTTGTTAAACATTCCACGCCTTTCACATATATACACCACACACTGTAGATAGATTTATGTAGCAGCAAGGCTTCAGCTCTCTCTCATTTTAATAAAACTGTCAAAGCGAGCCGATCTGCTTCATACGGATTTTGATTAAAAACAGCCCCATACTAATGCCCAGAGAATATCACTGTGATATGAAACACGGTGCACACTTTCATTTGGCTCCACGAATGCATTCTCGTTTAAATGAGAAATCCTTTATTGCAAAATAAATCATCAAGCCAGTTATTGCACATACAATGACATTGATTAACTTTCAATTTGTAATTAAGTCATTCCTTAAAAACTGCTTGCATAAACTGTACACGTCTACATTTGCTCAAACCGGACGTCCGAGGCCACGCCCTGCGCCATTTACAGAGCAAGCACCAGAGCACAGCAGAGTTTAGGAAAATTCACAAATCGGGTACTTCAACAAGGCCAAGTTTAAAAAAAAAAAAAAGAAAGGGATAATAAGATAATAACAATAACATTTAGTTTGTAACAAAAGCACAAAGAGAACGAAAGAGGTTTGGGGGCACCGTGGTGAACCCCAAGGAAATAACTGAAATGAAAATATTCAAAACAAAATGCGAGTATGTCTTCACAGACAGAAGTCGAAAAGGGACTGGCTCAAGATGGCAACAGGGTCTGGTTTAATATGAGCCATGCAGGAAGGGGCGGGTCCAGGAAGGGGGTGGGTCCAAGAGGGCGGACAACAAGAACTGATGCCAGAGATGGTAAGGCTGTCAGTACAAAAGGTTCAGATGACGATGTGTGAAATAAAACCCCCTGTGAAGAGCCCTCTGAAGGAAATGTGAAGTTTTGTCCTACCAGGTTCCATTTGCAGTGTGAACATTTGTTGTGACTGTGGAGGCTCCTCCGACTAAGACACAATATCAGTGGTGTTAAGGCTGTCAATCTTCCATTCTGCAGAGGGAGGGAGGAAGAGAAAAGGCTGTTAAGCAACAGCACCGACCCCTGGTTTGGAGGGTACTTACCATCACCAGAGCCCTTAAGTTGTCCTACGCGTCACAAACGAGGTGCTTTACAGGATGTCAGAGAAGTAATTACATGCAAAGAAAAACAAATTAGTATAAGATAAGAATAATAATGCATTAATAGCATGCATAAATAATAATAATACATTGTTACATGCGATAAATTATATAATTAGGAGAAAAAGAGTCCTTAACTATAGAATTGTTTTTTAAAGTCTGCCAATTGACGCTAAGATTCATACCATCTGAGGACGGGGATTTATTTATTTTTTGCGGGGACCCCAGGAATACACCCAGCCCTAGCTCGACACACACACGCACACTCACAGAGACACTGATAAAGGGCTCAATGAATCAATAAATAAATACTATATTAATCAAATAACAAAGACAAAAAATGCCATTAGACAAAAGATAGATACTTTATTAATCCCAAGGGGAAATTCACTTACTCCAGCAGTAGTATACTGATGCAAAAAAAAAAAAACAATATTAAATTAAAGAGTACTAAAAATGCATGTAAAAAACAGACAATAACTTTGAATAAAAACATTCCCCTGTTCCCCAACAGCGATAATTATTTATTTACACTTCAAATATGAAACCGAATGAAACAACAGACACTACTCAGTAAACAATTAGCACTAACAGTAGAGTCCTCCAGTGGCCAGTACAGCAGGTTCAGATGACGATGTGGGGAATGAAACCCTCTGTGAAGAGCCCTCTAAAGGAAACGTGAAGTTTTGTCCTACCAGTTTCCAGGTTCCAGTTGCAGTGTGAACATTTGGCCTGATTTGGGGGGTGGGGGCTCCTCAGACAAAGACGCGATGTCAGATGTGGTAAGGCTGTCAATCTTCCATTCTGCAGAGGTAGGGAGGGAGGAAGAGAAAAGGCCATTAAGCAACAGCGCCGACCCCTGGTTTGCAGGGTGATCACCATCACCAGAGCCCTTAAGTTGTCACACACATCACAATTTTTGCAGCACACTTTCATACAAACGGAGGTGCTTTACAAGATGTCAGACAAGTACAGTAGTTACACACAAAGTAAAACAAATTAGTATTAGATGAGAATAATAATGCATTATGGGAGCAGCCGAAAGAAGAAGAAGAATAGCATGCAAAAATAATAATAATATACACTTACATACGATAGATTATATAATTAGAAGAAATAGAGTCCTTAACTATAGAATTGTTTTTTAAAGTCTCCCAACTGACACTAAGATTCAAACCATCTGAGGACGGGGATTTATTTATTGCGGGGACCCCAGGAATACACCCAGCCTTGACACTGATAAGGGGCTCAATATATCAATAAATAAATCATATATTAATCAAATAACAGAGAAAAAAAATGGCATTATAGAATGCAAAATTCCTCCCCAGCAATAAATGTTTATTTACAGCAGCGTTTCTCAACCTTTAAGTATTTGCGACCCGAGTTTTCATAACAGTTTTAATCGCGCCCCCCC
>JANRMT010062817.1:4516070-4527153 GCA_026402145.1 Polypterus bichir lapradei | reverse complement strand
GGGGGATGAGTTAGTAAGGTGGGATTCTGAGGATGTTGGTCACAAGTCTTATTTAATAAGCGTATATGTTTTTCTTTTTAAGCCTGCATATGTTGGGTCCAAGTCCAAGTGTCTGTTAATGGAGTTTGCATTTGATAGCCACGATTCCGCCAGCCCTCTGGCACTCTGAGTATTTGCCCCATACCTTACTTGCACCATGTCCCAGTAACACGTATACAACATCACAATGCTATCAGAAGGATAGGCCCATGGTCTGTGATATATACACCATCTATTGGTATGACAAATGCAATGCATTTTATTATCCCAAATGTTTGTGATGCGCCATCTGTTGAAATGACAAATGTAATGCATTTTATTATTACAAATGTTTTTGATGCGCCATCTGTTGGAATGACAAATGCAATGCATTTTACAGGTGGCGCAGTGATAGTGCTGCTGCTTTGCAGTAAGGAGACTGTGGAAGATTGTGGGTTTGCTTCCTGGTTCCTCCCTGTGTGGATAGCGCTTTGAGTACTGAGAAAAGCGCTATATAAATGTAATGAATTATTTATTATTATTATTTTATTATCACAAATGTTTGTGGTGAACCATCTGTTGGAATGACAAATGCAATGCATTTTATTATCCCAAATGTTTGTGGTGTGCCATCTGTTGGAATGACAAATGCAATGCATTTTATTATCCCAAATGTTTGTGATGTGCCATCTGTTGGAATGACAAATGCAATGTACCTTTAGCATGGAAAGGTGCTATATAAATAAAATGTATTATTATTTTTATTATTATTAGTACTAAAAATGTTTGTGATGTGCGCTTCTAGTGGAATGACAGAGACACAGCAACAGGACAGAATCTTATCCTTTATTAAGGTGAATGTATATTTATAGTCCCAACCATGCAGGTGGCAGATACTCAAATACAGAAGACTGCATTACTAATAGCCCACCTCTTCCTCTTTTTTATTTATATATAAATGATGTTGCCCGTGTTTATGATAAATATGTTCTGAAATTTCCTGACATTTGTCTCCAGCTCGGACATTTCTACTCCCCAGTCGTGGTGCCAGAGAATGGCCATGGGTTGCATGTCGCTTGGTATATTAAAGTAAGAATTTCACTGGTTAAGGTCTTTTTTAAAAGAAACATAAGAAGGCAAACTTTAAAAGAATCTGAATCTTAAATCAGTGATTTGTGGTGTTTTACAAAGCAAATATAATCACAAGACCAAGTTTAGGAAACTACAAAATTTAGATGAATGAATCAGTTTGGTCTTTTATGTAGCGCCTTTCAAGTGGAGTGCCATCACGTGGTGTTTTATTTCACTATACTTTGTTTGGTGCACATTCTAATCATTTTTATAAATCATGAGAGTGGACACAATGAAGCAGTGGTTTGTGTCATTGGATTCCTGGGTTCTCTCCACTCCTGGTGGGATTTACTCCGTTTCTTCAGTTCTCTCCCACTCTGTCAAAGATGTGCAGGTCATTCCTGACAGCCCACTCTAAGCTGACCACTGTAAGTGACCATCCTGTGATCAGGGCCATTCCCTGGCATACACAAGTTAAGCCAGCACCTAGCACCCCACCGAGAAGACAGAGACTTCTATTTAGGAACCCCAACAAGGCGTGAATCAGACCTGCCTGTGTTTGACTAGAATCCCATCCTGGATGGGCTCTTGATAGGCTCCCGCTGCCCAAAACTCTAATTCTGGTTTCAGTAAATTGAAGAATAGGGTGTAAGGGTGAAAAGATGGGGTATCGTTTATAACACACTTCATGAGGCCAGATCCACTCCGTCAATTAATTGTGTATAGCGCCTTTCACACAGAGTATTGTTAGGCAGATCATGCATTGTACATTATCGACACGAGATACAATCTCACGGAAATTTACAGAAATGAAAGCAAAAGACAAGCTGAGACCCCTAAGATGTGCACTTTGCAGAGCGCCGCTTTCGGCTCGTCGTCTCCTCGCCGCTGATTTGCTCTAATTGCCCTGCTGGAGACGACATTAGCACACCTTTTCTCCTGCCGTAAAAAGCTACTTCTGTTCTCAGGAGCTTAAAGCTGGTAATTTCTGTAAAGCGTGCTCTCGATACTTAAACCCATTAACTCTGAAGCTCGATAATCCCTTTAAAGATCTCCGGATGCCACCGCTATTAACCTTTTCAGCGGAGGAACAATTCGTGCTTTGTTCTCGAGCTATAAAACTGACGACTCGTCCCACGGGTGGAGGGCCACTCATTGAAAATGCCAATCCTTCTAAAAGCTTTGGATCAGACATTTTGGCTCCCCGTGGTTTGTTATCTTTTAAATGGTTTGCCGGTTTCGTCCTTTTTTTCTCCGAATTTCCGTGCGCCCCTTCCTATTGACTTACTCTTTGACTTCATTTCTTTCCTCTTCTATTCATCACTTTTCTTAATCGTGTTATTCATTTTTAAGGTGTCCGCCTGGGCAGCATTACACGGGGTGCAAAGAACCGGCAGTGACCAGTGACGTGCACAGACTGAGGCTCAAGCCCCGCCCATTCCCCCCTCATTGGCTCAAGTGTTCTTTTCTCCTTATTGGCTACTTACGGGCACAAAAAGCGCGCCATTTTTGCGTCCTTGTTAACGCAGCAGCCTACTCGGGAACGGATGTGGGTACAACATGGCAGTTTTTATTTATTTATTTAATCGTCCGTAACTGATCTTCTATTGTCTCGGCAAGCACCGTTTGTGTTTGTGTGGTAAGGCCATATGGACAGGGACGGCGCCACCATTAGGCCCTGTCCAGTGTCCAAACGGACCGCTGAACTGAGCGTCAGGTGAGCGCAGATCGAGCGTTTTCCTGCTCATTGCAGCGAACCAGACCGTCCACGTGTGCTATTACCACTTATGTTCGTTCGGATGGCATCAAAAAAACGTTGCAGGGAGCTTTTTCATGGCGTCGATTTCAGCCCAGATCCCGATGAGCGCGGAAAAAAACGTCTGAACTGCGTTCACATCTTGTCCAATTACCGTTATTATGGAGCAGGGGCCGCCAAGTCCGGTCCTGGAGGACCACCGTGGCTGCAGGTTTTCATTGTAAAAAAAAAAAAGTGCCCTGTTTGTGCTGTTAATTAACTTCTTGTGAATTCATTTTAATTGAATTGCTTATATAAGATTTGCTCCCCTGAATTGCTTTATTTCTTTCGTTAAATGACCAAACAGAAATGAAATGAGGAGTGAGCCAACAGAAGACCCCCTAAGTCAGGGGCTCAAACTCCAACCAATTTCACTCCAACCAGCTGCTTAATGAGGTGCCAATTATTGTTAATGAAACCCATTATTTAATTCCGTGGCTTGTTTCTGTTTTCAGGCTGCATTAGCATACATTTCCAAAATTGTTGATTTTCTCTTTTCTAAGAGTGCTGTTAAAATGTTTTGGGAACCTGAGCAGATCCTCATTCCTGAGACCTTCACCTTTCTTTATTTTCAGATATTGTATGATGGACACCAGTTGTTTTGGCCCATTTTATATGTCATTATTGCTTGGCTGTTAATTAAGGAAAAAGAAACCATTAAGGGGTTTGAGTCTTCAAGAGCAAGTCAATGAAAATAAATGGAAAAGGAGTTAATTAGCAGCACAAACGGGACACTCATTAAGAAGAAGGGTTAGAATGAAAACCTAAAGACACGGTGGTCCTCCAGGACCAGGATTGGTGACACCTGTTATGGAGGAGCATGTGGACTATCTGATTCACTGTAATGTTTCCCAGAGGGGACTGGGCGGTCTCATGGTCTGGAATCCCTGCAGATTTTATTATTTTTTTTCTCCAGCCGTCTGGAGTTTTTTTTTTGTTTTTTTGTTTTTTCTGTCCACCCTGGCCATCGGACCTTACTCTTATTCTATGTTAATTAATGTTGACTTATTTTATTTTCTTACTTTGTCTTTTATTTTTCTATTCTTCATTATGTAAAGCACTTTGAGCTACATTTTTTTGTATGAAATGTGCTATATAAATAAATGTTGTTGTAATGAGCAGGAAAACCCTTTGCGTTCAATCAGCACTCACCTTACGCTACTGATGGCAGAACACCGCTCAGTTCAAATTTCCATGTGGACAGGTAGGTAGATAGATACTTTATTAATCCCAAGGGGAAATTCACATTAAGGCGAATTAGGCATTCTAATAGGGCGCAGACCATGAGATGGGGGAAAAATCCCAGCCACACATGTTGGCTACCGAACAGTGGCTTGGCACACTAAAAAGCTTGGCCTAGGGTGCAAAATTATCTAGCATCAGATCTGCATATGGAACCGCCCACATTTCGTTATGCAAATCGAATAACAGTTCAAGCTTATTCTGCAAGAGCTGAAGTTAACGTTAGAGGGCTGCGCTGCGTACCCCGCTTGTATCTTGGCGAGATGCGCGCCATAAACAGCAATCTGAAGATTTCCAAAGAGAACACGATCATTCGGGCAGAAAGTGAGTCATGTTGAAAAGTTGTGAAAAATTATATTATGAACGAGCAGCTTTTTAAGGCAACTCTATAATAGCACATATGGGAATAAAGTGATTTTCTTTTGTTTTCATGTATCCCACCGCTGCCACCAGTGGAATAACTAGAATTGCCCAACAGGATCAGGTGCCCACTGTCTCACTGTACCATTTGCTGCCATCACCTTTTTTCATCACTGAACACTGATCAGTTTGTGCACTTTAATAAATAATAATAATTTAAAAATAACCCTTTTGTTAATAAGAACTGGGGTGTCTTATACTAACAAAAGACTAACCACTATGCGCTGTTTCAAAATGTTTTCAGCTCACATCTGCACATCTGTCATCCTATTAGGTAAGGACTCAGTTTCAGAATTAGAAAAATTACAAGAGGGGGTTACGAGTAAACATACAGAGGGATGTAAATTAGGAATTTTATTGTATTTGATTTGATTTTTCTTTGGAATGCATTGCAGAACCTGACTGTGCACTCACGTGTTCTTTCTCTTTTTTTCACCATGCAACTGATCCCAAATCAAGGTGGGCAGCACGCTGGCTCAGTGGTTAATGTTTCAGGTTGAGTTTGTAACTGAGATGGTCCGAGCCATGGAATTGAGTTCTGCCACCTTCTCTGTGTTGGCATCCCAGAGTATGGAAACAGAATTAATAACAAAAGGCAAAAACAAAAAACAACTGGATTTTTAAACAAATGGCGTTTTACGTGTTATATTGCCATCTAGTGGTGCGTTTGTGTTATTGCAATTTTTTTTTTTCTGACCCATTCTTATCATTTATCCTTTTTTTTGGGTGGTGGACACCAGGCCGCTGTAAGTGAAAGCTGGTGGTCTTGAGCTGACAGGAGCAGGCAGCTTTCCAGCTGTTTAGAGAAAACACGAAATACAGGCCCACGACGTTAATTATATTAACCCTTAAACCGCCGCAACTGGTTATATTCATTTCCCAGTGCAATTTGCCAGCATGCTGGAGCTGATCAGTCCGCAGCGTACATTCGTTGAGCAGTCAGCTCATGACCACTGGCGCCCCCTGCAGCACTGCAGCCTCACTGTCCCTGGGATTGAGCCTCTGCACTAGACCGGCCTGCCAGCATCAGCGTTGGCCTCCGTGTGCAGCCAGTTCAAGGGCAGTTGGCAGAGTATGGAAACAATAAATAACAATAGGCAAAAAAAAAAAAAACTGGATTTTTAAACAAATGGATTTTTACGTGGGGTCTTCCTGCGTGGAGTTTGCATATTCTCCCCGTGTCTGCATGGGTTTTCTCCCACAGTCCAAAGACATGCAGGTTAGGTGCACTGGCAATCCTAAATTGTTGCTAGTGTGTGCCTGGTGTGTGTGCACCCTGCGGTGGGCTTGCGCCCTGCCCGGGGGTTCTTTTCCTGCCTTTCCTGACGAGGACAGGAAGATATGGAAGAAGATGATCCACTGTGGCGACCCCTAATGGGAGCAGCTGAAAGAAGATTTTTATTATGTTTATTTTTTTATTAGTTCATTAGCAGTGTGTAACATGATCAGTGTTGCAGTAATTGCGATTTTCTTTGCGTGAAAACAATGTGTTCCGTTCAAATTTCACTTTTTCTTAGTGGATTGTGACGTTTCCTTAAAATGTGCAGCAAAAAAGTATTTGGTGTTCTGGGGGGTCCATTAACCCCCAAGTATGTGGCGGTTTAAGGGTTAATTCTAACATAACCTAAAGTTAGCTAATATAACACATTTTACTTTATTAAGTTTTGGGACTGTCACACAATTCTCATAACTTTGTCCCTTTGTGTCACCACAACGGATCTGAAACAAAGCAATGAAGATGTGACAGAAGTGAAGCCCTCCAGCTTTAATTCAAGGGGCTTAACAAAAATATCATAAGAGCCGTTTAGAAAAGATAGAGATTTTTAGACAGGGTGCCCCCCAAATTTCAGGGGCTCAAAGGTATTTGGACAAACTAACATCCTCGTGAATCTAATGATCATTTTTAATATTTAGTCGAAACTCCTTTCCAATCAATGAGTGCCTGAAGTCCGAGCCCCCAGACGTCACCAAGTGCTGGGTGTCCACCCCGCTGATGCCCTGCCAGGCCTTTACTGTCGCTGTCTTCAGGTGCTGCTTGTCTGTTGGACTTTCTGCCATCAGTTTTGTGTTCAGTCAGTGAACTGCGTGTCCAGTTGTGTTGAGCTCAGTTGCCTGACTCGGCCATTGATGAATATTCCACTTCTTTGTGTTGTAAAGTCCTCAGTTTGCTGTCCCAGTGTGTTTTGTCTCGTTGTCCGTCTGCACTGTGAAGTGTCGTCCTGTCAGTTGTGCAGCGTTTGTGTGACTCTGAGCAGACAGTATAGCGCCCTCTACACTTCACAATTCATCCTGCAGCTTCTGTCAGCAGTCACATCATCAATAAACACCAGTGAGTGACTTCTATTGTCAGCCATGATGATCAGAACATAACACGGCCTCCACCGCGTCTCACAGATGATGTGGTGTTCATCAGATCAGGAGACGTCTCTTCTCTTCTCCATACTCTTCTCTGTCCATCATTTTGGTAAATATTGATCTTAGTTTCATTCATCCAAAGAAAACTGGACTGGCTTATAAAAAGTATTTACTGGCAGAGTCTACTCTGCTCTTCCTATGCTTGAGGTGTCCTTGTGTTAAACCCTCTGTCTTTACTTTCATGAGGTCTTCTCTTGATTGTGGACTTTGGCAGTGACAGATCACCTCACAGAGAGTGGTCTTGGTTTGACTAAATGTCATGAATTGGTTCTTCTTCACTAAGGACAGAATTCTGTGATCATCCAGCACAGTTGTCTTCTGTGGTTGTCCAGACCTTCCGGTGTTTCTGAGCTCACCTGTGTGTTCCTCCTCTTCAAGAATCCACCAAATGGTTGAGTTGACCACACTTGATGTGTATGCCGTCTCTCTGATGGGTTTGTTTGGTTATCTCAGCCTAATGGTGGCCTGTTTTTACTTACATGGACCTCACAGTGAGAGGTCACAGTGACAGCTGACAAACTCCACACTTGGAGTCAACTGCAGAACTTCAACCTGCTGAACGGTTAATGGAATAACGAAGGACCTGCTGACGCCTGACTACGGGACGGCCGGCCAGTCAAACATCCAAATACTTCTGAGCCCCTAGAAATGGGGGGGGGACCCTCTATAAAAATCAGGAGTGGTCTCCCCTCGACTTTCTCGTATACTCAGATATGGGGATGGAAATTTGAGGAGTAAACTGCAAGACAATGATTATATTTTTACATTATGTACATTAAAGAACCCTCAGCATCAAATCAAATTAATAATAAATTGAACAATTATTATAAAAGTACAGTTGAACAAATCAGACTCTGCAGCTGCATGAATGGAAGGTAAAGTACCACTTGAGGTTAGCAGAAATAGCTCAAAAGTTGATAAAAATCTATGTTTTGTACTCAATACCTGTATGCAAAATTGGGTTGCCCTACGTGGACGCGTCCTCAAGTTATCGTGTTTACAGACAGACACACAGTTATAATTCCAAATATGGTATTTTCGGACTTGGAGAGGTCTAAAATGTGGAGGTTCATCAAAATTTCAATGTCAGATTTTTGGATGATTACAATACTTTCCCTGGACTTCATATATGAGAAAGTAAAAATGGCTGCCATTCCTAATCGGCTCATGTAATATTTTTGTTAAACCCCTTGAATTAAAACTGACAGTTTGCACTTTAGTCACATCTTCATTTCTTCATATCAAATTCATTGTGGTGACAATTACGAAAATTGTGTCACAGTCCAAATACTTATGGACCTGACTGTTGTGGCGGATGGCTGGGGCCTATGCCCGGCCGGGACGCCTCTGCAGCATATGTAACAGGGGAGCAAGCATGGGAAACACAATGTCTCCCCCTGGACACCAGATGGCAGCCTCCCTGGGTAGCAGCGGTGCCTCGGACTCCCGCAGGGCTTCATGGGAATTGGAGTTCGGTGCAGCCCTGTTGGGTTCCACAGGCGATGCCAGGGGGTGCTACAGCAGGAGCTGCTGAGCCCTTATGGGAAGTCTTTCCGCCACACCTGGAAGTGCAGCCGGATGTCGGCAATCAAGCACCTGCCATAGTTCTGGGTGCCTAATAAAAGGAGCCAGCGGCCACCACTCATTGGCCAGAGTCAGGAGGAGAAGGAGCTGTGTGCTGTGTTTGAAGTGCTTGTTTGTTTCACTTAGGACCGTGTTGTGCCTGTGGGGATTATGGGTAAGGCGAACCCCACAGGTGAAGAACAATAAAAATTCGGTTTTTATATGTGTCTCCAGGTCCATCTGTGTTGGGTCAGGCGCCTATACAGTATAGCGCCTTTGTTACCCTGTACACAGACTTAAATTCTCTCTCTCTCTTTATATATACAGTGGGTACGGAAAGTATTCAGACCCCCTTCAATTTTTCACTCTTTCTTATATTGCAGCCATTTGCTAAAATCATTTAAATTAATTTTTCCCTCATCAATGTACACACAGCACCCCATATTGACAGACAAAAAATAGAATTTCTGAAATTGTTGCAGATTTATTAAAAAAGAAAAACTGAAATATCACATGGTCCTAAGTATTCAGACCCTTTGCTCAGTATTTAGTAGAAGCACCCTTTTGAGCTAATACAGCCATGAGTCTTCCTGGGAAAGATGCAACAAGTTTTTCACACCTGGATTTGGGGATCCTCTCTCTGCCATTCCTCCTTGCAGATCCTCTCCAGTTGTGTCAGGTTGGATGGTAAACGTTGGTGGACAGCCATTTTTAGGTCTCTCCAGAGATGCTCACTTGGGTTTAAGTCAGGGCTCTGGCTGGGCCATTCAAGAACAGTCACAGAGTTGTTGTGAAGCCACTCCTTTGTTATTTTAGCTGTGTGCTTAGGGTCATTGTCTTGTTGGAAGGTAAACCTTCGGCCCAGTCTGAGGTCCTTAGCACTCTGGAGAAGGTTTTTGTCCAGGATATCCCTGTACTTGGCCGCATTCATCTTTCCCTCGATTGCAACCAGTCGTCCTGTCCCTGCAGCTGAAAAACACCCCCACAGCATGATGCTGCCACCGCCATGCTTCACTGTGGGGACTGTATTGGACAAGTGATGAGCAGTGCCTGGTTGTCTCCACACATACCGCTTAGAATTAAGGCCAAAAAGTTCTTTTGGTGTCATCAGACCAGAGAATCTTCAGGTGTCTTTTAGCAAACTCCATGCGGGCTGTCATGTGTCTTGCACTGAGGAGAGGCTTCCGACAGGCCACTCTGCCATAAAGCCCTGACTGGTGGAGGGCTGCAGTGATGGTTGACTTTCTACAACTTTCTCCCATCTCCTGACTGCATCTCTGGAGCTCAGCCAAAGTGATCTTTGGGTTCTTCTTTACCTCTCTCACGAAGGCTCTTCTCCCCCGGTAGCTCAGCTCTAGGAAGGGTTCTGGTCGTCCCAAACGTCTTCCATTTAAGGATTATGGAGGCCACTGTGCTCTTGGGAACCTTAAGTGCAGCAGAAATGTTTTTGTAACCGTGGCCAGATCTGTGCCTTGCCACAATTCTGTCTCTGAGCTCTTCAGGCAGTTCCTTTGACCTCATGATTCTCATTTGCTCTGACATGCATTGTGAGCTGTAAGGTCTTATATAGACAGGTGTGTGGCTTTCCTAATCAAGTCCGATCAGTAGAATCAAACACAGCTGGACTCAAATGAAGGTGATCTCAAGGATGAACAGAAGAAATGGAAAGCACCGGAGTTAAATATATGAGTGTCACAGCAAAGGGTCTGAATACTTAGGACCAGGTGATATTTCAGTTTTTCTTTTTTAATAAATCTGCAACAATTTCAGAAATTCTTTTTTTTGTCTGTCAATATGGGGTGCTGTGTGTACATTAATGAGGGAAAAAATTAATTTAAATGACTTTAGCAAATGGCTGCAATATAACAAAGAGTGAAAAATTGAAGGGGGTCTGAATACTTTCCGTACCCACTGTGTGTATATATATATATATATATATACATACTAGGAGGCTTTGCCCTCTGCTTGCTCGCCAACCCCCATGTTTGGTTTTCCGGATACTCACTTTTAAGATTTTTTTTTTCTTTGAATTGTTGCTGTTTCATTAGTTTCACTTTTATTTCAGAACTTCGTTAAAAACAATAGTTGGAATCTTTTGAGTCCCAACGTGCTGAATCTTTGAAATGAGGTCAGTGAGACATGTGTGTTTAATGACTTTGTACCATAATTCAGGACAGGTTCCGTTATTTCGTCCGAGTAATAATTTCTCTTTCTTTGTGCTAATGCGGTCTTTACTTTCTTTTTTTTTTGACACTTTTGTTTTTTTCTGCTTTCATATTCTGTCTCTTGCTCTGCATGTGTTTCGCGCATACATTTTTTTTGAGTCTTTTGAATTCCACTTTTCATTTTCGCTAACCTGCGCTGCATGTGTTTGGCCCCCTTGTTTTTTAACCTCTTTATGATGTTTTACTTTGTTTTCTACTCTTTGTCTTTTATGTCTGACCTCACTTTGTCCTGCTTTTGTTTCAATGACACCTGGTCCTTTTTTTCGAGTAATAATTTCCATTTGTTTTCCTGTGATCTTTACTTTTTTTTTTATACTTTCTAATTTTCCTACTT
>JANRMT010062817.1:4505551-4515970 GCA_026402145.1 Polypterus bichir lapradei | reverse complement strand
CTGCATGTGTATAGCGCCAGCGTTTGTGAACGTCTTTATGAAGTTCTGCTTTGTCTTTTAATCCCGAGCCCGATTGGACCTGCTTTGTTTCAACTCCACTTGTTCCGGGCTAATTATTACTTTCCATATTTTCTGATTTTGCACCCAGATTATTCTTTTTCTTTTTTTTTTTCTCTCCAACGCTTTTGGGTCTCTTTTCTCCGCGCTGCTTTCTTCTTTGCTTCGTCGTCTACGTTTCATCTACAATGTATTGTCCTTATACGATTTATATGCTCTGAGAGCCCTGGATTTGTGTGTGCTCAGAGCCTCTACTGTAAACGACTGAATGTTTTGCTGCCCGTGGTCTTATTTGGTTGTAAGTATGGCGGGTCTTGCAAGAATCTCATGTTCTACATCAGCGGTTCTCAGACTTTCGTATTTCGTGCCCATCACCCAACCCCCCTTTTGTACCTGGAATAATTCTGCACCCCCTGCATAATATAAGATAAATGAGAATAACCCCTGATACAACTAACACAGGTATGATACTCGTGCGGTGTCGCGGTATCCTATCATTTTTACTTCCATAAGATTTGCATGTGTTCGACTAACTTAAATTTGCAATTTATCTTTTTTTAAAGTGCTTTAATAACTGCTCAAATGCATTGTGTGGTTTTTGGTAGTAATTCTAATCCCAAAAACAAAGAATAAATTATTTATTCTTATTTATTTTTTTATTTAAAGAAACGATAAATATGTTTTAAATTTTAAAAATCTCGTAAACGAGGACACCGATGAAGCCAATCTGCGTGAGACGAACGTATTTTCATCCGACAAATATTATACGGCCGTTAGTTGTATCATGAAAATAACCCAATACGCAATAAATTATTTAACTCAATTTGACAATATTGGCTACGCTGCCAGCGTGGTGCAGTCGCACCGCATTATCACCTGATCTACTGTGACCCGAATGTTCACGACAGATACCGATACGTCTCGAACTTTCTGGATTGAAAATACGCGACCATAAAAGCAGCAGCAGCGGCGCCGCTCATCATAGAAACAAACTTCAAATAGAAAAGGAGCTCAGAGTGTCGCATCTCGAATATCAAACCAAACCTGGACAGGCTGTGTACTTTAAAGCAGGCACATGTTAGTCATTAGATCTGTGTCTTAGAAATGTTTGATTTTAATTTTAGTTATAATGTATTCGTTGTGATTATATGCTTGCAAATTTAAATTTGAAATAAAAATGTAAAAAATTAATTTTGATGCCTTGTTCATTTATTCGATGCCCCCCTTGTACAGCTTCAGCGCTTAACCGCTAGTGTACGTCATCGCAAGGCGGTCCTGGGTCAGTCTCTTGGCACATTGGCCACGGAGCCTCTCGCGGGGACCTTAAACATGAGACAGTCTCTTTAGTCTCGCGGGTCTTTTAAGTGTCTTATGTGATCTTCATGTGAAGATGACATCTCGACACCCTAGTGTTTCTCCCCAGGTTTTTTTTTTATTATATATATATATATACTGTATATAAGAAAATCTTGAGATGAGGCAAGACTATTGACAAGAGATCTTCTCAAGTCTCGCCCTCCCTCCTCTCACCATTTCCGGTTCACAGCCCACGCCCGCGGTCCTCTCACCTCTCATTGGCGTCAATGCTTTTGTCAGACTCAGTTCCTGCGCTCTCAGCTCTTATAAATTTTTACGTTTTCTTAAGAAACGATGAAGTCAAACGAATTTACGCACAAAATTATCAATCGGTTACACAGCAAATTGGTTAAATGCGTATCACTAGACTCTGCTGAAACAGTTGGTGATGGTGCAGAAGATGAAAACATCAACTTACAATATCGCAAAGAATATCTACAAGCGTTAACACCGTCTGGTTTTCCACCGGCCGAACCCCTAGGATGATAATCACGGACCCCTGATATGCAATGAATCTAAAACTTGTCTTTGACGAATGAAAGCGCTAAGGAGATGTAGAGTTAAATACCAAGTTTCATTATCAGCAAGGACCAAGTTCTAATTAGGAAAGTAGCTGCAATGAAAACCTGTAGCCACTTCAGACCCCCAGCACCGGGACTGAAGACCCCCTGATCTACAATGTAACTAAAATTTGTCATTAATGAATGAAAGCACTAACAAGGCACACACAGTTAAATAGCAAGTTTCATTATCAGCAAGGAGCGAGTTAGGAAACTGGCAGCATTGAAAACCTGCAGCCACTGCAGACCCCCAGGAGTGTAATTGAGGACCCCCGATCTACAATGTAAGTAAAATTTGTTTTTGACAAATGAACATGCTAACAAGGTGTAAAGTTAAATAGCAACTTTCATTATCAGCAAGGAGCGAGTTCTAATTAGGAAACCGGCTGTAATGAAAACCTGCAGCCACTGCGGACCCCTAGGATGGTAATCAAGGACCCCTGATATACAATGTTGCTAAAACTTGTCTTTGACGAATGAAAGCGCTAACAAGGTGTAGAGTTAAATGGCAAGTTTCATTATCAGCAAGGAGTGAGTTCTAATTGGGAAACTGGCAGCAATGAAAACCCGCAGCCCCCCAGCACCGGGATTGAGGACCCCTGCTTTACGGGGTTGCGGTTTTGCCAGTTTTCTTCTTTCCATGCCCTTTTTCATTGTTTCTGTGTTTTGTCACATTCGTCGTTTATTTCCCTTCTTAAATTTGACTTTGATCGTGTGCCGCCTGTGCCCACTGTTTGTCCCCATTCCTCCGTGAAGTTGCCCTTCTCTGTCACTTTCACTTAACCCCCCCCCCCCCCCATTCTCCCTTTTTAATGTCCACCTCTCAGTGCTGCTAAGGCTCCCTTTTATTACTATTATTAGGGTGCAGGTGCCCCCACGATTGCCACCCAATCATTAGTTAATGCCTGCACGTGTGTCCCGTGCCCTCCGAGCCTGAGCCCACCCTATTTATCTGCGTATCTAAGACCCTCACCCGCCATGTTGCTCAGATTTCAGTGAATCTGAACGCAGCCCCATGACGCAGTACGACACTCCCAAGTCCAGACAGTCGGATTCCAGCAGCATCAGGCACAAGCCAGGAATCAGTCCTGGACGGGACGCCAGCCCATCACAGTTCACCCTCACCATTTTATTAAAGTCCTCTTTCTGTGGACGTCACTGATTTAGAGTTTGATGTGGAGATAAAGAGGAAGAAACATGTAGTGGTCCTCTTTAAATGTTCCCTTCTTTTTATTCATCTCTTCTCAGCCATTTCAGGGAGCCGCGGAACATTCTAGTGCAGTTTGTGCCTGAGGTCACCTTCATGCTGGCACTCTTTGGGTATCTGGTCTTCCTGATCATCTTCAAGTGGTGTGCTGTACCATCATCAGCCTCCAGACGAGCCCCTAGCATCCTTCTTCACTTTATCAACATGATGATGTTCAGCTATCCCGAGTCTTCGGACAGTTTCCTCTACGGGAGTCAGGTAGGTCACATCGGCCGTTTGGACTCAGCAAGGTGTTCTGCTTCTGATGACACCCTGATGGTCAGAAAGTCCCAGCAACCTGCCGAGGTCACAGCTGCTTGGATGGGCAGGTGAATGACGGGTCTAACACTGAAGCTTTACAACATTAGAGAGTCTTTCCAAAATAAATCATTGCTGCATGGAATTTTCATCTCAAAGGTCAATAGAAAGAGCAGGCGGACATTTGCCGCTAGTTGATTGAATGACTTGCCATTTGTGTGATGGCGCCCCCTGGTGTTAAAGGTATTGCATTGTAATAGGAAAGGCTGCTATCTGAGATCCCACCGTTGACACTCAATGGCGATTCTAGGACAGGAGGACAAATACATACATAGTGGACAATAAGACTTGAAAATACACGAACGATGCATAAAAATTTATGACATCATCAAGGGTTCCACTCGCACAAATAGTAAATTCTTCAAAATAATTAAATATCGCACCAATTTACACAGGCACATCAAATGTCAGGAGTTGTAATGAAGGTTAGGGTTTGCCACTAAGTGGCTGGTAACTTGCCCTTCTGACTCTGTCTCCCCCTGGTGGTAAAGCCGTTACTTTGTAATAGACAGGGCTACTGACTCTGATCCCACCGCTGACTCTCTGGGTGGGCAGAAAAACGGATTTGGAAAAGAGGCTTAAATACACATCAAATAAATAGATAAATAAATAAATAAAACGTTATGACAACATTATGTATTCTAATTACTCAGATGGAAACGCTTTCAAAATAATGAGATTTTGCACATATTTTCAGTTTTTACGTTCACACCAAAGGCCAATAGTTCAATAGATGTTAAGAACTAAAAAAATAAATAAATAAAAAATCTTGATAATTCATTGGTAATTTCTCATTTATATGCTGTCACCCCCTAGTGGTAATTTTTTGCTTTTTAATAGACAAGGCTGTAAGCTGAAATCCCACCGCTGACTCTCTGGTGTGACTCTGGTTAAAAATCCATCCATCCATCAATCCAACCCGCCATGTCCTAACTACAGGGTCACAGGGGTCTGCTGGAGCCAATCCCAGCCAACACAGGGCGCAAGGCAGGAAACAAAGCCCGGGCAGGGCGCCAGCCCACACACACACACACACACACACACACACTAGGGACAATTTAGGATCACCAATTCACCTAACCTGCATGTCTTTGGACTGTGGGAGGAAACCCACGCAGACACGGGGAGAACATGCAAACTCCACGCAGGGAGGACCTGGGAAGCAATGCCAGGTCTCCAAACTGCGAGGCAGCAGCGCTACCCACAGTGCCACCATGTCGCTGGTTGAAAATTCAAAAAATAAAAAAAAAGTAATGATTAAATAAATAATAATAATAATCTTTTTCCATAAATAATAATAATCATCAATAAAATAAAAACTTTGACAGTATTAAGTATTGCAATCATGGATTTACATCAAAGCTCAGTAGTTCCATAGATGTTAAGAACAAATAAAGTTTCAAGTAAGAGTTTGCCTCGTTAGTTGATAATTTACCTTTTACACATTGTTGCCCCCTAGTGGTAAAGTTGTTGCTTTGTAATAGGTAGCACTGCTAGCTGAGGTCCCTCAATCTACTCTAGTGTGACATAAGTCCGATATCAAGTTTTACACAGTAACCTCAGAGGTCAATACTAAGAACAAATGAAACTTTGTCACTAAGGGGTTGGCTAATTTTCCATGTGTCGCCCCCTAGTGGTAAAAGCATTGCTTTGTAACAGACGAAAGCTGTTAGCTCAGATCCCGCTGCTAATTTTCTGGGTTAACCTTAATTGCATCAATAAAACAGAGCTTACTTCTTGGAAATGCTGCATTTGCTCTAAATAGCTTTGTTAACCGTCTAAGATGGATTGAAAGCTAAGTAGACCTCAATGTAGACCTCAGGGTTCATGTTTGCAGTGCATCATGCAATGCATGTGTCTCTGTTAAATGACATTTGGTATGGGACTCATAAAAGTCATGTTAATGTTTGTGTGTGATCTGTTGAAATTAAAAATGCAATGCATATGTTTCTGTCATATGCTATTTGATATAGGATTTGTAAAATCATTGTTATTGTTTGTGATGCGCCATGTGTTGGAGTGACAAATTCAATGCATACATCTCTGTTTATGCCATTGGGCATGAGATTCATAAAAGCAGTGTTATTGTTTGTGTAGCACCATCTGTTGGAATGGAAAATGCAATGCATTTGTCTGTTACATGCCTTTTGTTACAAGATTTGTAAAGGCAGTGTTAAGGTTTGTGACATGCCATCTGTTGGAATGACAAATGCAATGCATTTCCATCCATCCATTATTCAACCCACTATATCCTAACTACAGGGTCATGGGGGTCTGCTGGAGCCAATCCCAGCCAACAAGGCAGGAAACAAACCCCGGGCAGGGTGCCAGCCCACCGCAGGGCACACACACACACACACACTAAGCACACACTAGGGACAATTTAGAATCGCCAATGCACCTAACCTGCATGTCTTTGGACTGTGGGAGGAAACCCACGCAGACACGGGGAGAACATGCAAACTCCACGCAGGGAGGACCCGGGAAGCGAACCCGGGTCTCCTAACTTCGAGGCAGCAGCACCACTGCGCCACCGTGCCGCCCTGCAATGCATTTTTTTACTACAAATGTTTGTGTGGCGTCATCTGTTGGAATGACAAATGAAATGCATTTGTCTGTTATATGCCATTTGGTATGGAAAGGAGTATTAATGTTTATGATGTGCCATATGCTGGAACGACAAATGCAGCGCCTACATCTCTGTTATATGCCTTTGTTACGAGATTCGTAAAAGCAGTGTTAATGTTTGTGAAGCACCATCTGTTGGAATGCAGGCAGACAGATACACAAACGCTTGTCTGTTTATTAAGATGAGCTCCACAATAAGTATAAAGAAACCTGTGACAGTGGTCAGAAGGTAAAGGTGCTATACAAGAAAAGTTTTTAGACTGATTGATTGATTGATATACAGTGTATCCGCTAATAACTACAGTAATGGACTGGAACAGACAAGGCTGTTGTTTCAGATCCCACCATTGTTCCCAATTTTATTTCACTTTTGGTGTCCTATAGAAATATGGAAGTACTTGCGCTATAAGTGCAAACACTCTGGGACAGAGCTCAGAAAGGCGCTATACAAAGAGAGGGTTTATGAAAGACTGGCTGATTGATTTATTGATGATTGATTGATTGATAATCAGTCGATCCTCCAGTGACTAAACTGTTGGGCTGGAAAACACAAGGCCGCTGTTTCGCATCCCACCGCTGACACCCCGTGTGATACTGGACAGGTTATTTAATTTGGTGGAAAAATATGGAAACCATTTTTTATGATTTGTATGTATCTTAAAATGTTGCAAAAACACATAAGCAAACTAATGAAATGTAAAATTAGTCTCAACACCCTGATGAAAATCGTATCCAATAATTTTTTGGGCGCAGCTCAAATGTGCCTTTCCATTAACTCCCAATAGCACTTTGCTTATTCTCCAGTAATTGAAATATGAATTATTAACTTAACCTGCTCTAACAGCTCCAGTGTTTCACATCTACAATTACCAAGTACATAATGGCGTTTACAGTCCTGCCGGACGTTTCCATAATTGCTCTCTTATTACTTCTCATTGTATTTTTTGTAGTCCACTGCCAATAAGAATGCTTCCCTCTGATTTGTTTTCTAAAGAAGCGAGTTCAGATCTTCTTGGTGGTGACGGCCCTGTTGATGGTTCCCTGGATGCTCCTCGTCAAACCTCTGATTATACTGAAGGAACAAAAGAAAGAACAAAGGAGTACAAAGGAGCTGGTAAGACAAAGTGGAACACGGAGAGCATTTGACATTTAGAGGCGTAATCGGGGAACAAATTAGAGAATCCAGTGGACTTCCCGGCCGCCCTGAGGACCCCATCAGATCCCCCCATCAGAATCTGCTGTGGTGTGTGCCCATCTATTACACAGCACCTTTCATTTGAATCCATCCATTATACTGTGTCTTTTATATCTGTCTTCAAATCTATTATATAGTGCCCTTCATATTTTTCTATCTATTATAGAATGCCTTTCATATCCATACATCCATCTATTATATGGTGTCTCTCATATCTAACTACCCATCAATTATGTTATGTCTTTAATATCTAGCTTTCTATCTATTATGTAGTGCCGTTCATAGTTTTCTATCTATTATAGAATGCCATTCATATCCATACATCCATTTATTACATAATGTCTCTCATATTTGTCTTTCCATTTATTATATTATGAATTTTAAATCTAGCCATCTAGTGCCTTTCACATCAGTATATTGTGGACCACCAAGGGGGTATACCAGCCACCCTACCCGACACAGACACAGGTTCAAGTCCAGCACACACCTTTATTCCTGTGGGGATGCCCTTTCCCTTTGCTCCCCACTACACTGCACAGTTCAGTACACCAGTAGCACCAGTAACACAGTCCTTTCTTCCTTTCTTTTTCTGCCACCTCCACTCCCTCTCTGGTAAACTTTGTCCACCTCCTCCAGACTCTGGCTCCTCAAATGGAGTGAGGCGGCCCCTTTTACAGGGCACCTGGTGTAGCGGAAGTGCTGCAACTCAGGACTCAGAAGCTGACCAGGCGCCCCCTGGTGGTGGCCACGGTGCCCAGCAAGGTTGAGCTTCTAAGCTCCAAACCTGTGGCCCCACTGTGAGCCAGGAGGGATGACCGCTAGTGATCCAGGGGAGGCATCACCCTGAATATGCCCTCTCCGCTGGTCCTTCCATCACAGGGGCGTCCACCACAATATACATCTATTATAAATTGTCTTTCATATCAATATATTGATCTCTATATATATATAAAATCCAATGTCTGTCTGTCTGTTCGCTTTTCACGAGAGAACTACTTAACGGATTCAGATCGGGTTTTTTTTCTAGAATATGCTGGAACATGCCGGTTGATTTTGTGACTTCTCTCATCATGCTAAGTATCAGAGTTCACTTGTGGTACTGATTTATTTGCATGAATCAGAGAGAGGGGCTGAGGGGAGGGGGAAGTGGGCGGAGCCATCCTCACTCATGCACCAGCCTTGGGCGTATCTTACAACCAATTAGCTAGCGAACGAGAGAACTGCTTAACGGATTTAGATCGCTTTTTTTTTTTTTCTAGAATTTGCTTGAACATTCCGGTTGATTTTGCGACTTCTTTCATCCCGCTAAGTGTCATAGTTCACTTACAGGAGCGATTTACTCATACTAATCCAAGACAGAGGCTGCGGGCCAAGGGGAGAGGGAAGTGTGACGTCAGGAGTGGGGAGCCGGGCGGCCCTCCTCGCTGTCCTGTTTCACTTCTACACAGGCAAAGCCGTGAGGCACGGCTAGTCTATCATATAGCATCCTTCATAGTGTGTATAAATCTGTTATTTTATGTTCTTTATATGTATCTATCTTTAAAATAGTGTCTTTCATAACTTTCTTTCTATCTGTTGTACAGTGGCCTTCATATGAATCCATTTATTATACAGCACCTTTCATATGTATATATCGCCAACTATTTAGGAGTGTCTTTCACACCTATCCTCACATTTGGTATATAGAAACCTTCATATGTATCCATCTATTATAATGTGTCTTTTATATCCATCAGTTTATCATATTTACCCCTTTATATCTTTCCATCTGTTATACAGTGTCTTTCCTATGTACAGTATACCTCTATATATCATAGAGTGTCTTTCAAATCAATCCATGTATTAGATAGATAGATAGAATGAAAGGCACAATATAATAGATAGATACTTTATATAGCACCCTTCATATGTGTCTATCAATCATAGTATGTTCTTCATATGTATCGCTCTTTATTATAATGTCTTTCATATCTATCTTAACATCTATTATACAGTGCCCTTCATATGAATCATTTTATTCATATATATATATATATATATATAATCTTCTTGTTCTTCTTTCGGCTGCTCCCATTAGGGGTTGCCACAGCGGATCATCTTCTTCCATATCTTTCTGTCGTCATCATCTTGTTCTGTCACAACCGTCACCTGCATGTCCTCTCTCACCAAATCCATAAACCTCCTCTTAGGCTTTCCTCTTCTCCTCTTGCCTGTCAGCTCTATCCTTAGCACCCTTCTCTCATTATACCCCTCATCTCTCCTCTGCACATATCCAAACCAACACAATCTCGCCTCTCTGACTTTGTCTCCATTCATAAATATATATAACTAGACATTAAGCTCGTTACAATAACGGGCGCTAGAACAGTAGTGCATAAACATTAGTAGGAACCGTCTATATTAAATGGCAAGGGACCTTGTATGTGGCTGTAATATGCGTCACTGTATTGTGTGCCTTTCATTTTCTCTCTCAGTAATACTGGTTTGTATTTCCGTAAAATGCCTGTAACTTTGTCTGACAGTAATACAGTGGAACCTCGGCTCACGACCATAATTCGTTCCAAAACTCTGATCGAAACCCGATTTGGTCGCGAACCGAAGTAATTTCCCCCCATAGGATTCTATGTAAATACAATTAATCCGTTTCAGACCATATGAACTGTATATAAATATATATTTTTTTAAGTTTTTAAGCACAAATACAGTTAATTATACCATTGAATGCACAGCACAATAGTAAACTAAATGTAAAAACATTGACTAACACTAAGAAAACCTTGAACAACAGAGAAAACTAACACTGCAATAGTTCACGCTACAGCCTTATGACCCGCTCGCTAAAAACACTTTTTTTTAATGAGTTTGAAGCACAGGGAAAAAAAATGAACATTTGAAAAATCTGTAATTTAATAAGCAACCAAGAAAAGTAACATTGCAACAATGCACACCGCGCCTTTGTGTGTGTGTGTGTGTGTGTCTCTGTCGCGGGCCTGCGTCTGTGTGTCTGTCTCTCTTAAGTGTGCCTCTGTGTCTGTGTGTGTCTGTCACACGCGCGCCTG
>JANRMT010062817.1:4461371-4500551 GCA_026402145.1 Polypterus bichir lapradei | reverse complement strand
CTCCATGTGTGTCCATTACTTTCTATATTGTGGATTTTTACGTCAATCCCAAGAACAGGTCAAGCAGGGCCGCATGTCACCTTAAGCTTCAGTGAATTCTCCCCACTGCGCCAGTATGGAGGGCCCTCTCTGTCGTATGAATGAATCCTCCGCCCATCCTACCCCTGACACCCTTTAGCCCCACCCCCTGATTTGAATTTTTAATGAAGAGTGGCGATGTCTTCCCGCAGGTCAACATGGGAGACGTTTTTGTTCATCAGGCCATTCACACCATCGAGTACTGCCTGGGCTGCGTTTCCAACACGGCTTCGTATCTGCGGCTGTGGGCCTTGAGTCTCGCTCACGCAGGTGAGTACCATGTTGGCATGTTCAGGGTGAGATTAACAAGTGAATTCAGAGAGCTTGGGCAGCTGCTGGAAGAAAGGAAAATGGCAGCTCTTTGCCAAAACCGGTGCCCTGGAATGTTCTAGGGGGGCAGCAACTAAGCAGCAGTTGGCGCTGATCTGAGCTGATTGCTTTTTTTTGTATGTCAAGGTGCCTGCCGGGTGCCATTGTGTTGGTCCTCCATGACTCAGAGCACTTCATTTGGTGACTAACATTAGCAGCCCTTAACAATGTGTAGCAGTCCTGAGGTGTGTATGGCGGTCATAAATAATCTACAGCCATGTGACAGGTGGGTACAGTAATGGACGTCAGATAACATCTGTTACATCTGGACACATTTAAATTTCTAAAAACACACCAGCCAGTGCAGCATGAGCTTCTTCTTCATGCTTCATTATTTTCTTCTCTGTGTCCTTGACTGTTCGTTAAAGGAAAATGATCACAGCAGGTGACTTTCAACGACTTTATTTGACAATTCATGAAACAGCAGTGACCCCAATAGAGTCAAGCAGCGGACCTCCAGAGCTCTGCTTCTTTGAGGACATTGTCACCTTGCATGTCTTTAAAGTCATTTAGGCTCTCCATGTCATGACTCCGTCGTTTGTTCCAGTTGTGAGGAGATGGTCGCCATCTTTTATGCACTTCCCTTAACGTCCACAAGGTGTCCTTCTAGCACATGATTCACCATCTACTGAAGAAGGTTAGTATGGCGATGCAGTGATTAGCACTGCTGCATCACAGAGCCAGCGTCCTGGGATTGAATCCTGCACCTCGCCGTGTGGCATTTGCATGTTCTCCTCATGTCTGTGTGGATTTTCCTTCTTTATCTGTAAGGAGACACGCAGGTTAGAGTAACTGATGTGTGGATTTGTTCCCCACCCAGCGTTGGTTCCTGCCTTGCACTCTTTGTTGCCAGTATAGGCTCCAGTCTCCCACAACCCGTACCAGAACTAAGGGAGTTTGAGAATGTGTGTGTCAGAGGTCTGGGGCTTCAGTCTGGAGATCTCAGTTTAGTGGGATGATTCGCAAAAAAAAGAAAATAGCGACAAGAAGTCAGAATAAGGTTTGGGTGCCCTCTGCTGGCCATTAGTAGGAATTACAGGAGCAAGTTTACATCTCCAGCTTGTCTGGTTAAATGACCGCTCCTGCTGGATTGCCGGTGGTTTTATCCCAACTGGATGGAGAAGCCGGAGCTTTAGGGGGATGTGAGGTTTTTCTTTTTCCGGCTGCTGTTCCTCCACTTTTAAGGAAGGAAACGGGGACAGAATGAATAATCCCCCCCCCCCCCCTCCATTACAGCCCACGTCACCCTGAGAAAAATCAGTCATCAGTCATTGTCCAATCCGCTATATCCTAACACAGGGTCACGGGGGGTCTGCTGGAGCCAATACCAGCCAGCACAGGGCGCAAGGCAGGAAACAAACCCCGGGCAGGGCGCCAGCCCACCACAGGGCACACACTAAGGACAATTTAGAATCACTAATGCACCTAACCTGCATGCCTTTGGACTGTGGGAGGAGACCCACGCAGACACGGGGACAACATGCAAACTCCACGCAGGGAGGACTTGGGAAGTGAACCCGGATCTCCTAACTGCGAGGCGGCAGCGCTACCCACTGCGCCCCCAAGAAAAATCTGTGTAAGAAAATTCACAACGCTTGAGTGCACATCAATATATAGCAGTAGAAAAATGAGAAAACACAAGGAGAGGATTTGGGGTACCACATGGGCAAAACAAAAATAAGAAACTTGAACATAGACAGTCAGTGACCATATAGGTCACCACCATCACTGTCAAAGAGCCGCAGGACACTCCTGGATGTAGGTCACCCAGCTGAACATCGACTTCCAGCACCATTGATCTTTATATACAATTCATTAGGTCAGGGGTGGGCAAAGTCGTTCCTGGAGGGCCGCAGTGGCTGCAGGTTTTTGTTCCAACCCAACTGCTTAATAAGACGCACTTATTGCTCAAGTGACACTTCTACTTCATTTTTGTCGTCTCGCTCATTAAGATTTTGAACCCTTATTGCCTATTTTAATCTCGGTTTTCAATTGTTCTTTATTAGCAATAAGATGCAAATGACAAAAGAAACCAGCAGTTCTCCAATTAGATTGTTTCCATTTACACCACTGTGTGTATTTATCATGTGCTATTGGGTTTAATTAAATACTTGGAAGGAAAGTGAAGAGAAAAAAGTGAAGCACTGAGAATTACTCATCTGGTTTTAGACTTCAAATCATTTGGATGAGATCCTTAAAAAGGGGAAGAAAATCTAGGATATGAGAATGACCTGACATGGCAGAGCTAAAGTAGTAACAAGCCATGAAATTCAATTATTGGCAGCAATTGTTTTCTAATTAAGCAATTGGGTTGGAACAAAAACCTGTCGCCACTGCGGCCCTCCAGGACTGACTTTGCCCACCCCTGCATTAGAGGAAGAAGTGAAACATCTGGAGAGGAGGTGGAGGAGGTGACATCAATATTCTAGAAACAGCGCCTCCTCATGCTAGGGGTGGTATTACTGGTACTGTCAAAGCCTTCTGGTTGCTCCCTATTCACATATGTCTTACAATATACAGATATATATATATATATAATATATATATATAATAAATGTTATGATACAGTATCTGCCAAACAGTACAAAGAGCACATGAGATGTGTTTGGCCCTTATCGGGGCGGGTCAGGTGTGCACACTTTTGCATCCCCTTATGAGATCGAACCTCCAATCTTCATCCTGCCAAATAAGCGGACTGGCATGGGCACCCTCAGCCCCAATGAAGGCACTTGGAGTCTCAGGGCAGGCAGCAGAATCCAGATTTATTGTATGGCGCACATACAGACTCACTTCAAATGTAATGAGTGAGCAGCCACAGGCAGCTGTTACATTTATTACAGTTCTTATCACACAAGACATTATTCATCCTCATCTGACTCCTAACATCCATCCATTATCTAACCCACTATATCCTAACTACAGGGTCACGGGGGTCAGCTGGAGCCAATCCCAGCCAACATAGGGCACATGGCAGGAAACAAACCCTGGACAGGGCGCCAGCCCACTGAATGGCACACACACACCCACACACCAAGCACACACTAGGTACAATTTTGGATCGCCAATGCACCTAACCTGCATGTCTTTGGACTGTGGGAGGAAACCCACGCAGACACGGGGAGAACATGCAAACTCCACACAGGGAGGACCCAGGAAGCGAACCCTGGCGGGTTGCCTAACTGCGAGGCAGCAGCGCTACCCACTGCGCCACCATGCCGCCCCCTGCTTTAGTTCTGCCCAGTAATTAATTCCACCATTATTTTCTCAGCCGAGCGGGTGTCAAGCTCCTCTCTGTCCATCACGTCTGTCTGACAAGGCCCACCTGCACTCCCCACTAGCTTGACGTTTGCTGCCATGATTTACAGCCAAAGAGTTGGCATTCCTTCTCTAAGTGAGGGGCCCATCCTTCTCCAGCTCTCCTGCACGTCTAACCTTTTGGCTTATGAACTATTGGTGGTTTGGAGCTCATACAGGATAATATAAATATGTAGACATGAGCCATTTAAATCCTAAATCTTTAGTGCTTAGTAAAATATAGTATCTACTTTTCTCAAGTGCTTATAATACGTTTCTAGTATTTCAAGAATACAGTTTTCTATAGCATGGCCTCAGGCACTGAAGTCCGAGGGTCGACCCCTGTTTGATCCATGAGCCGCTTCTCACAACTGAGAGGATGTACTGGATGTTTGCCGACTGGCTGACCAACCACAAGTTTTGCATGGTAGGTAACCACCCAATAATCATATTGATATTGTGCCCCTTCGACGTATGTTCCTGGGGAGCAACCATGGACTGCTCAATACCACCCCTGGGACGCTTGGTGGCAGCCTTCCTGGCTGAAGGTGGTGCCTCAGCTTCCCGCAGGGCTCCATGGGAGATGGAGTTCTCCACAGCCCTATTGGGATTTGGGGTGGCTGCCAGGGGGTGCTGCATGGGTCCCTGAGCCCGGCTGGACGAGTCTTCAGCGCTGCCCGGAAGTGCAACTGGAAACGGGTGATCAAGCACCTGGAGCACTTCTGGATGGGCTATAAAAGGGGCCAACAACCACCACTCATTGGCCAGAGTTGGGAGGAGGAGGACGAAACTAGACGGGTGAAGTGGTGGTGCCAGAAGGGAGTGTGTTTTTGTGCTTGTGCTATTTTTTTTTGTTCTTTATTTCACCTTATACAATTTCTCGTATTAGGAATTTGTTGGTTTTCGCATACCCCTTGGGGTCAGATTGCAGGGTCAGCCATTGTAGAGCAGTCCTGGAGCAATCGAAGGTTAAGGGCCTCGCTCAAGGGCCCAGCAGAGTAGGATCTCTTTTGGCAGTGACAGGGATTCGAACCGGCAACCTTCAGGATACCAGCGCAGATCCTTACCACTCCACCCTAACTGTTGGACTGTGTTGTGCCTGTGGGGTTCACAGGGAAGACGTGCCAACAGGTGAAGAAAGTAAAAGTCTTTGTGTGTTGTTACACGTGCCTCCGTGTGAGTCTGTGCCGGGTCGGGCGCCTTTCTTACAATACACATACATATAAATATTGTGATGGACACCCGAGCATCAGCAAGCCCAAACCCCAACACGAACACACGAGCACAGTCCTCGGTTCAAATAAAGGTTCATTTATTAATCAAACCCTCTCACATACAGGTCCTTCTCAAAAAAATAGCATATTGTGATAAAGTTCATTATTTTCTGTAATGTACTGATAAACATTAGACTTTCATATATTTTAGATTCATTACACACAACTGAAGTAGTTCAAGCCTTTTATTGTTTTAATATTGATGATTTTGGCATACAGCTCATGAAAACCCAAAATTCCTATCTCAAAAAATTAGCATATTTCATCTGACCAATAAAAGAAAAGTGTTTTTAATACAAAAAAAGTCAACCTTCAAATAATTATGTTCAGTTATGCACTCAATACTTGGTCGGGAATCCTTTTGCAGAAATGACTGCTTCAATGCGGCGTGGCATGGAGGCAATCAGCCTGTGGCACTGCTGAGGTGTTATGGAGGCCCAGGATGCTTCGATAGCGGCCTTAAGCTCATCCAGAGTGTTGGGTCTTGTGTCTCTCAACTTTCTCTTCACAATATCCCACAGATTCCCTATGGGGTTCAGGTCAGGAGAGTTGGCAGGCCAATTGAGCACAGTAATACCATGGTCAGTAAACCATTTACCAGTGGTTTTGGCACTGTGAGCAGGTGCCAGGTCATGCTGAAAAATGAAATCTTCATCTCCATAAAGCTTTTCAGCAGATGGAAGCATGAAGTGCTCCAAAATCTCCTGATAGCTAGCTACATTGACCCTGCCCTTGATAAAACACAGTGGACCAACACCAGCAACTGACAGGGCACCCCAGACCATCACTGACTGTGGGTACTTGACACTGGACTTCAGGCATTTTGACATTTCCCTCTCCCCAGTCTTCCTCCAGACTCTGGCACCTTGATTTCCGAATGACATGCAAAATGTGCTTTCATCCGAAAAAAGTACTTTGGACCACTGAGCAACAGTCCAGTACTGCTTCTCTGTAGCCCAGGTCAGGCGCTTCTGCCGCTGTTTCTGGTTCAAAAGTGGCTTGACCTGGGGAATGCGGCACCTGTAGCCCATTTCCTGCACACGCCTGTACACGGTGGCTCTGGATGTTTCTACTCCAGACTCAGTCCACTGCTTCCGCAGGTCCCCCAAGGTCTGGAATCGGTCCTTCTCCACAATCTTCCTCAGGGTCCGGTCACCTCTTCTCGTTGTGCAGCGTTTTCTGCCACACTTTTTCCTTCCCACTGAGGTGCCTTGATACAACACTCTGGGAACAGCCTATTCGTTCAGAAATTTCTTTCTGTGTCTTACCCTCTTGCTTGAGGGTGTCAATGATGGCCTTCTGGACAGCAGTCAGGTCGGCAGTCTTACCCATGATTGCGGTTTTGAGTAATGAACCAGGCTGGGAGTTTTTAAAAGCCTCAGGAATCTTTTGCAGGTGTTTAGAGTTAATTAGTTGATTCAGATGATTAGGTTAATAGCTCGTTTAGAGAACCTTTTCATGATATGCTAATTTTTTGAGATAGGAATTTTGGGTTTTCATGAGCTGTATGCCAAAATCATCAATATTAAAACAATAAAAGGCTTGAACTACTTCAGTTGTGTGTAATGAATCTAAAATATATGAAAGTCTAATGTTTATCAGTACATTACAGAAAATAATGAACTTTATCACAATATGCTAATTTTTTGAGAAGGACCTGTATGTCATCACAAGCACAAAATGCAAGTTTTCTCTCCAGAAATGTTTCTTCCAACCGCACTACCTTCCTCCACTCCAGCGTTGCTCCACTGCCTCCCAGCTCCGACTCGCCTGGATGAGGGAGTGCAGTCCCTTTTATGACAGACCCGGGAGTATTTCCGGTGCCAGGGTGATTGCCCGATGGAAGCACTTCTGGGTGTGGTTGAAGAAAGTCGGAAAATGACAGGAGACAAACACCAATTTAAAGTATAAAGCAATTTCATTATTCTTCGGTGTTTGCCGCCCCTCTCAGCTCAGTTCACTGACTGGTCAGATCAGACAGCCTGCAGCCTAACGTGGGGCCTCCCTCTTTATACCTAGTTTGTGTATTAAATATATATTGTGGACTGGGACCCGGACACAGGCAGACGGACAACATAGTTCCACCACACACTGTTTATTTACAATATATTTACAAGATATTTGTGCCTCCAGCACCGATTCCCCCAAGTCCAGGCCACACAGTCTCTGTGCCTTTCTCTCCTGGCCGCCTCCAATCCTCACTCCAGCTCCGTCCTCTTCCACCCGACTTCTGCCAATGACTGGAGGGAGGCGGCCCCTTATATACAGCTCCCGGATGAGCACCAGGTGTTCCCGGTATTCCTCCCTTGGCCACGCCCCAGCGTGGCGGAAGTGCCAGCTGTCCTCCCGGCAGCTCTCTGGTTGTCTCCCAAAGTCTCCCCCCCCCAGCACTTCCTGGTGTGGTGGAAGTGCTGGGCTCTCGGGATATTTAGGCACTGGGGCGCCGCCTGGCGGTGGCCACGGGTCCCTACAGGGCTGAGCTTCCAAGCCCTGTACCGGAGGCCCCCAACATAACCAGGACGGACGCCCCCTCTCGGTCTGGAGGAGGCACAAGCCCTCCTCCGGTCCTCCTGGGCGTCCCGGCCGGGCTCCTGCCCTCGGCCGGATGTGGCTGATGGTCTGGAAGTGGGGCGCCGCCTGGCGGTGGCCACGGGCCCCTACAGGGCTGGGCTTCCATGCCCCCTACCCGAGGCCACCAGCGTAACCAGGACGGACGCCCCCTCGCCCTCCTCTGGTCCTCCTGGGCGTCCCGGCCGGGCTCCAGCCACAATATATTGAGGTTACACATAAATTCCCATAGCTTGTGACTCCCTGAATTGGAATGTGCACATTGCTTCTTTCAGATAAAGAGGTTATCGGGGCACTCACAGTTTTAAGAAGTATGTGACAGGTGTCAGGTCACACTTACAGGTAATCTAACTTAAGACACCATTTAAATATCCGACTACGCCACCCAGTTTTATCAAGAGACTGGGAACTCCTGAAATTTACCAATAATAGCACACAGTGTTCTTTAAATTGGGCGGTGAGTAAACACACAATGAAAGACACAACAGTAATTTTAGGAAAAAGCAACAGTAACTTCTATTACACTAGACAATAATAAGTACATTAAAAAGATAAATGAACATAAACCAAATCTAACAGTATCATGAAGAAAATTTCTTTTTTTTAGAAAGGAAAGCACACAGTCCACACTCTAAAAGTCCATTAAAAACAGAATTGGATGATACAACCTGTAGGGGTGCAAAATCCAGTTTGTTCTCAGTGTTACCCCAACACTTAATTGCTCAACTGTCCACGGATGCACTCTTGTTCACCAGACACTCGTTTCCCAAGAGAAGTTTTGTCAAAATCGTGGAATCCCTGTCAGCGTCTCTTCGTCGTTCCCTTTTTTCCACCCTGGGCTCCTTGTATTGCTGTGATCTTGGCACGCCTTATTTCTTGTCTGCCAGCTTTGCTCGGTCCTTTCATGCGGCTTCCCTCTCTCGCTGGACCCACAACCGGCGTCTCCTTGTAGAGCCGTCTCTTCCTCCCTGGAAGTATTGCCGTCCTCGTGCCTCACGTCGTGCCAGCCACGTACCCTTGTCAGCCTGCGAGCCCCCTGTGCTCTGTCCGAGTGTCTCGGCTGTGTTCTCAGTGGACTGTCCCCCCTCACTTTTGCCTTCTCCTGGCCAGAGATTAAATCTCCTTCAGTCCCTGCAATTATCAGTTCTGGACAACCAGATTAAACAATGGCACATCTAAATTTCCTGGGTTTAACAAATAATGAAAACACAAGTTAACAAAATGTATTGTTACCAACCATTAATGAGTACAGATCTGCTGTTTAGAAACCAATATTGTCAAACATGTTAATTGCCAAGTCAGGTAAATACAGAAATCCTCCAAGGAAGGAGCAGTTCTGTTATCACAACTTTGTATTGTTTGTAATCTGAACCTGCCAAAGCCTTCAAAGTGGTGACTCCTTTGCAATACAAATCTGCAAACAGCCTTTTAACTTCTCACCCCCAGTGCCAACAATGGGTGCCTAATGCCTGTTCATCTGCTGGGTTTTAAATGTAATATTGACATGTTTGTTTTCCTAAGAGAAATATGGAATGACTTATTGTACAAAAAATGTCCCCCTCTGACAAGTATGCTCAAATAATTTTAAGCAGGCGGCACTGTGGCACAGTGGGTAGTGCTGCAGCCTCGCAGTAAGGAGACCTGGGTTCACTTCCCGGGTCCTCCTTGCGTGGAGTTTGCATGTTCTCCCCGTGTCTGCGTGGGATTCTTCTGGATGCTCCGGTTTCCTCCCACAGTCCAAAGACATGCAGGTTAGGTGGACTGGTGATTCTAAATTGTGCTTGGTGTGTGTGTGCCCTGTGGTGGGCTGGCACCCTGCTCAGGGTTTGTTTCCTGCCTTGTGCCCAGTGTTGGCTGGGATTGGCTCCAGCAGACCCCCGTGACCCTGTAGTTAGAATATAGTTGGTTGGATAATTGGATAATGGATGGATGGACTGCCATCCTGAGTGGGACACAGCTTGGTCCCTTACCCGGCCATGAAGGACAGCCTGTATGGATATCCATCCCAACTGAGATGGTTGCTCATCCCTTTTCTAGTCAGGATGGACTTGGGGAGAGCGGTCATTCTCCCAGTATGATAGGTGGAAGAGTTCCTCTGAGCCGCCTCCAGTCTGGACACCCTCAGTGCTACATGGGGTCCGCTGCCGGGAGAGGACTTCACCCACCCCATGGAGCTTCAGCTTGGCCCAGAAGTGCGTCCTGGCTGCAATATTATGGCACCGGAGGTACTCCTGGGTCGGGTTTAAATGAAGCCCCCTAACTTCACTCAGGAGGCCAAAGTCTGGTCCAGGAGGAAGAAGAAAACACTTGCCAGAGTGGACTGGAGTTGTGAGAAGGGAAGCAAAGTGGAGGAAGAAGGAAGGACGTGATTGTGTTTATATTCACTGGAAAAATCTGTCAGAAGGTATCTTGTGCAATAAGCAGCGTTGTCAGCCTCTCTGGTGTGGTGACCCACTTTTTACACACGTAACTTTCAAAAATACTCCCACGGAAGAAACGCTGGGATGCATCCTGGGGTTCATTGGGTGTTTCGGGTCTGTTAAAACATCGTACACCCTCACCCAGGTGACCCCAGCTTGCATCCCGGCAGCAATTGACCACCGAGCCTCCCTCTTCAGCCAGAGCCGCATCACAAATTGACCTTACTGCCCTCTTCTTAGCTGAACCCACTAAGTGTCTTTGCGACCCACCAAATTTCACCCTTGGTTAATTGAGAGTGTGATCATCAGAGAGTGGCGACCCACCACAATCCGATTTGCATCCAACCGAGACCCCCTACCATTACAAGCAATAGCAACTTGTGACCCACCAGCAGCAGCAGCCCGTGAGCCCAAAGTGGACCGTGAACCCACCATCATGGAGTCTTCTGTGTTTTAGCTCCGGCCTTATGGAATGTTCTTCCTGAGGAGTACAGAGAGGTGAGCCAACAACAACAACATTTATTTCTGTCGCACATTTTCATACAAATAATGGAGTTCAAAGTGCTTTACATGATGAAGAAAAGAGAAAAAAGACAACATAAGAATTAAAATAAGAGAACACTAATTAACATAGAATAAAAGTAAGATCCGATGGCCAGGAAAAAAACTCCAGACGACTGGAGAAAAAATAAAATCTGCAGGTGGTCCAGGCCACGAGACCACCCAGCCCCTCTAGGCATTCTACCAAACATAAATGATCAGTCCTCATTGTATTCAGAGTTTTCATGGAAGGACTTGATGATGATGGTCACATGGACTTCTGGCCTTTAATCCATCAATGTAGGACATCACGGTGCCCTGATCAGGTGCTGGTGGCGCAGGTCACCACCACAGAAAACCAGATAAAGAACAGAAGAGAGAGTAGGGGTTAATATGGATTTTAGAGCCACCATGAATAGCAATGATAATTAATTGAATATACAGAGCATCAGGATTAAATTAAAATGAAGTTATGAGAAAGCCATGTTAAAGTAATGAGTTTTCAACAAAGTGCTCCACCGTATCAGCCTGGTGAATTCCTATTGGCAGGCTATTCCAGATTTGAGGTGCCTAACAGCAGAAGGCCGCCCGCCTCACCACCTCTTTTTAAGTTTAGCTCTTGGAATTCTAAGCAGACCCTCATTTGAAAATCTAAGGTTACAATTTGGAAAATAAGATGTCAGACACTCCGATATATAAGATGGAGCGAGATTATTGAAGGTTTTATAAACCATAAGCAGTATTTTAAAGTCAATTCTGAATGACACAGGTAACCAGTGTAGTGACGCTCAGACTGGTGTGATGTGCTCAGATTTTCTTTTCCTAGTTAAGATTCTAGCAGCTCCAATCTGCACTCGTTGTTATCGATTGATGTCTTTTTTGGGTGGTCCTGAGAGGAGTGCATTACAGTAATCTAGTCGACTGAAAACAAAAGTGTGAACTCATTTCTCAGCATCTTTCACTAATATAAGAGGTCTAACTTTTGTTATATTTCTTAAATGGAAAAATGCTGTCCTAGTGATCTGATTAATATGTGATTTAAAATTCAGGTCAGAGTCAATAGTTACCCCTACATTCTTTACCTCCGTCTTGACTTTTAATCCTAATGCATTAAGTTTATTTCTAATAACCTCATTATATCCATTATTTCCAATCACTAAAATTTCTGTTTTCTCTTTATTTAGCTTGAGAAAATGACTACTCATCCATTCAGAAACACAAGTAAGACATTGGGGTCAGTAAATCAAGAGAGTCGGGGTCATCAGGTGCTATTGATAAGTACAGTTGTGTGTCGTCAGCATAGCTGTGGTAGTTCACGTTGTGCCCCGAGATAATCTGACCTAACGGAAGCATGTAAATCGAAAAGAGCAGCAGACCCAGGATAGAGCCTTGTGGACCACCATATAGAATATCAGGTGTCTCTGAAGTATAATCACCACAACTAACAAAGAATTTTCTACCTGCCAGGTAGGATTCAAACCAATTTAAGACCCTGCCGGAGAGGCCCACCCACTGACTAAGGCGATTTCTAAGAATATTGTGATCAATGGTATCAAATGCGGCACTCAGATCTAAGAGGATGAGAACAGATAAACGGCCTCTGTCTGCATTTACCCGCAAGTCATGTCCTACTTTAACGAGTGCAGTTTCTGTGCTGTGATTTGTTCTGAAACCCGACTGAAACTTATCACGAATAGCAGGTTTATTGAGGTGGTCATTAAGCTGCATAACGACTGCCTTCTCTACAATTTTACTTAAGAAAGGCAGGTTAGAAATGGGTCTAAAATGTTTTTATCTGACGTGTCCGTTTGCTAAATCTTTTGTATAATCTTCTCCGTTATTCTTTTCTGGTATCTTTTTGAGTATTCTTGTTATGTTTTGTAATGTGAAAAGTTTGAAGGGCAATGTCAGTTTTGCTCGGCCCACAATGCATTAAACTCCCCTCTACATGCGACTGGTCACGAGATCCTGCGGAGATTGTCCACTGGCGAGGTTGCATCTGGAAGTTGCTGAGGATTTTCAAAAACCATCCGTCTGCCACATCTGAACCTTCTGTCGTGTCTCCTCTCCTCTCCTCTTAGAGCTGTCTGAGGTCCTGTGGAAAATGGTGCTACACGTCGCCCTCTCTGCCAGGGCCTACTTGGGATCACTGATGCTGACTGTCACCTTTGCCATCTTTGCCATTTTAACGGTCGCCATTCTGCTCATCATGGAGGGGTTGTCTGCTTTTCTGCACGCACTGCGGTTGCACTGGTGAGTAGTCTCCACAGGTTCTGTCCAAATCGTTTTTCAGAGCAAATTTGCAGAGTTTGCCGGTGACTTTGTTTGCTGAATTTTCCCCTGAAATGTCACAGTGAAAATCTGTGAAGAGATTCACGCGTGACTTTGTTTGATAAATTGTCCCCTAAGTGTTTGTTGTGTTGTGATCTTCTTGCTGAATATTTTTTTAGAACATCTGTGGGGAAAAGTTCACATGGAAATGTGTTAATGACCCTGTTTGCTAAACTTTTTACAGAACATTTGCTGTGAAATTTTGCATAAAATTTGTGTGAAATTTCACTCGTGTGCTTGTTTGCTGATTTGTTTTTTCCCTGAAAATTCATAGCGAAAATTCACAAAACAATTTCACATGAAACTTTGGTGACCTTGTTATCAAACTTTTTCCTAGAAAATTTGCTGTGAAGACTTGCATTAAAAAATGTGTTTGAAAATTCACTGATGAGCTGACTTTTTCCCTGGAAGTGTGTTGTGAAAATGAAATTAAATTCATATGAAAATTTGTAGGTGACTGCATTTTTCCCCCAGGAGATGCTGTGAAGCTTTGTATAAAATCCATCCATCCATTATCCAACCCACTATATCCTAACTACAGGGGTCTGCTGGAGCCAATCCCAGCCAACACAGGGCACAAGGCAGGAAAGAAACCCTGGGCAGGGCGCCAGCCCACCACAGGGCACACACACACACACACCCACACACACTAGGGGCAATTTAGGATCACCAATGCACCTCACCTGCATGTCTTTGGACTATGAGAGGAAACCCACGCAGACACGGGGAGAACATGCAAACTCCACGCAGGGAGGACCCGGGAAGTGAACCCAGACGAGTCTCCTAACTGCGAGTCAGCAGAGCTACCAACTGCACCACCGTGCCACCCCAAGACAAAACACCCAGAATTAAATTATATAGTTCTACCTCACAAACTAAACCACAAATGAGGGCGACTTTCCTTAATTCAGACTTTTCAAGTGATTGCTCTTTTGTTTTTGTTTCTTTTGTAGTTTTAAGGCCGGGCGAGTAAAGTTACTGTAATTTATGAGTGTAAAGTAAGAGTCAGTAAGGAAAATGAAGTTATGTTTGGCCAGGGATTCCAGAAAATTCAACACATTCATCCATAGAGAGAGAGATTGATAGAACTTTATTTGTCACCAGGGAGAAATTAGCTTTTTGTTTACTGAAGCTCTTTATTTATTTTATTTTATTTTTTTTTTATTTTTCTAACCTTTTATCCATCCATCCATTATCCAACCCCCTATATCCTAACTACAGGGTCACAGGGGTCTGCTGGAGCCAATCCCAGCCAACACAGGGCGCAAGGCAGGAAACAAACCCCAGGCAGGGCACCTGCCCACCGCAGGGCGCACACACACACACATCCACACACACACACTAGGGACAATTTAGGATCGCCAATCCACCTAACCTGCATGTCTTTGGACTGTGGGAGGAAACCCACGCAGACACGAGGAGAACAAGTAAACTCCACGCAGGAAGCGAACCTGGGTCTTTTTACTGCAAGGCAGCAGCGCTACCCACTGAGCCACCATGCCGTGCATTAAATTCAGTCAGAAAATTCACTGGTTACCTTCTTTGGTAAATTTTCCCCAGAAATTTTGCTGTAAAAAAAATTCACTGGAAATTTGTTGTGAAACTTCACTTAAATTCAAAAGAAAATTGGTGGGTGACCGCCTTTGATTTTCTCCCCTCAAAATTTGCTGTGAAGATTTGTATAAAATTCACATGAAAATTCTTTGGTGACCGTGTTTGCTAAATATTTCCCACAATATTTGCGGTCAAACTTTGCATTTAATTTTGTGTGAAAATTTACTGGTGTGCTAGTTTGCTGATTTTTTTTTTTTTTTTCCCCTGAAAATTCATAGCGAAAATTCACAAAAAAATTTCACATGAAATTTTGTTGCTGACCTTGTTTTCTAAATTTTTTCTAGAAATTTTGCAGTGAAAATTTGCATAAAATGTCTGTGAAATTTCAGTGGTGTGCTAATTTGATGAATTTGTCCCTGAAAATTCATGGTGAAATTTCACTTAAATGCACATAACAATTTGCATGTGATCTTGTTTGATGAATCTTTCCCAGAACATTTCTTGTAAAACTTTGCATTACATCCACAGGCTTCCTTATTTGCTAAATTTTCCCAGAAAACTTCCCAGAATATTTGCATTAAAATTCACTGGTGAGTTTTTTTGTTGATTTTTTTTCCGGAAAATTTGTTGTGAAACTTTGCATTAAATTCATCCATCCATTATCCAACCCGCTATATCCTAACACAGGATCATGGGGGGTCTGCTGGAGCCAATCCCAGCCAGCACAGGGCGCAAGGCAGGAACAAACCAGCCCACCGCAGGACACACACACACACCAAGCACACACTCGGGACAATTTAGGATCGCCAATGCACCTAACCTCCATGTCATTGGACTCTCGGAGGAAACCCACACAGACACGGGGAGAACATGCAAACTCCACGCAGGGAGGACCCGGGAAGCGAACCCGGGCTTCCTAACTGCGAGGCAGCAGCACTACCCACTGTGCCACCATGCCATGCATTAAATTCATTCAGAAAATTCACTGGTTACCTTCTTTGCTAAATTTTCCCCAGAAATTTTGCTGTAAAAAAATTCACTGGAAATTTGTTGTGAAATTTCACTTAAACTCACATGAAAATTGGTGGGTGACCGCCTTTGATGTTTTCCCCCAAAATTTGCTATGAAACGTTGTATAAAATTTACATGAAAAAATGTTTGCTAAATATTTTCCAGAATATTTGCGGTAAAACTTTGCATTCATCCATCCATCCATTATCCAACCCCCTATATCCTAACTACAGGGTCACAGGGGTCTGCTGGAGCCAATCCCAGCCTACACAGGGTGCAAGGCAGGAGACAAACCCTGGGCAGGGTGCCAACCCACCGCAGGACACACACAAACACACACACACACACCCACGGGCCAATTTAGAATCACCAATCCACCTAACCTGCATGTCTTTGGACGGTGGGAGGAAACCCAAGCAGACACGGAGAGAACATGCAAACTCCACGCAGGGAGGACCCGGGAAGTGAACCCAGGTCTCCTTACTGCGAGGCAGCAGCACTACCCACTGCGCCACCCCGAAATGTAGTTATTGTCCATATTAATATCTAGCACAGTCCTGCGGACCCCCTGTAGCTGCAGGTTTGTGTTCCCACAAGATTCAGAATCGTTGCTTAGAATCAAAAGCTAATTATTTAATTAGCTGGTCTTTTTCACTCTTCTCTTATTCTGCATTCAGAAAAACGCAGGTCTCCTTACTGCGAGGCAGCAGCACTACCCATTGTGCCACCGTGCCGCCTGCTTAAAACTATTTGAGCATACTTGTCAGACGGGGACATTTTTTGTAAGTCATTCCATTTTTCTCTTAGGAAAAGAAACATGTCAATATTACATTTAAAACCCTAACTGGGAGGTAGCAGCACTAACCACTGCGCCACCGTGCCGCCCACTTTGCATTCAATTTGTGTGAAATTTCACAGGTGAGCTTGTTTGCAGAATTTGTCCCTGAAAATTGGTGGTGAAATTTCACTCAAATGCACATAACAGTTTGCAGGTGATCTTGTTTGGTGGATTTTTCCCAGACATTTTGCTGTAAAAATTTGCACGAAAATTCACAGATGAGTTTGTTTGCTGAATTTTTTCCTGGAAATGTGTTGTGAAAATGCACTTCAATTGACATGAAAATCTGTGAATGACCACCTTTGATTCATTTTTCCCCCCAATATTTGCTGTGACACTTTGTATAAAATTCACGTGAAAATTCACCGGTGACCGTGTTTGCTAAAATTTTCCCAGAACATTTGCGGTAAAACTCAAATTATGTGAAAATTCACAGGTGAGCTTGTTTGCAGAATTTTTTCTTGAAAATTGGTGGTGAAAATTCACTGGTGACGTCGTTTGCTGAAATTTTCGTTGTGGAGAAGATTCACTTAAATACTTAACTTCACATGAAAAATGACAAGTGGCATTGCTTTAAGAATTTCCCCTGAGAAAATCCATGAAAAGTTTGTATGAAAATTCAATGGTGACCTGGTTTGCTAAATTTTGCCCTGAAAATTCACCATGTGACTGGCTTAGGCAAAGTTTTTTTTTTTTTCCCAGCATGCCATGATGCTCTGTGCGGCCAATGTGACGTCACAGAGCTTTAGCAGACTTGTTCGATGGAGACGTCACTACCCGATCTGTGCTACTTGCCCAATTTGCTTTGCGCATGCGCAGAACTTCCATGCATGCGTACCGTAAGCCACTCCACCTCACACTTTACGGCGCCGCCTAATCTAATTTACCGCATAGACGCGGTGCGTGATGTCACTACCCCATCTGTATTCCAGCTGGATCTGCAAAAAAAAACTTGCCGTATTTCAATCAGACGATGATGAGAATGTTATGGAAATACTTTGTTGCTTTGCACAGATTCGCTGTACGTTGTGTCTTCACTGTTAAATTAAGCGTATTGTGCTCGTTGGTGAGAATCACAGGTCAAGTCGTGACAGGTATAGCCCTCTGAGTAAATAACACTGACCCCTTGCACCAAAGGCTTGAAGACAATGACCATGTACTGTCTGTGTGCAGCGAAGTAATGAAAGTAAAAGGCTCAGATCGAGAAATAAATCAAAAAGAAACGAAAACCAGGAAGTCATTATCACTGTTACCAAAAACAAAAGTCAAACGGAAACGGCAAAGGAGTTCAAGAACAGAATCAGGCTAAGGGCTCTTATATTAATCCACAATATCGGACAAAAAATGACACAGCTATGAAATCAGAAGCCTGTGCTATAGCGGGTCCACAACTCACGTCAAGAGGCCATTTTTAAAATAAATAATCGCTGCATTCGCGGCTTAGCGAGGGGTCGTGGTGATGTGTGGCTGAAGTCGTTCCTCGGGTGATTTGCGGTGCGGGCGGGTCTCACTTAAGTGCACAGGTGAGGAGTCGTCCGTATCTGGAATTGTTCCCGGGAGCCGCCGATTGCCGTAGGTGAATAACGTCCCCGTGATAAATAGAAGCGCGAGGCGGCTAGGAGAGAGAGAAAGAAAAGGAAAGAGAAGAAGGCAGAAAGCAGGAGGGAGAAAGAAGGAGAGCCAGCAAGCGCAGGGAGAGGCGAGCCCGAGTGAGGTGTTTGGCCGGCACCTGAGGGCCGATGGTAGTGGTCGCTCCCGCTGAGCGATTGTTTGGAGCAGGAGTGACCGGGAGAAGGTTGGCTCGCCAGAGCGAAGGCAGGCAGCGGGAGTCGAGGAGATTGGGAAGAGAAGCCCCAGTGTGAGCGTCCTGGTCTCTGGGGAGCTGAACCAGAGCCAGGGATCGGAAGGCCACCAGATCAGTTGTGTAGGAGAAGAAGGTCAGCTGCAGGAATGGCGACTCTCCTTTTGCAAAGCCTGATAGGAGAAGCAGGGGAGCCGCCAAGGAAAAAAGACACGGGCTTTGTGTTTCTAAAGGAGTGTTGTTTTAACCTCGTCGTTTTAAAAGGATTGTTTTTTTTCGATGGTGTTTTTAACCTCCACTTCACTTCTGTTTTAATGGATTATTTATTTATTTATTTATTGAAGATATTTGAAAAGCACTTCACTTTATTTAATTTGAACTTTGTTTTGGTGGTAGTTTTAAATAAAAGCACTTGACACCTTTTTACACCATCCCCTTGCTCCATTGTTGTGCCTCACTACCGAGCTCATCGGTAACATTACCGACGGTGCAGGGTTCAAGGGCTCCCGGACGGACGATGATGGGAGCATGGAGCGAACCCGCATCGTCACAAAGCCGAGATCACTGAAACCGCTAACTTCCAGCAACTGGGGGTTTGCATCTCGATGACTGGACTCGGGAAACGGCCACACACAGAAAACAAAAATGACATTGCGGTAATGATAAACATCAAAAACGGAGCCTGGCTCTTGAAACGATAAATGATGAACACGCGTAGCCAGAATGTTTTCTGAATCTCCAAACCCCTAAATCTACACGTGGATTTCCCAGAAAACAATCATTAACTCCACGATCGATTGTGAAAGTTCTCTGCGCTAAGCGAGGTTCACGTTACCGTGGAGGAGGACGGCTCACCAAACGTCGATGCTGAGAACTCCTTAGAGCGGGATTTATGGGCCAGAAGTCGTGTCAGACCTGTTTCAAATCCTCTAACTCGGTTTATGTTTTTCTTCTCTCTTTTGTCCAATTCAGGGTGGAATTTCAAAACAAGTTCTACAAAGGATCAGGCTACAAGTTCACACCATTCTCGTTTGGAGATCTGTGACTCACGAAGCCACGAGGATCTTGACCACTGGACAAGATGGAGCTGCTGTGGACTCTCCTTAAGATTTCAGTATTTACTTCTGTGGAACTAAATAGGAAAAAAACAAAGCGGCCATATAAAGCGCTACAGAATTTATAGTAACTAGGGTGCTCCACCCCCTGCTGGCTTTGCTTGCCTACCCCCATGTTTGGTTTACCGGATATACAATTTAAAGAGATTGTTATTTTCATGGGAATTGTTACATATGCATTATTTTCACTTTTACTTTAAAATCCTTTGTAAAAACAATACTTGTCCCTTATTTCCGGCCCCGTGCGTGGTCACATCTCTTTCTCGCAGGACGTATAATGCCGCTCGCGTTGTGAAGGGCGGGGAGGCTGAACGCACGCTAAGGAGATGCCGTCGGATCATCTGCTGGCTTTCTGCTGCGTGTTCTGCTTTTCGCATGTCGTTGTTTTAAGAGCTGTGCCCACATGATGCGTGTCTACCAAAAGCAATCCAACAACTGCTAGGTGAGATGTCCGTGGACTTGTTTTAAATGATGGCTCACTGCCTTGTCTCGCGTGACGTTGTAAAAACAATACTTGTGCTTTATTTTCGGCCCTGGGCGTGGTTACATCTCTTTCTCGCAGGACGTATAACACTGCTCGCGTTGTGAAGGAGAGGTAAAGAATTTAGGGGTAACTATTGACAGTGACCTGAATTTTAAATCGCATATTAATCAGATTAGTAGGACAGCATTTTTCCATTTAAGAAAAATAACAAAAGTTAGACCTCTTATAACATTGCAAGATGCTGAGAAATGAGTTCACGCTTTTGTTTTCAGTCGGCTAGATTACTGTAATCTAGCCGACTGGTGCTCTCAGGACCACCCAAAAAAGACATCAATCGATAACGAGTGCAGAATGGAGCGGCCAGAATCTTAACTAGGAAACGAAAATCCAAGCACATCACCCCAGTCTGAGCGTCACTACACTGGTTACCTGTGCCATTCAGAATTGACTTTAAAATCCTGCTGATGGTTTACAAAGCCTTCAATAATCTGCTCCATCCTATAATTCAGAATGTCTTACACCTTACACTGCAAATCGTAACCTTAGATCTACTTAGAATTCCTAGAGCGAAACTTAAAAGAAGTGGTGAGGCGGGTGGGTGGCCTTCTGCTGTTAGGCACCTAAAATCTGGAATAGCTGACGATAGAAATTCTCCAGGTTGATACGGTGGAGCACTTTGCTGAAAACTCATTACTTTAACATGGCTTTCTCAGGGCTTCATTTTAATTTAATCCTGATGCTCTGTATATTCAATTCATTATCATTATTATTCATGGTGGCTCCAAAATCCGTATTAACCCCTATTGTCTCTTCTGTTCTTTTTCTGGTTTTCTGTGATCTGCACCACCACCACCTAATCAAAGCACCGTGATGTCCCTTCATTGATTGATTAAAGGCCATCATCAAGTCTTTCCATGTGAACCCTGAATACCATGAGGACTGATTGAGGCCATTGATGTGAGGTAGAATGCCTAGAGGGGGCTGGGTGGTCTCGTGGCCTCGGACCCCCTGCAGATTTTATTTTTTTCTCCAGCCGTCTGGAATTTTTTTTTTTGTTTTCTCTGTCCTCCTTGGCAATCGGACCTTACTCTTATTCTATGTTAATTAGTGTTCTCTGATTTTAATTCTTACTTTGTCTTTTTTCTCTTTTCTTCATCATGTAAAGCACTTTGAGGTCCATTATTTGTATGAAAATGTGCAGTAGAAATAAATGTTGTTGTTGTAGCTGCTGTCGCTTTGCCCGTTGATCATTTTAAAGCCCGTACAGCCGCTGTCCTTTTTGCCACTTCGTGTCTCGGCTGCTCGCGTTGTGAAGGGGTGAACGCACGCAAGCAGAAGTGGTCGGATGATCTGCTGCGAGTTGCGTGTTTTGCTTGTCGCTTGTCGTTGTTTTAAGAGCTGGGAGCAAGTTAAAGTGTCTCTCTTGGGACTTCAAATTGTCTTCTGAGAAGATCACGTCTCGTCTCCCTAGTCTGCCTCCCCAAGATTTTTTTTTAATAATAGAGAGATATTTAAACAGTAGTACTAAGTCATGACTACATCTTTTCAGGTGCAAGTCCAATTGTAACTGACTTAAGATGGCAGATCTTCCAGTTTTGGGCACTTCCGGTAGGAAGAGGCGGGTCATCAGAAGTGACATCACAGGTGGTGCAGCCGTTAATCTGCCAGTCTGCAGAGCAAAACGTTAGCACACAGCGCCAAGGCCTGGAGCGGAGGGGCACTACCGTCACCACAGCATATGTATGTACACTGTACACACTACTGTTCAGAAGTATGGCGTCCCTCAGAGGTTTTGAAGGTTTTGATAGAAATTGATACCTTTCATTATGAAGACGTCATTAAATTGATTTTCAAAATACATCCAAGACATTCCTAGTGTTTTTAATGGATATTAATTTTTGAATTAACTGATTGATACAAAGATGTAAAAAAAAGATTGTTGGGGGTCTTCCCAGGAATTGCTGGAGAGTCTCGATGCCAAAATCAAGAAGCTCAAATGTCTGTTGGCAGCATCGGTAAAGGAAGGAAGATTGCTGAGCGACTGCGGCCCCCATAGCTCCACCACCAGGTCAGGTCAGGTTGGGGAGTGGGCACTGGTAGAGCGTGTGCTGCTGCACCCACCACAAGAGAAAATAGCTCAGGATCCCAGTTGGCAACCCCCCAGGCAGACACACGGTCCATTCCCACCCTCTGAAAATGACCCTCTATCTTCCACAGCCAGGGGTTAAGTGGGCATCCCCTTGGCCTGGTCCAGCCTCTTGGGTCCTCAACAATAAGCAGGATCACCCTCGGGTAATGGTGCCACATGGCCGTAGTGCCGTAACTGACAGTCCCTCACAATGCTGGTCATGTGCCTCATTCGGGACTCCGTGACCAACACAAAGTCACACCTAGCGGGACCCAAGGATTCTCTGAAGAGACACACATGAAGGAGTCCAGTCTTCATCTCAGGTCACTGGATGGTAGCCATGTCTCACAAACAGGAGCACCAGGACCTTCATCCTTTAACTGAGAAATCAGGAGCACCAAACACACACACCTCTTCCTAGCGACCTCATGACCCCGCCATGTGCTAACAACCCATCTACTGACTTCATATGAAGAATCACCAGAAACATGAATGTCACTGCCAAGGTAAGTAAACCTCTCAATGACGAGGTCGGCACGCTCTCTGCAGAGGATCCTGTGAGGTGGATCACCCTCGGGTAATCGCGCCACATGTCCGTAGTGCCGTAACTGACGCTCCCTCACAATGCAGGTCATGTGCCTCATTTAGGAATCCGTGAGCAACACAAAGTCAAACCAGTGGCCCCCAAGGACTCTCTGAACAGACACACATGAAGGAGTCCAGTCGTCTTCTCAGGTCACTGGATGGTGTCCATGTCTCACAGACATGGAGCACCAGGACTCTAAAGACTTGGACCTTCATCCTTTTGTAGATATCAGGAGTGCCACACACCCCTTTCCAGCAACCTCATGACCCCCCATGCTCTCCCAATCCGTCTACTGACTTCATAGGAAGAGTCACCAGAGACTTAAATGTCAATGGAATAAAGATTCAAAATATATACATAGTTAATAACATAAAGTTCTAAATAACATTTAAAGAACAACAAAAAATATCCCATAGAAAAGAGAGATAATGGAGCGAGGGGTGAACCTCCTGTCTGTATTGTGACCATCATGTGCCACCCGTTTAGGGGGTCTCCACACTCCACCTTCTACTACTCCAGGTGAAAGTCACCCACTTGCTTTGAGAGCCCCTAAATTTTCAATTTTCTCTTTATGCCGAAGTCAGCGTTATTGAAGCCGCCCTCCAGACCGTGCAATTTGATAGCCCGAGCCGCCCCACGCAGCGTATACTTAACAGGCTTTTAGGTTTAACCAGCTGCCCCTGAAGACTGTTGTTGAGCGTTTCTGATGGCCACTTGTGCCAGACGATAATGACGGGAGGCAACGACGTCGCTAGTGGCGGGTTAGCAGTTTAATATGCAGGCACAGAGTGACGGATCATCACTTTGTTCGTGCCAACATTTTCTCCACGTGCCAATGATGAGCTGAAGCTGGTGGTGTTGTTTTCCAAATGCATTTTAAAAGCACACACTTTTGTTATGTGGCATGTTGATGTTCAATTTCAAGTGCTATAAAGTCGTATCGATGCTTGTATGAGGCTAATAAAGTCAAACAAACTGCTTTCTGTTCTTCGTCTCGGCTTCAATGTGTGGCTTATGCACTGCATGGCCGCTCCAAATTACTGAGCTCAGGTGTTTCATTGCTAATGGGTGTTACTGGGTAGCCATCTAAGGGGGTCACACAGTTATTTATGGGTCCATCCATCCATTATCCAACCTGCTATATCCTAACTACAGGGTCACGGGGGTCTGCTGGAGCCAATCCAGCCAACATGGGGCGCAAAGCAGGAACAAATCCCTGGGTAGTGTGCCAACCAACCACAGGGCACACACCCACACACCAAGCACACACTCTGGACAATTTAGGATCACCAATGCACCTAACCTGCATGTTTTTGAACTGTGGGAGGAAACCCACACAGACACGGGGAGAACATGCAAACTCCACGCAGGGAGGACCCGGGAAGCGAACCCCAGGTCTCCTAATTGCGAGGCAGCAGCGCTACCCACTGTGCCACCCCGAAATGTAGTTATTGTCCATATTAATATTTAGCACAGTCCTGCGGACCCCCTGTAGCTGCAGGTTTGTGTTCCCACAAGATTCAGAATCGTTGCTTAGAATCAAAAGCTAATTATTTAATTAGCTGGTCTTTTTCACTCTTCTCTTATTCTGCATTCAGAAAAGCGCAACTGTATGGATTTTACATTTGTACTGTAAGACATTTAGAAATATTTCTATTTTTATCTAAAGCTCTAAATGCTTAACTCTCTTTTTGTTGTTTTCCTGTGTATAGTTTGTTCCCGTCATGTAACCCTAATGGTGACCATTAACAACCAGCACAGCAGACACCCGGGATGATGAAAACAGCAGTGACTTCAGTGTCAGACCCGTTAATTAGCAAATCATCAATGAAAAAAACAGAACACCCGAAAAAGCAAAATGAAAATTAGGTTGAAAATATCATTAGCCAAGTTTCCATCCAGTTTTTTGCGATGTGTTGTTATCGACAAGCAGAATATATGTAAAAAAAAATGTGCGAAATTTGCTGTCTCCAGCCTGTGTTCATCCAACTGGATTTTTATCGATAAAATGGTGTGCGTGATGACGTCATCCCCTCCGAAACGAACTGTCGCATAAGTTTTGTTGTATCGCGAAAAAAAATCTGCCCTTGAGCCGTTTCCATACATAATTTTGTGTATGTCGCAAATTATCTACCTTTTGTTTTCCACGTTACACCCTCTCCACTAAACAAAGAAATGGAGAGATTATTCAGACAGTGTTTTGAAATTTGCCAGCTTACTGTTATTTCAGTTTCACAAATAATTGGAATTGTACATAATATCCGAAGACGACAGCAGAATGAAGCAGTTGCTTGTCTGATAGCCCTAGAGCTCGAAGAAAGTACCCCAGTGCGACGAAACCCACGGGTATGGGAGAGACGACGGAATAAGACCTTCTGGGAGGAGGCGGTGGGGAGACACTTCACAGAAAATCTCTGGCTGCAACATTTTAGAATGACACGGCCAACGTTTGAGATGTTGTGTGGATTCATCAGTCCTGATGTTGCGCCCATCACAGGTTGTCACCGACCACCTGTTCCAACCCAAAAGCAGATTGCCATCGCCCTTTACAAGCTGGCAACCTGCGCTGAGTATAGAGTAGTTGGAGAAACTTTCGCGGTTAGTAAAACTACCGTCCGTCGATTTGTATATGTTGTGTGCACCGCTATTAAAGAAAAATGAATGCGGCATTATATCAGACTTCCGACTGTAGCGGAGGCCAATGGAATTGCATACGACAATTCCTTGGTGCATCTTGTGCCACAGATTTACAGTGCGCTGGATGGCACACATGTGCCTATTCTTCCCCCGACGGAAGGCTACCGCGATTACATTAATCGCAAAGGGTGGCCATCTATTGTTCTCCAGGCCCTTGTTGATGACAGGTGCATGAAACGAGACATTTGCGTTGGCACTCCTGGAAGTGCCCATGATGCAGCTGTGTTTGCAGCATCGGATCTGTACAGGTGAGCCCACCTTTCAACATCCCTTCTCAGTGCGATGACAACTGAATTAGTACTGTAACCTGCTTCCCTTAAGGTTTTTAATTAAAACTGAAATTTGAATTAATACAAAATAACGACGTTTAATCAAAAAAAACTAAAGTTAATATTAATGAGAGAATTTCTCATATATGCTAAAACATCTGCCATTTAATAATGAGAAAAAAATGTTTAGATAATGAAACACACGGTTTATTAAATATTTTGACTGGCACAGTAAATTACCTTTGCGGTTTTTGTATTATTCAGACATCCTGAGAGACCCCCCCAGGCTACAGTTGAGGTGGAGGGAGTTCAGGTACCCCTTTTAGTAGCAGGAGACCCAGCCTATCCGCTACTGCATTGGCTCATCACGAGAAATAACGAGTCTCTTCATCAGACCATGCGAACCGCTCCGCTATTCTCATTTTGATTGCACGTGATGAAAATGTATCATGTGACACATTTATTTGCGTTAAAGCACTTTTTTTCCGACAAAAAGTGTTTCCAATGTAGTTTTTGCGACATCTGAAGTATCGATATGGAATTTATGCGCTAAAGTTAAACGGAAAAATATTATGTCGACATGTACAACATCTTATCGATAATTAGCATTTCCATCAGCTAAAACTTGAAGCGCTAAATATTTTTTCACAAAAACTCCTTGGATGGAAACCTGGTTACTAACGACTTACAAAAATGATATATTCCCCATATAATGGCTTATTACATTTTAATAAAAATCTACCAGACTTAGTTTGTAATTTCTACATTGACTCCAAAACAGAGAAACTGGGAAATAAGGACTCACTTAATGAGGCTAAGAGTCTAATGAAAAATGGAAGTTGGTTGGAACAAAGACCTGCAGCCACAGGGGGTCCCCAGCACTGAGTTTGGGGACCACTGATCTAGCATATGAAGGGTTAAGCAAGCCAGGGTGTGTGAGCAACTAGGAGACAGAATGTTCTAGATCAGGGGTCTCCAACTCCAGTCCTGGGCCCTCATGTATAAACGGTGCGTAGACACAAAAAGGTTGCGTACGCCCGTTTCCACACTCATATCGCGATGTATAAAACCTAAACTTGACGTAAAGCCACGCACATTTCCACAGTAGCTCATACCCTGACGTACGCGAGTTCTGCACCCGGTTTTGCAAACTGGCGACACCCAGCGTCAAAGCTGTGCTACTGTTCCAGTGTAGATTCACTTTATATTTTAGATCCACATCCCTGAAGCGGCTTTATAAATACACTGAAATTAACCGCATATCGTTTATTAGTTTAATGCACCTGATTGTAATTAACCAGTAACAATATAACGGTCCACAGAATGGACAAACTATTCTAAATACCATAACTGCTTTAGCGTTGTTACTCTCACTGCACCTTTTTCTTCTTCTTTCAGCTGCTCCCATTAGGGTTGCCACAGCGGATCATCTTTTTTCATATTAGTCTCACTGCACCACTCGGAGTATTTATATCACTGTATCTGAGTGTGGAATCACAGCTGTACCGCAGCTGATCGTAAAGAGAATTATCGGTATACAACATCAAGCACACTGTGCCTCAGCCATGCTGTCTATTTGAACTGCTCCCATACGACAAAAGCTTCAGAGCCTTTCCTGTACGGACCTCGCGGTTCACAAACCGTTTCATCCCAAGAGCTCTAAACGCATTCAATCAGCCCATCAAGTGCTCCTTGTAGACCTGTTAGGACTTATTAGTCCAATCACCTGACTGTAAACTTGCACTACAGTTATATTACACAATATGAGCCTCTTTATAAAGCACGTATTTACATATGATGATGATATATTTTGCTGCATTCAATCTTAAAAATGATGTTTATTATATTATACAGTTAAAACTTTAACTTCATTTAAATAATCTATATTGTTAATAATTAAACATGTGAGGACACGGTGTCACAGCGCTAGCGAGGAGCTGGCGCTCCGTTCAGTGATTGTTCCTGCCTCGCTCTGTATTCTTGCTGTGACTGGCGTGAAGGATAGAACAATTAAACATGTACTATGAAGATATTTCAATGTTCCTTAAAGGTTTTAAGAATCGTCGCTGTAAGCTTATAGATGGCTTAACGTCTATTACAGAGCTGATTGTGTGGTGATTGGGTATTTGGAGAAAGAAAAGGAAGGACAGGAATTGGAGGTTAGTATGTTTGAAAGAGACCGAACTGCTGCGATAAATTATTTAATCGAAGGTCGCACATGGCGCAGCAAGCGTCTTCCGTGAGACATGAACAATCACTGGACGGGGCGCCAGCTCATCACTATCACTGCGCCACCGTGTCACCATGTTTAATAACATGCTTTAATCAAGTATACATCTCAGTATTTTAATTATTCAGAGAGCTGTAATATCACGAATTTAATGGATTCTGTGTCCTGTCGGAGGAAGAGAAAGTGCGTTTAAGAAGCACGTAGTGATTCACACAAATAAGACAACATACAAGAACACACAGAATATGAAGCATTTAACATGCTACTTTAGCTATGATGGGACTTAAGAAACTAGTAAATTAAAACAATTTTAAGATGAAGCTTATGACATTCTACTTTAATGACAAAATAAACTACGTGATTAAAGTGGAAATTTCGAGATTAAAGTTGACATTTCGTGCTTTTTTCCCCACCGTGTCCCTATTTTTTTTTCCTCTGTACTCTAATAAGCTTTCTTATGACGCTCAGATGATGGGCTACGACTCGTCTTTTCATGGCGACTTTGATATCTGACAACTTCTTTTTTATTTCGGGAACTGTGCGACTTTGTGAACTTGAGCTTTCGAGTTTCTCCCACACGCTATGTCACTCGATCAACTTCCTTTTGTTGTTTATTCCACTGTTTAAACCAACAAATAGTACGTTTTTCCTTTGTCTCCACTTGGTATTTGCTGAAATTCTTCTATTTTTCCCCTGTGCTTTTGCAACTGTCTTTACACAGAAAGCTGAACTTAAGGGATATTTATACTGATTTGCATATTCAAAGAGGTGTAATTCTGGGAGGAGTTGGAGGGGGCAGCAGGCTCGTGCGTTACTTTTCACGCTGACCGGGATTTATGGAGTGGAAGAACGTGGAAGTTGGCAAACGCACAGATTTATGCATCTGGATTTTTTTGTGTGTACGCACATTTCCACTTTTGTCCTTACGCCATGTTTTAGGGGTGTTATGCATGAGGCCCCTGGAGAGCTACTGTGGCTGCAAGTTTTCATTCTCTTTTCTTAATCAGTGACCAGTTTTTGCTGCTATTTAACTATTTCCCTTTCTTTTAATTGACTTTTCTTGAGACTCTGACCGCTGAATTGATTTTTTTTTCCTTAAACGGCACCTAAACATAAATTTGATGTGAAGTGAGCCAACAGATGACCAACTAAGTTGGGGCCTCAAACTCCAACCAACTTCACTTCATTCAGTTTCTTAATTAGAAGCCATTTCTCATTGCTAATTAAACCTGTTATTTAATTCCATGGCACTCGCTCATTCTGCCATGGCAGACATTTCCAAAACTGTTGATTTTCTTTTTTAAGAGCGCTGGCTGTCAGAATGTTTTGTGGACCTGAGCAGATCAACATCACTGAGGCCTTCACCTTTCTTTATTTTCAGTTATTGTGTGATGGACGCAGGTTGTTGCTTATGTGTTGGTACATTTTGTGTCTTAATATTGTTTGGTTGCTAATTAAGGAAAAAATAAATAATTAAGTGGCCTGAGTCTTAAGATGTGCATCAATTCAAATTATGGCAAAGTGTTAATTAGCAGCAAAATCTGGTCACTAATTAAGAAAAGGGTTAGAATGAAAACCTGCAGCCACAGTAGCTCTCCAGGACTGGAGCTGGAGACCCCTGCTCTAGATGGTGGTTTAAGAAATGGGCTGATGTCGTGTACAAGTAAGACTTGACAGATGTCACATACACAAACACTCCATAGAAGAAGAAGAGTTTAACTCAAGAATTATTGGCAAGACTTGTAAAGGACAACAATGTAGTGAAATGAGGCTTTTATATTGGGTGTGTAAACTAATGAATCAATCCAAGTAAACGTCAGATGTTGTGTAAGCATTAATTTCAGCTCTGCTATGCAAACTCAAGTTGTTGTCTATAAATATGAGTCTCTGTCTTTGCTCTGTGACCACTGTGTGACAAACTCTACTCAGGGGTCACCCCTTAGAGGACAGCTGTGATCGGGTGCTCCCTCTTCCCGAAGAGAACAAACTTCCTCCCGTCCAGTTTCTAACTCGGTGAGGTCTTTGTTGAGGGCAAAATTTCTTTTTTTAACGTAACAAGCATTTTCAGTAGGGCTGTGCGGTATACACACCAGTACTAGAAAAGAACTGAAATAAAAACCACATTTTTCAGCTTTTTATTGTTAATGAATTGTGCAAGTTTCAAAAACCCTAATTTTGCTTTGTGATTCTGGGGTTTTGTGTGTTGCTTGATGATGGGAAAAAATGAAATGATTTTAGCAAAAGGCTGCAACAACACAGCATGTGAAAAAGGGAAGGCATCAGAATACTTTGGGAAGGTGTTGTGTGACCATCCACACGTACTGGCGCCAGGTTTCTCTTGTACTTTCACCTGATGGAGAGCCGCATAAACACAAGCCATAGGAAGATTTACAAGAATGAACTAAGCAGTTTACAATTCAAATCTTTAGCTTAAATGAAATATCATAAAGAGAGATAGATGTGAAAGGCACTATATAATAGAGATAGCTAGATATATAGTGCCTTTCATTTCTATCTAATAGACAGAGGGATAGATAGATGTGAAAGGCACTATATGATTGATAGATAGATATGAAAGGCACTATATAATAGACAGAAGGAGAGATAGAGAGATGTGAAAGTCACTATATGATTGATAGATAGGCAAATAGATAGATAAGATGTGAAAGGCACTATATGATTGATAGATAGATAGATATGAAAGGCACTATATAATAGACAGAGGGATAGATAGAGAGATGTGAAAGGCACTATATGATTGATAGATATGAAAGGCACTATATGATAGATAGATAGATATGAAAGGCACTATATAATAGACAGAGGGATAGATAGAGAGATGTGAAAGGCACTATATGATTGACAGATAGACAGATAGATATGAAAGGCACTATATGATAGATAGATAGATAGATAGATATGAAAGGCCCTATATAATAGACAGAGGGATGTATAAATAGATAGATATGAAAAGCACTATATAACAGACAGAGGGATAGATAGATAGATGTGAAAGGCACTATATAATAGAGATACCTAGATATATAGTGCCTTTCATTTCTATCTAATAGACAGAGGGATAGATAGAGAGATGTGAAATTAACTATATGATAGATAGATGGATAGATAGATATGAAAGGCACTAGATGATTGATAGATAGATAAATGGGAAAGGCACTATATGATAGATAGATAGATATGAAAGGCACTATATAATAGACAGAGGTATAGATAGATAGATGTGAAAGGCACTATATAATAGAGATAGCTAGATATATAGTGCCTTTCATTTCTATCTAATAGACAGAGGGATACATAGAGAGATGTGAAAGGCACTATATGATAGATAGATGGATAGATAGATAGTTTATTAATGCCATGGGGAAATTCACATAACACTGCAATAAGGAAACCTGGGTAAACAGGCAGCCATTAGAAACCTTGCACCTTCTGATTTTATTTATACCGAGTCTCCTTACACTTTTAAACTCTGCACTTGAAATCCCACGTTAAATACACTTGTGTGTATTTTTAAATGGCTGCTATTGACTGACTTTAAATTCTATGTCTCTACTCACCTTGCGTCTTTTAGATCATTCTTTGAGAATCTTAAAGAAAACCAATTGTTACAAATACTTTTTTTTTTGGAATTTATAAGCCCTGGGGGAATTAGAATTTAAAAGGGACATCAGCCTGGGGAAGAAAACAGAGGAGTAACACAAACACGTCAGTGATTCTAACTAACAAAGCCATTAACTCTTTCGAGGCGGATGTTGACACATAACGCCATGTAGGGGTGTCTTCACAGAGTTGCTGGCCGCTACACGAACACATTCAGCACTACTGGGGACCAATCAGCTGATGCTGGTACATCACTTTCATTTTCGATCTCCAGATCACTTGCATCAAAAAAGTCAGAGAACCGTTCAGCAATAATACAGAAAACGTCCACAGAGCATTTTGCTTTGCACATTCTCTTTGCTTTCTCGCCAGATCGGCCTTTAGCCGTTGGTGGTGCCAACGGCCTATGAATGAATTTCATTCTTTCTCTCTAATAAATAAACTGACTTTTTCAAATGTTTGTCCCTGTGATTTGTTATTTGTCATAGCAAAAGCTATTCTAACGGGAAACTGTAAACGTTTAATATGAATGGCATATCAAGATCTCCTTTGGTGTCTCATGTTATCCCCTGAAGATGGACTACATTAGCTTTCTTGTCGCCTGTTAAAATTTTACATGTCAGAATTGTTCGACCAATTTTAAATAGAACTAATCTTGTCCCATTGCATAGCCCATCACTCAGACATAAATTACGCGATAACATTATGATACGTCCTTCTTTCAACAGTAATTCGGCCGGTGGAAGACCAGACGGTGTTAATGGCTGTAGATATTTTTTGTGATATTGTAAGCTGATGCTTTCATCTTCTGCACCATCACCACCAACTGTTTCTGCATAATCTATTGATATGCATTTAACCAATTTGCCAATTTGATTGTAAAAATTTATAAGAGCTGAGAGAGCAGGAACTGTGTCTGACAAAAGCATTCACACGAATGAGAGGTGAGAGGATTGCGGGCTGTTAACCTGAAGTGGTAGAGAGGAGGATGGGACTTGAAAAAAATCTCTTGGCAATAGTCTCGTCTCATCCCGAGATTTTCTTTTATAATAGAGAGACAAGGAAAATGTACGCAACAAACCATACATACGCAAGTACCCACCCGTTGTACCAAATGTATTTGCAACTGTGCATCCACTCATAAAACTGGCTGGGGGCTCACTGGAGGGACAACAATTGTGACACGGTACTTGTAGTGAATCATGGTGAGGACAGATGGCGGAAGGTCCAAGTAAAAGGATGCTGGACAAAAATAACAGATTGGTGTACAAAATACACCAGCAAGAGTAGTTAAGGGTTAACACAGATAGATAGATAGTTCCTTTCATATCTATCTATCTCTATATATACGTAATCTTCATTTGGATCTTGATCTTTGTTTGTCCGTGAATGAATTAGAAGAAGAAGCACTAGATGGCAGTAAAGAGACAGCTAAAACATAGGCATTGTATTAAGAATCTCCTCCAGGCTTATACTACTGAAGACTGTAGTACTCCAGTCACACCTCAAAACACAGACATTCAAACTAAACTAATTGTTGTGCTTTAAATTAACTAAAGAGATCTTCATTTAGATCTTGATCTTTGTTTGTCCGCGAATTCCACGCATGCGTAGACCACCTTCCAGTTTAGTACGTTGTTGTTACTCACGGATGTCAACAATGTGCCGGAATAACGAAAGGGGTGGTGGACAGTGTTACGCTGGTCAGCTCCTGAGGCCTGGTTAGAGAATGAAATTGCTGAAGATAAAAGGTACGTGCCTACGTAACATATGAATGAAAGAAAGACAGTGGATAAAATGAATGACAACGTAACAGCACGTTCCGGAAATTATTATTGTTACGTTGTAGCCGGCGAGTGCTGCGCGTCTCACAGTTGTACCGTGGCTTGCTCACATGTCAGTGAAGTGATCCCTATTTATGCTTTAAAGAGCCTGGATACCTATGTGTCCCCCTTTTATAACCATTGCTCCGTGTATATTGCCTTACTCTTTGGATTGCCACAAAGCAACCTCCGTGATTGGAGAAAGGTTGAGAAGAGATCGTGAGAGGAAACGACAGCGTCGTGAAAACAAGACTTACTGTGAACGGACAGAAGCAGAAATGCTCCTACACCACCACATAATTACTATTTGGACAGTGATTCCGAGTAGGCCGTTCCTATCGAATCAATGTCCAAGGGTTTTCTTTTGTAATTTTGTTTCCCTTATAAAAAATCATAATGCTGTGCGACGAAGGGCCCAGTTCACGACTGGCAGCCGCGTTTAAACAGGGAGCCCTTCACAGACAACTTTAACACGCGCAACGTAGTTGGGCGCACATGGCTAGTATTAAATAAAGAGTGATAAAAACGCAGTGCAAGTTAAAAAATGCAAGGTGGAGAGTGCGAGGCAGGTATAACAGACAACAACATTGTATAATTTTAACATTTACCCCCCGGGTGGAATTGAAGAGTCACATAGTGACATAAGTCGCATAGCATGTTAGGTTCATTTTGACGTCACAATGTGTAAATATTTGCACGTGTAGCTTATTTTGACAAGGCAGCACAAATCCACAGAACACTAGCCCTGGGTTTGGGCCAGTGAAATGATCCGGTTTCATATAAAAGAATAAAAAGCAACGCGTTTCATTTTGCAATAACAACCAACCCACGATATTCAGTTCCTTTTTTGGGGAGTAACGTTACTTTTTTAAAAGTTACGATCCCAACACTGTGGTGGGAGGTTAAGCAAAATGATAAAAGGGGTCATTTTGCTTAACTTCTCATTACATCCATAATGGCTAACATGGTAAAGCACACTATAAATTATAACGGACCTACATTAAGGACTCTCATAAATCCATAGCAGGCTGCGGTCAGTACACTAACACTTCCACCATGTTTCCAAACACATTAAGACGTTGCACAAAGTCTGTCGTCATTACCCCGTCGTATCCGGATGTAAGTTGACTGTGCTGTTCGGTTGTTCATCTGCCGAAGTCGCCTCTCTTTACCGAAGGAGGATCGCAACTTTAATTAAACGACGCCTGGAGTTGGACGGATTATCGCGGCGCGCCGCCGAGTCGCCAGCTACAGGACGCGGTTGACTCGGTCACGTGACCCAGCCTGAAGTCCGGAGGCTGCGATGCGCGCGAGAACCACGAAGGAACAACAGAGCGCGTGTTGGCCCGTCACAGGTCACAATCCGGACCGCGTAAGCGGCACTTCAAGGGCCGATCGGCAGGTGACACCAACGAGATACAACATCGTCGGCGCCAGTCCTCTCCAGGCCGTTAACAACATTGAAATCGCAGCAAAGTGGGCGGCGCGGAAGAAACGGAGCCCGAGGTGAGCAGCAGTCAGCGTCCCCGCCGTCGCTCCCCAGCGCCGCGCTTCCGGAGGCTGAGTCTGCCGCGTGCGTGTGTGCGCTGCACGCGCCTTGCTGTCTCTGCCCCCTCTGCACACGGCACTGCCCTACGGAACCGCATTTCGCGCTCCAAAGCTGGCGTGCCCCTTGTCGCCAAAGCGTCAAGTGACCGCTCGGTAGCGCCAGTTATAGCTTATCGCCGCATAGGACTGTGTAGGGCCTTCAAGGTGGCACCGCCGAGAGCCTCGTGGAGAACACGGAGCAAGCACGAGTTGTCGCCGGACAATGCGGGCTTCCAAGTTGGCAGTTTGTTTACTGTGTTAGCAGGCGGGCCGCAAGTGGTGGGAAATCTGCATCGGTGATTTAACTTCACCGCAGGCCAAAATGGCTCTCGACCGTTATCATCTGACAACGGCTGGAGCTTCTCTGTCGGTAATCGACGTGTCCTCGCACCGTAATGTGATGTCATTAATTAACTCGCAGTTTGTGCTGCGCATGTAGAGGGTACCGGCAAGGTGAGGGCACGTGTGTTTTTGCCGGTGTCCGTTTTACATGGCGGTGTATTACATGTGCGAGACCCCGAAGGCGGCCAGTGTGGGGTTTTGTGCTGCATTCGTTTCCTGTAAGCCGACTGATCTGCGTCAGTAAAACGTGTTCGTCTCGCCTCAGATAGATTGGCATACCGTATGTTCAATGATGAATTGGCATTCGATTTTTTTTTTTTACCCATATTGTTTGGTTCTGTGTGTGTTTTAGTCCGTCTTGGTATATTGTTGTACTTTCTTAAAAGTGCCTTGCAGTGCTTCACGTACTAAAGGTGTCTAATAAAGGTCAGTGTTTACTTGAACCTGCCTTTAAATCTTCTCCAAAGCAGTAATCTGTAGATTCAGGGTAGCGTATCAAGAGTTGACTTTAGATTAAATTAAATCAATTTACCTTGGGATCTTGTCGGTCTTATCCAAAACGTAAAGCAGGAACCAGCACTTGACAGGTGGCCACATATCTTTACTTTATTGATGTGCAAATGAGTTTGGGAAAGTCGCTATATAAAGAACATGTATTATTGTTAAGGAGGGATTTTAGGTGGTTTGCAGTTAAGTTTTCATACATTTGTCTTCATTGTTGTTTTAAGAGTTGTGCCAATGCTAGTCAACACACATCATAAAGCGTACACGTGTAAAAAAGTGCAACCCCCAGATGAAGTACACTCATTCTCAGTCGGACCCCCTGGAGGTAGTTCAAGTTCAAGCACGTTATTGTCATTGTCAATGAAATTACTTTTTGTGACAGCCTCAAGGTGCATTTAAAGAAAAGTCAAATAATTCCAAATATGTTGTACAGTGTTAAGTGATCAGTTAACCCGATCAAATTATTATTGCTCAAAGTACAGCAGCGTAAATTGTTACTGCACCTGTTAATGAATAATACATTACATATTCTATATTGTATTCCATTAGTATATTGCACATTACCAATATAGCTTATTGCACATGTTCAATTAAAAATAATCCCAGACTGAGGAGGTTCAGAAAGTTTATAGCAGAAGGGGAAAAAAAGCTATTTTTTAGACTGCATGTGCGTCCACGGATCAACCTAAAGCGTCTGCCTGACGGGAGGAGCTCAAAGAATTTCCAGGATGAGTTTTGTCCCTGAGAATGTTTTTGGTTGAAGGTGAGAATTAAACCAAAACTGAATGCCATTGTGAGCAATGCTGCACATCCCATCTCTGACACATTGACACTGAGGACTTGCAGCCATCAGATTCATTTAGCTGAAGTGTGTCAAACACTATGGGGACTCCTTTATAGCAACCATATGCCTGCATGATTCCTGGCTATAAGTGACTGCTATTTCAGAAGTGTTTTTTATTTTTAATTTTGTTCCTTTTTAATCGTTCTGATGTGTGTTCAGACCATAGTGTGAACATTTATATACATTTATTTGTCTGTTTATGTATTTAAAGAGCTCCTGAAAAAAACAAATTTCCCTTGGGGACAACTGAAGTGCTTTCTAGCTATCAGATAGTGGCTGTATATATCTTATATATAAACGTCTACGCGTGGCGGTGTGTGTGTGTGTGTCTGTCCGGCCCTAAAGCGAGACATGGAGTCGAGGTAAAGGCTCCTCCTGTGAGGAAACGGACACTCGCTTAGCCACTAATAACACAAGCGGGGCCAACACATCAGCAAAACGAAACCTCAGAAGAAAGACAAAGTCGCAAAATGGTATTCCTTTTACTTTTCTTTCCGCTGCTAATGTACAAGCGATGGCGAGCACATCGGCAAAGTGAAGCCCCCTAGGAGAGAGATACCCAGAGTCACACCTTTCAATTACCTGACATCTCTATATTTCATTTTTTTTTTTTTTTTTCCCCTAATGATTTCAATAGTTTCTAGAACCCCGGGCTTTTTACAGCACAGGCTTACAAAGCTTGTATATATATATGTATGTATGTATGTATGTATGTATGTGTGTATATATATAAAATGAGTATAGCATCAAGCAAGTGACACTTGTGGGCTGTTGATCTGCTCAGTGAAGTAGCAGAGGGGCTTGTTCATCAGTTTCTTCTGCTTTGGTGCACTAGAGGGGCAACGATAAGAGAGACGACCCCCAAAACAGGAATGAATGGTTTAACAGGTGGAGGGAGGCCACTGACATTTCCCCTCCTCATCTGTTTTGTCACTCGTTTTACATTTGGCCTCGGTCAGTGTCACTACTGGTAGCATGAGGCCATACAGTACCTTAAACAGGCACAGGTAGGCCAACTTCTCCAGGATGGCACATCAATACGTGGCATTGCCAGAAGGTTTGCTGTGTCTGCCAGCACAGTCTCAAGGGCATGAAGGAGATTCCAGGAGACAGACAGGCAGTTACTCCTGGAGAGCTGGACAGGGCACCTCGTAGAAAGTCCTTAACCCATCAGCAGGGCCCACCACTATCTCCTCCTTTGGGCAAAGAGGAACAGAATGAGCACTGGCAGACCCTACAGAATGACCTCCAGCAGGCAGGCAGGCCACTGGTGTGAATGTCTCTGACCAAACAATCAGAAACAGACTTCATGAGGGGGGCCTGAGGGTCTGACGTCCTCTAGTGGGCCCCACGCTCACTGCCCAGCACTTTGGAGCTTGATTGGCATTTGACATAGAATACCAGAATTGGCAGGTCCACCACTGGCCTCCTGTGCTTTTCACAGATGATAGCAGGTTCACCCTGAGCACATGTGACAGACGTGAAAGGGTTTGGAGAAGCTGTGGAGAATGTTATGCTGCCTGTCACATCGTTCAGCATGACTGGTTTGGTGGTGGGTCAGTGATGGTCTGGAGAGGCATATCCATGGAGGGACACACAGACCTCTACAGGCTAGACAACGGCACCCTGACTGCCATTAGGTATCGGGATGAAATCCTTGGACCCATTGTCAGACCCTATTCTGCTGCAGTGGATCCTGGGTTCCTCCTGGTGCACAACAATGCCCGGCCTCATGTGGCAAGAGGATGAAGGAATTAATACCATTGACTGGCCCCCATGCTCGCCTGACCTCAATCCAATAGAACACGTCTGTTTCACTCCATCCAATGCCGCCAGGTTGCACCTCAGCATGTCCAGGAGCTCAGTGATGCCCTGGTCCAGATCTGGGAGGAGATCCCCCAGGACAACATCTGTTGTTTCTTTAGGATCATGTCCCCACCCCTCCCATGATGTTGTCAGGCATGCATACAAACATGTGGGGGCCATACAAACTACTGAGTATGATTTGGAGTTGCTGCAATGAAATTTTGACAAAATGGAATCGCCTGCTGCATCATTTTCTCACTTTGATTTGAATTCACCCTCTGTAGGTTGATCATTTTCATTTCCATCAAACGATGTGCCATCCTTTCATTCCTAACACATTACCTTGTCCATAGCAATAGAGATAGCCACCATGATTTTTTTTCCCCATTGAGATCTGATGTGTTTTCAAAGTGTTCCTTTAATTTTTTGAGCAGTTTATATTACTCTATATAGTGCCTTTCACATCTATCTATCTATCTATCTATCTATCTATCTATCTATCTATCTATTATATAGTGCCTTTCATTTCTATCTATCTATCTATCTATTATATAGTGCCTTTCATTTCTATCTATCTATCTATCTATCTATCTATCTATCTATCTATCTATTATATAGTGCCTTTCATTTCTATCTATCTATCTATCTATCTATCTATCTATCTATCTATCTATCTATAGTGCCTTTCACATCTATCTATCTATTTATTATATAGTGCCTCCTGTCTATCTATCTATTTATTAGATAAGTTTAAGTTTTAAAATAATCTTTATTGTAAAAATAAGAACATCAACATAATATACACAGTCGAATGACGAAAACAAATTTCAGAATAAACAAAAGAGCCATATCAGACCACCATTACTCCCCCTTTACACTCCTCCTACTCCGCACATTAATAAGCACGTGGTAATGATGCTCACCAATGCTTCCTCTTTCTCTTGCCCACCACAGTGAAATCAGAAATTAATTTTCAGCTTCCCTTCATCAACTGAGCACAGTTGATCTATCTATCTATCTATCTATTATATAGTGCCTTTTATCTATCTATCTATCTATCTATCTA
>JANRMT010062817.1:4419490-4433175 GCA_026402145.1 Polypterus bichir lapradei | reverse complement strand
TATCTATCTATCTATCTATCTATCTATCTATCTATCTATCTATCTATTATATAGTGCCTTTCATTCTGTCTGTCTATCTATCTACAGTATCTATCATGCCTGTCACATCTTTCTAATGTAATGCTTTTAAATCCCTTCAGTTTTGTTTTTGTTTTTTTCTGTCCTGAGTTGCCTGACTCGCCAATACGAGAACACCCGTGCATATGAAACATCATTTGAGTCATGTTGATGTTTAGTTATGCAAGACATCAGGTATATTGGGGTTCCCCTGTTTTTTTGGCGCTCTAGATCTGAAAATATCTTGTTTATAGGCCATTTTAGGACCATATTTTTTGTAGAATCTTACAACCTTTTGGTAAAGAAGTAAACCAATAGGTGTCTACAGCAAAAATGATCAGAAGGCCTTGAAGCTGTGTTAGCCACATCAGTCAAACCCAGGGGTTTACACACCCAGATGGGATACGAGGGGTCAAAGTTACTCCTTTTCACAAGACATTAAAAAAATTGGGATTGATAGGCGAGTGGTATGTCATTGTATGCTATTTCAAAGTTGCTGATCCTGAAAATTATCATTTTTTTAAAAATGTTTGATTCTTTACCCATGGTCCTAGCCTTCTAAGAACCACTCCCAGAAGGTTAAAAATGACAACTATCAAACATAATCATGTGAGGTATCATTTTAGACGAGGTCTGTAATTACAAATTGAGTATTGTTTTTGATCCTTTACTAGGGATCTAGTCCTCTACAGACCTCTATAAAAGGGTGAAAATGACAAATTTATATTACAGTCTAGAATATTCATACATTAAATATTTAAACTGAAGCACACATTTTCATTTTTCAGATATTTGACGCTACTGTTCTTGTTTATTATGAACTTCTGCTTTGATGAAGTAAATTACATTTCTTATTAACACCCCTATTATGGCACCTCAGGCTAATTCAGACTTATTCACTTTTGACTTATCTTTTTGCTTTGTAGATAATGTTATGTTTTATATGTCTTTCTATTAAATTGTAAAGGCAGTGTCAAAAACTGCGTTTAGTGTTAAGGTGTTCTATAAAGACATCTAAATCACTTCTGAAAAGTGTCTTCATCACTTGATTTAATTTAATTACATTGTTATTTTGCTCACAACTTGTAGAGTCCAAGTTCTGCGTGTCTGTTGTCTTTGCGGACACTACAGGTACACCCGCTTTTCCAATCACGCTCATTTTACCAAGGTGGACTCTGTCCTGCACTCCTCTGAGCCGCCTCTTTGCTGCTAGTGGGACATAAATGGTAAATCATAACATAGAACCATACATGATGAAAAACACAGGTCAATATGAAACATATCCTTTTTCTAAAACATGCAAAGCAGCTCATAATTTGTGTGGACTCTTCTATAAATCAGGTAACAGGCATTTTAATAACAGAACTGTGTTTGGTAAGCAGTCCATTTGCATACTGTAATTCAAATATGGCCGTGCACAAACACAGCTGTTGCTGACCCTTTATGATGACATGATGACAAGAAAAATCTTCAAGACATGTCCACTGGGTGTTTACTGATATTTTCTTGTTTGCTTAAAAGTTTGCTAGCACAACTGTCTGGAGATTGAAAGAATATAAGTAATCGTCTCCTGATTAGGCACAAAGCAAACGGACTATGCGTGTGAAGAAGCAAAAACCATAAACTTTAATAGCAAAAGTCTGCAATGATTTAGGAAAGCAGGAAGAAAGAAATGCTTTTTATGGTACTTTGCCTATACTGTATAAATCAGGGCTGTGGAGTCGGTAGATAAATCCTTCGATTCCGACTCCTTAGTTTCCGGTACTTCCGACTCCTCTGTATTTAATATATTAATGTATTTTCCATGTTGATTGAAGGAAGGCAACATGCACGTCATTTAACCACAGAACTGCTGGCTAGGAAACTGACTCTCTACCGTATTGGCCAGTTTAAACAAAAGACAAAAAAATGAAAACTAAGGTTTTATTTATTGTTTTTATTAAGTGTCTATAAAGTAGTAGCCTGCAAAAAAAAAACAGAAACATGAACTTTACCAGTTGAAGAATATAAACCACATTCTTTGGTAGTTTTAAAACAAAAACAAAGCTTAACTACATTAAGAAAAAACAAAAACTGGAAAACCTAAAACAGTTTATATATAAAACTTGGAATGTAGTTGTAGAGTAGAATAGCCGTTAACACTAGAATTACCAGAGCTTATGAAAAAACTTGTAGATCCGTCCCACTTTAAATCGCTTCTCACCTCTTCATCAGCGTCTTTTGTCCTTTAAATGTGTTGATAAGCAGCAAGCAGTCTGCTATCACTTCCCCCACTGGCGCACAGTTTTCTCAGCTCAAGTCTGTTTCCCTGCGTGTCAGTGCTTGGAGTTGTATAGAGTGAGAAGTCAATCAAAATGACGCCTTTTATAAATACTATATTGTTATTTGGAACACATGCATTTCATGTGTGTTCCGTGTCTACAACGATCTATGTCGGGGTGCCCACACTTTTTTGGCTTGCGAGCTACTTTTAAAATGACCAGGTCAAAATGATCTACCTACATTAAAAACGCTATATATATATTTACATTTACTTGAGTAACTTTTTAAAAAAAAATGTACTTCTAAGAGTAGTTTTACTGCACCATACTTTTTACTTTTACTTGAGTACATTTGTGAAGAAGAAAAGCTACTCTTTCTCTGCTACATTGGGCAACACTCATATCGTTACTTTTTTTCCATTAGATAAAGTCTGACAGACAATTTTCAATCTGCTCTGTAGCGTATGCTGTCAAGTTGCGCACATGCCTTCCATTGCGTCTCAACTGCGATTTTAGTTCCCTCTCCTTTCTCTTTCTCAGATCGCTTTTCAGAAGGAAGTCAGTTTCGTAGTTTTTATGAACAGTTCAAAAGTGCCTTTCCACATTTTCCTTCTTTGGAATAGCAATGATAGATTGACAGATTAGACAAACGCACTTCGATTGAGACATTGTGAGAGAAAAAAAATCCTCTTCCAATTCCACATCCAGCCCATAAACAATAATTTTTTTTTTTTAATCCCTTCTTTAGTCGATATAAATTGGAAGGCAAACTAGATCACTTAGATAGCCGGAGTTTTGCAGTAGCTCGCTCGTTTGATTGTGCGTGCGGGATGACCAGTGTGTTAGAAGAAAAGAGATCTCAGGCTGGCCGCCTTGTATGTCAATCAAGTGGCAAATGCCATAGGGAGGATATATGATAGACTAACATTTAAAAAAAAAAAAAATTTTGAATGCAATGCAATCTAACTGCACTACCTTTCCGATCTACCTGTCGATCATGATCGACACATTGGGCACCCCTGATCTATGTAAACACATTGTTAAAAAATAAACGTTTTTCATGTGTTAGTAATAATTGACAAAATGTAGACATGAAGTTTATAATGTGTGAAGCCTGAAGTCCAAATATCAAAGAAACACTTTCACAAAAGGTACAAATATAACAGAACAAATACGCTCTTCAGAGATGAGAAAACTGTGCGCCGGTGCGGGATGTGATAGCAAACTGCTTGCTGCTTATCAACACATTTAAAGGACAAAAGACGCTGATGGGGAGGTGAGAAGCGATTTAAGGTAGGACGGATATACGAGTTTTTTCGTAGGCTCTGGTAATTCTAGTGTTAATGCAATCCAAAATTAACTCAATGTAGTGTTGTAAGAAACAGAATTGTTTTTGCCAGATCGTCTTTCATAGAAGTTCTTAAATCTGACTTGATTATTTTTAGAGTCTTTCCACACTGAGTTGGGTGGATGGCATTGCTGTTACAGTTCTAGCCACATCACTAATAATCTCTGGATTAAAAAAGATGGCTTCTTCTACAGTCAGTTTTGATGAGCGATCATACTTTTCATCTTTTTTTAGTTGTTTAAAAAAAAACTCCTGCTGGAATCTCTATATTTGGACATTTACTGGTCGTTTATCTTTCATGCACAGGCGACGTCGCTTTGCTTTTGAAACTTCCATTTTGTCCAAGTAGAAATCAAAGTCTAATTCTTCATTTAAAGAGGATGATCCTGAGTTACCTGTGCTTATAGCTTCATCCAGTGGTGGTGTTTCAGGTGGTAGTAATGCCTTCATGCCAACTGCTACATCATAGAGGGACTTTTTTCCATTAGCAATCTGGTCATTGCTCAACAAAATTCAGCTCTTTTGATCAACATAAATAACAGCTAACAAGATTTGATTATCCAGTAAGAGACTCTCTCTTTTCTTCATTGAAGATACGATGCCATCAGATATTAACCTTCCACTTTTGTTCAGGCAATATATCAAGCTCTTCCATTCCAAGAAAAAAGAAAGGTTGTATAATAGCTTAGCTGAACTTCACACTAGTAGTAACACAACTATGCACTGGGCTTTATTCATACATCAGAGAAATACTTAATTACGACTATTGTTTGTGAAATGGGACATCTGAACTTGCTGTATTTTTTTTTCATTACAATTTAAATTTATTAGGAGTCAGAGTTGGTACATTTTTGCCGACTCCAGGTACCCAAAATTGTCTCTGACTCCAACTCCTCAACTTTGACTCCACAGCCCTGGTATAAATACAGCAAAATATAAAACAGTATGTATTATATCCACAGAGTGTTTTAAACCATAAATCTAGTGATGTTTTAACTGGTTAAATTTACTGCTGACAACACACAGGGTCTCATCTCATTTTCTTTGCAGCTTTATTAGAGTCCGGTTCATGTTGGTGATAGCAGCCTGTTCACAGAAGACAAGATCTTCTCCTTTTCCCAGCAACATTCTCTGTTTATCTGTTCCAGACATTTAAGATTTAATCAAAGCATAACTTCTTTTGTATTTCAGTCCCAAGGAAACCATTATCACAACCATGGTGTCCACGAAGTGCAGGAACATGGCCATGGCCATGACCATGACCATGACCATGCAGAAGGTGCAGAGGAAGGCCACAACTTGGATTCTGTGTGGAAAGGCTTGACTGCCCTAGGAGGAGTCTATTTCATGTTCCTAATAGAACATTTTATTACCTTAGGGAAGATGTACAAAGAGAAGAAGCAAAAGGTGAGAGTAAATTAAAAAAAGTAAAATGTTTCACATTCAGAAGGAATCTATAATTCATTTGGTGGCACATTCTGTGAAATCTGTATCTATTAAGGTAATGTTGTAATCCTGAAGACGAAATCCCCTGAAAGTCCGTGTCGTTGTGGCTACCACAATCTCTTCTAGGGGAGTAATGTTCTCTGGCTCGATGGGAATTTTGTCTGCTTCAGATTATATAGGTAGTGTTTGTATTTCCATTTTTTTGTCTCCAGCTCAATACAAAATTATAAAATTGAATAAAGAAGCTGGCGTCCTGTCTGGGGTTTGTTTCCTGCCTTGCGCCCTGTGTTGGCTGGGATCGGCTCCAGCAGACCCCCCGTGACCCTGTAGTTAGGATATAGCGGGTTGGATAATGGATGGATGGATGAATAAAGAAGAGCGATCAGGCTTACCTTGCATTAAACAGTCTTTGGCAGTCTTGATGTGCACTAAGTTCTTATGATTCTTATAAAGAATAAACTGATATGTAGTCTGAAAATGGTAGTGCTTGTGAAAACAAAATAATGAGAGAACTGTAAAAATTTAACGTTAAAAAATACCAACACCTTCAAAATTACCCAAAAAATAAACGCAAGTGGTCTCCCCTCGACTTTCTCATATACTCAGAAATGGGGATAGATATTTGAGGAATAAACCGCAAGACAATGATTATATTTTTTATATTATGTATGTAGATTAAAGAACCATCCAGAACAAATCAACTCAAATTAATAATATATAGAACAGTTATTATAAAAGTACCAGTAACGGCACACTGATATAACGATAACGTGCAGCGAATACACTTGACTTGAGCAATCCTAGTCTTCCTCTTCTTTCTCTGTACATTTACCATTTGTTTGCTCAGAGATCGATGCGCCTGCTGCTTCCTGAGCGGCTCTTTTTGTCTCCACCCTAGTGGCCCGCTTCTTCTCTTCTTCCGTCGGCATCTTTTCACGTTAAAACTAATTAAGTCACTGTTTCTGTTGCAATTACTTAGCAAGTTTTCTTTAATTTTTCACTTAAGCTGGCATTTAAGTCTTCAATCTGCCTCAAGAATGATTTAAAATATGAAGAGTTAAGGGAAGTGATGGCAAAGGTGTTAGGGAATGAGAACAGCGCCCTGCTGGCCCCTGCCGAGAGTTGATTCTAAAATAAAATAAAAATAAAAAGAGGAATAACCTTGGTGGTCAAGCATCACCCCAAGAGCGGATATTAGACGTCATGTGGTATATGTGTACCAAATTACAGGGCGCTGGACAGGGGTCTCGTAAACCTTTTCTTTCAATGCCAGAGGGACTTCTTTTGAATGATGAATGCTTTTTGAACTTTTCTGCATTAACTCTTCCTCATTATCACTGCTAAAAGCAAAGCAAAAATCAATAAAATAAATAGATAACAACATCAACATTTATATCTGTAGCACGTATTCATTCAAAGTGAGAAGCTCAGAGTGCTTCACAACACATCAATGACATAGTTGCATGAAAAACAAATTAAATTTAGATAATAATAACCAATAATGTGGTGGGCTGGCGCCCTGCCCGGGGTTTGTTTCCTGCCTTGCGCCCTGTGTTGGCTGGGATTGGCTCCGGCAGACCCCCGTGACCCTGTAGTTAGGATATAGCGGGTTGGATAATGGATGGATAATAACCAATAAGTAGTATATAATGGATAAATAATTCACAATTACATAAGGGAGACATAATTGAGAGAAGCAGACATAAAATAAGATAAAACGTGAGTGGTAGTTTAAATGGAATTTCATTATAATTAATAAGCATTGCTGATATGCTGCAGTGCTAAAGGTATTATTCAGTTAGCCATTTAGTAATAATATCACTGCCAAGCACAAAAGCATACAACATAACTCGGGTGCACAGGAATCTCCTTGCTCTTCATCACATGTGTCATCTCTTGCTCTTTCACTGCTTGAAAACAGCGTCCCAGCCATTTTCTCTTAGAAATTGCAAAAATTCATCCTACTACCCACAAGAACGCAGTCCGAGAAAACAGTGCTCGTTTGTATTGATCGTTTAAAGCGCCTTGAGCATGGGAAAGATGCTCTACAAATGTATCACTATTTTAAGTAGCCCTGGATCAATGTTCAGCGCCCTTATTGGCTATACTGGAATGTAAACGACGGTCTGGTTCTTTGTTAATTTTTTGTGGGTTTCTTTCAGTGAATTTTTAAATTTTTAAATTCACCAAGGATTCCAAAAGTATATATTTTTTTCATTTTATAATAATTTGAAAAAGCTATAAATATTTAGCATTATGCCACAATACCATATTTGTTTTAGGTATGGGTGCCACAATTATCAGAGCAAAAGTGATGGGTGTTTCTGTGACAGTTGTTTTGAGGATTCCTCAAAATGCACAACATATGTGACATCACTGGGGCGGCCATACATTTATATAAAGTGCATTTCAAAAGTATCCAGTGGATCATTCCTGTGTAGTTATTGAACTAAACTCTGTTGATCTTTGTCTTCCTGGTTTAGAAATCTTTGTTTTAGATCATTACGTTCTGGTTAAAAAATAATAATTTGATAACAGATTAGTTTGACTTTCATCTCTGAACTTGGCTTGTTCTTGGCTACATTCATCTTCTGGTCCTTATTGAACATATGCTGTCACACCCCAAGTCAATAAAGTTGTCTGTAGGGGGTTTGTAAACATGCCTCTGCTTGACCAGAAACATTTGAAGTACATCCTCTGATTGGGAAAGATTGCATTAAATCTGCGTACAGGATAGTGATGAGTCTGTTGACCAGGAAAAGGTATTTAAAATTTAGACACCATCACACACGTATGCATGGAAGGCAGTCTAAAGGCTTAACTCGGAGTAAGATGCAGAGCCAGGGGTTGATAAAGGGTACTAATGCCTGTTCTCCCTCTTCCACAGATCACATCAGAAGAAAAACACAGCTAAGACTCCGCCCACTTCCGCTGCCACGTAGGGCCCCAAGAAACGTCCATGCACCCCCCTGGCTGTGGCCACGGACCCCAACAGGGTTGAGCTTCTATGCTTATGACCTGTGGCCCCGCTGAAAACCAAGGGGGCAGCCCTCTGTCGGTCCGGGAGAAAAACTATATCCCCCGGTCCTTCTATAAACAGGGCATCCTGGCCGGGTAAGGGCCCTGGCCATCCGCTACAACACACACTAAGAAGTAATGAGTATCATTCGAAAATCCCAGGTCTAGTCAAGGCAATTCAAGTGACTCTACTGCAATACCATCCATACACAATATTGCAGTGTACAGTGGCACAAAATAACTTTCCCTAAGACTGCCTTGCAACATAAACACAGGACAAGTGCAATAAATGTAATGAACTATACTGTATAGGGTGGTCCATATCTAATTATGCAACTTTTAATGCAATGCAGGAAAACAATACAAGACAAAAGAATTGCTGTTCGACTGACAACTGTCTCCCCGCCATTTTGGAATGCAGGGCAGGTGCTGCCATCTATCGGCAACAAAAAGAATTTTTTGTGAATTCTCTATGTAATAAACTTAACTTATAGCGTAATGAAAATTGCATAATTAGATCTGGACCACCCTGTACTATACTATAAATAGATAAATAAAGAAATAATAAGAACTCATAATAACAAACACGATTCATAACAAATGTATCATATGAAAATAGATAGATAGATACTTCATTAATCCCAAGGGGAAATTCACATAATCCAACAGCAGTATACTGATACAAAAAAAATATTAAAGAGTAATAAAAATGCATGTAAAAGCAGGCAATAACTTTGATTAATGTTAGCATTTACTCCCCCGGGTGGAATTGAAGAGTCGCATAGTGAGGGGGAGGAACGATCTCCTCAGTCTGTCAGTGGAGCAGGACAATGACAAAAATAAGCAACAAGGAGCAGATCTGATGGGCTCAGCACAGAGTTTATAGTCTGGACAGCCATGTGGTAGAAGCTGTGGCACAACTGGTTCAGATGCTATTTTATGCTTATATGTGGGGGTTGAACCGCCTTGATATCTCAAACCGATCTTTAATGAATAGCACTTAAGACAGGGTATTGGTGCTGATATCTCCAGGTTAATAGAGTTAAATTATATAAGGAAAAGAATTTAATAAAAATCAACAAATGTCACGAAACATCAGACAAAGCAAAATTCAAATATAAATCACTAATACTAAAGTACATAATTTTAAATAAAGAAACTTAAAAAAAAATATATCAGATAAATAGTAAAAATTAAAATACAAAAACTAGAGGGAATTATGAGCTTTTCGTAGGCTTTGGTAATTCTAGTGTTAAACCTGACTAGTCACCCAGTTCTTGCCACTGAAAGAAAGAGAGAAAAAAAAGAAAACAACATCTTGATCTTGCCACCACTATACTTCACAGCAGGGATGTCCATCTCCTGGTCATGGTGTGCTGCAGTGGCTGCAGGTTTTCATTCTGTCTTCTTAATTAGTGAGCAGTTTTTGCTGCTGATTAACTTGTTTTGCCTTTGTTTTAACTGACATGACTCAGACCCCTTAGTTGTTTTCCTTAACACTAGAATTACCAAAGCCTTCGAAAAAACTCATAAACCCGGCCCACCTTAAATCCATTCGCACCTCTCCGTCAGCGTCTTTTGTGTTGTAAATGTGTCAGTAAGCGCAAGCAGCCTACTAACCCATCCTCCCACTGCCGCAGAAACAGCAAAAGGCTCTCCCAGCTCAAGCCTTGTTTATCAGAGAGTGAGGTACCGGGAGCTGTATTGGGTAAATCCATCCATCCTTTATCCAACCCACTATATCCTAACTACAGGGTCGTGGGGGTCTGCTGGAGCCAATCCCAGCCAACACAGGGCGCAAGGCAGGAAAGGCAAGGCGCCAGCCCACCGCAGGCCACACACACACACCAAGAACACACTAGGGACAATTTGGGATCACCAATGCACCTAACCTGCATGTCTTTGGACCGTGGGAGGAAACCGGAGCACCTGGAGGAAACCCACGCAGACATGGGGAGAACATGCACACTCCACGCAGGAAGGACCCGGGAAGCGAACCCAGGCTTCCGTACTGCGAGGCAGCAGCACTACCACTGCATCACCATGCCGCCCCTATTGGGTAAATAATATCTCGTTATTTGGAACACATGCATTTCATATGTGTTCAGTGTCTACAAAGATCTACGTGTAGGACGACAGGAATGTTGAACACATACGTAAAAGACTAATACTGAAGACAAAATTTTGACATGAAGTGTATAATGTGTGAAGACTGAAGTCCAAATATCAAATAAGCACTTTCACAAAAGGTACAGGTACAGCAAAACAAGTGCGCTTTTATTCAAAACTATAACTGAAGAAAAAGAAACTGCTTCAGTACTTCTGTACAGTAGTTTGTCAGCATGCCCATGTTGATCAAACACAGGAAGCTCTGCAGTTCAAACAAGGCTTGAGCTGGGAGAGCCTTTTGCCGTTTCTGCGGCGGTGGGAGAATGGGATAGTAGGCTTCTTGTGCTTATCGACATATTTACAAAATATTTAAGGTGGGCCGGGTTCATGAGTTTTTTCGTAGGCTTTGGTAATTGTAGTGTTAATGAGCAGCCAAACAAGAATGAGACACAAAACAAGCTGCCACATGACCAGCTCACCTGAAAATAAAGAAAGGTGAAGGTCTTGGTCGTGTTGGTCTGCTCAGGTCACCAAAACATCTTGACGGTTGTCTTAGGAAAAAAAAAACAGAAAATCAACAGTCTGCTGTGGCAACAAGTCCTGATACTCAATAATGGCTTTAATTAACAACAAGAATTGGCTTCTCATTAAGAAACTGGTTGGAGTGAAATTGGCTGGAGTTTGATGTTCATCTGTTGTCTTGTTTCACCTCTCATTTTTGTTTAATGAAAAAACTAATCAATTCAGAGGATGGAATCCTTAAAAAGCAGGGCTATTAAAATGAAGGGAAAAGGAGTTAATTAGCAGTGAAAACTGCTCACTGATTAAGAAAAGGGTTAGAATAAAAACCTGCAGCCCACCAGGACTGGAGTTGGACACCCTTGCTTCACAGTTGGAATAGTATTGTGTTGGTGATGAGTGATGCCAAGTTTCTTGCAGACATGACACCAATGATGGTTTCATCATAAAATTCAAGCAGACTTCCGTATGTCCTTTATTGGGGAAAGGCTTCTGCTAGCCCCCACTGTCGTAAAGCCCCGATCGGTGGAGGGTTGCAGTGATGGTTGTTTATCTGATGTCCACACAGGTTCTCTGGAGCTCAGGCAGAGTGACTATTGGGTTCTTGATCACCTCTCTTAACAAGGTGGTTGTTCATGCCTGCAATCTAGGAAGAGTCATGGTTGTTCCAGATTTCTGCCCTTGGAAACCTTCAGTTCTGCAGGAATTTTTGTAGCCTTCTCCAAATCCGTGCCTCAACACAATCCCGTCTCTAAGCACTGTTGGCGGGTCCTTTGATCCCATGGCTTGGTTTTTGTCAACTGTAAGACCTTCTGTAGACAGGTGTGTGCCTTTCCTAATATTGTCCAGTCAGGTGGATTGACCACAGGTGGACTCCAAACATGGTGTAGAAGCATCTGGATATTCAATAGAATGGGCTGCACCTGAGCCAAATTTCAATTTTCCTAGTAAATGGTCAGAATACTTGTGTTAGTGTGATTTTTCAGTTTTTAATTCTTGCTACATTTGTAAAAGTCCCGTTAAAGTTTTGTCATTTTAGGGTATTGAGTGTTGTGGTGAGGGGAAAGAAGAATTTACACGAGTTTAGCAAAATGTGAAAAAATAAAAAAGTAAAGGGGGTCTGGAAACGTTCTGAATCCACTGTACATTCAACTTTTGCTGTATGCATGCTTACTTAAAAGTTCCATTATCTTTTATTTATTATACTCAACGTTTTTACTAGAATCACAAGAAATGGGATGCTGGTGAAGAGGAAGCCAAAGAGAACAGACAAAATGATAAAGAAGACCCTAACATTAAAACATCTGAGGGTAAGGCCATTTTTGATCCTACGTACAGACAAAGGGAGATAGTTATGTTACTAGTTTACCCTGATATTTCTTTTTACAGGTTTGACATGTGTGTGTTTCTATTGCTGCATGGCCATGCTTAGTTCACCTTAATTTTGGACTCGTTCTTGGTTGACTGCAAGGTTTTGCATCACACAATGTGATATGTGTAGCACTGAACTCTTCTGTCAGTGCATTGAAAAGCACGTTAGCAAGGCTGAGCATGAGAGTGTAACACTGGAGACAACGAATGTTCGTAAGTGTTAAAACTACATGTTAATTACTCCGATCTCTCAATCCTCTATACCACCTCAGAGCTAAAACCCATGATATTAATCTGTAATGATTCCCTTTATTAATGAAAGACAAGCCGAGTGCATACACCAAATAGTCACAATGTGAACCTTATGCTTCCTCACGTCCCTCGGTTATTCTCTGATTTATTAGTACTAAGGTGTTGTACCGTGTTAGCCATTGTGAATGTAGTGAGAAGTCAAGCAAAATGACACCATTTATTGCAGGGGTGCCCAATGCGTCGATCACGATCGACCGGTAGATCACAAAGGTTGATTGCGTTGCATTCAAAATGTTAGTCTATCGTATATCCTCCCTATGGCATTTGCCACTTGATTGACATACAGGGCGGCCAGTCTAAAATCTCTTTTCTTATAACAAACTGCTCATCCTGCACGCATGATCAAACGCGCGAGCTTCTGCAAAACTCCGGCTATCTAAGTGATTTAGTTAGCCTTCCAATTTATGTCGACTAAAGAAGGGATTAAAAAAAAAAATGTCTCGGGAGGGTATGGGCTGGATGTGGAATTGGAAGAGGTCACAGTTGAAGTGCGTTTGTCTGATCTGTCAATCTATCATTGCTATTCCAAAGAAGGAAAATGTGGAAAGGCACTTTCAAACTGTTCATAAAAACTACGAAACTGACTTTCTTCCGAAAAGTGATCTAAGAAAGAGAAAGGAGAGGGAACGAAAATCACAGTTAATCGAACAGCCGTCATTTTTCAGCGCCTTAATTTGGGGAACATCCAAAACCTCACCTCAGAGCTGGAGACGCAATGGAAGGCGTGTGCGCAACTTTACAGCATATGCTACACAGAGCAGATTGGAAATTGCCTGTCAGACTTTGACAGACGGTTTCAAGCCTCAGCTTTACTTGAGCCAGTCGCTACATTTAAGTGCTATCCATTTAGGGAAGATGTTGAGGGTGATTCACTCTCATCAGAAATTGCAACACTGTTTCACCTAAAACTCGTCTACAGTGGAGGATGAGATTTTGACACTACAGGATGACATTCAGCTGAAGTATGGGGCTCATGGACAGTTTTGGAACTTACTCACAGAGGAAAAGTACTCAAACTAGAGGAAATATACTACCTCCTTGACTGCATTATTTGGCTCTACTTATTTATGCGAGTCAGCCGTTTCCCACATGAAGATTATTAAATCCAAATACTGTAGTGACCATATATGCATTGAATTGTTATTGTGCCATAAGGGTTATTCAGTTATGCTATGTACGAGAACATATATTTTATGTATAAAGTATACGTGTATATATATATATATATATATATATAATTTTTA
>JANRMT010062817.1:4393584-4419090 GCA_026402145.1 Polypterus bichir lapradei | reverse complement strand
TATAATTTTTAATGTAGGTAGATCATTTCGACCTGGTCATTTTAAAAGTAGCTCGCAAGCTGAAGAAGTGTGGGCACCCCTGATTTATTGGCTAACTAAAGAAGATTACAATATCCAGGCTTTCGAGGCGCCTTCTTCAGGCAAGATGTAAGTTCCCTGTGTTTATATAGACACTAGGACAGATACAACATTGGAAAACTTTTAAGTGACACATTTTAAATGTAAAAAATTAATAGACATCTTCAAGGTAAGATTCATTTAGCAAGAGAGGAGAACAATGTATAGTCAAGATCTTTGGATAAAATAACTGTCCAACAAATGTTATCATCTGTGTTAAATACTTTTCGGGACAGTGACGGGATGCATAATTCATCCATTGCACCTCCACACTATTTATAGCCATATAAGTACAGTAATCCCTCGCTATATCGCGCTTCGACTTTCGCAGCTTCACTCTATCGTGGATTTTATATGTAAGCATATTTAAATATATATCGCAGGTTTTTCGCTGGTTCGCGGGTTTCTACTGACAATGGGTCTTTTTACTTCTGGTACATGCTTCCTCAGTTGATTTGCCCAGTTGAGTTTATACAAGGGACGCTATTGGCAGATGGCTGAGAAGCTACCCAATCAGAGCACGCGGTTAAGTTCCTGGGTGCTGATTGACTCAACGACGGAGCGCAGAATTCAATTCCGCTTTGCCTTAACCGGGAAATCTCGTCTCGCTCATTCAGCATCAACGCGTTTCGCTGTGTAAAGAGTTGTTTCGTCAATGAGCTGCTTGATGCCCACTCCGAGACGCTGAGCGACAAAGATTTGCCCGAGATGACCAAGTCAGCGAGCGAGAAAGATAAGGAACAAGAGGACCCAGCACAGGAAGAAGACACCGGCCTAACTCTCGAGTGTCTCGCGACCATTCTACGAATGGCAAAAGATCTTCAGATATCGGTTGAAGAATGGGACCCGCAAATGATTCGTTCTTTGCAATTTAGAAATGCTCTGGATGATGCCATGGAAGTGTATAAAAACCTCCGTACACAAATGAAAAAGCAGGGCCAGCAACTGCCCATCACAATGTTCCTTACCCGCAAAACACCACCTAGTATGCCTTCAGTGGAGGAAGAAACTCCAGACGACAACGGCGGTGCTACACAGTCGACTGAAGAGGCTCCTTTAGAAGAGCTGTAACGCTCCCCTTTGTTAAAATTAAATTCATTGTTATCGGACAAGTCATTGTGTCATTGTTGGTGAGTACCCATAACTAATTTTCTACGTACTTAGTACATGTACGTACGTTTACTGGAACAGTACACACATTTTACTGTAAACAATTTTTCTTGCATTGTACGTATTTATTACTGGTGGCCTGTCTATCGTAATGGCTGTAACATATGTGATATGGGAGACGCTCGATATCTTTAAAATAACATTTAGGTTTTACTGCATATAAACAGTGTGTTTACATACATAATTTCAACGAATCTTATCCAATATCTAAGAGAATATAAAGGGTTTATGCTGTATAACTGCACGGGAAATGTTTATAAGAGTGTGGGAGAGTTTATAAGGGCTTAAAATATATAAAAATAAACAATTAAACATATGGTTTTTACTTTGTGGATTTTAATCTTTTGCGGGTGGGTTCTGCAACACAACCCCCACGATCAAGGAGGGATCACTGTATGTCTTCTGCAGAGCTGATTAGAGAGCACAACACACATCCCAGACTCGCTGGCTCACTGGTGGTTTATTTATTCCACAAAGACCTGATAAGGCACTACAGCCAGTACCAGTGGCAATATACCATAACGCCAGCTCTAATGCACTTTTTGATGGCTAAATATTTTTGAAATCTCCTCTGCTTTCTTTTCAGCACTCTGAGGGGCTTCAGCCTTTCATAAATGTAGCTGCGTTTGTTGAGAGTTTCCAAAAACATGCTGCCAATAGAACGGATTGAGCAATTAATATGACTTGTATACAAAGAAATTTCAGCATCCAGTTGTCCTTATTTTAAAACTCAAAGCAAACCGTTTACACAACAAAATGTTTTGCTTGAGGCTTTAGTGTCTTTTTAGAGGCATATGGTTTTTTTTTTTTTTACATTTCCTGAAGTTTCTGTATGTTATCAATTACACAAAGACTTTGGTTTAACATACAGTATATACGTATCATACACACAGTCATAAAACCATATGCCTCTATTGCTTTCTGTCTGCCACTTCATATTTGTCTCTAGCTGTCTAAGTACAATCAGAGATCATTCCGTTGTCCAAAATACAAGACTATAGCAGAGCATTAAGAACATTCTATTAACACGTTAGCTTATAGTCAGTAAAACAGAATCTTCCATTATGTCTATAGCTACGTGAAGCTTATAATTCTATTCCAATTATGCAGTAACGTTCTACCATTAAAATGAAGTTGCCAGGTTTGGCTCTTACAATAAATATAGAAAATTGAGAGACACAACATTCAGCGGCTCAAGTGGTCACTGAGTGATTCAAGCAGGATGGTATCTCACCAGCTTTGATTCCAGTCACACATCCATTGACCACAGCACACTTGCAGCTTTGACTAGAGCTGTCATAATTGCTGCACATCCTCTGCCTTTCTTGTTTTCTGTAAATAATAAACTGCAGATGACATCTTCTGTGGGCTTTCACTATCACTTATAAGATTGCATTAGTGCAAACAAGCGGAAATTATTACTCGGGGAAATAACGGAACAGCAAAAAGGGATTGAATATATTGTTTGGATTTAAACTTTAAGTCGGAGACTTGTACATCGGCTAATTCGTATTGCCAGCGAGAATTAAAAGATTCCAAAACCGTTGACGTGGTATGAATTCCCGTGAGACGGAGACTTCCATCCATCCATTATCCAACCCGCTATATACTAACTACAGGGTCACGGGGGTCTCCTGGAGCCAACACAGGGCGCATGGTAGGAAACAAACCCCAGGCAGGGCGCCAGCATACCACCGGGCACACACATACACACACACACATCAAGCACACACTAGGGACAATTTAGAATCACCAATGCTGAGACGGAGACTTTTAACATGAAATTCTTTCAAGTCAGGCCCTATTTACAACTATTTTCAAACAAGACCACGGTCATCTAACCTCTCAGTCATGTGAATGCTTGTGTCAGACACATTTCCTGTGCTCTCAGCTCTTATAAATTTTATTAGGACAATAATTTTATACGTTCTAGTTGACATGCCAACGACTAAGCGAAGAAGAAAGAGCATGGGCAAACATTTGAAAAACTCATTTTATTTATTAAAAATAAAGAAACGATATTCACTCACAGGCAGTTAAACGTTGCGTTGTCACAATATAAGTCCAAACACGGAATCAAAATCTATATATATAATTCACTAAGGCAAGACACCCATGGAAAGCACGCCGGAAGGGGCGTGGATTCACTAAGCCGGCGACAAGTAAGACATCTATGGCGCACGCAGGGAGGAGCCACGCCCACCAACACCAAGACCATTGGATACGACGACAACTCACAGAGCCACGCCCACCAACTCGGACGCGACGACACAGAAAGAACGGCGTCATTTATATTCGTCTGTCGTAGAGGCCTCATGTATCTCCGAGCCACCTTGACTGTTCATAGAGGCATGTTTCTTGCAGAGGTGAGTCGCCATATGCAGCATGTAAAACGGTTTGCGAGGGGTATCCCATGGGATCCTTAAAACAATCCTTTACAACTGAGGTTAAAACACAATGAAGTAAGCAGTCTTTAAAAACCGAGTTTTCGGTTACGACGCATGACCGCGTGCACCATAGCAAACTGTTTTACACGCTAAATACAGCAATTCGCATCCGTGACAAACATGTGTCTTCTTCACTCACGGACAATTATATGTTGCACTCTCCAGAGTTCCATCTTTTCATTCACTTACTGTTGTATTCTCACAACAACCCGTTTTAGACAACCGTGTCTTTCCAGAAGTGTTTAGCATTCAATAAATAATTATGCATGAGATTGAGCGTGTGTCTACCCGGCGCAGAGAGGCGTGGGTAAGCCGTTGAACCCCGTTCGGGCTGCAAACCGTGGAATTCCCACTAAGTGCAACTCATACGCTCCCACTGGTTGCGTCCCTACCCTTTGTGCACACCCCCCTCCCACCTCGCTACTACCGTGATCAGGTGTCTTGGTGGATTATATATAGAAAAGCAGCCAAAACCGCACAGAGCAATAAAACGTCTATGTGAGTCACAGGTGCATCTGGACTGTGCAAAGACAACAACGACTCAAGTGACGAGTTGGAGGTGGGCACATGAGCGGGCAGTGCATACTGAACTAGAAATCAGCAGACTAGCATGATGGAGGGAGCTGAATGGACGTCCTCCTCCACTCCTCCTGTTCCACACTCTGCGCCGTGCACCCCCATCCCTCCGTCTGGCAGGAGAAGGCGTGATTGCGGTCAGCCAGTTTTCAGTCACGGACGATTGTGTGTTGGTTCGTTCCGTGCATTGTTACAATGTTGCTTTTCTTGCTGATTTATTACATTACCGATTTTTCAAATGTTAATTTTCTCCCTGTGCTTAAAAATCATTAAAAAAACCGGCCAGATTATGCGGCCTATGGTACGCCGCGGGTTGGCTAGTTCCAAATATTGTTTTTACTAAAGTTTTAAAGTAAAAGTGAAAATAATGCATATGTAACAATTCCCATGAAAATAAAAAAACTCTTTAAATTGTATATCCGGTTAGCCAAATCCGTTGGTGGGCAAGCGAAGCAAGCAGGGGGTGGAGCCCCCTAGTTAGAGAAAGAGAGCGGAATAAGTAAAAGAAATAAGTAAAGTAGCAACCTGATATAAGCCACTTTACAAACCTTCCCATTCCCTTGATAAGTTGAAATTGCTTAAATCAAGTTTATTGTCATGTGCTGTTTTGTCTTGGTAGGGTCCAAGGCTGACCCTGTTCTCCACTTTACACTCTTTGTTATATAAACGTAACCAAAATGCCCCCAGATCCCTTGTTATGTTACACTACCTTTTTATATTTATGACCTCAGGCATCAAAACAGAGTATAGAAACTGCCTGTTCTGGTACTTTATTGTATTGTATCCACAAGCTATGAGATGCACAAGATTAACATGTTGACCTTAAGAGTAGTTTAAGATAATCTGAATGTGTCCCAGTGTGTCGGTAATCGAATTTGCTGCTTATGTGGGCTGTTGGTTAATGATGATTAGAGATGTCCTTGTGTCTTATGTTTGTACTGATTTTTAATTACGTCAAATATCCAACAGCTTACAGTTGTCACGGCAGTGTTTAGTTGGTTACTTACTGTTTGCCGGCCGCCTTTATTATTAACTGGTGCTTATTTTTCTCCGTCATCTGAAAGTTTTAATAATAATTCAATTAATTAATTAATTTTCACTTTCATAAAAATGTCTTGGTGCTCCTGTACCTTCCTTGTTAAAATCACTGCTGTGTGCTTTAGCTCATCTTCATTACACTTTTATTTTTTCATGCTAGTAAAAGCAGGACTATCAAAACAGTTCCACTGCAGAGAAGAGGTCTTGGTAAGTACAAGAGAAGTGGGAACTCGAGAATTCAATTTATTGGCTATACGACATTTTAAATGTATAGCTGAAAATAGTAATGAGGAAAACAGACTCGCAATACAAGAGACGTTGGTAATACTAACAGCTTTAAGCATCTGTGGCTCATGTCATATTTTCTGTTACCCTTTCAGATGCAGAGAATAATTTTGAAAATGACTTCATTAACCAGGCTCAGTTTGCTGCTCAACATTCTTCGGGGACACCTGAAGAAGAGGAGGTTATGCTGGCTCCGACACTCACCCAGGATGGCTACAATGAGTACACCGCCCAGGACTGTGAGAACAAGTGCCACTCGCATTTCCATGACACAATTGGTCAGGCTGATGACCTCCATCATCATCACCATGACTATCACCATATTCTGCACCACCATCATTCGCAGAACCACCACCCTCATAGCCACAGTCACCACTATTCTCGGGAGCAGTTTAAAGGTGCCGGCATCGCCACCTTGGCCTGGATGATCATCATGGGAGATGGCCTGCACAATTTCAGCGACGGACTAGCCATAGGTAAATTAAGTTTATACTCCAAGTGCTGCATCTCTAAACATCTTCTGTTGTTAGAAACAAACAGTATTTGTCTGTTTTGCCTACACATTTTATTATGTGCTTATTTCTAATTTTTCTTTATATTTCTAAACTATCCTGTCTGATGCATATACGGGGTCATTGCAGAGTCCTTGTGCGGTGTAGAATAATAAGGACTTCTATTCTGCAGGAGAAGAAAAAAATCTTTAAAAGTTTCAGTATGTTATGTCTCTCTATTATATAAAAAAAAAACTTGGAACGAGACGAGATCTTTTGAAGAGAGACAGAGAGACAATTTCACATCCCGTGACAACATGCGACATGGTCAAGTCACGTCATACTGACATCCACGTCAGACAGATTTGAGCAATGGAGAGAAAAGAATGCAAATTCGGGGAAAAAAGGAATAAAATCAAAGACTTAGCGAAGGAACAAACACAAAAAAAAGAAAAGTTAAAGAAGACACGACCACAACTAAGTGAAGTAGAGAGGCGCGAGGAAAAGAAACACAAAAGCGATGGAGAGAAAAGAATGAAAATTCTGAAAAAAAGAAATGTAAGCACAGATGTGGCGAAGAAGAAAGATCTGCACATCGAAAATACACCAAAAAGCGATGGAGAGAAAAAAATGCACAAAAAAAGTAACTAAGAAAAATTAAAATCTATGTGCAAATTCGGAAAATAAGGAAAGTGATAATCAGTCCGGACCAAGTAAATTTGAAAAACGTGTTGGTCCAAACGGGGTCACAAATGAAAGACAATTATTAAAAGAGAAAGTTGAACTTCATAAATGACTAAGCGAAGAAAAAAGAGGAGTCTGGGTCAGAAATAAAAGACAAAGTAGAACTACAAAAATGAATAAGTGAAGAAGAGCAAGCAAACGGGGTCAGAAATAAAAGACAGAGTAAAAGACAAAGTACAACTTCATAAACGACTAAGCAAAGAAGAAAAATCTACGCGGTGAAAAGAGACACAAAAGCGTTGGAGAGAAAAGAATGTTAAAAAGAAGGAAAAAAAGAACAATAAGAATCTATGTACAAATTCAGAAAATAAGGAAAGTAATAATCAGCCTGGAACAAGTGGAACAGAAAAACTCACAGGTCCAATCAGGGTCAGAAATAAAAGACAAGGTAGAACTTCATAAAGAAGTGACAATTAACAAATCCTAAGGAAAAAAACATTCAAAAATGTTTACTTATAAGAGAGAAAGAAACAATATTCATTCACGGCCAGTTATATGTTGCATTATCACGATGTAAGACCAAACAAAGAATCAAAATTCAATGTAATCTTAAAGAAAAGTTAATTCCAAGTATTGTTTTTACTGAAGTTTTAAAGTAAAAGTGAACATAATGCATATGTAACAATTCCCATGAAGATAACAATCTCTTTAAAATGTATTTTGGGTTAACCAAAACCGGGGTTTGGCAAGCGAAGCGATGACAGATAAGTAAACAATAGATTTAACATGTCCCCAAACAAGGACAAATCTCATTCAGACACTTTCACACACTGCAAGCAAAAGGGCATAGTGCTCCATCCGGATGAAAAACTATCCTGCCCTTAAGTATTACATTTGATTCGACTTCCGTTAATCCTTGAGCCTTTTTTGCATGGCCTTTGAGGGGTCAGTGCACAGGATCAGCCATTATATTGTACAGCCACCCTGGAGCAATTTTCAGGTTAAGGGCCTTTCTCAAATGTCTCAGTTTAGACATAAAGCCATTTCTTCAGCATTTTCAGGGAACTTGGCAAGCCATAGAACACAATGTCCTGTCTTCTACCATTCTAGCCATTCAGTGTAACACAAGGCAGAATAAATGAATATGTTTGGTTAAAAACAAACAGTTGATTAGTTGCCATCAAGAAGCTTTTTACAAATTGTTCTCATCTCCTGTAGAGCTTTTTTTAAGGCTTTAAACTGCACAAACTCTTCATAGTGAGTCTAATGGGCTTTTGTCACCGTTTTCAATCATTTTGTGTTCTTGTCCGGTTCTGTCCGGCGATCTTCACCACCACCACCCGATCAAAGCACGGTGATGTCGCTACATTGATGGATTTAAGGCCAGAAGTCCACATGACCGTCATCATCAAGTTCTTCCATGTGAACCCTAAATACAGTGAGGATTGATTGAGGTATTTTATGTTAGGTAGAATGTCTAGAGGGGGCTGGGTGGTCTCATGGCCTTGGAAACCCTGCGGATTTAATTTTTTTTCTCCAGCTGTCTGAAGTTTTTTTTTTTTATTGTTTTTTTTCTGTCCTCCCTGGCCATTGGACCTTACTTTTACTCTATGTTAATTAGTGTTGGCTAATTCTATTTTCTTCTTTATTTTGTCTTTTTTCTCTTTCTGTATCATGTAAAGCACTTTGAGCTACATAATTTGTATAAAAATGTGCTATATAAATAAATGTTGTTGTTGTGCTAACGCATCACCATATTTAACCAGTGGCACAGAAAGCTCTATCAACAGGTAAGCGACTAGATTGACAGCTGTCTGTTTAGCTAAGTGGTAGAAGCCACTGCTTGTTATTAACCAACAGCCTAAGTACGCCTTGTAGCCATGTTGTCTCAGAGAGTAAAACTGCAAGGAGAAGGAGGTGACACTCCCAGCATGTCTCTGCTGAGGGATCAATCATCTGTGTTGGGTTTTCATGCCATCATTCTGCCCTTTCCAATTCCATGAGGTACTGTGTTATTCTCAAAAATATACACGTTTAAACATATGGTAGAAACACTGCACAAATTATTTGCATTTTGTAATTTTAAGTACAGTAATATTCCTTCATTGTCCCTTTATTAATAGGTTTTAAATGTTTTTATGTAAAATAAATAATAAAGCAGGTGTTTTGCTGATTTTTCCTTTAACAAGACATTTTAGTGCAAGTTCTGACTTGCATACAGAATCAGGTTATTAATGTCCACAGGAACAGAACGCAAAACCCCTTATATATACAGTGGTGTGCAAAAATGTGGGCACCCTTGATTAAAATGTATGTTACAGTGAATAATTCAGTGAGCAGAAGATGAACTGATCAACAAAAAGGCATAAAGATGACACGTTTCTTTTCAGTATTTTATTAGAGATAAGTGTGTTGTTTTTGTTTTGTACAATTTCACAGTGAAAAAAACGAAAGGAGTGGCATGCAAAATTTTGAGCAACCCAAGATATTTAGATAACTTGTCCCAAGGTGGTCTCAGGTCCTTCATTAGCTCATTAGGACTATGGCTCATTCACAGTCATTGTTAGGAAACCCAATGTGATGCAAATTTCAAAGCTGTATACATTTTCTGACTCCTCAAACCTCATCCCAGCAATCAGCAGCCATGAGCTCCTCTAAGAAGCCACCTAGCACTCTGAAAAATAAAAAAAATTGAGGCTCACAACACCAGGAGAAGGCGACAAGAGAATAGCAAAGTGTTTTCAGGTCTCTGTTTCCTCAGTTTGTAATGTTAGTAAGAAATGGAAGTTACAAGGAATGGTGGAGGTCAAGTTGAGGTCTGGAAGGCCAAGAAAACTTTCTGAAAGAACTGCTCATTGGATCGCTAGAATGGCAAATAAAACCCCCAGTTTGACTGCAAAAAACCTTAAGGAAGATTTAGCTGACTCTGAAGTGGTGGCCTGTTGTGAAGAAATATGACCTTCATGGTAGAGTCAGCAGAAGAAGACCTTTCCTGTATCCTCGCCACAAAATTCAGCACTTAAAGTTTGCAATTGAACACCTAAACAAGCCTGATGTATTTTGGAAACAAGTCCTGTGGTCTGATGAAGTCAAAATAGAACTTTTTGGCCAGAATGTGCAAAGGTTGGTCTTGAGAGAAAAAAGGCCCTGACAGTCTGCCAACCTAAACATCATTGAAAATCTGTGGAGAGATCTCAGAAAGCGCAGTGCATGCAAGATGGCCCAAGAATCTTGCACAGTTAGAAGGTTTTTTTTAAGGATGAATGGATGACACTCGCCAAAGAGGGTCTTACTAAGCATGACCAAGTTTTTCTTTAAATTGAATCAGTAGAAATGCAATGAATAACCAAAAAGGGTGAAAAGGTAAGCAGTAAACTGCCAAAGGTTTAAATTTTAAAGTTTAAATTAGCAAAAACTGAAAAAAGGAAATTTCAGAATTTCACAAATGACACTTTGATTTTTATTATTATTATTATTATTATTATGTTTTTTTTTTTTTTTTTGCATAATTTGTCAAAATGAAAGGCCTGCACTTCTTAGGGTCATGATGCTGTGTCTCGTTTCATTTGTTAATTGCCATTTTCTTGCCATTATCACTGGAATATTGTCCAAGTATCCAACGGGAGTAGTAACACAGTCTGCTCCAACTCTGCTTTAAGACGCACAGAGGGTTTTTAAGTAATCAACAGAAGGTGGGACACATGTGCAAATTGTTTACTTCAACCAGTAAGGCTTAATTTACTTGAATTGCTGCAGAACATCTGTAGGTTGTAACCTATTAGTTGTACCCTGAAGAAGGCCCATTTGGAATATTCTGAAATATATATGCATGCATGCAATTAGTTAATTTACTGTATTTAGGACAAATTTATTTGCCAGCTGAAAACTCATTCAGATGTCAAATTGTCTTTACACAGGTGCTGCATTTTCAGAAGGGATCTCTAGTGGATTGAGCACGTCAGTTGCCGTTTTTTGTCATGAACTGCCTCACGAGTTAGGTAAGTCTTGCCACGTGTTTTTTTTTTTTTTTTTTTTTTAAACATTTAGAGATAAGCGTGCGCTTTGCTTTTACATTTATGACACCAAATCACCTTGGGTTGTTACACATACTGTATAGTTAAACCAATACATGTTTCGTATTACAGCTTCCAGTCCTTAGTGTGCAAATTATATTGTCCTGATCAAATTCTTTCAACTCTTAGTGTGGCAAATTTAAGTTAATTCCCACAGATTAAAGTTGTGCATTTTTACATTTACTTATTTGGCAGAAGCCTTTATCCAAGACAACTTACAACGTTTATGATACAATTGGTTACGTTTCTTTTTGGATTTCCAATTGGAGGACAGGCAGGTCAGGTGACTTACTCAGGAATTTGAACCCACAACCTCAGGGTTTAAAGTCCAGAGCCTTAACCACTACACCACACATCGTTTAACATCGTAACAGCAAGGCAACGGTTATTCTCCTTGAAATGAAACATCTCAGGCCCAGTACTTATTAATCTCAGGCAGTGCCATCCTGCATATTGTACATCATGCCATTGAAACCAATGTACAGGCACACCTTGAGCTACGTGATAGTTTTATTGCTCAAATCCCTACATCATCTTCTTCATTTGGCTGCTCCCTTTAGGGTTGCCACAGCGGATCATCTTTTTCCATATCTTCCTGTCCTCATCCTCTTGCTCTGCATATTCTCCCTCACCACATCCATAAACCTTCTCTTAGGCCTTCCTCTTTTCCTCTCTTCTTAGCATCCTTCCCTCAATATCCCCAGCATTTCTCCTCTGCACATGTCCAAACCAACACAATCTCGCCTCTCTGACTTTGTCTCCCAACCGTCCAAACCTGAGCTGGCCCTCTAATGCACTTGTTCCTAATCTTTTCCATCCTCATCACACTCATCAAAGGCGGAGTGGTGGCTCTGAGGCTAGGGATCTGCAATGGCAATCAGAAGATTGCCGGTTCGAATCCCGTAAAATGCCAAAAGGGTCTCTGCTCTGTTGGGCCCTTGAGCAAGGCCCTTAACCTGCAATTGCTCCATCCTGGGTATGACGTTAATCTGCATCCGTCCCTGCATGTAGGCCCTCCAACCTGTAGGGAGAAACTTGGGGGTTGGTGGCAGAATTGGCACTCCAGCCACCATAAAAAAAAAAAGAAACCTCGCACTGTTCCACTCCATCTGAATTAGTGTGGTGCTGAGGTATCACCCTTGCATGGCTGCACTCGGATCCTAATCTGGATCCTGAGTTGGTTTGTCGTGTGTTGGGTGCGGCAATGCACTGTATCAGTGCCTGCTCCTAACCTCTACCTCTCCTCCTCTCGTCACACCCAATGCAAATCTTAACATCTTTAACTCTGCCACCTCCAGCTCTGTCTCCTGTCTTTCTGGTCAGTGCCACCGTCTCCAGCCCATATAACATAGCTGGTCTCACTACTGTCCTGCAGACCTACATGCTAACTAGAAATTTACATAAAGGAAAATTTGCTGTGTCTTCATGTGTACAGTAAGTACTGGGTAGTATGTCAGTAAGCATGTCAATGATGTTATCTTTGCGAGTATTTTTCATTCAGTGCTCACACCACACAAGCTCTATAATTAATAAACTAGTCTTATATATACAGAGTGGAGTGGTGGCTCTGAGGCAAGGGATTGGCACTGGCAATTGGAAGGTTGCTGGTTCGAATCCCATAAACGCCAAAAGTGACTCAACTTCGTTGGGCCCTTGAGCAAGGCCCTTAACCTTCAATTGCCAAGTCCTGGGTATGACGTCAATCTACATCCAGCCCTGCATGTATGCCTTCCAACCTGCAGGTTGGTGGCAAAATTGGCACTCCGGCCACCATAAAAAAACCTCACATTGGTTCCATTCCATCTGAACTAGTGTGGTGCTGAGGTGTCACTCGTTGCATGGCTGCACTTAGGTCCTAATCTGGGATCCTGAGTTGGTTTGTCATGTGGTGGGAGCGGCAATGCGCTGTATCAGCGCCTGCTCCTAACCCCTCTCTCTTATATATACCGTATATACTTGCATATAAGTCAGGTCTTGAAACCCAAAAAATCGATCATAAAATCAGACCCTGACTTATACGCCCATTCAAAAATACAACACTTACATTTTTTTTTTCTCCATCTTCTTGCTTCCTCCAGTCTCACACGAGTTTCTCAGACACATTGAATTTTGTTGCAGCAGTGCAGTTACCAATTTCTTTTGCCACTTCAACAACTTTTAGTTTAAAACCAGCTTTATATTTTCTCCTGATTGAACGCTCCATTGTAGATAAGGGATGCTCTTACGATGGTGTGAGATACAAAAAAACGCAAAACAGTGCAAGCATGGCTTCGGAATAGTTTGGGTATTACTGTGTGGTCATGTAGGCACAATACATAGAAAAAAAAGGCAGGGTGCTCTGTGGTTACTCTCTCAGGTGGGCGTTAGCATATCATAATCTCTTGAACCAATAGCTTGGGTTTACCGCATTCAACTTATACGACCGACATTATAAAATACCGGAAATTATACGGTAAAATCAAGCTCCGACTTATCCATGGGAGAAATTAGGTATACACAGTAAACGTCTACACGTGGAAATGTGTGTATCTGTCTGTCCGGCCCGGAAATGCGAGGCTACAGAATGAAGCTCAAAGAGCTGATAAGGCGGCCCCAAGTTAACGAATCTGAGACAAACTCGCTTAGCCGCCGATAGACAAGGGGGGCAAGCACGTCCGCAAAACGAAACCGCCGACTCTGCATTTCTATTTTTTTTCTGACGATTTCAATAGTTTCTAGGAGCCTGAGCTTTTTACAGCACAGGCTTACACACCTAGTGTAATATAAATGTAAAACTGAAAAAGACATTTAAACAACAAATACTTCATTTTAAGATTATTCCTAGTATCATTGTAGCTCCCCGTAGGCAGTGTTTTGTAGGTGAGTGACAAAGTTTTCATTGTTAGATGAAGAAGAACGAGGTGTTGACAGAAGCAACAGAAAGAGGGAAAATTCATTTTGCAACAAATCAGTAGCAGGTACAAAGTGAGTCTAGAGAGAGGCTGTGCAACACATGAAAGGTGCACAGCTTACAGAATGAGTAGTGCAAACTTAAATAAATCAGAATTTTTATTACTTTTTAGAATAATTTGCATCTGTCTGACATTAAGTTAGTTAACTATCACTTAATCTGAAGTGAGTCTATATATAGTACATATTAATTTTATTGTGTGATTAGCTGTGCCACACCTGTCTAGGATAAATTTAATTGTATGTAATCAACATACAGCACACCTCAGTATATTCAGTGTTAACATTTGCAGGGCATCATCAATCAAAATTTTATTTTGTAATGCATGTAGTAATAAAATGCATTATAGTTTTCCAACAGAAGGCGCATCACAAACATTTGTCGTGATAAAATGTGTCACATTTTTCATTTCAATAGATGGCACGTCACAAACATTTGTAGTAATAAAATGCTTTGCATCTTTCATTCCAACAGATGGTGCATCAGAATCATTAGCCTTTACGAATCTCATATTAAATTGAATATACCAGACATAGCCCCGGATGAACACAGTGATACACAAACACTTGCCCTTCAATTAAGGTGGATGATTGAATAAGAGCACTTCATAGGGTGTGCCGTATTTGGAATAACGCCAAAGCAGTCCAAATAGGTCCTAGGCAGAGTATTATGAAGTAACATGCATTATACTAAGGGAGGATACAGAAAGAGTGAACACAACAAAAAAAGGTCTGACAAAATACACTGAGTGGCTGGTTAGGCATCTCTGCTAAAGTGGCCATTTCACTTATTAGGTGTCAGATAGCTATCCATCCTATAACCTGCTTATGCAGTCCAAGGTCATGGAGTACCAGGGCTCAACCTGGCAGTACCAGGTAGAAGACTGAGACTTATCTTGAATGGACTTCCAATCCATCTCAAAGGAGAGGGATAATTTCGAGTTGCCAGTTGAGCCATTACACGTGTTTTTGGGGATGTGGGGGAAAACCCAAATGAGTACAGAGAGAACATGCACAGTGACAGGACTGAGATTTGAACCGAGGACTCTAGCGTTGTGTTGTTCAGCTGCCACATTTTTTTTTCTGATATTCTTATTTTCCAGTATTTTTTGATAATTATGTCTCAGACATTTTTTTTTAATTTCCTGACATTTTTCTTTTCCTCTTTAGGTGATTTTGCTGTGCTACTCAAAGCTGGCATGACCGTGAGGCAAGCTATCTTATACAACTTGCTGTCAGCAATGATGGGCTATCTTGGCATGATAACTGGAATATTAATTGGTCATTATGCTGAAAATATATCAATGTGGATATTTGCTCTGACCGCCGGCTTGTTCATGTATGTGGCTCTTGTTGACATGGTGAGTTTCTTTCCTCTTCCATTGCCTGATGTTTCCGTGGAACACTGCCTGGTGTGTGTGTGTGTGTGTTTGGTAACAGATGCTGATCCTGTGTAAGACGAATGAAGAGGACATGTATTAGAATATGTTAACAGCTGAATATATCCTAAGGCAGCCAATATAAGGTGATGTCTGAAACAGAGCAACTCTATCCATTCATCCATTATCCAACCCGCTATATCTTAACTACAGGGTCACGGGGGTCTACTGGAGCCAATCCCAGCCAACACAGGGCGCAAGGCAGGAAACAAACCCCGGGCAGGGCGCCAGCCCACCGCAGGGCACACACACCCACACACCAAGCATACACTAGGGACAATTTAGGGTCACCAATGCACCTAACCTGCACATCTTTGGACTGTGGGAGGAAACTTGAGCACCCGGAGGAAACCCACGCAGACACTGGGAGAACATGCAAACTCCACTCAAGGAGGACCCGGGAGCGAACCCAAATGGGTCTCCTAACTGAGAGGCAGCAGTGCTACCCACTGCGCCACCGTGCCGCCCACCCATCTCTATCTATGATTAGTCATTTTAAAAAGCAGCATTAAAAACTATGTTTAGTGCTATGGTGTTCTATAAAGATATCTAAATCAAATATTGAAAGTGTCTTTACCATTTGCTTGATGTTGATTACATTTTTATTTTGCCACACGTGACACTGGGCCCTTTAGTGGTTAAGGTTCTGCTTGTTTATGTTACGTTATTCTCTGTTTAAGTTCCTTTTTTGTTGTCTTTGTTAAATTTCAGGTATTTCCTATATATTATATTTGTTTATGTAATATGTATAATTTTTCATGATTTTGTAGTTTCGTTTCTATGTGTAGTTACGTGTACTTTCAGGTCCCTTGTGCTTTTTGGGTGGTCCTTCAAGAGGTGGGGCTTCATGCCTCAATCAGTTACCCCCAACCCTATAGAGGTCTAATGTGGTTCGTTGTCATAGATAAATAGACAGGTCGATACTTTATTAATCCCAAGGGGAAATTCCCATACTCCAGCAGCAGCATATTGGTAAAAAACAATATTAAATTAGAGTGATAACAATGCAGGTAAAAACAAACAATAACTTTGTATAATAATAACGTTTACTCCCCCGGGTGGAATTGAAGAGTCGCATAGTGTGGGGTCTCCTCAGTCTGTCAGTGGAGCAGGATGGTGACAGCAGTCTGTCACTGAAGCTGCTCCTCTGTCTGGAGATGATCCTGTTCAGTGGATGCAGTGGATTCTCCATGATTGACAGGAGTCTGCTCAGCGCCCGTCGCTCTGCCACGGATGTCAAACTGTCCAGCTCTGTGCCTACAATAGAGCCTGCCTTCCTCACCAGTTTGTCCAGGCATGAGGCGTCCTTCTTTATGCTGCCTGCCCAGCACACCACCACGTAGAAGAGGGCGCTCACCACAACTGTCTGGTTGAACATCTGCAGCATCTTAATTGCAGATGTTGAAGGACGCCAGCCTTCTAAGGAAGTATAGTCGGCTCTGTCCTCTCTTGCACAGATCATCAATATTGGCAGTCCTGTCCAGTTTATCATCCAGCTGCACTCCCCGGTATTTATAGGTCTGCACCCTCTGCACAGTCACCTCTGATGATCACGGGGTCCATGAGGGGCCTCGTCCTCCTAAAATCCACCACCAGCCCCTTGGTTTTGCTGGTGTTCAGGTGTAAGTGGTTTGAGTCGCACCATTTAACAAAGTCCTTGATTAGGTTCCTATACTCCTCCTCCTGCCCACTCCTGATGCAGCCCACAATAGCAGTGTCGTCAGCGAAGTTTTGCATGTGGCAGGACTCCGAGTTGTATTGGAAGTCTGATGTATGTTGGCTGAACAGGACCGGAGAAAGTACAGTCCCCTGCGGCGCTCTTGTGTTGCTGACCACAATGTCAGACCTGCAGTTCCCAAGACGCACATACTGAGGTCTGTCTGTAAGATAGTCCATGATCCATGCCACCAGGTATGAATCTACTCCCATCTCTGTCAGCTTGTCCCTGAGGAGCAGAGGTTGGATGGTGTTGAAGGTGCTAGAGAAGTCCAGAAACATAATTCTTACTGCACCACTGCGTCTGTCCAAGTGGGAGAGGGATCGGTGTAGCATATAGATGATGGCATCCTCTGCTCCCACCTTCTCCTGGTATGTGAACTGCAGTTGGGGCTCTTGTTTGCTTCTGGGATTGCCCTTTGGGCACATTCTTTATTCATTTTCGGTGGCATTTTGTAAAATAAATATTTTATTTTTATGAAGATTCTTTGTGTGCTCTTTATTTTACTGCCAGGGGTTTACGGTTACCCTCTCCCTGTCAGGGCATTTGTTAATATATTTTGAAACTGTGATTTTGTATGGCCAGGTTCCAATTGTGAGCACTTAACCCCACCCCAGAAGTCAGCTGGTGCGATTTGGAACCTGGCTGAGGTTAGGTGTGCCCCAGTGGGTATACTGTCCTGCTTCCCTGCAAGTGTGTGGAGGCCCCTCCTGTAAATTTCCCTTGGGAAAAATTCCCACATTAGAACATCGAATTAACCTCTGCCTGTTTGTTGTCTTTGTGGTCTCTGCTCTCTCTTCCTTTACCCATGTGAGTTTGTTCAGAGCATTCTGGAGACGTATCGGTTATGTTGACTAGTGACTACAAGTGTCTACCTCGTCTGACTGAGTGTTGGTATTTTTGTGAGTGCTGGGCTTGTCTCCTGCGTTTGAGCTTTGCTGTTTGAATGAAAGATATCATTGAAATAAGTTTGTAATTGTTATTTGTAGTAGTATGAACACATTGATTCAGTCCGTTCCCCCCCCCCCCCCCTCTATTCTTGCAGGTCCCAGAGATGCTCCATAATGACGCCGGCGATCACGGCTTCAGCCACTGCGGTTACTTCCTGTTGCAGAATGCCGGAATTCTGCTGGGGTTCGGCATCATGCTCGTCATTGCCGTATTTGAAGACAAAATATTGTTGGATGTTGAACTATAACGGTGCAAACTTGAGTATTAAATCAGAGCCACTGGTACCCAATCTAAATGATTCACTAACACATATTTATTTCTACTTTTAACTAGTCGAAGAGGGATATTTTTGTGAAGCCTATTTGTTTTGTTACGTTCCTTGTGTTGAGGCTCTTATTATGTAGAGTAGCTCTTAGTACATTAAATGGTAGCTGTGCTCATTTATCCTTAAAGAAGAGAACACAAAAGAAAGGATGGCAGATCATTTTATTTATCAGTCCTGATTTTTCTTTAGTCTGACCTGCTTGTGATGACTGTTAACATTACACAAGAAAGACTCCCTGACCTCATTATTGATAAGCACTTATGTTTAAAAAGAATACATGTGGTTTTTTTTACAGTGTTGTGCAAAAGACTAAGGAAAATAACTGATGGGTATATTTATTGTGCTTTGTTTTTTAAAGCCATTCATTTTTGTTACATGGTAAGGCGAGTGGCGCTCCATTACCAGGCGCCAGTAACTGTTATTCTGTCTTTTCCCCGTAATAAATACTGTGCTTATTGTCAAAAACACGTGCCGATGCCAATTATTGTCTTCACTTCATTGTCCCATTTCAATAGCAAGATGCTCTCCTGGGTTGGATTCCTAACTCTTGACGAGTTTTTTTTGCTGCCTTAGTTGTGTCCTCACTGATGTATTCCCCCAAACTTCTAACCTTTCTTTAGAGGTGACCAGCTTGAAAGCCACCTGGCCTTGACAACGTTTAGGAGTCAGTTTCATCTTCATCATCCAGAAGAGACCTAAAGGTGAGAGGAGCATAACCTGAAAAAGACTTTGGCCTACATGAATGAGCAGTCAGCCAAGAAAGACACGTCTACCATGTGCCTGGATGGCATAATGAAGGTTAGCAGAAACATTCAGACCACTGTCTACGCCATGGTTAAACATGGCGTACAGCCAGGAGTTGGACAGCTTGTTTTATATCACTTTGATTAACTGGAGTATCAAGTTTCATTATTATTAATAATAATAATAGTAGTAGTAATAATAACTGTTTTAATTTATATAGCATCTTTCTTAAACCCAGTGACGCTTTACAGAATATTAAGAAAAATAAGCCAATCACAATTCCTAAGAGTCAAATCCTGTCAGAATTACAAAATTCAGGCTGAAGAAAAGTGTTGTGAAAAAAGTAAAATTTTCAAATTAGCTTTGATGGAAGAAAGTAAATATAGAGATGAGGAGTTCCTAACGTGGGTGGGTCACATCACTGAATGATCTGTCACCCCAGGAAAAAAAAAAAGGTCTGGTCTGTGAGACCGTTAGGAGCCGAGCACATGGAGAACCTGGAGGAGTGTAACCATGAAGAATGTGAAGAAGGTAAGATGGAGCTCGACCAGGGGAAAACCTTGTAAGTAACGAGTTCAAGTTTACATTTGATACAGGGGGGTTCACAAAGTACTCGGACCCCTTCACTTACCACACACTTGGCTGGTTAAGTTATAATTGATACAGTGGGGGAAATAAGTATTTGATCTCAGGCTGAATTTGTAAGTTTGCTCACTTACAAAGAAATGAACAGTCTCTCTCATTTTTGTGGTAGTTTCATTTTAATGAAGAGAGACAGAATATCAACCAAAAATCCAGAAAAAAACACATTACGTAAAAGTTTTAAATTGATTTGCATGTCATTGAGAGAAATAGGGATTTGATCCCCCTACAACGCTGCCAGATTTCTGGCTCCCACAGATTGGCACTCAGATTACAATCAATCAATCAATGACAAATACTCGTGATCTCAACTTGTTATGCGTATGAAGCACACCTGTCCACAGAATCAATTTTTTTCCATTTCAACTTCTCCACCACCATGGGCAAGAAGACAAAAGAGCTGTCAAAGGACGTCCGGGACAAGGCTAGAATGGGCTACAAGACCGTCAGTATGAAACTTGGTGAGAAGGTGACAGCTGTTGGCACCATTATTTGAAAATGGAAAAAATATAAAATTACCCATCAATCGCCCTCGGTCTGAAGCTCCATGAAAGTTCTTGCTTCATGGTGATGGTGATCATGGGAAAGGTGAGGGATCAGCCCAAAACTACACGGTGTGACAGCAGGGGTCGCTGTTGACCCCTGAACCCGCAGGCAACACACCAAAACAACAGGTAAAAAGTCTCAATAATTTATTTATACAATAATGTGCACAAAGCACCTACACCTCTACTATACACAATAATAAACACTAATCAATACAATAAACAATCCTCCTCTCCATCCAGCAGCTCCGTCACACTCCCACCCAACTCCAGCTCAGTCTACTGGGTTTCCCACAGTCCTTTAAATAGTCCTTGACCTGGAAGCGCTTCCAGGTCAGATGAAAACTCCATTTTCTTCAGCCCAGAAGTACTTCATTTCATCCATCCCCATGACTAGGGAGTACTTCCGGGCTATATGGAAAATACAAATCCCTGTGCCTCCCTGCAGCGTCCCCTGGCGGCCCCCACGGTATCCAGCAGGGCTATGAAGTAAAACTCCAATGTCCATGATGCCCTGCTAGAATTCAGGGCCCATCCATGTTGCAGGGAGGACTCCATCTAGTGGTGTGGGGGTATTGGCCGGGATAAACTGTCGGCCATATGTCACAACGGGAGGAGCTTGTTAGTGATCTGAGGGCAGCTGGGACCACCACAGACACCGAGAACACCATTGGTAACACACTACGCCATAATGGATTGAAATCTTGCAGCACCCACAAGGTCCCCCTGCTGAAGAAGGCCCATGTACAGGTCCATCTTAAGTTTACCACTGAACATCCAGGCCTGTATATGGGCCTTCTTGGGCAGGGGGGCTGCATCAACAGTTGTCATCTTCTCACCATGTTTCTTGCTGACGTTCTTGTAGCCCATTCCAGCCTTGTCCCTGACGTCCTTTGACAGCTCTTTGGTCTTCTTGCCCATGGTGGTAGAGAGGTTGAAATGGAAGAAATTGATTCTGTGGACAGATGAGCTTTATATACATCACGAGTTGAAATCAGGAGGATTTGTGATTGATTGATTGATTAATTGATTGTAATCGCCAATCTGTGGGAGTCAGAATTCTGGCTGCGCTGTAGGGGATCAAATCCTTATTTCACTTAATGACATGCAAATCAATTTATAACTTTTCTGTAATGTGTTTTTTTCTGGATTTGTGGTAGATATTCTGCCTCTCTACATTAAAGTCAAACTACCGTAAAAATTAAAGACTTTTCATTTCTTTCTAAGTGTGCAAACCTACAAATTCAGCAGGGGATCAAATAACTTATTTCCCCCACTGTACATGTGCCATTTTTGCCCATCATTCTACACCTAATAACCCATAATGACAAGGTGACAAAATGTTTCACAAAGTTTTGCTGATTTATTAAAAATCAAAATCTGAAATCTCTCATTCCTAGAAGTATTCAGAAGCCCTCGCTTGTTGCACTCCAAATTGTCCTCAGGTGAATCCTGTGTGCTTTTAGTTCTTCTTGTGATGTCTCTAGAACTTGATTGGAGTCCACCAGTGGCAAACTGTAATGACTGAACATCGTTTAGAATGATACACCATTTCTCAAAGGCCTATAGCTGGAATTTCTCTTAACAGAAATCAGGTTTGTGTGAATAATCAGGTTATTGAAAGGCATGTAAACACACTGATTTGAGGGGATGTGCAGAATTGTTCATAATGGCCATTAGTTTTGTCTTCAGTCCTCACTCCACCGCTAACTCCAGGGGGCCTTTCTTAACTAAATCTGCCTTTTGTAATGAACATGTTGATTCGGAGGGCCTCTCTCAAAGTGATGTATTGTCCCAGCCCTGTCCACCACATGGGCCATTACAGAGTTTTGGAACACGCAAAGGATGTCACAACCCACATTAAAGGAGCTCAGTGTGCTCTGCTCTTTCATATATAATGGAACCTCAGGTCATGAACATCTCGGACCACGTACAAATTGGGTTATGACCAAAAAGTTCGCCAAACTTCTGCATCTGTTCACAACCACACACTCGGGTGAAGAACAAGCCAGTTTCCCTTCTGGTTTGTATGCGCCGATGATTTCTGCACGTGTTCAGTCTCTCCCTGTGAATCGCCAGAGAGCGAGCGAAAGAGAGAGGGCTGGCCACGTAAGGCCGAAAAGGCAGTTAAAGAATGCACCGGGCTTGTTTTTAAAGAGACTGCTTCGAGCATTGTTTTAACCTCGTATTTAATGAAGACTTTTTTTCTATTGGATTTTAAACTCCATTTCACTTCTGTTTACAGCGATCGGTTCATAGCGTGCATTGTTGCAATGTTACTTTTCTTGGTTGTTTATTAAATTACAGATTTTTCAAATGTTAATTTTTTTCCCTGTGCTTAAAACTCATTTTAAAAAAGTGTTTACAGAGAGCGGCTCGTAAGGCTTTAGCGTGAATTCTTGCAATGTTACTTTCTCTGTTCAAGGTTTTCTCAGTGTTATTCAATGTTTTAACATTTAGTTTACTATTACGCTGTGCATTCTATGGTATTATTAACTATTTTTGTGCTTAAAAATATATTTACATACAGTTTGTATGGTCTGGAACGGATTAATTGTATTTACATACAATCCTATGGGGGAAATTACTTCGGTTCACGACCAAATCGGGTTACGATAAGAGTTTTGGAACGAATTACGGTCGTGACTCGAGGTTCCACTGTATGTAGTCATCTTCCAATTTACCCAACTTATTTGATTAGAAATACTTGCTTTATTTAGCACAATTCAAAAGGAGTCCAAAGTAAAATCATTGGCTATGCAAAACCTAAAACAGAAAAATGTAAAATACAGAGGAGCAAAAACACTACAACACTTTCCCAAAACAGAGTAAAAAAATAAAATGGTGTCCACTGTGATCTCTTCCTGAGTGCGACACCAGTCTGTCATAAAGCACACACACTAACACACATTATATATGAGCTTATAAGTGGAAATTCACTTAATAACATTTTTTAAAGCGATTTAGTTTCCAACACCGTGACCAATAGGGGGCTACACTGCCTAATTGTTCTTCCAGTTACTGCAGTCAGGTCAGCAGGACAAACCGTCACCGTCGTCCCCACCTGTTCCTCCCATCTTTCTGTGTCACCTGCTGCTCGCTTTGAATGCCAGAACACCTCTTGAGGTCCGTGCAGCCCTACAACTTTAAGGATTGCCTTTGAGAAATATGTGAGCAGCTGCATGTCCCCTGCATTCCTTCATAGTCATCGTAAGCCAAAACTGTCAGTCAGATGCAGATTCTGGGTTGGTTGGTCACTGTAACTGCACGTGGCTGTCCGTCATCCTTCTGTTCAATGGCATGTGTGCTACAATGCGCACGTCAGTCCATTCAGTTTTATTTTCATGTGACCGTTGTTCACAGAGAGAAAATAATATTCTTTTTTAACAAGTCCAGGGAGGCAAGGTGATGTTCTCGTTCGTAATTCAGCTTTTGTCTGTTTTCTTCTAGACTCTGTTTAAAACAAAAAGGAATTTAGACAACAAGCAAAAATCCTAACCGGTGCCCATCCGTTTCTGACCAAGGACAATGTGGCCAATGCAGATGTGCAAAGTCACCTCATCAGCTGGCAGCAGGATGGATGTCAATGCCACCCACTTCGTCCGCTTTTGGCAGAAGCTGCTGAGTGACTTTAAATAGAAGACTTGTGTGAAAAAGTAAGTACACCCCATGAAATGTTGTTTTTGTTATTTTTTTTTTTTAACATATGTGGGCATATCAAGATTTCATCTTTACTTACACATTATCTTTAGCTAAAGGTGATACAGTATAACAAACATAATAATGTTGTAGTCCATTGTACAGGAGGAGTGGTGGTTCTCAGGCTAAGGGTCTGTGCTGGTATTCCGGAAGGTTCCTGCCAAAATGGATCCTTCTCTGTAGGGCCCTTAACCTGTTATTGCTTCTGGGGACACTGTACAGTGGCTGACGCCAAGGGGTATGTAAAAACTAACAAATTCCTAATATAGAAAATCATATAAGGCGAATGAACAAACAACAATTTAAATAAACATACATGCAAATTTTGCAAGTGAAAAAAGTAAGTGCAACCCTCCATTTATCACAACCACAAATTAGAATCGGATGTAAATGAGGCTAGAACATTACAAGAGAGGACCTCGTCTGACCCTGCCTTATTTAAAACTCCGATATTTAGTGTGCTTTGCCCTTTGCTGTTGAAGTGGGTGTTGTCACCATGCCAAGATACAAAGAACACTCTGAGACCTTCACAAAGGAGGTTCTGGATGCCAGTGAGTCAGGGAAAGGATTTCAGAAGACCTACAAACAAATGGAAACCAACCATTCCACTGTGCAGAAGATCATCTACAAGTCAAAAAGATTTCAAACAGCTGCCAACTTGGCCAGGCCAGGCCACCCCAGCAAAAGCAGAATGTAGGATGCTGAATGGAGTCTCAAAGAAGCCCGGAGATTCATCATGGGACCTTCCAGGTATCTCTTGCTGCTATTGATATCAAAGTGCCCGAGTCTACCATTACGAAGAAGTTGTGCCAGTGAGATTTACATACATAGGTGTTGTGCCAGGAGGAGACCAGAAAGAACATCAGGGCAAGGCTAAAGTTGGGTGAATAACACTTATGGACAAAGAGCAGCTGAGGTAAAGACAGTAATTTGGCCAAAACACAAGAAGACATTTTTGGTAAAAACCAAAAGACAACATTTGACCAGAAGAACCTGACACCAACTGTTAAACATGGTGGTGGAAACTGCATGCTTTGGAGCTGCTTTGCATCTGAACCTGGGCAGCTCACCCATCATTGAATCTACAAGGACGTTTTCAATGGCCTGCAGGGTGCTGGAGGATAATGTGAGATCATTGGTCAGAAGATAAGAAGCTTGATGGAAAGTGGTCCTTGCAACATGACAGTGGCCCTAAACATTGCAGTAAATCCAATCAGAAATGGCTGAAAAGGAAGAAATGGAGAGTTCTGGAATGGCCAAGTCAAAATCTGGATCGGAGATGCTGTGGTTTTAGAAACGAGCTGTGCATGCAAGACGCCTCTCAGCCATCCCACCTGTCAAAGAATTGTGCACAGAGGAGTGGAAGAGGTAACCTCTAGTTGATCTCGGAGGCTTTCACAGTCCTAGGAAGTGCTGACTTGAGGTGGGCAATGTCAGCTAAAAGAGCCAGTGGGGGGGCTAAAGACAGAAATGGCATATCTGTTCATTTTTTGGTGTATAAATTACTGCAAAGTCAGATTTTCTTTGTTGTCCTCCTATTATACCACCCTTACCTATAGGAGCCATTTCAATGAAGATCAAATCTTGGTATGTCCACCTATGTTAAATATATAC
>JANRMT010062817.1:4368450-4388584 GCA_026402145.1 Polypterus bichir lapradei | reverse complement strand
ATGTATATATATATATATATATATATATATATATATAATGTATGTGTTTCATGGGGTGTTCTTAGTTTAGTACAATGACAGCATTATATTAATATAAACGCTCTATAGCTGAGTAGATAAATAACATGCCCTGTTTCTAGTTTGGGCTAAATGTTTTAAGATTTATGATTGTCATATCGGCTGCTGGACTGATCTTTAAGCCTGATGGAATCACAAAGGGACATTCTGAACAGGTTAAGGTGGGCGGCGGGTATGCGTCTTCAGAGAGGTGCAGGTGGGTATTTAATACACAATTGAGAAATTCTACTTGCTGACATCGCACAGCCATGCGCCAGTGGAATGGAATACGTTTAAGAACCCCTGGAGCAGAAGTTAAAAGTGCTGTATGACGGGCCACAGCCACCCTCCCAACCTGCCACATTTCCTATCTTTTTTTCTATTTTTTTTTTTAGCTGCCATTTGGACATACCTGTATGTGGGAGCTGATATTATTTGCTCTGAAATGCAGCTCTTCATTCTTTTCTTTCAGGAATCGTAGCTGCTCTAACAGAATGTCCTTCTCCAAGTCTCTTTCTGTTGAATTAAAAAGGAAGAAAAAAAGATGGAACTTCTAAAATGGTTTGTAGCAAGAAGGTTATTAGAGGCAATGACATTTGTAATTCACCTGAGAGAGAGAGACTGCCAGAGAGATGGACAAATGACAGCTGTGTGTCGGGTTAGGGAGACGGGCAGAAAACGTGTGAAGGACACACAAGCAGGTTATCTAAAAAAAAGTGCTGATACCTGCTTGACCAATATGGTTAAAGTCTGTGGTAAATGATGAGAGCAAATGAGGGTATTAATAACCAGTCAGTTCTTCTGGTAGTCGTCCATATCTGACATGAATTCTATGAAACGTCAGAAGTGTCTCACCATACCATCGACATTCCTAACTGCTGGATGGGACATCTGATTGTAAGTGTTCTCCCACTTGGCTGGGATGTCCCTTTGTTTCTGTCCGGCCTGGAGAGATTATGCATTATATTCTTAGAATGAATGTTATCTTTTAAAGTAAGTTAATTACATAATATCTTTTTTTGTACCATATTACTCTGTTGTAATTATTTTCCGGCCTTGGTGCAAAAGGGATGGTATTGGTTCTAGTCAGTTCTGCATCAAGAAAGAAATCCCAGGGGAAAAAGAGCACTGCTGTTTCTCTAACTGGAATTTCTCTAAACAGAAATCAGGTTTTTGTGAATAATCGGGTTATTGAAAGGCAGAGTTGTTCATAATGGCCATTAGTTTTGTCTTCAGTCCTCAGTCCACCGCTAACTCCAGCAGGTCCAGGGGGCCTTCCGTAACTGAATCTGCCTTTGTAATGAACTTGTTGGTTTGGTGTTGATTCTCCTGAAGGTGATGTAAGGTCCCAGCCCAGCACACCACATGGGCCATTACTGTTATAATGAGAGAGCTCCCCCTGGTGGTTGTCCAAATTAACATCTATAATTTTATTGGCTAGCTAGCCGTACTACTCGTCTATGGGCCAGGATATACTTGACACTATGCAAAACATATGCTTGCAGAAGCTGCTGTTACACATGCAGTGCACTGATTATACCTGCACGCGTACTTTATGTAAATCTAGAGCAGGGGTGTTGAACTCCGGTTCTCGAGGTCTACAGTGGCTGCAGGTTTTCTTTCAAACTATCCTCTTAATTAGTAACCAGTTTTTGCTGCTAATTAACTTTTTTGCTTTAGTTTTAATTAACTTTACTCCGCCCCCCCTTTAGTTGTCTCTATTTTCCTTAATTGGCAGCCAAACAATAATGAGACACGAAACGAGCCACCACATGACCAGCTCACCTGTGCCCATCACACAATATCTGAAAATAAGGAAAGGTGAAGGTCTCGGTAAGGCTGGTCTCTCAGGTCACCAAAGCGTTTTGACGGTGTTCTTAGAAAAAACACAAAATCAACAGTTTTAGAAATGTCTGCTGTGGCAGAATGAGACCTGCAGGCCATGTAATTAAATAACGGGTTTAATTAACAGCAAGAATTGGCTTCTCATTAAGAAACTGGTTGAGTGAAATTGGTTGGAGTTTGAAGCCCCAATTTAGCTGGTCATCTGTTGGCTCGTTTCACGTCTCATTTCTGTTTGGCTGTCATTTAATGAAGAAAAAAATCAATTCAGAGGACTGAATCCTTAAAAACAGGGAAGGGAAATTAGTTAATTAGCAGTGAAAACTGGTCACTAATGAAGAAGAACCCGGACACAGACCGACAAGGATGCCAAAAGTCCCAAAACACACACTTTTTATTCTTGGTTTGGCAAACACAGCACAAACACAGTGCACAAACCACCACAATTCTCAGTCGTCCTTTTCTTCTTCTGCCTCCACTCCTCTCCTGCAAGCTCTGTCCACTGCCACCCGACTCCGGCCTCCTTTATACTGCACCCGGAAGTGCTCCAGGTGCTTCGTGATTAACATCTGGCAGCACTTCCAGGTGTGGCAGAAGTGTGTATGCCCAGGCTCCGGAGCTGTCCAGGCGCCCCCTGGCGGTGGCCAAGGGCCCCAGCACGGTTGGGTTTCTAAGCCCCAAACCCGTGGCCGTGATACAAACCAGGGAGGCTATCCTCTCGTGTCTCGGGGGGAGGTACTGTTGTTGATGACATGTCCATTCCCCCGGTCTCCTCAACAGGGCATCCTGTCCGGGCAAGATCCCCGGCCATCCATCACAATGCTTAGAATGAAAACCTGCAGCCACTGCGGCCCTCCAGACTCAGAGTTCGACACCCCTGACCTAGAGGATTCCACCAGGTGGCAGAGTGAGATGCTGTTGCAAAGGTGCCAAAAAAAAAAAAAAGAAGATGGTACGTGCGACCTTTAAACGTATTGCGTCATTTCAATGGGGAATATGCAGTGCTTGTATTGCCAATGAGAGAAATGGATGAAGAAAAGCACCATGAAGACATTTGCACGTCAGCACTTAAATTTGATGATGTGCTTCACTGCACCGATCCATTCATCATACATAGAAGAGCGCACAGACTGACCCTGTTGGAGCTGTCGTCACATGGCGTTATCTTGCAGTGGCCCCACTTCTTTTCTCGGACATTTTCCGCTTTGCACAGACGTATCTGTTTCGATTTTGCTTCCATTTCGTCTTTCCTGTTTCCACATCCACTTTCAAAGAGTTGGCCAGCTATTCTGACAGGCACGTTTGTCACTACAGAGATGTTGCTTTTAAACAACGATGCTGACGTCGTGTACCAAACCTAACCAATTTTTGCTGGTACTGCAACTCATGTATGCATTGCATTCATTTCTGACGACGTGCTGAAAGGATGCGCCAAAAGAGTGCTGGGAATGTGTGGCAGCCATGATGCAGTGCGTTCTGAGCATTAAGTATAACCAGGCCCGAAGATGAGTTGTAATCTAAGTTAAGTCACGTACACCTCAGCGTATTCAGCGTTCATGTCTGCAGTGCACCATTTATTGGAATGTATTTTGTAATGCGTATACTAATGAAATGCGTGGTGTTTTCATTCCAACAGATGGTGCATCACAAACATTAGTGCTGCTTTTACAAATCACCTACTAAACTGCATATAACGGAGAAAAAGCAACCAGTCAGACACACAGATACATCAGTTGCTTATTTGAAATGTTTGTGTTTTATTTTGCAACATCTTGAATACCATTTTGGGTCCTCAGACTGCCACCATTTTGACTTCCTGTTGTTTGGTCTGCTTCCCAGGTTTCCAGGGGCGTGGCCTCTGAGGTTGTGACTTGTGGTGAGCAGACTTCTCATCCGATCTGCGGATACCAAACCCCCTACCCTGTGTGTGGCAGTAGCAATGTGAAGGTGATGACGGCTGGTGAGGAAAATAATAACGATACAAGAAACAAAGTGCATAGGGGGGTCTTATAGAGTCAGAAGAGGAATGGGGGGAGATAGGTGCTGTAGATTTTAGAGTCGTTTATGTTACAGTTATACGTTGATTAGTCTGGCCATAACAATTACCAATTTAATAAATTTCATATATCATTTTGTTGTTTTCTGTGTGTTTGACAGAGAAGCACAGCTGGTTATAAACTAACTGAAGCCTCGAAACCCAATAACACATGCATATCAAACTCGCCCGGTTGGCTTTCATACTAACCTTCTGCATAGTCAATGTAGGTCTCAAATATAGCATCAATTCCCTGCCACTTGGCTTGCCCGTCCATTTCCACCTCCTTCTCCTCTTCCTCCTCCTCCTCTTCACTCATGCTGCTCTCACTTTGAATCCTAACGTGCTCACCTGTGCAGCTGACGTCTAGACTTCCATTCACTTCTTGTACCTGAACTGGAAATTGAGAGCTGGTGTACGTATGCACAGTGGGCCCTGAAACGACAGGAGAGGTACAGAAATTTTAAAGAAAATGGTCGGCAGGTCTGAGTGTAAAAAAGCCTTTTAGATCTGAGGACAATAAAAACTCGGGGAGGACCAACTGAACAACCTTGGCGGTAACTGGACGTGCTTGGCTGAGGTGGGGAATGGAGGTGGAAGAACACTGTACTGTCTTTGAATATTGTTCAGTGCGACGTCCATTTTTACTAAGATCACCCCTACCCGTTAGGTCACAATTAAAACATTCACCGTCCTAACAATTTACAGAAGCCCCCACAAACACAGCAAGTACAGCCCCAGAACTCTAAACACTGCCGGGACCTGGCATGGAGCGGCAGAACAGGATAAGTGTCTGTGTGACCGTGTAGTTGCTATGTCTGTGTCTTTCCAACCTGTGGCACATGATAAATATTGGTAGAAATAAAATTAATTGCATTTGTCATTCCAAAAAATGCCACATCGCAAACATTAGCACTGCTTTTACAAATCCCACCTTAATTGGCATTGAACAGAGACATTCCAACAGATGACGCATCACAACCATTTAAGTAATTATTTTATTACTACAAATGTTTATGCGCCAGCTGTTAAAATGCACTGCATTTGTCATTCTATTACCACATGCATTACAAGCTGCCTGCTTCACAATAAGGTGACCCAGGTTCGCTTCCCAGGTTCTCCCTGCATGGAGTTTGCGTGTTCTCTCCGTGTCTGCGTGGGTTTCCTCCCACAGTCCAAAGACATGCAGGTTAGGTGCATTGGTGATCCTAAATTGTCCCTAGTGTGTGCTTGGTGCGTGTGTGCCTTGCGGTGGGCTGGCGTCCTGCCCAGGGATTTGTTCCTGCCTTGCGCACTGTGCTGGCTGGGATTGGCTCCAGCAGACCCCCGTGACCCTGTGTTAGGATATAGCGGGTTTAATAATGGATGGATGGATTATACACTGCATTCCTACAAACATTAATGGTGAGGTCTGCGTTGATTAATTAGATTTCAACTTGTCTTAGACGGGTAGTACTCCTAGTGACTTAATGAGCCTATAATTCACACATTTAAAAAATGCAAACGTGGAAGACCAGAATTATAATTCCAAACAGAGATCCGAGACAGACACGTAACAAACTTCGCTACTCGATGACACATTCATGAAAAGGTAAAATGAGCTTTTTGCAGACCAAGGTTTAATGACATGTATAACTACTGGTAGCCCCAGTAAGCCGTATTTAAAACAACAACATTTATTTCTGTTGCACATTTTCATACAAATAATGTAGCTCAAAGTGCTTTACATGATGAAGAAAAGAGAAATAAAAGACAAAGTAAGAAAAAATAAGACAACGCTAATTAACATAGAATAAGAGTAAGGTCCGATGGCCAGGGAGGGCAGAAAAAAAAAAAAAAAAACTCCAGACGGCTGGAGAGAAAAAATAAAATCTGCAAGGGTACCAGGCCACGAGACCGCCCAGCCTCCTCTGGGCATTCTTCCTAACATAAATGAAACAGACTTCTTTGTATTTAGGGTTCTCATGGAAGGACATGATGATGATGGTCATGCATACTACTGGCTTTTAATCCATCAAACAATGAAACTCAGGGCTGACCTGACATAAATGGGGTGGTCATAGTGAGGAGTACAGTCTACCCAATAAATATTAAAGACATAATCACAAAGACACCACATAATACCACACATTAAACACTTAAACTCTCAAGATTGTTATCTTCTGTATTCCTCCAATCGCTTACAAAGTCCCGATTGAAATCCCACTTAATCCACAGTAAGAATCGAAGCTCCGAGACACCAAACCGAGAGTCTACTGGTAGTGATAAAGTCAGAGTCCCAGGGTGGGTGACATTCGGATCAACTCCGTGGTCATCAAAAGTTCGCTTCTAGTATATTTCCCTTCTCTTTGATCTGAGATATATGGACTTTCTTTCATTACAACTTGGAAATAATCCACTCAGATCTGGCAGGATGCTTCTCATTTCGTGAATCACTTTTCTCGTCCCTTCCCTTCCTTTGTGATTCTTATTTCGAGAAGGGACATCTCAAGGCGGGACACCTCTGTGTTGGAGACCCACCCTGATTGGCTTCCCGGAAAGTAGAATAACTCAAAATCTCAAACGTCCTCAAGAAAACCCAGCTAAGAACCCAGCAAATCTGTGCCACTGTGCACAACGTTCAGTGACCTCCAATGACAAGAACATACGCTCACCGGCCACTTTATTAAGTACACCAGTTGGACCCCCTTTTGCCTTCAGAACTGCTGCGATTCTTCATGGCGTAGATTCAACAAGCTGTTGGAAACATTCCTCGGGGATTTTGGTCCACATTGACATGATAGCATCACGCAGTAGCTGCAGATTTGCAAATCTTCCATTCCACCACATCTCAAAGTTTCTCTACTGGATTGACATCTGGTGGCTGTGGAGGCCATTTGAGTCCAGTGAGCTCATCGTCAAGTTCAAGAAACCAGTCTGAGATGATTGGAGCTTTGTGACATGGCGTGTTATCCTGCTGGAAGGAACCATCAGAAGATCATCATAAAGGGATGGACATGTGGACCGCAACAAGACTCAGGTAGGCTGTGGCATTTAAATGATGCTCAGTTGGTACTAAGGGACCCAAGGTGTGCCACGAAAATATCCCCCACACCATCAGACCACAACCAGCAGCCTGATCCATTGATACAAGGCAGGATGGACTCCTGCTTTCATGTTTTTGACCCCACCATCTGAATGTCGCAGCAGAAATTTAGATTCGTCAGACCAGGTGACGTCGTCCAATTTTGCTGAGCCCCACGTGTGAATTGTAGCCTCAGTTGCCTGTTCTTAGCTGACAGGAGTGGCACCCGCTGTGGTAGTTTGCTGCTGTAGCCCCCCATTCTGCTTCAAGGTGTGACGTGTTGTGTGTTCAGAGATGCACACCTCGGTTATAATGAGTGCTTGTTTCAGTGACTTTTGCCCTTCTGTCAGCTCTGACCAGTCTGCCCATTCTCCTCTGACCTCTGGCATCAACAAGGCATTTCCGCTCACTGATATTTTCCCTTTTTTCGGACCACTTTCTGTAAACCCTGGAGATGGTTGTGTGTGAAAATCCCAGTAGATCAGCAGTTTGTGAAACACTCAGAGCAGCCTGTCTGGCACCAACAACCATGCCAGTCCCCTTTCTTCTTCCCCATTTCGATGGTCGGTTTGCACTTCAGCAGGTGGTCTTGATGAGGTCTACAGGCCGAAATGCACTGAGCTGCTGCCATGTGATTGGCTGATAAGAGATGTGCCATTTAAATGTCACAGTAGAAATTGAGACTTGTCAGACCAGGTGACGTTTCTCCAATCTTCTACTGTCCAGTTTTAGTGACCCCATGTGAATTGTAGCCTCAGTTTCCTGTTCTTAGCTAACAGGAGTGTCACCCGCTGTGGTCTCCTGCTGCCGTAGCCCCCCAACTGCTTCAAGGTTTGACGTGTTGTGTGTTCAGAGCTGCTCTTCTGCACACCTCACTTGTAACGAGTGCTGATTTGGGTGCCTTCCTATAAGCTCAGACCAGTCTGGCCATTCTCCTCTAGCTCAGAGAACTGACACACACTGGATATTTTCCCTTTTTCGGACCACTCTTTGTAAACCCTAGAGATGGTTGTGCATGAAATTCCCACCAGATCAGCAGTTTTTGAAATACTCAGAGCAGCCCGTCTGGCACCAACAAGTCTCTTCAGTCCCCTTTCTTCTTTTCCATTCTGATGATCAGTTGGAATTTCAGCAGGTGGTCTTGACAAGTTTAACAGGCCGAAATACACTGAGCTGCTGCCATGTGATTGGCTGATTAGAGATTTGTGTTAACGAGCAGTCGAACAGGTGGACCTAATAAAGTGGCGGGTGAGGGTATCTACACAGATACGCAAAGACCACATGTGGCGCCACTACAGAGAGGAATCAGAAACAATCAAAACTGAAGGGCACTTCAGCCAGGATGACAATGACAATTCTCCCATTCTTACCGGTCTCGCTCACCACGCTTGTTATCCCAGAGGGGCTACTTGTGGTCATCCATTGAGGTGGCTCCTTGTGCTCCTCTGTGGCTGCTCTGTCACCATTGGCCAACTGGCTCTGCTGCTCCAAGTCCACAGTGTGCGTCTCCTCTGTTTGAAACGGAGCTTCATTGTGGCCAATGGCTGAAGACACTGAGATACTCCTGCTGTTTGGAGCTTTTTCTGTAACAACAGCATAAAATTCCATGAAAATTTCTGTTAAATGCAAATACAAAAGCAAAAATCCAGAAATGTAGTCAAAAAGAAAGCAATGAGGATTAAAAATCCAAAAAATAGAAGAAATCCGAGTAGACTCGGCAACTCACCAGCATGGCTGGAATGAACCTGGCAGTGATTGGCGGCAGGTGGCTCCACCTCCTGGGGGGACCACCCGTGTGTTTATATATATATATATATATATTATATATACTATATATATATATATACTATATACAGTGGAACCTTGGTTTGCGAGTAACTTGGTTTACGAGTGTTTTGCAAGACGAGCTAAATTTTTTAATAAATTTTGACTTGATAAATGAGCGATGTCTTGCAATACGAGTAGTATGGATACACTTTGTCTGCTGAGCGTCATGTGATCACAACTAAGCTGATGGTTCTTCTCTCTCACGCACGCGTCTCTCTCTGTCTCTCTCTCCTTATCTCGCTCGCTCGCGCGTCTCTCTCTCTCTCCTCTTGTGGGCAATCGTCTCCTATTCTCCGTCTGAGTCTGCGTGCCTCACTCATATAGTCAACATCCATAGGAGCGTATACTATTTACTACAGCATTGTGACTGTGTGTGTGCGTGCACGTGTGTGCTGTGAAGTGCAAGTCCCCGTCTCGCACCCCAAAACACAAAGCTGAGTCTCAGTACTTTAACAACACCTGTGCTGCGATTGCTTTGGGACGCTCTTCCGCATGTCATCCTTTTGGGTGCAATCCCACAAGAGTTTAGAAACTCACTCACACCAGTCATGATTCTTTTTAAAGGTAAAGTGCAGGTTAATTTGTTTTATGTATTTTTACTTTATATTTTGTATTAATCATTTTTATATGAATAGTTTTGGGTTGTGGAACGAATCATCTGAGTTTCCATTATTTCTTATGGGGAAATTCACTTTGATATACGAGTGCTTTGGACTGCGAGCACGTTTCCGGAATGACTTATGCTCGCAAACCGAGCACGCCACGCCCGGGGTCGGAAATAAAAGACAAAGAGTAGATGACAAAGTAGAACGTCGTAAAGAATTTCAAAACGTTGACACGGTACACATACAGAGTAGGTTAGAGATAATGGAAGTACACAAATTTGAAAGTCTCAAAAAAAAATGACAGTAAAGATTGCATTAGTGCAAACAAATGGAAATTATTACTCGGTGAAATAACGGAACAGCGAAAAGAGATTGAATATATTGTTTGGATTTAAATTTTAAGTCAGAGACTTGTAGATCATCTAATTCGTGTTACCATCAGGGAAAAGTAGTGTTTCTTCTCAATGAAGAGGCGTATCCGCGAGAATTAAAAGATTTTCTTGTTTGGTGAAACTGAAATCCCACGAGAGAAAATTTCAAGCCCCGCAAGGAAAGACTTTATGGAAAGAGATTTGGAAAAGTCCTGCCCACATCTAAAACATTTACAACCACACACACACGGCTCAGTCATTTCTCATTTGTGTGAATGCTATTGTCTGACACAGTTCGTGTAGAGAGAAAGAAACGATATTCACTCACGGGCAGTTATATGTTGCGTTGTCACGATGTAATTCCAAACACGGAATCAAAATTCAATGCGATATTGATGAAAAGGTAAAAGTGAAAAGAGATCGAATATATGGACAGAGGTGATATGACAGAAGTATGTAGATATTGTTTGGCTTTAAACTTTAAGTCAGAGACTTGTAGATCGTCTAATTTGTGTTGCCATCAGTGAGTAGTAGTGTTTCTTCCCAATAAAGAAGCGTATCTGTGAGAAAAGATTTGTTGTTTGTGAGTGGCAGAGACGCAAAGTTGCTGGTGCATAGCGCAGGCAGGCAGGGGGTTGGCGAGAGAAGCCAGCAGGGTCCCATCTCTACACCTCGCAGAACATCCACAGCTGGTCCCCTTGAACCTGACGAATGCCTCTGGCATGGTCATCAGTGTTGGTCACTCAGTGCCCGGTCTACTGCAGGTGTGGTTTTCTTAACAGGCAAGGAGGCCTACCAGGAGTTGAGCTCTGCCTCACCATCTGCCTTTTTGGTGCCCACTTTAATAAATTTGTTTTCTGTTGAATCGCTGAAATCAAATTGGGACTTCAGGTGTTGCTTACCTCGTCTCTGATGTGGAGAGAGCGGCTTCAGGTCAAACATGGCCAGAAACTGCTGCTTCTCCTCAGGGTTCATGGTGCCAGTTTGATCCAGTAGGCGCTGTCTTTCTTGCTGGCACAGGGCCTTCTTCATCTTCTCGGCTGGTCGTATGACTGAACTGTGGCTCCTTCGTAGCAGCCTCCTCTTTCTCCACTGTTCAAGCTTCAGTTCTTTTCTCCTGGTCAGGTTAAGCAGCTCCAGAAATACCATTTTCTGCAGAGAACATAGCAGGGTGAACAGAGACCAAGCCAGGCAGGAGGGAGTTCACCGAAAATAAGGGGGACACAAAAATAACTAACATTCCTTAGACTCGCCCTCAAATGGGACACACAAACTGCATACAAGGAATTACTCAAAGGGGACCCCTAAAGAACTTCAATGACCCCATTTCAAATGATAATTCCACCACTTAGTGAGTAAAGACGGAGGAAATACCGACAAATGGAAGGGAGGTCCAGTAAACCTATAGTTTGCAGCGGTTTAGGCACTTTGGAGACCGAGCTCAGTTAGAAAATGGACAAACACACAGACGTGTCCTTCTTACCCCAGGGGTGCTGCCCAGCTTAAGAGGTGAATGTCTCGCCAGCCTCCTGATCAGTTTGCTCATCCTCTGCTTGTAGGTCCCACTTGAAGAGTAGTCGCAGTGGTAGGATGAGCCTGCAACAATTAAAACGACACAAAGCTTTACATGCGAAAGAGCAGGATGGTCTGAAGGACATCACGGCGTCCACACAGTGTTGTGGGACACAAACTCCTGACTTCCCACTGACTCTCTATGGTGGCATACTCTTCTAAAATGCATTACTTCAAATGTTTGTGATGCACCATCTGTTGGAATTACAAATGCAATTCATATGTCTCTGTCCTATGCCATATGGTATGGATTCATGAAGGCAGTGTTACACGTGCGCCATCTGTTAGAATTATCACTATAAATGTTGTAGTGATGCAGTATCAGCTGGAATGACAAAGACAGTAAATGGATGGACACACAGATATGCACAGACAATTGTACTTGCAACCTTTTATTAAGGTCAGTTTATTTACTTGATAATTTCTTGAGTTCTGTAAAAAAAGTGAAGCTTAATGAATTAATTTGTTAGTTTCATAACACCTGAGCAGTGCCACAGACTGATCGACTCCATGCCATGCCGCATTGCTGCAGTAATTCAGGCCAGAGGAGCCCCAACTAAATATTGAGTGCTGTACATGCTCATACTTTTCATGTTCATACCTTTCAGTTGGCCAACATTTCTAAAAATCCTTCTTTTGCATTGGTCTTAATTGATATTCTAATTTTCCGAGATACTGAATTTGGGACTTTCATTAGTTGTCAGTTCTAATCATCAAAATTAAAAGAAATAAACATTTGAAATACATCAGTCTGTGTGTAATGAATGAATCTAATATACAAGTTTCACTTTTTGAATGGAATTACTGAAATAAATCAACTTTGTCATGATATTCTAATTTTATGACCGGCACCTGTATGTGAATTTCCCCTTGGGGATTAATAAAGTATCTATCTATCTATCATACAGTGTCTTTCATATCTATCTAAATTTGCTGTCCCCTCAAAATAACTCAACAGCCATTAATGTCTAAACCGCTGGCAACAAAAGTGAGTACACCCCTAATTGACAAATGTCCAAATTGTGCCCAAAGTGTTAATGTTTTGTGTGGCCACCATTATTTTCCAGCACTGCCTTAACTCTCTTGGGCATGGAGTTCACTAGAGCTTCACAGGTCGCCACTGGAATCCTCTTCCACTCCTCCATGACGACATCACGGAACTGGTGGATGTTAGAGACCTTCCGTTTGAGGATGTCCCCCCCCACAGATGGTCAATAGGGTTTTAGGTTTGGAGACATGCTTGGCCAGTCCAGCACCTTTACCCTCAGTGGTCGTCTTGGAGGTGTGTTTGGGGTCGTTATCATGTCCAGTTTCTGAAGGGAGGGGATCAAGCTGTGCTTCACTATGTCACAGTACATGTTGGCATTCATGGTTTCCTCAATGAACTGTAGCTCTCTAGTGCACTCATGCAGCCCCAAACCATGACACTCCCACCACCATGCTTGACTGTAGGTAAGACACACTTGTCTTTGTATTCCTCTCCTGGTTGCTGCCACACACGCTTAACACCATCTGAACCAAATAAGTTGATCTTGGTCTCATTAGGTTCCAGTAATCCATGTCCATAGTCTGCTTGTCTTTCTTGTGCATCATCTTTAGAAGAGGCTTCTTTCTGGGACGACAGCCATGCAGACCAATTTGATGCCATGTGCGGTGGGCGTATGGTCTGAGCACTGCCAGGCTGACCCCCCACCACTTAAGCCTCTGCAGCAATGCTGGCACCATTCAGAAGACAACCTCTGGATATGACGCTGAGCACGTGGCACTCAACTTCTTTGGTCGACTGTGGCGAGGCCTGTTCTGAGTGGAGCCTGTCCTGTTAAACCTGTCTCTGTATGGTCTCGGCCACCGTGCTGCATTTAAGTTTCAGGGTGTTGGCAATCTTCTTATAGCCTCGGCCATCTTTATGTAGAGCAACAATTCTTTTTTTCAGATCCTCAGAGAGTTCTTTGTCATGAGGTGCCATATTGAACTTTCAGTGACCAGTATGAGCGAGTGTGAGAGTTAGAACAGCAAATTTAACACACCTGAGACCTTGTAACACGAGTCCCATGACGCCGGGGAGGGAAAATGGGCACTTAGAGGTGGACTCACTTTTGTTGCCAGCGGTTTAGACATTAATGGCTGTGTGTTGAGTTATTTTGAGGGGACAGCAAATCTACATGTTATACAAGCTGTACACGGACTACTTGACATTGGATCAAAGTGTCATATCTTCAGTGTTGTCCCATAAAAAGATAGAATAAAATATTTACAAAAATGTGAGGGATGTACTCACTTTTGTGAGATACTGTATCTATTTATCCATCTAGCACCTTTCACTCTATCTATCTATAGGGTGGTCCAGATCTAATTATGCAATTTTCATTACGCTATAACTTATTAAGTTTATTACATAGAAAATCACCTGAAAAACCCCGGACCTTCAAGAAGTGTGTGAACTGAAGACATGAAGAATCATCTTTGTACCGAACTGGAATCGTCCCCGCATAAATCAAAGTCATCCGGACGATCTGGATCTGCATAATTAGATCTGGACCACCCTGTATTATACAGTGCCTTTCATATCTATGTATTATACAGTGCCTTTCATATCTATCTATCTATTATATAATGCCTTTCATATATCTATCACCGTTCACTCTGTTATATAGTGCCTTTCACTCTATCTATCTATTATATAATGCCTTTCATATATCTATTTATCACCGTTCACTCTGTTATATAGTGCCTTTCACTCTATCTATCTATTATATTGTGCCTTTCAAATCCATCCAACTACCTGAAGGTCATCTGATGATGAAATTATGGGTTTTTTTTATGATGTCTTTCAGCATCTTGCATTCTGCTCTTGGACTGAGGTGGCCAAGCTGGCAGTTATTTGAAATTTTCTGCATTTGTAGCTGATCTACCTGTCAGTAAAATGGTCAGGTCAGGTCAGGTTGGGGAGCACACACCGGTACAGCAGGTTACCACACCCACCACATGACAAAACAGCTTGGGCAACCCCCAAGGCAGACACATGGTCCAGTCCCACCCATTTCTTTGCCGCAGCCAGGTGTTACGTGGGTGTCCCCTTGGCCTGGTCCAGCCGTGCGGGTCCTTAACAATAAGCCAGATCACCCTCGGGTAATTGTGCCAAATGGCTGTAGTGCCGTAGCTGACGCCCCCTCACAATGCAGGTCATGTGCCTCATTCAGGACTCCGTGAGCAACACAAAGTCAAACCCACGGTGCCCAAGGATCCTCTGAAGAGACCCACATGAAGGAGTCCAGTCTTCATCTCAGGTCACTGGATAGCGGCCATGTCTCACAGACAGGGAGCACCAGGACTCTAAAGACTTGGACCTTCATCCTTTTGCAGATATGAGGAGCGCCACACACCCCTTTACAGAGACCTCATGACCCCCCAATATGCCTAATGACTTGATAGGAAGAGTCACTAGACACATGAATGTCACTGTAGAGTTAAATAAACCTCTCAAAGACGAGGTCGACACACTCTCCGCAGACAGACACACTGCTGATGGCCGTGCCCGAGAAGCCTTAAACACAGGAATCCCTAAAGCCTATGAAAAAAGTCATAATGCTGGACCACCTTAAATTCCTTCGCACTCCTCATCAGTGTCTTTGGTTCTCAAATATGTTGATCAGCATCAACAGCCTGCTATCCCACTCACCGAGGCAGATGAAGTCAAGTCAGATCCTGAAGTCTCTTTACCTGGGTGTCATTACTACTAGAACGTGGGAAAAGTTTCTGTTTTAGTTACATGTTCAGCATTTCTCGCATTTCCTGTCATCCTACGTTTTCCCAGATCATTGTAGACACGGAACACACATGAAATGCATGCGTTCCAAATAACAAGATATTATTTACGCTCCACGACTTCAGACACCTCACACTGAGATAACTGGGAGAACTTCACCTGCGTTGGTTTGGTGGAAGAGCAGGCTGCCATGCTGCCAGTGCTTATTGGCACATTTTACAAAACAGAACACGCTGATGAGGAGATGCTAAGGAATTCAACTCTTTTAGGGCTAATTTTTTTTTCTTCTAGGGCAGAATAGTTTTTCAAAAAACTCACTTTTCTAAAAAGCACAAAAAGCAATGTGTCACACATAAATGAACATAACTAGGGAGCTCTGCCCCCTACTCGCTTCGCTCTGCCAACCCCTGTGTGGGCGCTACACGCTTCACGACTCTGTCGCTCGTGTATGGGGATGTGGATGTACAATTTAAACAGATTGTTATTTTCATGTTACATATGCATAACAGAAAAAACTATTTTACATTACAGCGAGTAAATAACCACAGTAAAAAATAGTAAAACATAATAAATTGAAAGAAAATTATGTTTCATGTTGTGTTAGAGGGATTCGTTGCGTAATACGTTTTTGTTCTGTTTGGCTTTGAAATTAACTCACAAATCCTTTTTAAACTTACGCTTTTACTGTAAAACTTCAGTAAAATCAATATTTGGAATTAACTTTTCTTCAAGATTGCATTGAATTTTGATTCCGTGTTTGGACTTTTATCGAGACAACACAACGTATAACTGCCAGTGAGTGAATTTCGTTTCTTTCCCTCTAATAAATAAACCGACTTTTTCGAATGTTTGGCTCTGTGATTTGTTAATTGTCTTTGTAAAAGTTATTCTAATGGGAAACTCTAAATGTTTAAATATGACTGGCATATCGGGATCTCCTTTGGTGTCTCATGTTAGATGGACTACATTACCTCTCTTGTCGCCGGTTCAAATTTTACATGTCAGAATTGTTCGCCCAATTTTGTACACAACTAATCCTGTCCCATTGCATAGCCACTCAGATATAAATTACACAATAACATTACGATACGTCCTTCTGTCAACAGTAATTCATACGGAGGAAGACCAGAAGGTGTTAATGGTTGTAGATATTCTTCGTGATATTGTAAGTTGATGTTTTCATCTTCCGCACCATCACCATCAACTGTTTCAGCAGAATCTATTGATACGCATTTAACAAATTTGCCGTGTAACCAATCGATAATTTTCACGTTAATTCAATTTACTTCATCGTTTCTCGGTGCTAGGATTACCTCGTGTACTCATTTCTTCTGTTGATAATCCTTCGTGATGAAATTCTTCAATAAGATTTGGACATAATACGTCATCTTTTATTGGGAGCTTAAAGTGAGGAAAACATTAAAATTTATAAGAGCTGAGAGCGCAGGAACTGCGTCTGACAAAAGCATTCACACCAATGAGAGGTGAGAGGACCGTGACAGGGCATGGGCCATTAACCGTAAATGGTGACAGGAGGGCGGGGCTTGAAAAAATCTCTTCGCAATAGTCTCGTCTCGTCGCAGGATTTTCTGATATAACAGAGAGAAATATTTATTTATAACAAATTTCACTGTGTTTTATGTTCCACAAGCCTCAACCGTAAGTAAATTCACATACTTATTACATTCTTATTACATACTTATTACATACCTGTTTGTCGCTTATGGGCAATTTCTAGAAAAAACAATCAGCTACCTGTATTTTATTTTCAATTTCTAGGTCGCTTGCATCAAAATCAGAGTTTGATAAGTCAGAGTCCAATTCAGAAATAATACGCAGAAAATAAAAATAAATAAATAATGCGGCGAGTGTTTTCCTTTGCACATTCGCTTTGCTGTCTCGCCCGACGTCGGCGCTATCCCAGACATCGTTTACTCTACGCTCCTCACGCACACGCAGGGATTCAATGTCAAGTCAACAAGTCTACTCCTTCCTAATCAGGACTGCCCTCGTCACTAGACATGCAACTGTCACCTACGTGGTACGAAATGACAAGCAACACTCGGACACGCCAGACGAGCATAACAAGGGGCTTACCTCGACATTTCGCCGGCTTCTTGTTAATTTCTAAAGAGTCAAGTCTTTCTCGTGCCAATCCCGACATCACCGACCCATTCTCTGCATCTCCAGTCTTTGGCAAACTTTGGCTTTGGGGCAAAGAACTGGCATGGAAATCTGAATGTCCTGCCGGGGGATTAATGGACAAATCCAAACACTCTTCTTGGGGCGCATCCAGACTTTCATTATGCTCCTGTGATTTGTGAAGTCCACTCCTTTGGTTTTCGTAAGCTCCACTTGGGTCCGTTTCCTGCCTGGCAGGAGCGCTGTTGGCATCCCTGCTGAGATTCGGAGGCAGCGGTGCCTGCACCTCCATGGGGCTCTGGCCATCTTCCGCCATGCTGTGTGGTTTAGCCAACTTGCTTTCATTTTTGCTTTGCCAGCTGAAGTCCAGCACACTGGAAGCTTCTGTGGTTTTTCTCAGGATATCCCAGGAATGAGCTGCAGCTGATGACAAATTTATATTGTGACCGCTTGGCTGCATGTCACTTTTGGAAGGCCTGTCCATCAGCAAATAAATAAAATAAGAAATGGAATTAAAAATTCATTCATAATCTCCATGTCATTCACAATCACAGATCAAACTGTTTGATTTTTCTTTAACCCACTGAAAGGAGAACTTAATAATAGCGGGTGGCCATAATAATAAAAATAATAGATAGTAATTATATGTGGGCACCAGTGCAAATTTAGGACTGAAGAGAGGACACACTTCTTTACGCTAGGAGTTGTGGTTATGGAGGTGAAGTAGACACCTTGAGAACCTTTAAGAAGGACCAGGGTGAGATGTTGGGACATCTGAGCTATCGGTAGACTCAGTGGTCCCCTCTGGTTTGTCAAATTGCTTCTGTTCTTACGACCCTTCGTCGATTTGGGTCTTAACAACTTCTAAGAAGGACCGGGATGAGATGTTGGGACAGCTGAGCTATCAGTGCACTCGGTGGTCTCTTCTTGTTTGTCAAATCTCTTAAGTTCTGGTTAAGCATTACAAGACCAGAAAAACTTTTTTGTGTGAATGGACCCTTTGATGGACCCCAACCTACAGTACAGGCCAAAAGTTTGGACACACCTCCTCATTCAATGTGTTTTCTTTATTTTCATGCCCATTTACAGCACTCCATCACTCTCCTTCTTGGTCAAATAGCCCTTACACAGCCTGGAGGTGTGTTTGGGGTCATTGTCCTGTTGAAAAATAAATGATCGTCCAACTAACCTGACTTCTGCACAACACAACTGCTGGTCCCAACCCCATTGATAAAGCAAGAAATTCCACTAAATAACCCTGATAAGGCACACCTGTGAAGTGAAAACCATTTCAGGTGACTACCTGTTGAAGCTCATCGAGAGAATGCCAAGAGTGTGCAGAGCAGTAATCAGAGCAAAGGGTGGCTATTTTGAAGAAACTAGAATAGAAAACATGTTTTCAGTTATTTCACCTTTTTTTGTTAAGTACATAACTCCACGTGTGTTCATTCATAGTTTTGATGCCTTCAGTCATGAAAATAAAGAAAACACATTGAATGAGGAGGTGTGTCCAAGCTTTTGGCCTGTACTGTAATTCAAACCCCACCAATGCCACCCAGCCTTTCCAGTTTTCTAGGGTTAAGCCCTGCTTTATCTCATCTCAACGTCTCACCTGACTGCACAGCTCTGTCCTCCAGAAGCAGCCAACCCCTTTTTGTTCAAATGCTTCTGAAGGTGGCTCTGGATGTCCCTTCTGCTGGGTGGCTGGCCGTCCCATTCATGAGGTGTCATCTTACCGGCTGGACCCCCTTCTGCATGGTGTTGTAAGGAGGAGTGGAAGGCTAAATTCGGCGGGCAGGACGAGGGGGACGAATTGATGGCTGAGGTGTTCTGTAGATCTGTCATGGTGAATCTCCTCCCGAAGGACAAATGATCGAACGCTTCTGAAAAGATGACAGAGAATTGAGTGCAATCAGCAAGACAAGATAAAGCTGCGATGATGGCGTCTTCAACGGCCGTTTTTTATTTTTATTCTTTTCAATGGCTGTTGTATTGTTTCCAGATTACCTTAAGACAGCTAATTATTAGTGATGAGATAAAAAGATTCAAATGCTGCATTCTACGTGCCGCATGTGCAGTCGATTTGCAGGTTTACGATTCGCTGATCCGCCTATTCGTGGTTTTGTTATCAGTAATGACTTGGCCATTGATTTGCAATTTTTGTGAGTGGAAATAAAAAGAAAGATATCATTCCCACAGTGCTGTGCATTTGAATGAAAGACAGAGCTCTCGACCAATGAATGAGGAGAAGAGGCGGATCTTCTAGTCAAGGGCACAGCATTGTGGGAAAGACATCATTCCTGCTTACTATGCACAGACAGTAACCGGTAGTAGATTTCATCGAAACGTGCACAAATTTTGCACCTTTTGAGAATACAAATGGATATCAGACACGTGGATAGAGGGAACGTTTTAGTTTTTAAAAAAATCTACAAGGATTTGCAGGGCTAATGGGCTCTACCCATTACTTTATCGCTGATCAGTTGCAAGGCGCCAGGAGACTGCGTAGCTATTGCTGGATGTACACAAAGTGGGTACATCACGTAAAATCACGTAAACCGAGACAATGTTTTAAATAAAACATATGCTGAATTACAAAAACCAAGCAAACGTTTTAATGAAAAGGAGCATGCAAATTTTATAAATAGAGGGAACATTTTAATTAAAAGGTGTGCACAAGCCACATAAACCAAGGCAATGTTTTAAATAAAACATGCTGAATTACATAAATCGAGAAAACAATTTAATTAAAACGTGAGCACAAATTAAGTAAAACAAGGGAACTATTTAATTAAAACACCAATACAAATTATGTAAATCGAGGAAACAATTAAAACGTAAGCACAAATTACA
>JANRMT010062817.1:4346390-4368440 GCA_026402145.1 Polypterus bichir lapradei | reverse complement strand
ATCGAGGGAACAATTTAATTAAAACGTGAGCACAAATTATGTAAAACAAGGGAACAATTTAATTAAAACGTGAGCACAAATTACATAAATAAAGTGAACATTTTAATTTAAAGGTGTGCACAATTCACATAAACTGAGGCAATGCTTTAAATAAAACATGGTGAATTACATAAATCAAGGGAACATTTTAATTAAAGGCGAGCACAAATTATGTAAATCAAGGAAAAAATTTAATGAAAACGTGAACAGAAATTGCATAAACTGAGGGAACATTTTAATTAAAAGGGCTATGCAAATTGATTAATTAAAAGGTGCACATGAATTATATAAATTACGGGAACATTTTAGTTAAAATGTGTGCACAAATGACATAAATGAAGGGAGCGTTTTAATGTAAACGTGTGCACAAATTTCATAAATCATGAGAATGTTTTAATTAAAAGGGTGTGCATGAATTATATAAATTGAGAGGACGTTTAAATTAAAAAAAAAAATCTAAACGGATTCTCAGGGTTAATGGGCTCTACGGATGACGCTGTACGAACATCGAAGACGTTATCTGCTTTATCGCTGATCAGTTGCAAGGCGCCAGGAGACTGTGTGGCTATCGCTGAATGTACACAAAGTGAGGAAGAATAACAAAAAATGAGGTAACGTTTAAATATAAACGCAGACACGAATTAACGAAATAGCAATGATGTTTGAATCAAAACGTTTACATAAATCGAGGGAATGTGCATGAATTATAAATCGTGGTCAAAAATAGTAAACAGTTCCCACAATTTCCTATTGTGCCCATGTCCTCTCTGGGGCCCCACATGTTAATATGCAGATTACCCTTACGGTAGCCATCGCTAGCACTATTTCGATGTTACCATGAGTGACGTTCAAAAAGTTTCCACAATTTTATATTTTTGTTGGAAATGGTGAAGGCGGGAGGGAGGAGTCTGAGAGGGTCATGTGACTAGTTCTGTCTGGCAAGCCGGCTGCCCTTGCAGTTTACTATAAGAGTTGTCACCCTCTGGTGAAGATGGCAGTGAAACTCAGAAAAGGCACCAAAGAGGAAGAGTGTTCTGTCGTACGCTTTTTGTGGGCAGAAGGTGAGCCAGGAACACAAATTCATCTCTGCATGTGTGCTCAGTCTGTGGAGAAAGTTCTCTCCGGTAGAGTCGTCGATGAGTGGATTGAAATATTCGAAAATGGCGACGGATGGAGAGCGCCCCGGACATCGAGCTACTGCCACAGCCACGAGGAATGAAAGCCGTGGTGCATCAGTGGATGTGCGTTTAACCGACCCTGGGAAAATTGCTTCGCAAAGGAAGGTGACTATGTGGAAAAGTGATGTCATTTGATTTTGAAATTCTTAATAAACTAGGGGGCTCTGCCCCCTGCTGGCTTCGCTCGCCCACCCCCATGTTTGGTTTACCGGATATACAATTTAATTGTTATTTTCGTGGGAATTGTTCCATATGCATTATTTTCACTTTTACTTTAAAAACTTGTGTAAAAACAATACTTGTCCTTTATTTCTGGCCCCAAGTGTGGTTACATCTCTTTCTCGCAGGACGTATAACGCCGCTCGTTTTGTGAAGGGGGGGGGGGCTGGCGCTAAGGAGATGCAGTCGGATCATCTGCTGTCTTTCTGCTGCCTGTTCTGCTTGTCACATCTCGTTGTTTGAAGAGCTGGGAGCACATGATGCGTGTCTGCCAACAGCAAGCCAACAACTGCTAGGTTAGATGTCCGTGGACTTGTTTTAAATGATGGCTCGCTGCCTTGTCTCGCGTGACGTTGTAAAAACAATACTTGGCCTTTATTTCCGGTCCCGGGCGTGGTTACATTTCATTCTCGCAGGGCGTATAACGCTGCACGCGTTGGGGGGTGGGGGGGCAGCGTCAATCATTTTAAAGCCTGTACAGCCGCTGTCCTTTTTGCCACTTTCATGTCTCTGCTGCTCGTGTTGTGATCGCTTCTCCGTGATCATAAATATACACCTGACCGAATTGTGTTTTCTTTGAAATTAAACTTGTCGTTGCTTTAACTGTTGCGGGACCACAGATTCTCATAGCGGGTGGTCCATTATTGTGTAAATCTACATTTTGAGCATTGAATGATGCGAAGGCGAAAAGACTTTGTTTTCTGCTCTTTGCCTTTTATTTCTGACCTCGCGTTGTCCTGCTATTGTTTCAATCACACCTGGTCCTGATGATTCATTTCCTTTTCTTTGCGCTAATGCGATCTTTTCTATCTTTTTTTTTGATATTGTAGTGACTGACGTAATAAAGTGTCACAAAAGTTTTACTTGAACAATCGCCGACTTCGTAACCCCAAACACAACTTTCTAGCACCCTCTCCAACCCCTCATCCCTTTACCGCATCAATCAATACCCCGCTATCAGTCTTCAGTGCTGTACTCCGCCCTCCCTCAATCGGACCTAACAGTCACTTAAAACCAAAAAGGCTTCAGCCTGGCTGAGACGCTACAATCCTTTCAAATTGTACTGCTTTCATATTCTTTACCTTGTAGTGTATCGCGCCATCATCTGTTTGAGTATTTTGAATTCCACTGCTTTCATAATCTCTTATCTGCCTTTTTTGGGTCTCTTTTCTCCACGCTGCTCTTTCTTCTTTGCTTAGTCGTTGACGTTTCATCAGAACGTATTGTCCTGATATGCTTTATATGTGCTGAGAGCACAGGATCAGTGTGTGTGCTACGTGCCTTTACACGACTGAGTGCTCTTATTTGATATTGTTTGCGTCTCGCGGGTCTCTTAAGTGTCTTCTGAGAAGATCACGTCTCGTCGCCCTGCTTTTCCTTTCCAGGATTTCTTTTTTAATAAATAGAGAGATAGAGTTTAAAACAACGTGCGGAAACTTTTTTGAGCGTCCCTCATACTTGTCTGCCTGTAGCTAAGCCCGTTCCTGCAGTACAATGTGACATTTTGTTAACGGCCGCGGTTCTTTTGCCAGTAAGACGTGGAGGAGGTTTATCTGCCATCGTACACGGAGAGTCCGTCGAGTTCTGTGGCTCTGCCACGCTGTACGTAACTCGTCTTCAATGGATATTCAGCATTTCGTTTGATCCCAAACTTGTAAATTTGCCATTTGGCGAACCCTGCTGCCCGCATCCCCAGATTCCACCAAACCTACTTAAGGTGTGATATTCAGTCTCCACATCTTACGCTCTAATAAGAGCTTCTTCTCCAAGCAGACTTTCTCTCTCTGGACCGGTTTAATGGCCAATTTCTATGCCCCCCCAGGTTAGTTAATTGGCCTCCCACCTTCCCCTTAAGTCTTGAAGGTATCACAACAGACATTTTTGCAGCCTGATGCCCACCTCCTTTTGTTGCCTTTTACGACACACGACAGGAATGGTGAGTTTATTCAAACCCCTGCTCACAGACCCCCCAGTCCCAATCCTCCTTTTGTAGTTTTTGACTTACCTGCCATGGGAGGATGCATCCATTTCTTTGCTGCCTGATCAAAAGGCAGCGCCTCCTCAAAGTGCAAAGGGTTATAGAGAAACGGGGAGAAATAGGGGGACCTGCCGCAGTCCGGTCTCTGGAAACATGGCCTGGGCGGTGGCAGCGAGTTGGCGTCATCACGCGGTTTGTCGTTCCTTCCTTCTCTCTTTCTTCGAGAGCTGCTCTCCCAAGTGGCGTCCTTCGGTTGCTGCTCCTTATCGATCAACGACTCCTGGCTTCTCAGCGTCACCCGCGTCAAATGGTGGGCCGGCCGTTCCTGTTTACCACCCCTCGTTCTGCTCCTTTGTTGCTCTTCTTTGTTTCTACTAGGAATTATAACAACAATGGAGACAACAATTCATCTCAGCCCATGGACGATTAGTACTGAACATTGAAAGAAATGGCCAGGAGACTAACAAGGAGGACTGGAAAGTGCAAGGCTGGAAACTCGGGTCCCGATGAGTGGTCTCATACCTTATTAGGGGGATTTCAAATGGCTGTTTCCACGAACGCCCAGCAGATGGAAGGACAGGCGGAGAGAGCGTGCCCAGGGCATTATCTCCCCTGGAGTGCTAGATGGCATCGCCCACCCCTCTCGGTTGCGGCAGTGCCACGGTTTGCCACGGGGCATCATGGGAGTTGGAATTTTGTGTCTCAGCGGGGAATGGGGAGCTCCATCCTTTACCTGAAAGTGTGCTCCTGGGCTCAGCTTTCGAGACTCCATAAGTACTAATGGGGATCACTTTAAAGGAGCTCGGGAGGTGGAGGACGAAACTTTCTGGAGGTGAAAGGAGAGACAGAGAGAAGAGGAGAAGAGAAAGTGCTGGCTGCTTTATTGTACTGTGCATTGGTGGGAAACGCTTGAAAAGCACAGTACAATAAAGCTAAATAAAAAGCCGTGTGTGCTGCTGGACTTGTGCCTTGTGTCTCTCTGTGTCAGGTTCGGGCAGCTGGTGTGCCCCCTGCAGGCCACCCCACCTTCTTGCCCACCTTCTGTTCGCGATACGAGGGGATTCAGGCACAGATTAGGCCGTCTACTCGTAATCAGTGGGACTCTTGTGTTACCGACTCTCGACGAGTGAAGACGGTAATGTCTAACAGAGATTGATCTCCTCACTACTGCTGAGTACCCGTCTGCATTCACGTGGGGGCATAAAAACTGAAACAGGTGAAGTGTTTAAGAAACGCAGTGCCCAGGAAAAATATTCACACCTTGGGAAGTTCTCACATTTTATTATCATACAATCTTGAGTGCATTTCATTCAGCAGAATTAAGACCATTTAATGATAAAGTTAAAACAGATCTCTGCGAAGTGGTCTCTGTGAATTACAAATATAAAATAACCGATGGAGACAGAGCGATATGAAAGAGATTTTCAAAGGGACATAACACAAAGGAGTAGAAAAGGCACTATACAGTATAACATACTGCTCAAAAAAACGAAAGGCACCCCTTGTAATGAGAGTGTAGCATCAAGTCGGTGCCACTTGTGGGCTGTTGATCTGCTCAGTGAGGTAGCAGAGGGGCTTGTTCATCAGTCTCAGCTGCTTTGGGACAATAGAGTGGGGGGCAACAATGAGACGACCCCCAAAACAGGAATGAATGGGTTAACAGGTGGAGGGAAGCCACTGGCATTTTGCCCTCCTCATTTGTTTTGTCACTCGTTTTGCATTTGGCTACAGTCAGTGTCACTACTGGTAGCATGAGGCCATACCTGGACCATACAGAGTTGGCACAGGTAGTCCAACTTCTCCAGGATGGCACATCAATATATGGCATTGCCAGAAGGTTTGCCGTGTCTGCCAGCACAGTCTCAAGGGCATGGAGGAGATTCCAGGAGACAGACAGGCAGTTACTTTAGGAGAGCTGGACTGGGCGCCTCGTAGAAGGTCCTTAACCCATCAGCAGGACCCACCGCTATCTGCTCCTCTGGGCAAAGAGGAACAGGACGAGCACTGGCAGAGCCTACAAAATGACCTCCAGCAGACAGGCAGACCACTGGTGTGAATGTCTCTGACATCTCAAACAATCAGAAACAGACTTCATGAGGGGGTCCTCTAGTGGGCACCATGGAGCTCGATTGGCATTTGCCATAGAATACCAGAATTGGCAGGTCCACCGCTGACAGGCATCCTGTGCTTTTCACAGATGAGAGCACATGTGACAGACATGAAAGGGTCCGGAGAAGCCGTGGAGAACATTATGCTGCCTGTCACATCGTTCAGCAGGAGATGGTGGGTCAGTGATGGTATACCTGAGGAGACATATCCACGGAGGGACGCACAGACCTCTACAGGCTAGATAACGGTGGGCACCTTGACTGCCATTAGGTATCGGGATGAAATCCTTGGACCCATTGGCAGACCTTATGCTGGTTCCTCCTGGTGCACCACAATGCCCGGCCTCATGTGGTGAGAGGATGAAGGACTTGATATCATTGACTGCCGTCCACCCCCAACACATGCTCCCTCGCCTGACCTCAATCCAATAGGACACCTCTGGGTGGGACATCATGTTTGGGTCCATCCTTCACCTCAGCCTGTCCAGGAGCTCAGTGATGCCCTGGTCCAGATCTGGGAGGAGATCCCCCAAGGACACCATCCGTCATCTCATTAGGACGTTGTCAGGCATTTATACAAACTATTGAGTACGATTTGGAGTTGCTGCAATGACATTTCGGCCAAATGGACTCACCTGCCTGCCTGCCGGCCGCTGTATCATTTTGTTCCCTTTGATTTTCGGGGTGTCCCTCTGTCGGTTGATCCTTTTCATTTCCATCCTTTCGTTTCTAACACATCACCACATCAGTCCATAGCAGTAGAGATAGCCAGTGAGATTTGTTTTTCACATTGAGATCTGATGTGTTTTCAAAGTGCTCCTTTAATTTTTTTGAGCAGTTTAGAAAGATAAACGAGAAAAGGTCTTATAGAATAAAACACGAGGGGGGTCCCGCATGTGCTTCAGATGATCCCCCTTCCAAACTCCTCTCAAGTAAGCAATACCACCCTGGGGAGAGAGGGGGCGCCGTCTCTAACAGCATCATCTCTGCTTGAAGACTCCCAGTGAGGGTAACTGACTCCGCCCCTTCCTGTCAAATCGCTATAAAAGCCCGGATGTCCCACCCAGAGAGGGGCGTCTCAGTCTGGACCTGAACAGCAGCAAGAAAGGAGCTCGCGGAAGACCCCGAGAAGATTACATTTTGTTTCTGCTACTTTTGCTCCACCAACTGCCCGTTTTCTTTAATAATGTTTAGGTTGGCATTAAACGAGGATGGCACCGCTTCACTTTCTTAAAGTCCTGAAGTGTCCTTCCAGCCGTCCACCGAGGGAAAGTCAATCAAAAAGTGATATCAACTTGAAAATGACGCGCTAACCGCAACAGATAGAATCTGACGCAATGCAACACACATAGAGCTTCACTCTGCCATTGGTCTCCTTGAAGCTGAGAACTGACATTTTTGCAGCCTGATGCCAGCCTCCTTTCATTGCCTTTTACGAAGCACAACAGGAATGGTGAGCTTATTCAAACCCCTGCTCACAGACTCAACAGTCAGAAGTCTTTTGTCATTTTTGACTTACATGCCATGGGTGGAGGCCTTCATTTCTTTGCTGCCTGATCAAAAATCATCCATCCATCCATCCATTATCCAACCCGCTGAATCCGAACAGGGTCACGGGGGTGTGCTGGAGCCAATCCCAGCCAACACAGGGCACAAGGCAGGAACCAATCCTGGGCAGGGTGCCAACCCACCGCAGTGATCAAAAATCAGCGTCTCCTCAAAGGTTAAAGGAAAAAGGGGAGAAACAGGGGGACCTGCAGCAGTCCTGTCTCTGGAGACATTAACACTGATTAGGACTGCACCATTGTAGAGCGACGTACCCGTGGCCAGACGGAGGGAAAACTGCTGAATTTCACAGAAGGACAGACCAAGAGGAACCCACGAAGCTCAGTCTGGTCGACCATCAACGGTGCGCACACAAACCCACGTGGACACTTTGTGAATCGGAGAGCACTGACAGATTGTGTTGACCGCTGTCGCTGCACTTTTGGATTTCAGCTATGGATCTGCATGTGACACAGGGCACGATGACTTGGCATGGGTGGGTACACAGTCTGAGCAAGATGGGCACCCAAACAGCTTACTGATCTGCACAAGCAACAGCCGGTGATACGACGTAAATGTCCTGATATGACTGGGCCAGAGTCCACGTCTCAATCCAACGGACAATTTGTGACTGGACTTGACAAAGGCAGGATGACAACAGTTGAGCTTAGAGAGAAACGGCAGAGCTGACAGACCGGGAGGGAGACGGAGAGAGAGACCCCAACACACTGACCTGAGCCTGCCATGAGTGCCACCTACAAAACACTCGCCCGGATACTTGGCAGTCAATTAGTGTGCAATTCATTTAGACCGCTTGGCAGAGATCTGACTTCACTTTGACATTAAAGAGTCTTTTCTGTTAATTACTTTCAAAAAAAGGAAAATTAAATCAATTGAGATTCAATGTTGAATAACAATAAAGTGTAAAACTATGAAGGGGTGAAAACTTTGTATCTCAATCCAACCATGAAAGATAAGATTTCTTATTCATCTTCATAAGGCTTCAAAGGACCCCCAAAAATAGAAAGAAAGAAAGAAATGCAGTTTATAAGATAAATGGATAAATATTAAAAGCACTATGACAAATAGATAGATATGAAAGGCACTATATAACTTACAGATAGATAGACAGACAGACATGAAAGGCACTATAGATAGATAGACATGAAAGGCACTACAGTATATAATAGATAGAGTGAAATGCACTATATGATAGATAGTGTCACAGGAGGCTGGGGGCCACATCCAGCCAGGATGCCTGGAAGGACGGGAGGCAGTCAGTACATCCGTCGGGCCACAGAGGGGGCAACCGCCCTGGATAAGCAGGGGACCACAGGGATGGAGCAACGAGGCACAAACCTAGGGTTGTCACCCGTCCTTTAAAATATGGAATCGTCCCGTATTTGTGGTCTTGGCCCCCAAGGGATGTGGCCCCCGCTGCAGTATGCATCCCTTATTTTTTTGTATTAAAAGTGGTAACCCTACACAAACCCGTGGGGGCCCATGGCTTCCGCCAGGGGGTGCCCCAAGTCTTCTAAAGCCTGGGAGCTCTGCACTTCCGCCACACTTGGGAAGGTGGGGGAAGATCCTTCCAGCGACACCCAGAGTGCTTCCGGGTGCTCATGCGGCACTTCCGCCACACCAGGAAGTGCCGCCGGAAGAACGTCATCAAGCACCCAGAGCACATCCCGGTGAATATAAAAAGGGGCCGCCTTCCTACAGTCAAAGAGCTAGAGTCGGGAGCTGGAAGTGGACGAAGCTCCAGTGACAGGAGGCAGAAAGGTGGCCCACGGACACAGAGAGGCCCGTGCTGGGAGTGTTTGGTGCTGGAGTGCTGTGTGAACTTTATTATTAATAAACGTGTGTATTATAAAGTGCCGGTGTTTGTCTGATGGGTTTCGGACCCGTGCTCAAATAGATAGATAGATATGTACGGCGCTATAGGTAGATAGATATGAAAGGCGCGATACATAGATAGATATGAAAGGCGCTATATATTTTTTTTCAGTATACTTCTGCTGGATTATGTGAATTTCCCCTTGGGATTAATAAATTATCTATCTATCTATCTATCTATCTATCTATAACAGATGGATTGGCTTTTTTCAGAAGCTCATGGTTAACGTGTACTTACGTGCCGTCACAGCCGCTCTGCTGGCGTCCATATCGCACAGCTTTGCTCTTCTCCGAGTCATCTGATGACTTCCTGTTGAGTGGCAGACCTGCAGCTTGTCCAGGTGAGAAGTTGGATTTCTCAGGTAACTGGGCACAAGGTGACCGCATAGACAAGTAGTAAGGGTCCTCATAGTGGCTAAAAAAATGAATCGTAATTTTTCAGATCACCACAGCAGGTAAACGGGCAGACAACCAACAATTCAATAACCCGATTATTTACACTTCTAAAATGCCATATAAATTCTTATTCTGTGTTTGAGAAACTGGGTTATTGTCCTCCGAGAAACCTCATTAGATGAGTTAAATCTCTCCACGAATAACCTGATTATCTGGCCATGATAACCCTTACCGTGTAGTGTGCGCACGTCCGTTGCAATCTGTCATCCTGCACGTGTTAGATTTCGCACTCGCTTTCAGCGGCCACCGGTAGAAACATCCACAAAATTCCAGATAATAGATATTCAGGCGATCGCTTTATTCCGTTTCCTGCCTGAAATAATCTCAGTAATTCAGAAGTCGCTAAATTTACATGGATAATTTGAATGTATTGCACAGTGCAGCACTCAGAAAGAATGGGTAACGTATGATAATGAACGTGCGCTACGTGGTACGAATACTATTTAAAATAACGAGTAACCCAACGCATATCTTAATGAAGTCAAACTCCCTGCGTTATTATTATCTTCTGTGTAAGGTCAGAAGCACACGTACCGTTATGCCGACAGTTTACAGGACTCTTAACAGCCAAGCGGAAAAGAGTGTGCCGTGCGCAGTCCGGTAAAGCGTCAGTGTGACTAAATACATTTATGAAACACAAGAAGAAGATCAGAGGCGTCATGCTTATTTTCGGATTCAAGTTGGCAGACGATGACGTTTCACTCTGTTTTGTGTAGTTTAATGTCGTCGGAGTGTTTTGACAAAAGAGAAGAAGTTTGTGCGTGTAAACACATTATTAAGATCCGATTTCGGCTTTAAGTGGGTTATTCGCCTTACCCCGATCACAACACGTCAGTCTATCGGGTGAAGTCTCAAAACTCTTACCGAGTAGTGCGATAACAAAAGTTTGTCTCTCAGGATCGGCAAAAAAAAAAAAATAGCGGATTACAGAATTGAGGAGACCCGGTGGGGATCGCGTCTCAGCGGGCATGAATGGGGCTTCCTGAGGAATGCGCGAGTAGCTTTAAGTTCAGCGCAATCTCCGTCACCGAGGGTCTCTCACAGTGTCTTGACAGTGACCCCTCTTTTTCAGACACAAAGACATCATACCAAATGTTTAAACAGAGAAATCGGATTGTTCTTTGAGAATTATTTCAGACTAGCCGACTGCTGCTGATGATGTTGTTACCGGACCATGTCAGTTTACACGGCTCAGAATCGCTGGGCATATCAAGTTTAACGACATATCGATAACTTTGCAGTACAGTCGTGTTCGTCCATTTTTATGAAATCCAATAACAATCATAAACTTCTGTCCTTTTCTCCATTCTGTAAGTCATGGTGCGCTAATACACGAGACATCAGACCACAGGCGGCCTTGGGGGGGTGGGCGTGGCCTATAGGGCTGACCAAACCCACGTGGGGCCGGTTACGTCAAACGCTGTTACCGGTATGTGTGGACTGTAGAAACTTGCGCGCGAATTTAATAAAAATAATGTTAACATACACCGGATTTTCTCGTTACAGTATTCAGCTACATTTATGTGAGGTAACACGCGGACTTTATCAAAATATACCAACATAATCTATTAAAAAAAGTGCAATTCATAATTCATGACAATATCACGACAGCGCGAAATGCGATGCGGCACCATACGAAAATTAGCAAGGACCCAAAGTCTCGATATGCAGGATGTCATCGTCATAACTCACGTTGACATCATGTCAGCCGGTTATCATGTTTTTGTGCATTAATATTTGGACATGTTTATGGCCTACAAATAAAATGCGAGCTTCAGTGTTTCGACAAGAAGTGTGAACTTAACGTAGAGGTAATCATCATGAAATCTCTTACCAGTTTCCAGGTTCAGAGACGAAAATCCACTTTTCTTGCCTTCGGATTGGAAAAGTCGTTGATGACATCTTCGTGGTCTAATCGGGAACTGCAATGTTTTTTTTCTATAGGTAAGAGAAGCCAATCCAGCGACTAATGGGCTCTACCCGTTTTAAGAAGGGATTATACTGGCGACCCTTGTCGGGCGATGAAGGTGGACTATGGAATAATTTCAAAGACGTACACGTATGGAATTTGATCTTGAAGAGGGATTTTAAAAGGGTTCCTCTTAGAAGCATCGCTAATAGATATATATTATCGTCATTTGCATTGTGACATGGAGGAGCATTCATTGGTTGTCAGCGCTCATGCACACAGAGCTCCGCCCCTGCGACAAAAGATAAAGCCGCAGAGTAGACGGAGTGAACCACAGGTGTGTCAGACTGCACTGCTGGCCTTCATGGAACCGCCGTGACTGCCTTTTATTATGTTTTTCAGCAAGGGTTTCCTCCAGTTTTTGGGGTAAAAATGATGTTTTTTTATGTAAAGGTGCAATATAAATAAAATGTATTATTATTATTATTATAGTGCCTTTCATATCTATCTATCTCTGTTATACAGTGCTTTGTACAGGGTGTCCCACTCGGGAGTACAACTTTAAAAATGCGAATTACTGTGCAACGCGTGCATGTATCATCATGCAACAAGGTTCAAAATATTCCTTATTTAATGAAGAATTGATTCTGTGTCATAAAGAGGCGGGCACTATAGCGGGCGCCGGATGTGGCAGCGGCCAGGCTGCGCCAGCTAGGCACAGACGGCTGTCTAGCCCCAGACACCAACCCTGCAGAGTGGCGAAAGCAAGCATGCAGTACTCCATTTTTGACGAATTTGTGAAACAACTGGACGACTATGAACTTCAAGAAGGTTACTTCCAACAGGATGGGGCAATGTGCCATACCTCTGATGCCAGTATGGAAGAGATCCGATCGTTTTTTGGAGACAGGGTGATCTCGAAAGGTGTGTGGCCACCTCGATCACCCGATTTAACTCCCCCAGATTTTTTTCTATGGGGATATTTAAAGGGCAAGGTTTATACAAGCAAACCCAGGACCATCGAACAACTGAAAGCAAACATCGAGCATGAAATTGCTGCCATCAACAGTGACATGTTGCAGAGGACATTCTCAAATATGGAGCGTCGCGTTTCCTTGTGTGCGGACGTTGGGGGAGGACATTTTCAGCACCTTTTGTAATGTGGACTTGTTTTCCACTAAATACAGGTATGTGCAGTTCTTACAGCTCGCCTTTACGTTCACGCATTCGCAAGTAATTCGCATTTTTAAAGTTGTACTCCCGAGTGGGACACCCTGTATATCTATCTATCTGTTATATAAAGCCTTTCATATCTATCTATCAGTCAATAAATGATGATGATGATGATGATGATGTGGCCCACAGTCTTTCTTACCCAAGTGGATTATTTACTTTGTGTACTGTGCTATGTCTCTGGTGCTTTGTGGGTGGTTCTCCCGAGAGGCGGGGCCACCAGTCCATCACCACAAGGTACCGCCCTCAGCCCTATAAAGACAGGGGGTGTCCCACAATACCTTGTAGTTCATCTGAATGTGCCTGCGAGTGGCGAGTGTTTCTTAACATTTTCCTGTGAATTGTGCTTATTGTGATTTTCTGGATTTTTTACCACTTTGCTCTGTTGCTCTGTGAATTTGTGAAGCAACTCCATTTTGTCTTTTGTGCCTCTGGACATTTTTGAAAGTAAACCTCTCTGAATTTCAAGATTCTGTGTTTTCCCTCGCGCTAGCCGGGTTTTGATCCTTCAAGTGTGGGCATCTTTGGAAGTTTTTGGGATGTGTTTTGCTCTGAGGGCTGCTGAACACCTCCTAAGGTCATGAAAATGAAGGTGATGATTGAAAACAGCTGGAAAATTTGTCTAATGTGACATGTCCTTAAGTGAATAAATGAAGATCTAACTTTACAAAGCTCTGGTTCACTGCATTTCATTTTTATTGAGGCGAAACAGAAGATCTCAATGCAATCAGAAACGATGAAGAGTCAAAAGAAGAAGACGTTAGTGTCACACCAGGAATATAAACTCACCTGTAGATGGAGGACGGCATTGGCAGGTGGGGCACAAAGCCAGGGTAATAATACGAAGCAGCATTTAGGTCAATCGACAGGTTTGGGTAGGTGGGCACTGGCCGAATGGCATCCTTGCTGAGGTATGGGTGAAATCCAGATGGGTAAACATCTGCTTTGTTTCCTGGATAAACATCATGCTGACCAGGCCTCAACAGCCTGCAAAGTAAAGAAAAAAAAAAAGGGAAAGCAAAGATAAGCCAAGTGATGGCAACTCAACACACTGTTAGGGGCCAAAAGATAGGGAGATACGAGCAATCAACACAACCAGTTTGTGGATAAAAGGGTCACCCGTGATTGTATGTGGACCACCTTGGTCCTCCAACGTCTTGGGTCTTTGTGGTTGTAGTATAAACCTGAGATGATAAGAGCACAGCTGAGGAGACGATAGATAGATAGATAGATAGATAGATAGATAGATAGATAGATAGATAGATAGATAGATAGATAGATAGATAGATGTGAAAGGTGCTATATGAAAGATAGATAGATAGACAGATAGATAGATATTAAAGGTGCTATATAATAGATAGATAGATAGATAGATAGATATGAAAGGTGCTATATAATAGATAGATAGATAGATAGATAGATAGATAGATAGATAGATAGGAAAGGTGCTATATAATAGATAGATAGATAGACAGATAGGAAAGGTGCTATATAATAGATAGATAGATAGATAGACAGATAGATATGAAAGGTGCTATATAATAGATAGATAGATAGTTCAAATGAACAAATTACCAAACTAATTAATTAAGCTTATTTGTGCCAAGGTGGAAATTCATTTTTTACAGAAGCTCAAGAAACAAACAAATAAATAAACTGATCATAATTAAAGCTTACAAATACAATTATCCGTGTATTTGTGTGTCTGTCTAGTTGCAGTGTCTCTGTCATTCTAACAGATGGCACATTCCATACCAAATGGCATATAACAGAGATATAGGAAATGCATTTGTCATTCCAACAGATGGCGCATCACAAACACTTGTAGTAATGTATTTTAGAAGAGTGTCCCACTATACCCAGGATAGTCACTGTGAAGTCAGGAATTTGCATCCACTAGGTGACAGTACCATCTGTGGATGCTATGATGTCCTTCAGATGATTTCTCTTTTTTCTGTCCATTTAAACTGATTACCCACCAGCATGACTGGGTTTCCTCCTGACACCCTGTAAACACTCACCCCATACTGGCCGGGAATGCTGGTTCAGGCCCCACGCCCCTCTGCAGGTAGTGAGAGGCTCCATTCTTTTGTTCTTCTTTTAGGAGATAAGCTGGAGAACCTGAGTGATCCTGAGAGGGTCTGAATCCGAATTGCTGTAAAGTAAAAGTTAAAAACATTTAATGTTTATTTTAACAGCTCATATCATCACCGCACGCTTGGCTTGCATTATTTATCTACAAAAATGTTTCATTTACTCTTCTGTTTTCCAAAGGCTTTTATTCCAATCCAGGATCATGTAGAGTTTATTGAGGCAGCACAACGTCAAACGGTCACCTGCACCTCCACTCACATTAAATCAAGCGAGTGCTGAATGAAAGTCTCCAATCAGTGTGACATGACGTGACGTTTCCATTTAGGTCTCTCATTCCCGTCACCGTGGAGGAGTGTAGTAAGTTTTTTTTTTATATATCCGACAGGCTCCGTACTTTCCACTAAAGACACACCAAAGTGGTCCGTCGTACACACTACTTGGTCTTCCCCACTTGAGGACTTTTGTTTAGTTAAGGATACGCGTGCTTCTCGTGCTGCGGAGCTCTGAGTTTCAGTTCTGCTTCTGTTGCATCTTTAGGATTGCGATTGCAGTCAGAAAAGAAACTCGGAGCTCCAGATGGACAAAGCACATCCGGAGTTTTTTTTTTTTTGTTCTTTAGTTTGTTTTTATACAATTTCTTTTATTAGGGATTTGTTTGTTTTTGCGTACCCCTTGGGGTCAGAGAGCGCAGGGTCAGCCATTGTACAGCAAGTGCAGCTTAAGGGCCCAGCAGAGTAGGATCCCCTCTGGCAGTAACAGGGACGTGAACTGGCAACCCTCCAGATATCGGCGCCACCACTCCGCCCAACTGTGCTGGTTTAAGGAAGAACTTCAGAGAGATTTCAATTTCTAATAAAGATGTATTTCATTCAGAGCGCTATAAAGTGATGTGGTGGCAGATTTTTTATTTCCTGTGGAAGGCGCAGACATACAACTCAGCATATCAATACCAAAAAACACAGTGAACACCATAAAGAGTAAGAGGGCAGCGTAGGCCACAACTCGAAAAAGACAAATATAAAGAGAATAAAAATAAACCGCAGCTTACCTGCTTCTCTGCTCTCCTCCAGAGGTCACACGCAGCCTTAGTAGGCGCAATGGTGACGACGGGCGCTGATTTCATTTTCTGACTGCCGCCTGAAGGAACGCCAGGATTGTGGCTTGGAGGGCTGCTTTTGAAGGCGGGGGTCTGTGCCAGGGCAGCATCGGTGCCATACGATACGTCTGAGGGCAAAAAGAGCAAATCTTAACTCAGCCTGCCAGGATTACAGAGCAATGAGGCTCGCTCTCTCGCTCGCTCTCTTTCTTGCTTTCTGTCCGTCTCTTTTTTCTCTTTTTCTTTCTCTCTCGCTCTCTCCTTCTCTCTCTCTCTCTCTCTGTTTCTTTCTTTTCTCTCTCTTTCACTCCCTCACTCACTCTTTTGCTCTCTCTCCTTTTCTCTCTCTCTTTCTTGCTCTCTTTCTCTCTCTTTTTTCTCTCAGTCTCTCCCTCTCTTTCCCTTTTTCTCTCTCTTTCACTCTCTATCTCTTTCTTGCTCTTTCTCTCTTTCTTTCAGTCTCTCTCCTTTTCTCTCACACTTGCTCTCTCTCCCTGTTTCCTTTTCTCTCTCTCTCTTTTTCTCTGTCTCTTTTAATCTCTCTTTCCCTTTCTCTCTCTCTTGTACTCTGTCTTTCTCTCTCTCTTTCACTCTCTATCTCTTTCTCTGTCTTTTTTCTCTCTCTCTCTGTCTTTTTCTCTCTCTTTTGCTCTCTCTCTTTCTTTCTTTCTGTCTCTCTCCCTCTCTCTCTCGTTCTCATTCTCTCTGTCTCTTTCTTTTTCTCTCTATCTTTCTTGCAGTCTCTCTCCTTTTCTCTTTTTCTCTCATACTTGCTTTCTTTCTCTCTTTCTTTTCTCTCTCTTTCACTCTCTTTTTCTCTTTCTTGCTCCCTCTCTGTCTTTTTTTCTCTCTTTCTCTCTCTCTCTCCTTCTCTCTTTCTTGTTCTCTCTCTCTTTCTTTCAGTCTCTCTCTCTTCTTTTCTTTTTCTCTCATACTTGCTCTCTCTCCCCGTTTCCTTTTCTCTCTCTTTCTCTCTCTTTTTATCCCTCTCTTTCCCTTTCTCTCCCTCTTGCACTCTCTCTGTCTCACTCTCTCTCTGTCTTTCTCTCGCTATTTCTCTTTCTCTCTAAATCTGTTTTTCTCTCTTTCTTTTACTCACTCTCTTTCTCTTTCTTTTTTCTCTCTTTCACTCTCACTCACTCTCTTGAATAAGAACAATCCTGACGAATGTCGATTTGGGGATTTCCTCCTCGGTCAGGCCAAGCCGGCCATTTATAAACCAAGAAGAGAGAAAGTCAAATCAAACAGGCCGTGTGAACTGATGAGGTACCTCAGGACCTGTGAAAGTATATTTAGAGTATAAATTGCACCAAATGCCCCCAAATGTGAATTCTGTGAGAAGACGGCGTGTTCTCGAGTCAGCTTGTACTCTTGAGGATTAATCAGTTGATTGTTCTTTGTGGGGTGAGACGCGTTCTCTTTGTTTTCTTTACTTATGATAATGTAAATGTTTTGTTGATAATAAAGTTCAATTCAAAACTGTCTTTCTTTTTTATTTTGACACTTTAATTGTTTAAGATTATTAAGCAACTTATTGCTTAATCATTACTATTAAGATGTGTCCTCTAACGCGTTACGATTAGCCGTCAATGAATTTTAAATCTAAGATACGCTCCTGTCCGGTGGGCTTTTGGACGAGGAGGGAAGCCTCTGATGGAGGATGTAAGAGGAGGATGTAAGAGCCCTCAAGTGGGGTGTACGTGTCGCGGGGTCAGCTCGTCCGAAGATGGAAATAATAAGGAACAAGGATAACAGAAAAGAAGGGAAGGACTCCGCCCAGGGCCGTCTCCATAAATGTGGAATGTCCGATTGCTTTTGAATAAGTTGGGTGAAGTTTAACGTGACATGGCGAGATCGGGTACGGTGGCGCTGGTCGATTGTTTCGTATTTCAGATGCGGCTTTAATTGCCGGTGTTGTTTTCACGCGATTTGAACCTGACGGAGCGGTAAAAGGGACACGGGGTTTGGTTCGTGCGGAAAAAAGTGAATGAGGACCGGTGAAGAAGTGCACACCTCACCGTTACAACTCAAAAGTGTGATCCGCTCGTCGCGACTGCCATCCCGCACGTTCACTTGACCCCGGCTTCAGCTGGCGTGGCGGCGGGGCGCTGTGCTGCGCTTCTTCGATTCACCCATAAGCCTTTGCGGATGTGTCGTAGTCCGTCATTTTCAAATCGCCTTTACTTTTTGATTCACCCACACGTATACGACCGGGGGCTTTCTTCCATTTATTCGCACATTTGATTTTTAATTACAATTTTGTGAACTTCTACTTGAGTCATTTCTACTTTAACTCCAGGATGGCAGTTGGGTCCTCTACGGTTCACGCTGGTCTTTGTGACGTCATCTTATACTAGACGAATAGGACTCTACAGTTCCCCTAAAAAGTAAGGAGTTACAATTAAAAACACATTTTTAAAAGAGTTAAAGTTGTACTCCAAGTGCAAAGCATTCGGTCACAGGGAAGGATCTAAAACGCTTTATAAAGAGAGAGAGAGAGAGAGAGAGAGAGTCACAAACATACTGAGGCCAGCAAGAAGGAAGCCGGTGAGGCGATGGTGCGATGAGCGGCTACAGGATGTGGCTGGCACCTTTAGTGGCTGCCTGCTGGCCGACTAACCTGAGACTAACAGTATGCACTCTTCTCCTGAGAGCTTTGGGTTGAGAAACCAAAACACTTTGTGAACTTTTACCACCGCGCCATTGACAGACCTCCTGGCCGGATGAATTAGTGGTGTGCTTTGGTAACCTGACTTGCCGGAATCACAAACTCCTCCAGAGGTCTGCTCCATACAACGGGGCTGACCTTCCAGCCTCACACCATCAACTCCGCCAGACGTCGTCTGAGGGGACCTCAATCCATCATCTCCGATGGCAGCCACACGTCTGTCCTCTGGGATGCGTCACTCCTCGCTCCCCACGCTTCGTCCCCCAGGCCATAAGGTCACTGAACTGCCAGCGGCCTGATCCTGCCCTGCCCTGCCCTGCCCTGCCCTGTGTGCTGTACCCACCTGCTGGTTTATGAGCAGTTGTGCTATATGTTACCGCTTCTTTGAACTCTTATCTTATTTACTGTATGTATGCACGGATTCTGTTTTTGTATTTATTGATGTATTCACCTTCTGCTACTCTCATTTATTTATACTTCATCACAACTGTGCTCCAAGAACTGCAGTGTGCTCTTGCTGTGTATGTGACGATAATGATCTCAACTCCGGTCTCTAGCATCAGCCTCAGTGTCTGTCATTGCTTATCGAGCAGCGCCCTCTCCACCCTGACGGGTTGCTCTTAATACTGCATGTCATCTTGTGCCTACAGCAGTCAACTCTTTTTGACTTCACCATCCTCTGCGTTGGGCATCACTGGTAACAAGTGAACCCGCCAGCGGACCCGACCGTGTTTGCATTTGACCGACACGTCCTGCATACAGCACACCATCCATCCATGCATCCATCTTCCAAACCCACTTAAGGTGGGAAAGCTGCAAATATTGGGCACAACACAGGGAGAATCGCTGGACAAGGCACCAGCCCATCGTAGTGTGAATAAAACTGCGCAATGACGTGAAAGTAGCACAAAGAATCTTAAATAATGATAATAATAATAGTGTGTAGTAATAATAATGAAGCAGAAGTGTATATTGTATACATTTCAGAAAGTGAAATCTTAATCCGCTGCAATTTTAAAAAGTCAGTTCTACTGTTCATGGAGACCACCTTAATAAAAGAAAGATCAAGTGTTTGCCTGTTTGTGCTTCTACAGTATCCGGCTACAATGTCTCGGTCATCCCAAAAGATGGTGCATCACAAACGTTAAGACAGCTTTTATGAATAATACAGACATGTACATTGCATTTGTCATTCCAACAGATGGCACCTCACAAACATTAGTGCTGAGTAAAGGGTCTGAATACTTGTGTCAATGTCATATTTCAGTTTTTCTATATTAACACATTAACACATCTTTCACGAATCCCATACCAATTGTGTGGTGAGATCCAATTCACCATACAATTGTGACCAATTGTGTTATGAGATCCCATACCAATTGGCTTATAACAGAGATAAATGCATTGCATTTGTCATTCCAACAGATGGCACATCACAAGCATTAACACTTTTTTAATTCCATACCAACTGGTATATAACATATGCCTTGCATTTGTCATTCCAACATATGGTGCATCACTAACATTAACACTTCTCTCACAAATCCCATACCAATGGGCACATAACAGAGACATAGGCATTACATTTGCCTCTGTGTTATGAGATCAGTTCAGCCTGTCACTGTGGTGGACCCCCCTAAGTATTTCGAAGCAGTGCACCACCTCCACTTCCACTCCCTGAAATTTTACCAAAAGGGCTTCATACCAGTTGGCATATAACAAAGACCTATGCATTGCATTTGTCATTCCCACAGATGGCACATCACAAACAGTAACACTTCTTTTACAAATCCCATACCAATTGACATATATCAGAGATAAATGTATTGCATGTGTCATTCCAACAGATGGCACATCACAAGCATTAACACTTTTTTTATTTCCATACCAACTGGTATACAGTGATCCCTCGCTATATCGCACTTCGACTTTCGCGGATTCACTCCATTGCGGATTTTAAATGTAAGCATATCTAAATATATATCACGGATTTTTCGCTGGTTCGCGGATTTCTGTGGACAATGGGCCGTTTAATTTATGGTACATGCTTCCTCAGTTTGTTTGCCCAGTTGATTTCATACAAGGGACGCTATTGGCGGATGGCTGAGAAGCTACCCAATCAGAGCATGTATTACATATTAACTAAAACTCCTCAATGATATACGATGTGCTTCCCGCGCAGTGCCTGATTGTTTGCTTTTCTCTGTCTCTCTCACTTTCTCTGACATTCTCCGCTCCTGACGAGGGGGTGTGAGCAGAGGGGCTGTTTGCACAGAGGCTGTTTGCCTAGAGGATACGGACGCTCCTCTAAAAAATGCCGCTTTATCGCGGTGCTTCGGCATACTTAAAAGCACAGAAGCACGTATTGATTTTTTGATTGTTTGCTTTTCTCTCTCTTTCTCTCTCTCTCTGACATTCTCTGCTCCTGACGCACGCACTCCTTTGAAGAGGAAGATATATTTGCATTCTTTTAATTGTGAGAAAGAACTGTCATCTCTGTCTTGTCATGGAGCACAGTTTAAACATTTGACTAAAGGGTGTTATTTCATGTCTAGAGGGCTCTAATAATATTAACAGTGTGGGAGAGTTTATAAGGGCTTAAAATATATAAAAATAACCATACAAACATATGGTTTCTACTTCGCGGATTTTCACCTATCGCGGGGGGTTCTGGAACGCAATCCCCGCGATCGAGAAGGGATTACTGTATAACATATGCCTTGCATTTGTCATTCCAACATATGGTGCATCACTAACATTAACACTTCCCTCACAAACCCCATACCAATGGGCACATAACAGAGACATAGGCATTACATTTGCCTCATACCAATACCAATCCCATACCAATTGCAATAACAATAACAATAACAATAACAGAGATAAATGCATTGCATTTGTCATTCCAACAGATGGCACATCACAAGCATTAACACTTTTTTAATTCCATACCAACTGGCATATAACATATGCCTTGCATTTGTCATTCCAACATATGGTGCATCACTAACATTAACACTTCTCTCACAAACCCCATACCAATGGGCACATAACAGAGACATAGGCATTACATTTGCCTCTGTGTTATGAGATCAGTCCAGCCTGTCACTGTGGTGGACCCCTCTAAGTATTTGAAGCAGTGCACCACCTCCACTTCCACTCCCTGAAATTTTACCAAAAGGACTTCATCCAAATGCTGAGTAAAGGGTCTGAATACTTGTGTCAATGTCATATTTCAGTTTTTCTATATTAACACATTAACACTTCTTTCAGAAATCCCATACCAATTAACATATAACAGAGACCAATGCATTGCATTTGTCATTCCCACAGATGACACATCACAAACAGTAACACTTCTTTTACAAATCCCATACCAATTGGCTTATAACAGAGATAAATGCATTGCATTTGTCATTCCAACAGATGGCACATCACAAGCATTAACACTTTTTTAATTCCATACCAACTGGTATATAACATATGCCTTGCATTTGTCATTCCAACATATGGTGCATCACTAACATTAACACTTCTCTCACAAACCCCATACCAATGGGCACATAACAGAGACATAGGCATTACATTTGCCTCTGTGTTATGAGATCAGTCCAGCCTGTCACTGTGGTGG
>JANRMT010062817.1:4294739-4317381 GCA_026402145.1 Polypterus bichir lapradei | reverse complement strand
ATATATATATATATATATATATATATATATACACACACATATATATATATAATGTGTGTGTGTGTGTGTATATATATACTTACTAACCCAGTCACAGAGGATGCACAGACCAGTGTGTTTCTTCGTGCCGGTCCCAAGCCCGGATAAATGGGGAGGGTTACATCAGGAAGGGCATCCTGTGTAAAATTTTGCCAAATCCATATGCGGACAGATGATCCGCTGTGGCAACCCCTAACGGGAGCAGCCGAAAGAAGAAGAAGAAGAAGATATATATACATACTACTATACCAGTCAAGTGTCTGGACACACCCATACATTTTAACGTTTTTGATAGAATGTAAAACTTTTTATCAAGATACCATTAGATTGATTCCAAATACAGGAGACATGACAAGTGTTGCTATGTGGCATCTTTTGTGACGACAAAGCCCCATTTTTAGCAGCCGTTTCCTTAGTGCCTAAATGGTCAACTCGTTTAGCTCACCCGAGCCATTTTAAATGCTATTTAGTTATTCGAGAAATCTTTCTAATTGTTTTAGCATCACAAATGATATCTGATATTTAGTTAAACATTTGTAACTGCATCAGCACCACTGAAACCTGTTATGCTATTCACTTGGGTCGCAAGGTCTAATGTGAGTGTGCGCGTGTGCTCTAGTGTTTTGTCCGGGTGCTCCGGTTTCGTGGTGATGCTTAACTGGCTCTTGCTGTGTGTGTTTGTGTGTGTGTGTGTGTCCTGCCCTGTCTTTACTGCTTGCTTGTTACGCTTTACTTTCCTTGCGGCTTTGCCCAGTGAGTTTCCTCGGGGGCTTCGCTTTCCTCCTGCTGTATTTAAACAGCTCAGCTCTGCTCCCACTATATGGCTGACGCGGAGCTGGTTTCAATCCGGAGTCACAGCCCTCGCTAGAAAGGTTTTGGCCTTTGTGTTTAATTTAAGAACCAAGTGTTAAGTTTTCCCGGATTTTTCTTCCCACCCACACGGGTACCACGCTATATGAACGCTTGTAGGAATCAACACCTTCATGTGGTTTCAGAATACCTGCTGACATTTTCGGAACACCTGAGTCCTCTCCATCTTCCCCGCACCACTACACCGAAGACCGAAGCTTGACGCAAACCAATCGGGGTTAGAGTGTCCGGTGCCGTTCATTACGGACGCTTTGCTATTTGTTTCCGATTCCCCTCAGCGATCCCGACGGCGTCACTTGGAACTCACCGCTTGCTGCCCTCTGGAGGAGCCTCCGGGGGTCTTTAAGCTTCATCTGTAGATAGAGGGCCGTGTAACTGGACGCCATGGGTGAACGTGAACTGAGTCGGCGTGCCGGCGTTCGCAGTCGCACATCGCTCTGTTTAACGGGTTCTCTTTTTTCTGCAATTTTAGTAAGCACATCAAAGATGAGGAAACTCACTTCCTGTGCACAAATGGCTGGTCGAAACGCCTCGGCTTCTCTCCTCTTTTTTCTTTCTTTCTCTCTCCCTCGCTCTCTCTTTATTTACACTCAGAGGGCGAACGCCGAGTGAAGAAATAATCAACCACACGCAAAACCGCCATCTGCTGCAACTGTGGAGTTTCCCCTTTTTGGCTTTGTCAACCTGAACAAGCAGCAGCCCATTATCTGATCTCTCAAATCGGATTGACTTCTCTTTAAACTTTATTTTAAGCTCTCTTCTATTTTATTCTATTAAAAAAAACGCTGACAACAATACTTTTATTATTTTTGTACAGTGACTTCAAGTTTGCACTAAAAGATGAAGTCACCTCGAGTCACGTGGCAGGGTGGCTCACTCAGTAAGGACCGTCACTTGTCTCCTTATACGCAGCCGCGGTGGGAAACGAAAAGGACAGGAATGGAGAATTAAAAGACCACCACTGAGCCGAGACGGCGACCTGGGGGGGCTACATGCACGGTTGGAAATCCTCAAAAGATCGGCGAAGCTGAGCCAGCGAACACTAACAGCACATCTGACTGGCATCAGGCCGAACAACGTGGTGGATCTGAAATATAAAGTTGACACTGCTTAGAAGAGCTTAGAATGAAAGAGCACTATATTAAATAGATATATTTTTTAATCAATTTTTAATTTGATTTTTAAAATGAGGAAGAGGATCACAAAGTAAAAACATTTTCATATATAAATTTGAAACCCCTCACCTGCACCCACCCCAGCCCTGGAGCCATACAGTACAAAAGTGAACAGAGTAAGATTTCAATTTATAAAACTTGCAGGTCGCTGAAGTCTCAGAGGCCCACACGTCCGTCTGTAATTGAACAGATATTAAAGCTGCCATATAAGAGAGATGCCGTAGATAACTGGTTATTTTATTAAAGATGGCAAAGCCCCTAAATTCAGTCAGTCGGTCATTGTCCAACCCGCTATATCCTAACACAGGGTCATGGAGGGTCTGCTGGAGCCAATCGCAGCTAGCACAGGGCGCAAGGCAGGAACACAATCCCCGGGCAAGGCACCAGCCCACCGCAGCCCCTAAAATTACAGAAAGCAATTTCAGATTAGTGTAGGTGTTTATTAAAATAACAAAATTAAACTGGCAGACAGGTGATTAGAGGTGGGAAAGGCGCTATATGAAGAAAGGCCTGGCACTGTTTCCAAGAGACCGATAGGCAGATGTCTGTAAATTTTAAACAGACGGGTTTGAAAAGGCGCTATAAACAGAAGACTGCTCCGGTACTCAATTTAAAAGGACAAAGTCACCAAAGGATGAAAACTGATGACAAGCTCTAAGGCAGGGGTGTCCAAGTCATGCAGCATGTCATTTGGTGGTCTTTTTAGGGGCCTGCAGTGTACCTCAGCTGTGGAATGGCCAAATGGGGGAGGCAGCTTGATGGATGAGGTCTCCAGGACTCTTAACAAATCCAAATCATATTATGTGATGTCATCCATTGTTAAATTCTGCTACGTACTTCAAAAATGTTTATTTTTTATACTGTATTGAGGATTTGTTCTGTTCTGTGTATTGTATTGTATCGACCACCCTTTCTTTTTGACACCCACTGCACGCCCAACCTACCTGGAAAGGGGTCTCTCTTTGAACTGCCTTTCCCGAGGTTTCTTCCATTTTTTCCCTACTGGAGTTTTTTTAGGAGTTTTCCCTTGTTTTCTTAGAGAGTCGAGCCTGGGGGGCTGTCAAGAGTCAGGGCCTGTTAAAGCCCATTGCGGCACTCCTTGTGTGATTTTGGGCTATACAAAAATAAATTGTGTTGTATTGTATTGTACCTCAGTCATTTTGGGGGCAGCTGGGTAACGTCACACTTCTGTGGCCGTGGACTCAGTGCCCAGCTCAACCACTGCCTGGCTTCCCATGTGGGTTTCCCTCCACGGCTTTGCTTGTCCACAATGGCCCCCTGAAGACTGTTTCTGAAGTGTCACACAGGCGTGGGTGGGCTTTTTATTAACCATAATGAGGATTCTTCTGTCATCCCCAGTGGAGGTCTTACTTGGCCTACCAGTCCCTTTTACGATTACTGAGCCCCCACCAGTGCGTTCTTAATGATACTCCAGACAGTTGATTTTGGTCATCCTAAGGTTTTACTGATGACTCCAATGCTTTGATTCTTGTCTGTCAGCCTCATGATGGCTTCTTTGACTTTCATTGGCACAGCCCTTGCCCTCATGTTCATCAATGGCCACTACAAACTCCAAAGGGTAAAAGCAAGCCGAGGTATCCTATGAAACCATGAAACCCACTCGAGGAATCGCAAACACCTGGGATGCCACAAGAGCAGGGATCTCCAACTCCAGTCCTGGTGGGCCGCAGTGGCTGCAGGTTTTCATTCTAATCCTTTTCCTAATCAGTTTTCTCTGCTAATGAACTTCTTTCTCCCTTCATTTTAATAGCCCTGTTTTAAAGGCTTCAGTCCTCTGAACTGATTCATGTCTTCATCAAATGGCAGCCAAACAGAAATGAGACATGAAACAAACTGACGGATGAACGTCAAACTCCAGGCAAGTTCTTAATGAGAAGCCCAGTCTTGCTGTTAATTAAAGCCATCATTGAATATCAGGACTTGTTGCTGCTCTCAATGTGCCACAGCAGGCTGTTGATTTTCTGTATTTTTTAAGATGTTTTGGTACCATGAGTTGACCACCAACAACAACAACAACATTTATTTATATAGCACATTTTCATACAAAAAGTAGCTCAAAGTGCTTTACATACTGAAGAAAAGAAAAATAAAAGACAAAATAAGAAATTAAAATAAGACAACATTAGTTAACATAGGGTGGCACGGTGGCGCAGTGGTAGCGCTGCTGCCTCACAGTTAGGAGACCCGAGTTCGCTTCCCGGGTCCCCCCTGCGTGGAGTTTGCATGTTCTCCCCATGTCTGCATGGGTTTCCTCCCACAGTCCAACGAGCGATCCTAAATTGGCCCTAGTGTGTGCTTGGTGTGTTTGTGTGTGTCCTGCGGTGGGTTGGCACCCTGCCCAGGATTAGTTCCTGCCTTGTGCCCTGTGTTGGCTGGGATTGGCTCCAGCAGACCCCCGTGACCCTGTGTTCGGATTCAGCGGGTTGGAAAATGGATGGATAGTTAACATAGAAAAGGAGTAAGGTCTGATGGCCAGGGTGAACAGAAAAAACAGAAAAAAAAACTCCAGACGGCTGGAGAAAAAAAATAAAATCTGCAGGGGTTCCAGGCCACGGGACCGCGCAGTCCCCTCTGGGCATTCTACCTAACATCAATGAGATAGTCCTCTTTGTAGTTAGGGTTCTCACGGAGTCACTTGATGTTGATGGTCATACAAACTTCTGGCTTTTAATCCATCCATCAGTGCTGGAACATCACGGTGCTTTGAGCAGATGGTGGTGGCGCAAGTGAAAAAGGAAAAGGAAACAGAAGAGAGAGTAGGGGTTAGTACAGAATGACCACCATGACCGAGACCCACACCTTTCTTTATTTTACCAGCTTTCTTTATTAGCTGGTCATGTGGCAGCTTGTTTTGTATCTCATTAAGGAAAAAGAAGCAACTAAGGGGTCAGTCAATTAAAACGAGTGCCGACAAAGTGAATCGGCAGCAGAAACGGCTCACTAATTAAGGAGTCGGTTAGAATGAACACCAGACTGACGTCACTTTCTCCTGTCCTGTCCCAACCTTGAAGTGCCACCACATCCGCCTCGAACTGAATATAAAAGACACCCACGTCGGAAGTGGGTGCGGTGGGCTGGCGCCCTGCCCAGGGTTTGTTTCCTGCCTTGTGCCCTGTGTTGGCTGGGATTGACTCCAGCAGACCCCCGTGACCCTGTAGTTAGGATATAGCGGGTTGGATAATGGATGGATGGATGGGCATCTGTGTGTGAAGAACAACACACCGGGAGTGACTTTTAATCACCAAAGAAGCCCTTTTGTTGTTACGGTGTCCTGTGTGAAAGTCCTTTTTTTTTTTTTCCACTTTTTACAGGGGGCATCGCTTTTTCTGGTTTGTTTGGATTTTGTTATTAATTAATTTATTAAGTCAGAGTGCTAGACATGAAAGGCATTATGTTATAAATACAGAGATGGTCAGTCGTTCAGTTAAGGACAAGACATATGATATTACAAACACTATGATGCAAAATATATGCACATGAAAGGCATTATAGATAATAAATGTGGAAGGTGACATTCAATGAACATACTGTAATTAATTATTCAAGAAAATATAGAAATCTGTTATGATATATGTTAGATCAATTCCATGAAATGTAACTAGGAAGGATACAGTAAAGGGCGGCATGGTGGCGCAGTGGGTAGCGCTGCTACCTCGCAGTAAGGAGACTCAGGTTTGCTTGCCGGGTCCTCCCTGCGTGGAGTTTGCATGTTCTCCCCGTGTCTGTGTGGGTTTCCTCTCACAGTCCAAAGACATGCAGGTTAGGTGCATTGGCGATCCTAAATTGTCCTTGGTGTGTGTGTGGATGTGTGTGTGCCCTGTAGTGGGCTGGCGTCCTTCTCAGGGTTTGTTTCCTGCCTTGCGCCCTGTGTTGGCTGGGATTGGCTCCAGCAGACCCCCCGTGACCCTGTAGTAAGTATATAGTGGTTTGGATAATGGATGAATGGATGGATACAGTAAAATAAATAAGTCCGTACCTCAGGTAGGTGGGGCACATGGTGGCACAGTGGGTGCTTCTCCAGTCTCACAGATATGGCGTCCTGTCATTGTCCATGTGGACTTTGAACGTTCTTCTGATGTCTGTCACAAACGAGGTGTCGAAACTGAGAAGTTATGTGACGGGGCCGTACCTAATAATGTGGCAACACAGTTTATAGCTCCCTATCATCTCATTGTTTTGTTTGAACCCAAATAAACTGCTCAAAAAAATGAAAGGAACTCTTTGAAAACCCATCAGATCTCAACGGGAAAAACAAATCCTGCTGGTTCTCTCTACTGATATGGACTGCTGTGGTGATGTGTGAGGAACGAAAGGACGGAAATCAGGATCAACCGACAGAGAGAGGGCTGAACTCAAACACACCCCAAAAATCAAAGTGACAAAATGATGCATCAGGCAGGCAGGTGAGTCCATTTGGCCGAACTTTCTTGTTAGCAACTCCAAATCGTACTCAGTAGTTTGTATGCCAACCCCATCCCCCCAATGCCTGACAACGTCCTAATGAGACGACAGATGGTGCCCTGGGGATCGCCTCCCAGATCTGGACCAGGGCATCACTGAGCTCCTGCACAGGCGGAGGCGTCGGATGGACCCAAACATAATGTCCCACCCAGAGGTGTCCTATTGGGTTGAGGTCAGGCAAGTGAGCGTGAGGGGGTGTGGGGGGCAGTCAATGATATCGGTTCCTTCATCCTCTCACCGCATGAGGCTGGGTATTGTGGTGCGCCAGGAAGAACCAGCATAGGGTCTGCCAATGGGTCCAAGGATTTCATCCCGATACCTAATGGCAGTCAAGGTGCACACCGTTGTCTAGCCTGTAGAGGTCTGTGCGTCCCTCCATGGATGCCCGCAAGTGGTTGACCTGCCAATTCTGGTATTCTATGGCAAATGCCAATCAAGCTCCAAAGTGCCCACTAGAGGTCATTGTCGGGCTCTCAGGCCACCCTCATGAAGTTTGTTTTTGATTGTTTGGTCAGAGACATTCACATCAGTGGCCTGCCTGCCTGCCTGCCTGCCTGCTGGAGGTCATTTTGTAGGCTCTGCCAGTGCTCATCCTGTTCCTCTTTGCCCAAAGGAGCAGATAGCGGTGGGTCTTGCTGATGGGTTAAGAACCGTCTACGAGGGGCCCAGTCCAGCTCTCCTGGAGTAACTGCCTGTCTGTCTCCTGGAATCTCCTCCATGCCCTTGAGACTGTGGTGGGAGACACAGCAAACCTTCTGGCAATGCCACGTATTGATGTGCCATCCTGGAGAAGTTGGTCTACCTGTGCCAGCTCTGTAGGGTCCAAGTATGGCCTCATAATACAAGTAGTGACACTGACCATAGCCAAATACAAAACGAGTGAGAAAGATGAGGAGGGAAAAATGCCAGTGGCCTCCCTCCACCTGTTAACCCATTCATTCCTGTTTTGGGGGTCGTCTCATTGGTGCCACTCTAGTGCACCAAAGCAGCTGAAACTGATGAACAAGCCCCTCTGTTACTTCACTGACCAGATCAACAGCCCACAAGTGGCATTGACTTGATGCAATACTCGGATTCCAAAGGGTGCCTTTCATTTTTTTGAGCAGTTTATACATCATTCGACTGATATCTGTCCTTCTTGTGTTCATTTATCTTCTATTCTGCTGGTATCTTTTTCAGATTTCTTTCTTTGACAACTGAACACCAGCAAAACCAAGGAGCTGGTGATGGATTTTAGGAGGCCCAGGCCCCTCATGGACCCCGTGATCATCAGAGGTGACTGTGCAGAGGGTGCAGACCTATAAATACCTGGGAGTGCAGCTGGATGACAAATTGGACTGGACTGCCAATACTGATGATCTGTGCAAGAGAGGACAGAGCCGACTATACTTCATTAGAAGACTGGCGTCCTTCAACATCTGCAATAAGATACTGCAGATGTTCTATCAGACGGTTGTGGCGAGCGCCCTCTTCTACGCGGTGGAGTGCTGGGGAGGCAACATAAAGAAGAATGACGCCTCACGTCTGGACAAACTGGTGAGGAAGGCAGGCTCTATTGTAGGCACGGAGCTGGACAGTTTGACATCCGTGGCAGAGCGACGGGCGCTGAGCAGACTCCTGTCAATCATGGAGAATCCACTGCATCCACTGAACAGGATCATCTCCAGGCAGAGGAGCAGCTTCAGCGACAGACTGCTGTCACCGTCCTGCTCCACTGACAGACTGAGGAGACCCCACACTATGCGACTCTTCAATTCCACCCGGGGGGTAAACATTAACATTATACAAAATTATTGTCTGTCTGTTATACCTGCATTGTTATCACTCTTTAATTTAATATTGTTCTTTATCAGTATGCTGCTGCTGGAGTATGTGAATTTCCCCTTGGGATTAATAAAGTATCTATCTATCTATCTATCTATCTATCTATCTATCTATCTATCTAGCAAAAATCAACCAGCCTCCTTTCATCTTCAGCAGACTGGGAGCTGCGGGTTGACCTGGGCAGGCAGCTCAAGTTCCCGGAATTTGTAACATCAACCTCATTGAGACCAGATATAGTTTTAACATCTGCATCGTCCAAGCAAGTCCTTTTGTTGGAACTGTCAGTCCCATGGGAGGACCGCATGGAAGAGGCAAATGAGCGTAAGCGGCTCAAGTACCAGGAGCTCATTGAGGACTGCCGAAGGAAGGGCTGGAAGGCTTGCTGTGAGCCCATAGAAGTAGGGTGCAGAGGCTTTGCCGCCCGATCCCTGTGTAAGATCTTTGCCAGGCTTGGAATCACAGGAGCTGCAAAGAGGAGAGCCATTAAGTCCATCACAGAAGCCACAGAAAGAGCCTCGAGGTGGATTTGGATCAAGAGGTCCGCAAAGTGGGCCAGTGCTGCTGGGACACAAGTTGGGGCGTGATCAACCCCAGCTGGGTCACCTGAGAGAGGGTGTCTGATGTTGTGAGACCCGAAACACCCGATGATCTTAGGAAACATCACTGATGATGTGTCCCAGCGCATCCAGAGATGTATCTAAGTACTATCTATCTATCTATCTATCTATCTATCTAGTGATTATATAGTGCCTTTCATATCTATCTATCTATCTATCTATCTTTGTAAAGTTCATTGTGGTTTTGCTGTCTGTGAAAAGACGCCATACTGTACAAGATGTGCTAAAATAAGTAAAGAACAATTCAAAGATTCCACTGAGCAAACCCGAATGACTCCGGTGCTGATGTTCAAAGCTGTCACTAGGGTGCGCTCACTATCTCTCCCCTATGGGTTTTGGCTTCTCTGTCCCACCTGTAAGTTGTCCTCATGCCCTTACCGATGCCACTCTTATGTCAGCGTTCTTATTTGGCATGAATATGGCTGCCGTGTCCTCATCCCTGTGAAGCACAAAACATGGCCCAATCACACGTACCCAAGTGCCAGCTCGCCGTAACAAACAGATCTTCTCTTTCTGACTCCTACTGTCTTATTTGAGCAGTCAGACGCTGTCACTTAGCCCCTATGCTCCCCCTTTGTTTTGTTGTATCCACTGTAATTTATTAAATCCCACCACTGACACCAGGGCAGCACACTTAACTCTCTTACTAATGTGTTTTGTGTTCAAAGCTCCTTGGAGATGTTGGGCATGGTAGCTGATCTTTACCAGCACATCATGCCAGTGCCAGCCTCCCTGCTGCTATCCTTGCAGATTTGATTGATACCCTGTGACGAAATGTTGAAGTTTTGCAACTAAAGAAGTTAAAGTCCTAACAATAATAATACTGCACAAGCCGTGTGGTGTGGCATTAAGGCATTGGACTTCAAACCCTGAGGTTGTGGGTTCAAATCCCATTACTGATACTGTGTGACAACTGGAAAAATAAACGATGTGTAAGCCGTTATATCACAGATGTTGGAAGTTGTCCTGGATGAAGTCGTCCACCATATGAGCCAATCAGGTAAGTCCAGCAGCACAGATCTGAGGGGCCTCAGCAACAAGACTGAAAGACCACCGGCAAGTACATCTGAAGACGCAAATGCTGGGGATTCATTTCCTCTCTTCTGTGCTAAAGTTAAAGTGCTCTTGCTTTAATTGGTCGAGGTGACAATGGTGAGGAGGATGTAATTAGGGTCCTGGTGGTCTGCAGAGGGAAGTAGCCTCTAGTTCTACTTCTGCTTTTTAAACTCCTAACTGCCCTCACTTTATCTCTTGCTGGGTTCACATTGCCCAACGCCCACATGACTTCAGTTTTTTAGTAATCTGAGAGAGTTGGCACTGACTGCAAGTCCAGCTAGCCCTAGTGTGTTGGTGTTTATATCTAGATTCATGCCTTCCTTGTGCCAGTGTAATGAGGGCAGGACAACTGTAAGTTCAATTGGCCTTAATATGTTTGCATTACTATCTATATTCATGCCAGCCCTGTGCCAGTGTAATGAAAGCATAGCAAATATAGGTTCAATTAGCCCTAACAATTTGGCATTAATACCCACATCATGCCATTCCTGTGCCAGTATAATGAGGGCAGCACAGCCATAGGTCCAATTTAGCCATAATGTGTTAGCATTAATACACATATCATGCCATCCCTCTGCCAGTGAAATGATGGCAGCACAACCATAGGTCAAATTAGCTATTGAGTGTAGGCATTAATACACATATCATGCCATCCCTGTGCCAGTGTAATGAGGGCAGGGTAACTGTAGATCCAATTAGCCCTAATATGATTGCATTAATATCTATATTCATGCCAACCCTGTGCCAGTGTAATGAAAGCATAGCAAATATAGGTTCAATTAGCCCTAACAATTTGGCATTAATACCCAGACCACTCCATACCTGTGCCAGTATAATGAGGATAGCATAACCATAAGTCCAATTAGCCCTAGTGTGTTGGCATTAATGCCCATATCACTTCATCTCTTTGCCAGTGTAATGAGGGCAGCAAATCTGTAGATCCAACTAGCCCCAATATGTTTGCATTAATATATACTGTATATTCATGCTAGCCCTGTGCCAGTGTAATGAATGCATAGAAAAGATAGGTCCAATTAGCCCTAATATGTTGGCATTAATACCCATATTCATGCCACCCTTGCCAATGTAATGAGGGCAGCATAATTATGGGTTCAATTGGCCCTAGTATGTTGGCATTGATACCCATATCATGCCATCCCTGCACGAGTGTAATGATGGGAGCAGAACGGTAGGTCCAATTAACCCTAGTGTGTTGGCATTAATGTCCAGATTCATGCCATCTTTATATCTGTTAAATAACACAGCCATACACATGTTATGCTTGCAAAAGGCAGTGCCACCTTTCCCTGGGCAAACTGTGGCACTAGCGTTTGTGACACATCTTAAGTATTTAACCACTCATCAACAGTCTACACATAAGGGGTCTAGTGCCAACACACTTGGGGTCTTAGGATTGACTCGGATCCTACAGAAAAGCCTACTTGACTGAATACCAAGTAAGATTGCTAAAGTACACTGTAGCCGTTATCTCCACATATTCATTCCTTAGCTGCTTATCCAGTTCAGCTTTATGGGAACTGGTGCCAATCCCTAGAGGATTCCATGCATGGCATGAGCCACACTATGAAAGGTGCTATATATCACACAATAAATGTTGACTGTTAATGATGACTACATTTTCACCTTTAAGACAAAGACTTGACACTAAGTTGACTGACAACTCTAAAATGGTCTGGTGTCTGTGCCAGTGCATTCTTTGTGGTAGTGCCACCCCTTCCAGGTTCCGACAAAGCTACCTCCATCCTAATCCATCTGTTCTTTTACCTGCTTGTGGAGTTTAGAGTCACCGGGGAAAGTGGCAGAGTCTACAAAATGCCAACAGGATTCGGTTCCTGGCATGAACCCCACTGTAAAACCAGTTAAATCTGAACACATTCTTGCACTCATCAAGATACTCCATTGCTGTTGTCCCTCCTAGCCAAAGTTTTTGAAGGTTCTTTTCCCCTAGTAGAGCATTTTTGTGTATTTTGTAGTTTTTTTTTGTGGCATAGATGAGGGCATTTGGGACTTTGAAAGCCAGCTCCTCCTTTTGGGCCTGAGTAGGCCGATACCTCCATTTAGAGTTGGGAGGCCAGACTGTCTTGGATGAGGCCAAGCGCAGGCAGGCATGTGGAGCCTTTAGGGGGGCTCACACCTTCTTTGCTATAGGAGTGTGCTCAGATCATAAAGAGCCATTATTTATTTATTAATTTATTTATTTGTAATACTGAGACCTGTTTTGCCATTTTGTGCTACAAATTCAGCAGCCATACCACCTGCGCTTCAGAACTGGTCATCCACCTGAAGTTAAGTATCTTCAGGTCCCGCCAGCGCTTGGATGGGAGACCATCAAGAAAAAAAGCTTAGGCTGCTACTGGAAGAGGTGTTGGAGAGGCCAGCAGGGGGCGCTCACTCTGTGGTATGCGTGGGGACCCCAATGCCCAAGTGCAGTGACGGGCACACTGTGCTGCAAAAATGGCACAGTCTTTAGGAGGAGATGTAAAAACTGAGGTCATTAAAGATCTCAGGGCATCTTTCAGAAGGAGTAGCGTTTATCTTGATATCCTGGATAAATTGTCCACCAGGGCTTGGTCATTCTAGCCCCCCTAATCATCACCCTGTCTCTAATTAGCTTCATCTCCCACGTCTTCACCACCTTATAGTTAACGTGTGGTAAGCATATTGAAGTAATAATGGCTGCCGCCACATCATCCAGGTGGACGCTACACATCGATGGTGACTGAAGTCGTTCTCCTTTATCTATGTTAAGCACTTTGAGTAGTGAGGAGAGTGCTACATCAATGCAATTTATTGTTATTAGTATTATTAAGTTATTATTATTATTATTAAATTATTTTTATTATTATTGAACTGACAACATATAGAAGAAACTAACGTCAGTGCAGCTAGACATTAGACATTGTCACACATGTGCGCATGGGAGGCAGCTAAAGGGCCTGAATGAGGGTAATTATTCCACGCCAGACCAGGGGGTGGCGGAGTGTACTGACCCCTTATGGAAAATTCCGCCTGGTCCCGATGACGTCACCTCCGGCAACAGGGCCAATGACGTCACTTCTGGTTCCGGGTTTAATGACATCGCTTCCGGTTCTGGCCCTGATGACATCACTTCCTCTCCTCTGCTTTAAAAGCGCCATCTCTGCCTCATCCAGACAGTTCAGTTTTCAGACTTGAACCTGTACACGAATGTACTCTCAATTTAACTCTTTTGCTGCCAGGAGTAATTATACAGGTGGCTGCCCCCAAATCTTTTTGTGACTCTTTTGTCTCATCTTTGACAACATACAGTATATAAACGAAAGACCTGCGTGTGTATGGAGCGGTCCGCTCTGCTCACGCTCAACCACGGCCACTAGATGGCGCATGCATGCACTTTTATATTTTTTCAGCACTTGCTGTGAGAGACGTGTGTGCGGCGATGTGTGTGAAGCGCTCAACAGCACGGGTCATGGCTTGACGTTGTCACTAAACACTCTGTCTATCTGGAGGGATTTTCTTGAGACAAAGATTAACAGGATACAATACAATGCAATTTATTTTTGTATAGCCCAAAATGACACAGGGAGTGCTGCAATGGGCTTTAAGAGGCCCAGCCTTTCGACAGCCCCCCAGACTTGACTCTTGTCATACAAACGAGCCAGAGACATCAAAAAAAATGTTTGGGGCAGCCACCCGTAAATATGCCCTGGCTGCAAATGGGTAAATGGTTGAGTTGTTCACAGAACAGAATCCAAAACAGAACTGACGGTAGGATGAGAATATGGTGGCTTTAAAGGCCAAGACAGGAAGAGACATCATCGGGACCAGAACTGGAAGTGATGTCATCGGGGGACCGGAAGTGGAATCTTCAATAGCGGCGGAACCAGAGCTGATGTCATCATAGGCCTCGTAAACGAGCGGGATTTCCCGTTGATGGTCTGCAGAGGATTGACAGAGGAAGTCTGTGCAGCTCGCCACCCTCTGGTCTGGCGTGGTACTACTGGTACTAAGGCCCTTTAGCTGCCTGCCAATCGCATGTGTGTGGCACTCTCTAAGAAGAAAAGAAAATACCCTTGTAGGGAAAAAAAATGGCAGGAGACCCCTTTCCAGGTAGGTTGGGCATGCAGTGGGTGGTAAAAAAAAGGGGTGGGGCGGGTAAATACAAAACAATACACAGGACAGAACACGAGTAATCCTCAAAACAATATGATAGTACAACAGAAATATTACAAGTACAGAGCAGAATTCAACAGTAGATGATATCACATAATTGAATTCTGATTTGTCCAGAGTCCTGGAGACCTCAGTCATCTAGTTGCCTCCCCCTACTGGCTATTCCGCAGCCGAGTCAGCGCTGGGCCAGCCAATCCAATGAAATGACCCCTCTACCCGACGACTCCTGCGATCCTCCATCAGAGATGACTTTACCTTAGGCAGGCAGAACAACTTGGCAGGCGGGCGGTGGGCACCAAGTGCCACATTTGAGTACCAAGAAGAGAAACAGAGCAGGTGAGGGTTAGTAACAAATTCTAACTCTCATATTCCTTATGTTTTAGTGCTAACGACTGACAACAGAGATGCAGTTAATCAGCTGCTCTAGTCAGGGTGTGCTAAAGTGAAGTTGTGAGTCTTGAAAGCTGAGACCGAAGGGGCATCCCTTATAGTAGCAGGCAGACCACTCCGCAGTTTAGGGGCCCCCTGTTTATTATTATTATTATTATTATTATTATCATTATTATTTTATTAATCCTTGGAATTCTGAGCAGACCGGCATCTTGAGATCTTAATGTGCGCTCTGGTTTGTAAGCCATGATAAGTTCAGAAAAGTAAGTCATACCTTGGTCATTTAAGGCTTTATATTTTAAAAGGAGGATTTCGAAGTCTGCCCTAAACTTAACTGGTTCCCAGTGTAAGGATTTAAGAACTGGAGTGATGTTTTCGTATTTTCTAGTTCTTGTAATGGTTCTTGCAGTAGCATTTTGGATTAAATAGGACTCGTATGCCAGCGATGGGATCACCAGTGTCTTCTTACGAAAGCCAGTGGGGCAGCCAGCCCAGGTGGGTCCACGTCCTCAGCGCTGGGTCATTCTTAAGAGTTTGCTGACGCCTCTCCAAGTTCACCCATATGGTACTGTATGCTGGGGGAGTTCAGGTGTTTTTTTTGTCCAGAAGACCACAAGCAGCTAGTTTAGAAATCATTTAGAATTTCCAGTGTCATTTGCATGTACCTCTTTGGAATGTGGGAGGGAAAATAAACAGGAATTAAAGCCGTACGGATTCATCAGCGGGCGGCATGGTGGCGCAGTGGTAGCGCTGCTGGCTCGCAGTTAGGAGACCCAGGTTCGCTTCCCGGGTCCTCCCTGCGTGGAGTTTGCATGTTCTCCCCGTGTCTGCATGGGTTTCCTCCCACAGTCCAAAGACATGCAGGTTTGGTGGACTGGCGATTCTAAATTGGTGTGTGTGTCCTGCGGTGGGTTGGCACCCTGCCCAGGATTGGTTCCTGCCTTGTGCCCTGTGTTGGCTGGGATTGGCTCCAGCAGACCCCTGTGACCCTGTGTTCGGATTCAGCGGGTTGGAAAATGGATGGATGGATTCATCAGCTACGTGGACCCTGAAGTAGTGAGGTATCACCCACCTCAATAGCAATAGCAAATCCCAGAAAAGGATCCAATAACTACAAACCAGAACAGAGAATGCAGCTCTCATCTTGTGTTTCAAAGTGCTCAAAAGTCGGTCAAAAGCAAAGCCCACCCGTATCTCAGTGACAGTCCAAGGCGTCAGTTGCATGCAGCCCAGCGCTTCATCTGGGCATTGAACTTTGGACTTCAAATCCCACCGCTGCCACCACGTTTCACCTCAAAAGTCATTTCACTGTTACAGTTCGGATGCCATTTTTGCAGTATACGGTCCTGTGAAAAAGTAACTGCACCCCATGGACATGTTGACGGGTCAAGACCACACTGAAGAACAACAAAAGCCCCCTTCAGGTTCAAATGAGTATTTCACATTATGGCCATGTGAAAAGGTAAGTGCACCCTGTGGAAATTAGCAACGTTTGCAATAAATATATAGTAAGAAAACACAAAGAAGGTCATAAAGGGTCTGGGGCACCCAAAGGCAAACCCCAAAAAGGTGCTAAAGAAAAACTAGACTAATCCCGTTGAGTTGGTCGAGTCTGCCCCAAGATGACGGTGGTTCCCTTTATGATGGTTTCTGGGAGGAGGAGGCAGATGGAGATGGGCTGACATGATCGATGGTGGGACATCAGTCTTCCTTTCTGCAGTTATTGCTTAGCGCCTTCGGTTGGTCTGGGTTAATATTGTCATCATCTAAGCCCGTAAGTTGTTCCCCAAGTGCACATGTGTGACATTATGATCTTCATCCCAAACAGTGCCTACAGATAAAGGTGACAGACGTGAATAAAAACACAAGAAACATTTGTCTTGTCAATCATTGATTTAACAATAATATCAACAGATCTAATGATCTCCAGGGTGAAAAAGTGAGTCCACCCTTGGTCTCAGAAGCTGGCATTGCCCCCTTTAGCAGAAATGCAGCCTCTGACGTTGAATCGGTGACATTTTGGACCACTCCAAAATGCTGCCCGTTCCAACATTTCGATGGAATTCAAATCAGGGGCTTTGACTCTACCAGTCCATAACCCTCCAGTTCTTCTTCTTGAGCAGTTCCTCTGATGGATCTTCATCATGTTGAAAGGTCCCTTTCCTGCTCAGTCTGGCCAAATGGCCTCATCTTCTCCTCAAGCACCCTTTGATAGGATGCGGAATTCAGAGTTGACTCGATGGCCGCAAGACACCCAGGACTTATACCAGCAAAGCGACACACAGACCAGAACAATTTCCACCGCCATCTTTTGAGGTTCTCCTCCTCAAATGCTGCCAAATGTGCCTACTGTCACTGTGCCCGCCAATCAACTCCATCTTTGATCCATCTGTCCACATTGTTCCATTAGGCCTGGTCTTTGCCTGGACTGTCATCTTGCTCCGATGTTCTTGTTGAACAGCAAAGGCTTTGTCCTGGCACACCTCACCTCATGTCCTGGACACTCATCTTAATGTATGGTGACAATGGACACTGGCTGGGTAGGGGGGCTCAAAAGCATAGGGGCCCACGCTGTTTCTGATGCCCCAGAAAACTACTTTGCCTGTGGGGGGCCTATGATGCTGTCCAGATGACCCTAAGTCACAAATTAGCAGTCATTTTCAATCTACTCCACTTGTAGATGATGGATTTCAAATCATTTGGTGGTCTTTCTAAATCCCTCACCTGACTCCTTGGCAGACACAGCCTTCTTTCTGTGGGTGTTAGTCCTTTTGATCTTGGCATGATGACACCACACACGTCAATAGCAAAGAGAGCACCAGACCCTCAAAATCTGTAGTCCACCTGCAGACACCACAAGGAGTTTCTGATCGTTGGCACCTCATCTGGACCACCTCGCTCTAATCTGATGGATCTAAAGTGATGGTAAACGGAGGGGTGGACTTGCACTTTCCATGTGCCAATCCTGCATTTTTATTGATTTAGTTTGTTAGAGTGAACACAGCATATTGACTCGATATGCCACTTGTTCAAGTAGATCTTTTTTGATCTGTAGGCCAATCTTGGCATGAAGATCTAATGTTAGCTTGGTCATGTGTGTTGAAAAAGTTAATCATTTTGTATGGGGTTGTGAAGCACCAGGGTGCACCTGCCACCCCAACCTGACACAGACAGGTAAAGACACCTGTGCCACCCAACAAGAGCTCTTTATTTGGGTAAAGGCACCCAGAACCTGAGTCCCTGAATGATCTGTAAGGACCGATACCCACAGTCACAAGTTTCTCCAGACTTTTGCAGCCTCCTTCCTTCTCCACTTCCTTTGGCTATCTTCGTCCCCCTTCTTCCTGACTGTGGTTCATCTCTGAGAGACCACTGGCTCCTTTTTTAAACCACACCCGGGATCATTCCAGGTGGCTCGTTTGGTTCTGGAATTACTCCCAGGTGTGGTAGGGGTCTGTAGCTCCCACAGCTCTCCCCTGGTGGCACCCATGGAACCCAACAGGGATGTACCAACAAGTAGTAATCCTCAAACAGCCCTGTGGGAATCTGGGGCACTGTGGCAACTGTCAAGTAGCAGTTCGTTTTAGTGCCCCCGGTCCATCTTTTAAGGAGGCATCCCGGCCAGGTAAAGACGCCAGCCATCCCACACTGGGGTGTATTTACTTTTTCACATGGCCATAATGTGAAATACTCATTTTAACCTGAAGAGGGCTTTTGTGCGAGACGTTGCTCTTCATTGTGTTCTTACACCTGTTGACAACAATGTCCATGGGGTGCACTTACTTTTTCACATGACCGCATACTGCCACAATGGCATCCATGGTCTCAGAATGAAACGACTTTTGGGGTGACAGATGGAGCCAGCAGTGGGATTTGAAGTGCGAAGCTCAATGCCTGGGTGAAGCAATGGGCTGCATGTCACTGTGCCCTTCAGTGGCTTTTATTCCAACGTTGCCCCCCAACTTGTCACTCACTCGTTAAACTTGGCGAGGGGCTCTTTAACTTGTAACGTCCCGTGTGTGGACCTTTGACACTCACCCTTCAGTCCCCTTACTGTGTCATCAAAATTTTGAAGACCCCCCCCCACAAATGGGATTCCTGTAGAACGTGGCTCACCTGTAAGCTGGAGTGGCTTCTAAACTAATCGTGTGAGCCCAGCGTGAGAGGTGCCATGGTGGGCCCAGGAAGTCTACGCCAGAGCTATTCTGAGCAGTCACAAAAACAGTTGCGGGGCTTCACGTAGCCCACTTTAGAACCGGAATTGTGAATACTCGACGCTTTCAAGAGGGCTTTTGCGCTTTTGAAGACCGAGGCACGAGACAGAAAAGGGCTTGTGATTGAATTTGACACCTAGAGGTTTGCTTTGTATGCGGTTTCCTCTGCTTCTCACTAAAGCCGTGGAGACCGCACGTCTTTTTCCGTCAGGTGTCTATTTTCATTCGAGGCTCAAAAAGGCTGCTCTCCTGATCTTATCACCTGCTTTCTTTCACACTTTGCTGAGAGGCAGCACTGTCCCCATTTGTCACCTTAGCTGGCTCCACCACAGCCCATGACACAGGAGGGGATTAATTTTTATGCTTCACATCACTTTGCTTACATTTAAACTACTTGGGTTTCCTTTGCTATGCTGTTTATTTTTATGTGGTGCATTTCCCACTGAAAAGGTTGGAACATTGAGCACGTTTAAAGATAAAATCCGAAAATAAAAAAACTGTATGTAAATACATATGTATCTGTATGTGTGGACGCATATCTGTTTGTGGATGTGTGTATATTGTCACAAATGCGTGCCTAGGGACCACCATCCTGATTATGAAGAGGTAAGCAGTGCCACTCCAGGACAAGAGGGGGGCGCAGCGGCCTACCGTAACTTCTTTCATCCTCAGCTCAGACACCAAGTTGTCAAGGAAGGCTAGCTCCGCCCACGTTAGCTAGAGTTGGCCACGCCCCTTCTGCCCCAGACAATACAAACGCGGGCGGTTCCCAAACCATGGTCTCATTTCTGCACCCAATTACCTCAAGGGCGGAGCTCCTATGCAAATTCCCAGAGAGATTGCGTAATCTTTCCTACTTTGTTTTGTGCAATAAGCATTGATTTTTATTTACTTTATGAATGTTTTTAAAGGGATAGCTCTCCAGCACCCCTAATCTTCTTCCTCTTTGTTGCTCTAACTTTATACCTCACTTATAATATATTTATTCATACGTGTTGTCAGGCATGTGTGCCTGGGTGTCACCTTCTTGGCTTTGCTGAGGTAAGGGGTTCCACATCTAGATGAATGGGGGGCACTCACGCTTAGCGCATCCTCTCTTTCTGTCTTTGAGTGTTGAGGAAGCCTAGCTCCGCCCACATCACCCAGAGTTAGCCATGTCCCTTCCACCCCAGACAATACAAACGTGGGTGGTTCCCCAGCCATTGTCTCATTTGTGCACCCAATTACCTCAAGGGCGGAGCTCCTATGTAAATTCCCAGAGAGATTGTGTAATCTTTCCTACTTTGTTTTGTGCTATAAGCATTGATTTTTCTTTTTACCTTAAGATTTTTTTAAAAGGGTAGCCCACCAGGAACCCCAATCTTCTTCCTCTTTGTTGCTCTAACTTTATATGAGCGGGGGCACTCACTCTACACGCTAAGCATATCTTCTCTTCTTTCTTTGAGTGTTGAGGAAGCCTAGCTCCGCCCACATTAGCCCGAGTTGGCCACGCCCCTCCCACCCCAGACAATACAAAAGCGGGCGGTTCCCCAATCAGGGTCTCATTTGTGCACCCAATTACCTCAAGGGTGGAGCTCCTATGCAAATTTCCAGAGAGACTGCGTAATCTTTCCTACTTTGTTTTGTGCTTTGTTTTATGCTATTGATTTTTATTTACTTTACTAATTTTTTTTAAAGGGGTAGCCCACCAGGAACCCCAAACTTCTTCCTCTTTGTTGTTCTAACTTTATACCTCATTTACTATATATTTATGCATAAGTGTTGTCAGACATGTGCCCCTGGGTGTCACCTTCTTGGCTTTGCTGAGGTAAGGAGTTCCACATCTAGAAGAATGGAATTGCTCACGCTAACCATATTCTCTCTTTCTGCCTTTGATTGCTGAGGAAGCCTAGCTCCGCCCACATCAGCCAGACTTGGCCACACCCCTTCCATCCCAGATGATATTAAAGTGGGCGGTTCCCCAGTCATGGTGTCAGCTCTGGACCCAAATACACCTCGATGACAGAGCACCCATGGAAGTTCCTCAGAGAGATTGGCTGATCTTACTGACTTTATTTTTGTTGTTAAAAGGGGGGATGCAGTTGAAGCCCCAATATTCTTTTTTTTTTTTATTGCTTTCAGTTTACACCTCAGTCACAATATACTTATGTATATACTGTATGTTTTCACACAGGATCACATGAGAATCCCCTTTTCGGCTTTGCTGAGGTAAGCCGTTCCACTCCTAGACAAGAGGGGGCGCTCATACTAACTGACTCCCGTTTTCCAGCCACTGCTTCAAGAAGTTGCCCAGTGAGGGCAACTAAAATGGCCTCAGAGCTCAGAGCTGGCCCCGCCCCTTCAGGTTAGCTCTCTGTGATTGGAGGAGAATGGCATCTGACTTTGGATCTGGAGCAAGCTCTGCTGACTGAACTGTGCCTCCCCAACCTTAGGAAACCTTTGTTTGCAATTACACCATCTTTCTCATCTGTGCCACCACCGTGCACTTTTCATGATTTGTCTCATTTGTCAAATGGGGACAGCCTGCTGGTGCCCAAATATCTGAAGTGGCTCGTGCTGTTTGTGTCCACTTGTCACAATGCAGGCGTCATTTAACTGAAACAAGTCATATGACATATTCCATTATTGCACTCTGCCCACTTGAGATGGCAGAGGGCAGCGTCTGGCATTCTAACTTTTGGATATTTCTAAAAAGATGTTTTGTGTTGTAGGGTTATTATATTTTTTTTTCTCCCAGTTTTCTTCAGACCCCTTGCTACGTAGTTTTTGATTTTTCTTTTAGGCTTTGTTTTGTTTTTTTGACCCCCCAGCTGGTAGTTTGACTAATTTTTGTCAGGCACCCTTTCTTGGTTAAAAAAAAATCTCATCTCCATTTTTTAAACACCTCCATTTTCCAGGCAAATCATAACATTTAGAAAAGGGACATCAGGTGACACCATAGTGGGCTTGACAGAGGGTGACAATCATGGCCTGAATGATAGGAGGTACAGTAAGAGGGGCTGAGGGAAACGAAACGTGCAGGACAGGCTGAAGGACACGTCTCGACAGGCAGTTTTGTCACCTCCTGTCACACTGTGGGTGTCTACTTGCGCACCTCCCGGTGTCTGTGTGTGTGTGTGTCCTCAAGAAAAAGGCATTTTCTAGAATGTTCTAGAATATCTTTAAGAGGGTTCAATGGTGAAACTCCTGAACTCCTGCTTTTATAATGCGGTCTCACTCACCCACACACTCGGTGGAGCATTCGGTCCTCCTGTCACAATCTTTGTGCTTCACAGAGTGCAGCAAACCTGAGGGCTTCTGGAAACTTCACACCAGCTGTCATCGCATGTCTGTGTCTTTGTCTTAACAGCATGAAATCAGGGCCCCCTGGTGAGGCTCTTCACATTCTTTCATTTTTCTTGTTTTTTTTTCTTTGCAGTGGACCACATAAATGCTGAAGTTTCCATTTAAAAACCACAAACCACTGAGTATGAAATTAAATAACGCAAGGAGGAGAGGCTGAGAAAACTGACAACATATTGAGGTGTTCCCACCATCACGAAGAGCAGCCCTCAGTGGTCTGACCCAGATGATGGTGAAGGGCATGACATGATGATGTGTACCCACTTTAAAGGGCGCCATCAACTGAACACAGGGGCAAAACTGTGAAATTCTAATGTCTATCTATCTATGTATCTATCTGTCTATCTATCTTTCTATCTATCGATTATATAGTGCCTTTTACTCTATCTATCTATCTATCTATCTATCTATCTATCTATCTATCTATCTATCTATCTATCTATCTATCTATCTATCTATC
>JANRMT010062817.1:4276595-4293600 GCA_026402145.1 Polypterus bichir lapradei | reverse complement strand
ATAGATAGATAGATAGATAGATAGATAGATAGATAGATAGATAGATAGATAGATAGATAGATAGATAGATAGATAGATAGGCTGGCACCATTCCTGTTGTGCGTGAGGGTGTGTGCCCTGTAATAGATGAGTTATTCTCAGCTTTGTATCTGGTGCTGCCAGGTGAGCCTTTGGCCAGAAATGATCCCAAAGTTGGATTAAATACCTTTCAGGATGTTGTGGATGGCCCAGGAGGGATTGGGGTCCCCAGGACTTTGTGTGTTCTAACTGGCTGTGGACCCCCCAGTTTATGTTCTCCAGTAACATTGCAGTTTCTCCCAACTCCCATCTGGAGCTCAGTCAGAGTGACCTTTGCGTTTTTGGTCACCCCTCTTACCAGGGCCCTTCTCCCTTAGTTGTTCGACTGTAGGTAGAGCTGTGGTTGTTCCAGACGTCTTCCACTTAAGAATTCCAGAGGCTGCTGGGCTGTTTGTGACTTTCAATGGTACAGACATTTTTGTGTAGCATTCCAAAGATCTGTGCCTCGTCAAAACCCTGACTCTAAACCATAGATGTAATTCCTTCAAACTTATGACTTAGTTTTTGCTCCACACACGTTCTCTGGAGTGACCACTTAGTTCCTGGTCACCTCTCTTTCCAAAGTCCTTCACCCCTCAGTTGTGCTGAGTGTTCATCTTCAGGAAGAGTCCTGCTTCTTCCAAATTTCTTCCATTTAAGAATTATGGATACCAGTATGCTGTTGGGAACCTTCAATGATCCATCCTTCCTCAGATTTGGTACCTCAACACAATTCTGTCTCAGAGTTCTGCACACACGGTCTTTTGCTCAACTGGTGGACCACCAGTAGACAGCTGTGTGACTTTCAATTGAACTGACCCCCAGTGGAGTCCAAATGTAGTATAGGAACATCTCAGTGATGATGAGGAGTACTGGGAAGCACCTGAGCCAGCGCAGAGTCTGAAAGTGTCAATGTGAGATTTTAGTTTTGTATTTTTTAACAAATTTCCAAAAATTCCTGGTCTCATGTTGTGATTCTGGGGTCTCCACAGTTGATTAATGAAGGAAGAAATTAATTGAAATGATTTTTGCACCAGGCTACAGCAGACCAAAATGTGGAAAAGATGAAGGGGTCTGAAGACTTTGTGAAGGAGTTAAGAACGGATTGATGGACTTCTTAACTCACCTTAGACACAGCAGAAGGAGGGCACAGCTATGTGATTTAGGGGGGTCCAGCGCTCAAAAAAAGTGTTCATTTTAAATCAATAAATAATTGGACACGCTCGAGTTGGGGATTGTAGCACGTGCGAGAGATCTGCTGAGGTCAGCCGTCCTGTGCTTTGCCTTGCCGGCACCAGGCCCACCGCTAGAAAATTTTAGGCCTCTGACAATTATGGCTGAGCACCTGGGCCCCCGTGGCTCCGTACTTCAATAATTTTGCCCCCCCAAGCTGATCGAGTGACGTGCCGATACTACGCTCAAGCTTAACGTCAATCACATTGAAATTTCATGCAACTGTAAGTACATGAAATTACTTGTATATTTCTAAATATATATATATATATATATTATATATATATTATTTATTATATATAATAATAATATTTATTATTTATTTATAATATAAAAATATATTTATAAATATATTATATTTCTATAATATCGTATCTAGTATCTTGTGGAACGGGACCTGGACACAGACAGGCGGACATCGTTTTTTCACCACACACACGTTTATTATCTACACTATATGCAATATTTACAAGTGCACAACCCAGTGCCTCCAGCACCGTTTCCCCAAAAGTCCGGGCCTCTCACACAGTCCTCTATGCCTTCCTTCAGGCCGCCTCCAGTCCTCTCTCCAGTTCCGTCCTCTTCCACCCGACTTCTGCTCTCGAATGTAGGGAGGCGGCCCCTTTTATACCACCTCGGATGGGCTCCAGCTGTTTCCCGGCACTCCTCCTTTGACACGCCCCCGTATGGCGGAAGTGCCCTCTGGGTGTCCCCATTCTTCTTCCCCCCAGCACTTGCTGGTGTGGCAGAAGTGCTGGGCTCCAGGGTTTTTCAGGCACCGGGGCGCCGCCTGGCGGTGGCCACGGGCCCCTACAGGGTTGGGCTTCCAAGCCCCCTACCCGAGGCCACCAACAAAACCAGGGCAGTCACCCCCTCATGGTCGGGAGAAGGCACGAGCCCTCCTCCGGTCCCCTCGGGCGTCCTGGCTGGGCTCCACCCCCAGCCGCCTGTGACAATGTATGTGTACCGCCAATTTCTTCTTCTCTCGTGATTCCCAAAAGATGTTGTTGCGAGTTTAAAGCTTTGATGTTTGAACTAGCTGGGAACCTTGTGTCCTGGAGATGTTCGGCTACAGGTGTCTCTTCGACGGTGGGTGCGACAACGAGGGTAATTCTTAGTCGGCTTCTCTCTGGCTCTGGTGAGAATTTCACTTGGTGGAAATTAAAATGCTTTGCACGCAACAGCCATACGCAGATGCACGAGAGAAGAACTGAAACTTCTGCAACGGGTCATCAGAACTGCCCAAAACAGCTGCCAATGAGAAAGAACACACAGTACAACGTCACCAGCTTAGTGAACACGGGTTACTGAGTTTAAACCGATATGGCATAGGCTCGCACCACGCCACCGGTGACAGGCACACTTACAAGAATGGAACAACTGCTGTTTGACCTCGACCGTCCTGTTGGCACCATTGGATGACGATTCACAGTAATCTAGTGGGTGCCCACGTCAGGTGTCATGGTTGCCTCCCCCTGGCAGCGACTCTGCCAGCGCATGTGGACGGTCTGATCATCTCATTATCTGCCTGGAGCGGTCAACAGGCGATCGCATCTGCAATCGCTCTCTGGCATATAAAAGGGGGAGTGCAAGAGAGATTGAAAGTCAAACAAGAGAAAGAATGGGAGGAGTGAGCAAGAGAGAGCAGGCAGACAGCCAAGAGGAGGAGAGCCATGGAGAGAGCGCGTGGCCCGGCGCTCTGGAGTGACCGGGAGGATTACTGCACGCTGTGTTAAGACCATGAAGGCAGCATGAGGGGGTGATGGAGGTCCGGAGTGGGAGCCCCAATTTGAGCGCCATGGCCTTTGGGGAGCAGAGCCTGGGTCAAGACTGGGAGCCCCAAAGTGAGAGCCGTGGCCTTTGGGGACCCAAGCCTGGGTCCAGAGTGGGAGCCCCAATTTGAGCACCATGGTCTTTGGGGAGCCAGAGTCCAGAGTGGGAGCCTTGCTGTAGCCATGGAATGACAGGGACCCGGACCTGTTGACCGCAGGATGATAGATGGCGGTGTCAGTCGGGTAGGCGTCTCCTTAGCTGCAAGGTGCAGTCCAGATAAGCTGAGGAGACGCCAGTTAACAGATGGCAATGGGGCTCATGTTTTGATGGAGGGATACCTGCAGTTTTTAACCTCATTTTAGGGGATCCTTTGACTGCCTTCAGCCTCCACTATCATCTCTATTGTCTCGGATGAATGATTTATTGAACATTTGGATGCACACACTTTTGTTTTGATCAGTTTTAATAAAAGCACAGAGCACATTTTCACCATCCCCTTGCTTTTTGTGTGTTTGTCCTCGTCTGCCAAGCTCATCCCAGTCATGACTACCAGCGGCGTCGGGTTCAAGAGCCTCGCTAAGCAGAAGTGGGAGCAAGGAGCCGACCCGCACCGTCACAACCTAATATGACATGAAGGGCTCTGCGGGGGTCCTTTAAAGTGGTGTGGGGGTCAAGGAGTGCACGAGGAACATCTGAGTACCATATCCTTACAGCTCATTGGGCGTCTGGCCATCACCTTTTTTTTTCCACTTTCGTTCAGTTATCCTGAGTAATTCTAAGATCATAGATCTGACTAAGTGAAGTGTTTTTGGCATAAATGTCGAAACAGTGATTAAAACACCGAGATCAGCCGTATCAAGGGTGGCTTACGTCAGGCCTGAGCTCAGTTACCGGACTCGGTGTCCACTTTTCGAGTTGTTACTCACGGTGGTCTCATTAGGACCAGGCCCACTTCAAAACGCGCCAAAGGTTCAGCCCACATTTCTTCTCGATTATAGCGCCTTTCACAGCACACAGCTGGAATAACCGATGATGTGCTCGCTCAGTTCCTCCAGCTGGACGGCCTCCAGGGAGCACAAAGCGGTCGACGTCACCCTCTGATGTCAGCTTCCTGCCATTTCTTCTTCTCCTCCTGCCTAAATGTTCTCTGATTTCCTCCCCGGTTTTTCACTCTTGGCCAATTGTCAGCAGACCCTTAATGGACACTGCAGCTCCCAATATCTTTGCAATTCATTGTTTTGGATTTCACCTTTATGTTAACGTTAAGTGACCCGGTGAACTGATCGACACCGAACATAGCCATCAATTGGAAAGAAAAAATAAAGTTAAATCACAGGAGAAAGGCCTGGAAGGAAATCAAACTCTGATGCCGTTCATTCATGACATGGAGGAAATGAAATAAGAGCTGCCATTTTATTGGATTCATTTGTTCTTCCGTAAAGGGTGACCAATCAGTGAAAGTGATGATGTCATGAGCAGAGTCCAATCAGGGAAGATTCCAGCAAATAAACTAATAAGAAGGCAGTTAGAGTAGCTGTTATGATTTAGGCTGAAGATTGAGGTTTTGTTGCCTTTTCCTGTTAGGGAAGCCATTTTGAATACCATTCTCAGGGTCACATTCCACACTTCTAGGGGCGTGGCCTCTGGGGTCGTGACCTGGAATTAATCTGCAGAAGGGAATTAAAGGTCAGCCTTTTGTTCTGAGACCCATCCTAAACTTTACTTCCATATTTGACTCCATGAGTGATTACTTTTCACGGCTTGCCTGGTTTTCGACTTACTGCTTGTTATTTGATGGAGTTGAGTCACTTCTGGCGTTTTACAGGATTCGAACCGGCAACCTTCCGATTGCAAGTGCAGATCCCTAGGACCTGCTTGCAGGGCTGGATGAATATTGACATCATACCCATTACAGAGCAAAGTGCAGGTTAAGGGCCTTGATGAAGGTCCCCACGGAGTAGAGTCACTTCTTGTGTTTTACGGGATTCGAACCGGCAACCTTTCTAATTGCTAGCGCAGATCCCTAGCCTCAGAGCCACCACTCAGGAAATGAAATAAGAGCTGTCACTTTATTGGATTCATTTGTTCTTCCATAAATGGTGGCCAATCAGTGAAAGTGATGATGTCATGAGCAGAGTCCAATCAGGGAAGGTCCACACAATAAACTAATAAAAACACAGTTAGAGTAGCTGTTATGATTTAGGCTGAAGATTGAAGTTTTGTTGCCTTTTCCTGTTAGGGAAGCCATTTTGAACACATTCCACGTTTCTAGGGGCGTGGTCTCTGAGGTCATGACCTGGAATTAATCAGCAGAAGGGAATAAAAGATCAGCCTGTTGTTCTGAGACCCATCTAAAGCCTTATTTCCACGTTTTCCTCCTCGAGTGATTACTTTTCATGGCTTGCCTGGTTTTCAACTTACTGCTTGTTATTTGATGGAGTTGAGTCACTTGTGGCGTTTTACGGGATTCGAACCGGCAAACTTTCCGATTGCTAGCGCAGATCCCCAGCCTCAGAGCCATCACTCCACCATGGAGGAAATGAAATAAGAGCTGCCACTTTATTGGATTCATTTTTTTGTTCCATAAAGGGTGACCAATCAGTGAAAGTGATGATGTCATGAGCAGAGTCCAATCAGGGAAGGTCCACACAATAAACTAATAAGAGTGTGATTAGAGTAAATGCTTTGATTTAGGCTGAAGATCGAGGTTTTGATGCCTTTTAATGTTAGGGAAGCCATTTTGTGTACAGTTGTCAGGTCACGTCTCTAGGGGCGTGGTCTCTGGGGTCGTAACCTTGAATTAATCAGCAGAAGGGAATAAAAGATCAGCCTTTTGTTCTGAGACTTATCCGATCTGCAGATAGACCCTTATTCTATCCTTGTTCCTTCCTCTGTTCTCCCCCTCTGACCCGTGCAGGCTTTTTTTAAAATCTGCTACCTGAATGGCTACAGGTGCGAGGAGCCACTCCCTCCACAGTTGCATGGGGGCTCTTGATTGACCTGCCCTGCCTCTACACATCAATGTGGCACTGCCAGGCAGTACCTCCACTTACGCCCCCTCGCACCCACCTGCACCTACACAGGGCGTGATTATTTCTTCAGAATCGGCACAGCACCACGCACCACGAGTCACACCGCCGTGCTGTTGGAAACCTTAAATACTGCAGGAGGTTTTCTGTCACCTTTGGTACCTCTTTGGACACCTGCAGTGTATTCTGGGAATTGTAGTTCTGTGGAGAAAGCCTGTTGGGACCTGTTTGTGTCTCCACGGGGCCACTGCAGGGGTTAGTAACCCCTACTTTATGGAACTTAATGAAGGAAAACATGTCTGTGCCCCAAACATTATGGATGGCACTGTAGGTGCATAGGATTGGCAAACGTATTGATCTAAATGGGCAGTTCTTGTCACGAATGTCCTAATAGTCTCAAAAATGAGGATGGCAGGGGGCTGCTGATAAAGTACAAAGCGGCACCATGTAAGAAGGTGCATTGGACTTCTTTGGATTGTAAATTATCTTAACACGGTACTCTCATCGATGAGATTTAGTGTATTAAAGAATGCCAGCTTCAGAACAAGATAAGGAAAGCCGCCGTGAAAAGCAACATTTAGAGTTCAAGTCAAGGCAAAGGAATTCTGTACTGCTTGACATCGAGTGTCTGCCAACGCAGCAGTTCATGGCATCTAACGAGACGGAGGACTATCTATCGAGCGCAATCCGTAAGAACGTCAGCGCCAGAACATTTGCTTCAGGTCAGGAATGACTCCCTTCTGTTGGCGGGAACAGCCGATTCTGTCAGGTACTTGGCGCTCAGGCTCTCTCTGTGTGCTTGGCTGCGGCTCCAGATGTTGATGTTGGGTAATTGGGTGCTTTGGCAAAGTCTATCACACGTTTTGTTTTCTTCTTTTTTTCTTTTTTTCGTTCTTGTTGTTGTTTGACTGAGCCATTTGATTCTGATCCTATTAAAGAGGAATGCCATCCCAAGAAATCAGCAGGAGCGCCCATGCGACTCAAAGCATAGCCTTTTGAAATTTGGCTGCTGCTTCGTGCCAGGCGTGCCAAGGCAGCCAGTGAGACTTGAGGACACTGCTTACCTCAGCAGGGCATGCTGCCCTTTACAAAACAAGTATAAAGCTGAGAAATTGAAATCGTGTTTGGTATTCAAAGATAAATAAGAAATGGTGGTAGAGTGGCATGGTGGCGCAGTGGTAGGCTAACGCTTTGTAGTAAGGAGACCCGGGTTTGTACGACGGGTCCTCCCTGCATGGAGTTTGCATGCTCTCCCTGTGTCTGTGTGGGTTTCCTCCAGCTTTCATGTAGGAAGTGCAACTCGTAGCCAAACTGGAACCCTTAGCAGAATCTTCCATATGGTAGTAATGAATGATCCTCGACCAGGTGACAGCTGGACACTGTAACGTCAGATACTATCTGTTAGACACTCGATACCAAAACTCCATTAGTCCAGTAAACCACCAGCTTTAGTGTAGTGACAACTCATGTGACATTAGATTTCCAAACACATCGGCAAGCACAGGACAAGCTGCTTCTTCATACTTTCATTTTTATCCTCTTCTGTGTTTCTGATGGGTGTTGACTTGAAGCCATCACTCTGCTGGTTAATAGAAAGGGACCACACCAGGGGACTGTCAATGACATTACAGCATTTGACAATTCATGAAGCACCAATGACCCCAATAGAGTCAAGCTGTGAACATTCAGGGCTCCGCTCTGTTGAGGAGGTTGTCGCTTTCCCTTGTGTTAAGATTTATTTTGTGTGGGGGCTTTTCTCACGCTTTGCCCCAAAGGCCACCGTAGGTAGGTAGATAGATAGATAGATAGATAGATAGATAGATAGATAGATAGATAGATAGATAGATAGATAGATAGATAGATAGATAGATAGATAGATAGAAAGGCACTGTATAACAGATAGATAGATAGATAGATAGATAGATAGATAGATACTTTATTAATCCCAAGGGGAAATTCACATAATCCAGCAGCAGCATACTGATAAAGAACAATATTAAATTAAAGAGTGATAACAATGCAGGTATAGCAGACAATAACTTTGTATAATGTTAACGTTTACTCCCCCGGGTGGAACTGAAGAGTCGCATAGTGTGGGGTCTCCTCAGTCTGTCAGTGGAGCAGGACGGTGACAGCAGTCTGTCGCTGAAGCTGCTCCTCTGTCTGGAGATGATCCTGTTCAGTGGATGCAGTGGATTCTCCATGATTGACAGGAGCCTGCTCAGCGCCCGTCGCTCTGCCACGGATGTCAAACTGTCCAGCTCCGTGCCTACAATAGAGCCTGCCTTCCTCACCAGTTTGTCCAGGTGTGAGGCGTCCCTCTTCTTTATGCTGCCTCCCAGCACACCACCGTGTAGAAGAGGGCGCTCGCCACAACCGTCTGATAGAACATCTGCAGCATCTTATTGCAGATGTTGAAGGACGCCAGTCTTCTAATGAAGTATAGTCGGCTCTGTCCTCTCTTGCACAGATCATCAGTATTGGCAGTCCAGTCCAGTTTATCATCCAGCTGCACTCCCAGGTATTTATAGGTCTGCACCCTCTGCACAGTCACCTCTGATGATCACGAGGTCCATGAGGGGCCTGGGCCTCCTAAAATCCACCACCAGCTCCTTGTTCTTGCTGGTGTTCAGGTGTAGGTGGTTTGAGTCGCACCATTTAACAAAGTCCTTGATTAGGTTCCTATACTCCTCCTCCTGCCCACTCCTGATGCAGCCCACCATAGCAGAGTCATCAGTGAACTTTTGCACGTGGCAGGACTCCGAATCGTATTGGAAGTCTGATGTATGTTGGCTGAACAGGACCGGAGAAAGTCCAGTCCCCTGCGGCGCTCCTGTGCTGCTGACCACAATGTCAGACCTGCAGTTCCCGAGACGCACATACTGAGGTTTGTCTGTAAGATAGTCCACGATCCATGCCACCAGGTATGAATCTACTCCCATCTCTGTCAGCTTGTCCCTAAGGAGCAGAGGTTGGGTGGTGTTGAAGGCGCTAGAGAAGTCCAGAAACATATTTCTTACAGCACCACTTCCTTTGTCCAAGTGGGAGAGGGATCGATGTAGCATGTAGATGATGGCATCCTCTGCTCCCACCTTCTCCTGGTATGCGAACTGCAGATGGTCGAGGGCGTGGCGGACCTGTGACCTCAGGTGGTGAAGCAGCAGCCGCTCCATGGTCTTCATCTCATGTGACATCTGAGCAACAGGCCGGAAGTCATTCAGCTCACTAGGACGTGATACCTTTGGGACTGGGGTGATGCAAGATGTTTTCCAAAGCCTCGGGAATCTCCCCTGTTCCAGGCTCAGGTTGAAGATGCGCTGTAGAGGACTCCCCAGCTCCAACACACAGGCCTTCAGCAGTCGTGGCGATACTCCATCTGGACCCACTGCTTTGCTGGCACGAAGTCTCCTCAGCCCTCTGCTTTCCTGCGCTGCTGTAATTGTGGGTGGGGATGTCTCTCCTATGCTGGTATCAGCAGAAGGGTGGGTGGAGGATGAAGTACTTCGAGGTGAGAGTGGGTTAGGGTGGTCAAACCTGTTAAAGAAGTTGGTAGGTAGGTACCTGAGCTGGACTGACGTTTACAATCAGCGGGAGCTTTCCCAGTGACCTGCTTCCTGGTTTGGCCTGGCATTCAGAGTAACCAGTGAAATAAACTAATGGTGAAATTATATAATGATTTTCCCCTTGGGATTAATAAAGTATCTATCTATCTATCTATCTATCTATCTATCTATCTATCTATCTATCTATCTATCTATCTATCTATCTAGTACAGGGGTGGGCAAAGTCATTCCTGGAGGGCCGCGGGTTTTTGTTCCAACCCCTTAATTAGAAAACAATCCTTGCCAGTAATTACATTTCATGGCTTGTTAGTGCTTTAACTCTGCTATGTCAAGTAATTCTCATATCCTAGATTTTTTTTTCCATTCTAAGGATATCATCCAAATACTTTGAAGTGTAAAACAGACGGGTAATTCTCAATCCTTCACTTTTTTTTCTTCTCTTTCCTTCCAAATATTTAATTAAACCAAATAGTGCACGATAAATACACACAGGTGTAAAGGGTAACAAGCAAAATGGTTAACTGCTGGTTTCTTTTGTCATTTGCATCTTATTGTTAATAAGGAGCAATTAAAAACTGAGAATGCAACTGTTTAAGACTTAAATAAGCAATAAGGGTTCAAAATCTTAATGAGGGCGATAACTCAAATGAAGCGGAAGTGTTTTTAGAGCAATAAGTGATTTTAAGTGTTCTTATTAAGCAATTGGGTTGGAACAAAAACCTGCAGCCACTGCGGCCCTCCAGGAATGACTTTGCCCACCCCTGATCTAGTATGTAGCACCTTTCACTTCTATCTATCTATCTATCTATCTATCTATCTATCCATCCATCCTCCAACCCGCTGAATCCAAATACAGGTTCACGGGGGTCAGCTGGAGCCAATCCCAGCCAACACAGGGCACAAGGCAGGAACCAATCCCGGGCAGGGCGCCAACCCACCGCAGATCTATCTATCTATCTAATGTTATTATAATGGAAAACAAGCTTGCGTTATTGCTCTGTAGCGGGCACAAATCCTTTTGGTTTAACGCTGGAGGGTTTCTTGTTATTGTTCAAGTCAAGTTTTGACTGCGCATGCGTCTCGCGCTCTGACCGTTAAACGGGAGCGCAATGATGAGAAGTGCGCACGTCTGGTGCTTTTGCGATTCAAGTTATATGTGAAGATTATTGAAAAAATTATAATATACTTTGAATTATATTTGAATGTTATATGTGTTTTTGTTATTTGTTACTGAGTATTTATTTTGTTTTATTTTTCTTTCACACTTTATTGAAGTGTAGCATGTGGGCACATTTTTAACGTTTTTTTCCTATTTCACCTCTGTGACTGAATAGGCTCCACGAAATGTTTTATTTTATTGTTTTATTAATGAAAAACGCATTGTCACTGGAATGATTTGTCTTTCAAATGTACCTGTTGTTCTTTATTTCATGATAAGTTCGTTAACGAACGGGTCTTTTTTATTTACTTTATATAAATATTATAAAGTGCGTCTCTCGCGCTCTGATGAAACCTTAGCGCTGTGATGACAGAGTGACTAAATAGGCTACACGAAATGTTTTATTTTATTTTTTTATTAATGAAATACATATGTGAGTGGAATGATTTGTGTTTTAAATGTACCGACTGTTCTTTATTTTATGATAAGTTTGTTAATGAAAGTGTCTTGTTTTTATTTTATTTTAATATTTGTAAAGTGCGTCTCTCGCGCTCTGACAGTTAAACCTTAGCGCTATGGTGAGAGAGGGACTGAACAGGCCAAACAAATTTGTTATATTTTATTATTTTATTAATGATAAACGTATGTCACTGGAACGATTTGTGTTTTTAAATGTACCGGTTGTTCTTTATTTCGTGATAAGTTTGTTAACGAATGGGTCTTTTTTATTTACTTTATATGAATATTTTAAAGTGCGTCTCTCGCGCTCTGATGAAACCTTAGCGCTGTGACGTGAGAGGGACTGAATAGGCTTCAAGAAATCAGTCAGTCATTATCCAACCCGCTACAACCTAACAAAGGGTCACGGGGGTCTGCTGAAACAGGGCGCAAGGCAGGAACAAATCCTGGGCAGGGCGCCAACCCACCGCAGGGCACACACACACACACACACACTAGGGACAGTTTAGGATCGCCAGTGCACATAACCTGCATGTCTTTGGACTGTGGGAGGAAACCCACGGGGAGAACATGCACACTCCACGCAGGGAGGACCCGGGAAACGAACTTAAGTCACCTAACTGCGAGGCAACAGCGCTACCCCTGTGCCGACCGTGCTGCCCCCTTCACGAAATGTTTTATTTTATTTATTTTTTTTTTTATTAATGAAACACGTATGTGAGCGGAATGATTTGTGTTTACATGTTGTTCTTTATTTCATGATAAGTTTGTTAATGAACGTGTCTTTTTTTTTTAACTTTATTTTAATATTTTTAAAGTGCGTCTTTCGCGCTCTGACAGTTAAACCTTAGCGCTGTGACGTGAGAGAGGTACTGAACAGGCCACACAAAATGTTATATTTTATTATTTTATTAATGATACACGTATGTCAGTGGAATTATTTGTGTTTTTAAATGTACCTGTTGTTCTTTATTTCATGATAAGTTTTGTTAATGAACGTGTCTTTTTTTTAACTTTATTTTAATATTTTTAAAGTGCGTCTCTCGCGCTCTGACAGTTAATCCTAAGCGCTATGACTGACTGAACAGATCACACGAAATGTTTCCTAGTTTTTTGTTTAGTGCACTCTTTAAAATTTGCTCGACAGAATTGTGCGGCACTGAGACATTTCGTGATTCATTTGTCTATTTAAGAAATTCCAAGTCGTCTTTTTTGACCAACATTTCAAACTTTGTGGAAGTCTTCAGCATCACCACCCGGACACGGACGGCGGCTCGGCTGTGGAGATTGCGGACTCGCAGTTGAAACTGCAAACCTAATCTACGCACCGGGGATTCCACTGACAACTACTTTTTGTGGTTTTGTGCATATTGTTTTTGATATAAATATTATAGAACTACATGGTTTATTTATTTATTTATTTATTTATTTATTTATTTATTTATTTATTTATTTATTTATGAAGTGTTGTTCCACACTTTATCAGAGGTTGTCTTGAGACTAAGAGTGAAATGCACGTGTAAAAACTGAATCTACTATCTCCTCATTCATAAAAAATTCCAAGACAAAATGGTGTATGTTGGTTTTTTGAGTCTCTCCCTGTACAAGAAAACTGATGGCATGGGTTAGACTTGGGATTCCCGGCCTGAATAAGCTTCCCAGTCCGGCCCTGCCAGCTACACTTTGGTAGGATTAGTGGAGATTGAACCCATGTGGGTCAGGTGTGGGCACACTAGTTCAAGTATTAAATATAATGTAAACCCAACCGATGAGATCTCTAATCTCAAAATGTATTCCTTATCTAAATACTAAAATTAAAAGTTTCCATAAATATTTAAAACACCCTAAAATAAATTTTTATCAGTAATCTATAAATATCAGAGGCTCCCTATGGATGTCCACTGTACATTATTTTTAAATGTAATTTTAATAAGGTGTAAAAAAAAAAACTAAAGAAGGACTTTTCTTATAAAGGCGCTATACTGTATGAAGCCATCCAGCCACTCAGGTTTTCAACAATGAGCCGGATCACCCTCGGGTAATGGTGCCACATGGCTGTAGTGGTGTAGCTGACAATCCCTCACAATGCGGGTCATGTGACTCATTCAGGATTCCGTGAGCAACAGAAAGTCACACCAGCAGCACCCAAGGACCCTCTGAAGTGACACAAATGAAGGAGTCCAGTCTTCATCTCAGGTCACAAACAGGAGCACCAGGACCTTCATCCTTTAACTGAGATATCAGGAGCACCACACAACCCTTCCTAGTGACCTCATGACCCCCCCATGTGCTAACAATCCATCTACTGACTTCATATGAAGAATCACCAGAAACATGAATGTCACTGCCAAGGTAAGTGAACCTCTCGACCAGGATGACACTCTCTCTGCAGAGGATCCTGTGAGGTGGATCACCCTCGGGTAATCTAACCACATGGCCATAGTGCCGTAACTGACGCTCCCTCACAATGCAGGTCATGTGCCTCATTCGGGACTCCGTGAGTGACACAAAGTCACACCAGTGGCACCCAAAGACCCTCTGAAGTGACACACATGAAGGAGTCCAGTCTTCATCTCAGGTCACTGGATAGCGGCCATGTCTCACAGACAGGGAGCACCAGGACTCTAAAGACTTGGACCTTCATCCTTTTACAGATATCAGGACCACCACACACCCTTTATGACCTTATGACCCCCCATGCTCTCCCCAATCCATCTACTGACTCCACACACATTAGGTCAGGTCAGGTCAGGGAGCGGGCACTGGTACAGTGCATTGCCACACCCACCACACAATGAAACACCTCAGGATCCCAGTTGGCAAAGGGGCAGACACAGGGTCCAGTCCCACCCTCCAGAAATGACCCTCTATCTGCCGCAGCCAGGATGTCCCCTTGGCCTGGTCCAGCAGCTCGGGTCCTTAACAATGAGCCGGGTCACCCTTTGGTAATGGTGCCACATGGCCGTAGTGCCGTAGCTGACACTCCCTCACAATGCAGGTTATGTGCCTCACTCGGGACCCAATGAGTGACACAAAGTCAAACCAGTGGCACCCAAGGACTCTCCAAACAGACACACATGAAGCAGTCCAGTCTTCATCTCAGGTCACTGGATAGCAGCCATGTCTCACAGACAGGGAGCACCAGGACTCTAAAGACTTGGACCTTCGTCCTTTAACTGAGATATCAGCAGTGCCACACACCCCTTTCCAGGGACCTCATGACCCCCAGTGCTCCCCCAATCCGCCTACTGACTTCATAGGAAGAGTCACCAGAGTCACATGAATGTCACTACTTCCAATTAGCTGTGAACCCCCCAGTTTCACTGAGATGGCACAGGTGGTGAACCATCTGAGGGTAAGGAAGGCTGCAAGGAATCTGTGGTATCCGGGATGAACTTCTCCAGGCTGGTGGTCAGGCTGTCCTCCTGGCATCTCAAACAATCTTTACTTCTATATGGGAGACGGGCGCCATCCCGGCTGACTGGAAAACGGGACTTGTTGGTCCTATCTGGAAAGGGAAGGGTGATCACCTGGATTGTGGCAACTACAGGGGGATCATCATCATCATCATCAGATCTTATCATGCCACTGCCGTATCCAGGTAAGAGCGGCGTCATTAGCATCCTTAAGATCTTCATCAGTACATGTAGGGCCTCGGTGAACATTCATGGGAGAATGTGGTCCATTGTTTTGGGTGGGCTCACCACAGGGACATTCAGCGCCTGTTATGAGGCCCTATCTAAACAGGTTGTCCCTTGTTTTGCCCACCTTTGTGTGACCAAGTCTTTCCTAGAGAGGGATGTTCCATTGGGTAGATGCTCTTGAGGTGTAGGATGAGCTTCATTCGGAGGGCTACAGTCAGTCTTGTCCCACCTCTCGAGACTAAGTGTTGTGGACTTCCACTGTGGCGAAACTCCAATGAGAAGTGGGATACCATGGCTCTCGGTGCTGAGTAAGGTCCTCACTAGGGTCATCCTCAATAGGATCCGTGATCAGCTGCTCACCTACCAGCGACCTGAGCAGTCTGGCTTTATGTCTAAGAAGTCGACCATCGCCCGCATCCTGGCACCGAGGGTACTCATGGAGGGCAAGCGCAAACATCGGCAGAGTTTCTTAGCAGCCTTTTTTGATTTTCGCAAAGTGTTTGACTCGGTTGATCGAGTTGCCCAGTGGGACATCCTGAGACTTCACGGGGTTGCTGGATGTCATGGCCGGCCTGTAGACTGGGACTGTGAATGCTGTGCAGAGCGGAGGCAGACCCTCTCGGTTGATTCTGATGTCCGTCAGGGGTCTGTTCTGATCCTGCTCTGTACAATAGTTACATGGACTGGGTATGTTGGGCAGGGTTGTGGGGTCCAGCGGCTGGGGGGCATCTATTGACGAAGAGAGATTCCCTGATTTTAACTTCGCTAACAATGCTGTGATCTTCAATGGAGGCTCTGATCGGGGGTCTCAAGAGACTGAGTGAGGAGTCTGAGTGTCTGAGCTTGTGAGGGTCCTGATAAAAACCAGCATTCAGGCCCTTAGTGACCTCTTGGGCACGGCCATCAGCAGGGTGTCTGTCTGCCCAGAGAGTGTCGACCTCGTCATCGAGGGGTTAACTTCACTTAATCTATAATCCAGTGCTGTCATTTAATCAAAATCGGAGATGTAATGTTTCATTATTATTTTATTTTAATTTGTGGTGACCTGTTGGGTAACAACCCCACTGTAGTTACCCAGACCTCATTACTGGTTGTGAAGGGGCCCCCATAACAGTTTAAGCTGCTGGACCCCCCAAATATGTCATTGCTGCTCAGAGTGCACATTTGTGAAAAGCCCTTCTTAAGATTTCATTTCATTGTAGGATTTGCTACCCGCTGAAGCCAAAGCTGCTGTTTTGAAGCCCTGAGCTTGGCATCCTGCCCCATAATTTCAGATAAGAAATGAAGACCCCCACCCCCCCTCCCCCCACCCCGCTGCCCCCCTAACATTTCTTTATTTCATCATTTTCTGTGTGCCAAATGAGGACTCCTCACTCCTCTCGAGGAATGTCAAAGTGTTGTGCTGCAGCCACCCTGACCTCAGCGTGCAGGCGGGTTAAAGATAAGACACGGGCAATGCCCTCCGTGCTGACAGCGAGTGCCGTCTCTGCTTACGGAATTGAAACGTGTGACGGGGTTGAGGACCAGGAGGTGAGAATCACTAAATTCTTTCGGTCCACTCAGACCCCGTCATACTTTAAATATTTTGCAAGTTGTAGATAAGAGGGATAAACTGAAAAAAACTCCTTTGTGCTCAAAATAAAAGGGCAGGTCTGATGGGGGGAGCAGGAGCGGGCAGATGGCTTCACTCTGACGCACTTTCTCCACTGGTGAGCACAGATGGGCATTTCCCTACCAGTGACTCTGCGTCCATCAGTGATGCCAGGAAAAAAGGCAACAAAAAGATAAGTTTGGACGTTCTAATAGGATATGAGTGGAGAGATGGACAGATAGATGGATGAGCCGCTTCTCTACCCACCCTTCACCCTGGTCATCCACTTTCAAGCCAACACTGCGCTTCTTGTGGACAGCATGACGGCTCAGCGGCTCAGTGGGTTCAGCGCCATGCCACAAGTTCTCTCGGGACCTTCTGGGGTTGTTGAATCCCCCATTTCACAAAACCATAAGCACATTCGTAATTTAGTGTCTCCAAATTACCCTGGATAGATAGATAGATAGATAGATAGATAGATAGATAGATAGATAGAT
>JANRMT010062817.1:4233761-4247858 GCA_026402145.1 Polypterus bichir lapradei | reverse complement strand
AAGTGAAGTCATCAGCATGGGACCGGAAGTGACGTCATCAGGGGACAAGAAACCAGAAGTGAAGTCATCAGGGGGAGCCGGAAGTGATTCTGTTTGGGGGGAACTGAGGTAAGATTGCTTTATTAGTCTTCTGTGGGTCTGTTGAAAAAAGGCGGACATTTGGGCCCTTTGGATGCCCCCTAAGCACACGTGTGTGTGACGATATCTATAATATAATATTCTTTGCATTTATATTGCACTTATCTCCCTACTCAAAGTGCATTACACAGAGAGTGGGGAGCCACTTCAACCACCACTAACGTGCAGCGTTCACCAGGATGATGTGACGGCAGCCATTTTTTGCGCCAGTACGTCACCGCACATGAGCTGTTAGGTGGTGAAGTGATGAGGGAGACAATTAGTGACAGGGGATGATCAGTCATGGTGGGCAATTTAGCCAAGACATTGGGATCCACCCTGCTCTTATTAGGGATGTCCAGGGATCTTTAATGACCTCAGAGAGTCAGGGCCTCGATTTTACGTCTCTTACGAAGGACAGCGCCATTTTTACTGCACGGTGGCACCATCACTGCATTGGGGTATTGGGATCCACAGACAGACCACAACAGGCCAGCGCCCCCTGCTGTCCTCACCAACACTTCTGTTGCTCTTAGATGGACTCCCATCCAAGTAGTGGCCAGCCAGGGCACAAGTAGGCTGAGCTCCAGGGGGCTGATCTGTTCTGAAGTGCCGGTGGGCATGGCTGCTGGGTAAATATATTTGAGTGAAGTATTTTTTTAAGTAGCAAATGAAAATGTGTTTTTCTGATTCTCTTTATCTAATATTATATTTTGTCTAATGATTTGAAGCCATCCATTGTGACAAATATAAAAATGCAGAGGATATGAGGATGGGTGCATATACTTTTTCACAGCACTGTAATGAAATAACTGTAGCCTTATCGTTTTTTTTTCTCCATCCATTCATATATGTGTTTTACATTCTCTGCCCGGTTTATCAGAGCCAGTCTCCACAAGACAGAAAGCAATGGCTGGCACCAGCCCTGGGTGGGATGCCAGTCTGTCAGAGAAACCCTTCACAGCAGTTTATTAGAAGGCAACCTGAAGCCACCAAGCTGTTTTAGGGAAATGGGAGACATTACAGAGATAAATCCAGGAGATCTTGGCCTCTCCACACACCTAAATAAAAACCATTGCCATGGATTGAACTGCAGTCCCTGGAGATGCCAGGCAGTACCACTAACTACTGTGCCACCCCAGGAGCCTCAAGCTGAAGTTTCAAATACAACTTAGTGACAAAAGCCCTATGTGTTGGATGTCAGGCTTTGTGGGATCTGCTGGGGATTAGGGGGGCTGATTGGGCAATGCCAATAAGCATGTGGGGCTCTAGCAGGCTTACTGAAACCTGAACAAGTCTCAGCACCGTCTCTGTGCGGGATGTGCTGTCATCGAGGCTTTGCTGAAAACAAAAACAGAGCCACGGGATCGGCACGGTCATGTTTGTGTTCCACCTCAGCTCCTAATCTTGGCTCCTGCTGTGGCTGTCACCCCAGGCCATGCCCGTCCTCACTATGGCATCACTGCATGACTGTAGATTCGCATGTCTCCCATGTGGCCAGTAATCCCAATAAGCCTGAAATGACAAAATGCATTTAATAAACAACACAAAGTATCGATACCCCTTCAGATTGTACACCTTTTGTTATGTTGCAGCATTAAATCAACAACATTCATTTTTCCAGCAACAAGCAACACTCGAGACCCCGAATGACAAAGCGGAAACAGAGTGTTTGGAATGTGGGCACATTTCTTAAAAATAAAAAAACTGAACTGTCCCATTGACGCAAGTATTGAGACCCTCTGCTGTGACCCTTGAAGTTCAGCTTATTCTATTGAGATGTTTCTCCACCTTGTTTGGGGTCCACCTGTGGTCAGTTCCACTGATTGGACCAATTAGGTCAAGCACACCGCTGTCTCCAGAAGGTCCCACAGCTGAGCAAACAGCAAGCCATGAGGCTGACGGAACGGCCTGCAGAGCTCTGAGAAGGGATGGTGATGAGGCAGAGATCTGGAGGAGACCACAGAAGAGTTCCTGCAGCACTGAAGGTCCCACACATTAGAGTGACCTCCATACGTCTTAAAAGGAGGGAGTCTGGAACAAACACAACTCTCCTACGGCCAGGCCATCCTGACCAAATTAGGCCATCAAGGGACAAGGACATTAGTAAGAGCGGTGACGGTAACTCTGAGCTGAGCTCCAGGGAATCTGTGTGGATAAGGAACATCCAGGAGGTCAGCCGTCACTGCATTGGGTTTCATGGCTTTATGAGTGGTCATATAGAAAAGCTTCTTCTTGGTAAAAAGATACATGGACGCCAAGTTTTAGGAATTTATGGCATTGATACAAATATTCAGACTCTTTACTGTGACACTTGAAGTCTGGCTAAGTTACACCTGTTTGTGTTGATCATCCCTGAGATGTTTCTACACCTTGTTTGGAGTCCACCTGTGGTTAAGTCAATGGATAGGAGATGAGCAGAAAAGGCACACAGTGGTCTCTAGGAGGTCTCAAAGTTGAGAAAACACCAAGCTATGAGGTTGAATGAACTCCCTGCAGGGACAGAATGGTGATGAGGCAAAGATCTGGAGAAGACTACAAAAGACATCAGTGCCATTAAAGGTTTTCAAGAGCACAACATCCACCATAATTCTTAAACAGATGAGGTTTGGACTCTTCTTAGGGTGAGCTGCCTGGCAAAACTGAGCAATCATGGGAGACAAGAGAGGGGACAGAGAACTCGATGGTCAACCTGCCTGAGCCCCAAAGAGCCTGTGAGGAGATAGGAGAAACTTCTAGAAGGACAACCACCACTGGGACATTTCCAGTCTTCTTCTTCTTTTGGCTACTCCCGTTAGAGGTCGCCACAGAGGATCATCTTCTTCCATATCTTTCTGTCCTCATCATCTTGATCTGTCACACCCATCACCTACATGTCCTCTCTCACCACATCCATAAACCTCCTCTTAGGCCTTCCTCTTCTCCTCTTCCTTGGCAGCTCTATCCTTGGCACCCTTTTCCCAATATACCCAGCATCTCTCCTCTGCACATCTCCAAACCAATGCAATCTCGCCTGTCTGACTTTGTCTCCAAACCGTCCCACCTGAGTTGACCCTCTAATGTCCTCATCCTGTCCATCCTCGTCACGCTCAATGCAAATCCTAACATCTTTATCTCTGCCACCTCCAGCTCTGTCTCCTGTGCCACCGTCTCCTGCCCATATAACATAGCTGGTCTCACTACTGTCCTGTAGGCCTTCCCTGTCACTCTTGCTGATACCCATCTGTCACCAATCACTCCTGACACTCTTCTCCACCACTCCACCCTGCCTGCACTCTCTTTTTCACCTTCTCTTCCATAATCCCCATTACTCTGTACTGTTGATCCCAAGTATTTAAACTTGTCCTCCTTCACCAACTCTACTCCCCTCATCCTCACCATTCCACTGACCTCACTCTCATTCCCACACATGTATTTTGTCTTGGTGGTCTTACTGACCTTCATTCCTCTCCTCCCATATTTCCAACTCTCAAGGGTCTCCTTGACCTGCAGATTACAATGTCATCAGCAAAACATCACAGTCCACGGGACTCCTGTCTAATCTCGTCTGTCAGCCTGTCCATCACCATTGACAATAAGAAAGGGCTTAGAGCCGATCCCTGATGTGATCCCACCTCCATCACTCTTACAGCAGACCTCACCACGGTCACACTTCCCTCGTACATATCCTGTACCACTCTTACATACTTCTCTGCCACTCCCGACTTCCTCATACAATACCACAACTCCTCTCGAGGCCCCCTGTCATGTGCTTTCTCCATGTCCAAAAGACAAAGACTTGAACATTTCCATTGATCTGCACTTTATGGCTGAGTGGCCAGATAACGCATGGAAGCCAACTTGGAGTTTGAGGAAGAGCATCTGAAGGACTCTCAGACTGTGAGAAATGAGAGTGCCTGGTCTGAAGACGTCCAGATTAGCATCATAATGAGAGACAGGAGAAACTTCAAGGAGATGAATGTCACTGTAGTGGTCTATAAAACTGGGCTTGAAGGCCGAGTGGCCACACGACAACTGAAATCCTGCTTGCACCTAAAGAGCTCTCAGACTATGAGAAACAAGACTGTCTGGTCTGGGGACACCAAGATAGAACTGTTTGACCTCAATTCTAAGTGACACATGTAATGACACAGGGGTTGGGTGGGCATCCCGACCAGAAAAGGGGATGGAGTCACACCCAGAAGTGATGCCTGGAGTGGATGGACGGACATTCCACCAGAATATGTCACTGGGGATAGGTTATTCCCCCAGAACACAAGATGGCAGCAGCCCTCCATATTGGCACCCATTTGGGAACCAGCAGGGAATGCTGGGAGATGTAGTCTGGCAACACAGCCCTGCCAGGGACCATGGGTGTCCGCAAGGGGAGGGGAGGGGACGCTGTCAGGAGATGCGCTCCCTAATAAATGGAACTTCCATATGACCCGGAAGTGCTTCCATCGGGCAGTAGCCCTGGCACCAGAAGTACTCCTGGGTTCTTAATAAAAGGGACCACATGATCCAGGCAAGTCGGAGCTGGGAGAACATGGAGCAACACTCCAGACTGGAGGAGGGCGGTACGGTGGTGAGAGGAATTGTGAGAAGAAAGTATTGTGGAAACTGTGCTTAGTGCTTTTTCAACTTTTGGAGGTATTGTGTGGAATAAACTTTCCATGATTTGAACCAGGGACTCTTTTGGGGTTTGGGGCTCGCTGACGGCCTGGTTCCACTACACATGTCAGGAGGAACTGTGGAAGAAATTAAATTGGAAATATATTAAAAAAAGACCTTTTGTTTTCAGCTAGGACCTCTTTGAATTCAGGAACCAGGCAGGAGGAAGCTTGTCCCTTTGTCTTTAATTTCTTTTCATGAGGAGGGAGCCGCCTGTTAGAGCGGTCTACTAAGGTTGTCAGCAAATGGTCACAGAATGCAGTCCAGAGCTGGCGAGTTTACTCGTGATTTGCTGTGCTTGTGCCTTTTCTCCTTCCCTCCTTTCTCCCTGTTCTTCTCTCCAGGTCCAACTCTGAACCCAAGACCCTTACCTGGCATCCCATCAAAGGGTGGGCTCCGGTCTCGCTCTTGATGTCACTCTGACTTCATGCAAATTCACTCTACATGAGTGGGATGAGAAAACAGAGGAGTGGGGTAAAGGAAACAATGAGGTGACGGCCCAGTGGCGTTCACGTCAGTGCTTACTGGGACTTGATGAAAGAAGCACTTGCTGGATCCATTGGGAGACAAGAAACAAACACAATGGGGCCCGTCTGTGACCCCGTATAATGAAAATAAGAGATAACAAATGACGTCTTTTCAGACGGGAGTCCAATGCAGAACTGACTCAAAGATGGCCACGCTTCTAGTCATATGAGCTCCAGGCAGGAAGGGGCGGGTCCAGGAGGGCAGACAACAGAAGTGACATCATTGGTGGAACAATCTTCTAGAGAGAAGGCAGTGCCACAGCACCACGGGTAAAATCTATTCAAATAAATAATCCCAAAATCAGAGTTTAAAATACTTGGCGCCTCAGGGTGTCCTAATTTTACGCTTCTGAGACCCACCTTATGAGGTCAGCTCAGCTACAGAGGACTCCCTCTGGTCACTCCTTTAATGGCTCGTCTCCCCACCACCATCCCTCAGCGTCCATGGTAGGCCCGTGAGCCCCACTCTGTTCCCCACGAGACCCCTCAAGGCATCTGATCAACTCTGCTCACCTTCTTTGATCAACAGGGTGTGCCCGTAACCCCACAGCACCACCTCTGCCCAACTGCCAAGCCGCACTCCCCCCACATAGCGATCTTGACTTTCTTTCATCATCCTTATCTCGATCTTTTCTCCCCTCCCTTGCTCCGTCACCAGACATGCCCTGTGGGCACAGGGGGCTTCCGCCAAACGACCCACAGATCAGCTGAGCTGATCACGTTGGCACATAGCAATCAATCAGCCCGCCATCCCCACCGAGCACCTCTCACAGTGGAGAGCCCACACACATCCACAAGCCTGAGCCTCACCTGACTGCAAACCAGCACATACCCCAAAATGCACCGCATCACAAGGGGGTCCTTAAACTCGACCCCCTCATGTGCCTACAGGTTTTTTTCTAGCCAACGTTTCTATTTTAATTGAAGACCCAGCCTAATTAAATGAGCTCTTATTTCCCAGGTTATGTGTTTTAGGGTCAAGCTAAGTTTGGTCAATTTTGATAAGGAATGTTCTGTACCAAGCCCTTCCTAACTTACTGTGTGTTACATGGGGGTGACGTAGTGTGCGGGTTGTGACACTAGGGGTCGCTGTTACCCCATGAAACCCCTCAGACAAACGTCCAGACACCAGGTAAAAGTATCAGAAATAATTTTAATTTCTTCTTTCTGATATTGTGCCATGGTAGACACCACAATAAGCCAATTAATCAATAATAATACGATAATAATAGCAATAAAGATCCTCCTCTCCTCCCAGCAGCTCCGTCACTCTACCTCCCAACTCCGGCTCCGCTTGCTGGGTTTCCCATAGTCCTTTAAATAGTCCATGACCCGGAAGTGCTCCTGTTCTTCAGTCCTTGTGATTCACTAGCACGTCCGGGTCAGTTGGAGATTCATATTTTTTTCAGCCTGGAAGTACTTCTGTTCTTCCGTCCCCGTGACTTGGGAGTACTTCCGGGCTATATGTCCCTGCAGCGTCACCCGATGGCACCCACAGCACCCAGCAGAGCTGTGAAGTCAAACTCCATCTCCCACGGTGCCCTGCGGGTATCTGGGGCACCTCCATGCTGCAGGGAGGACTCCATCTAGCGGCCTGGATGTGTTGGCCAGGATAAGCTGCCGGCCATCTCTCACAGGGTTTAACTTGTTTTTTCAGATTTTCATTCTGCCTCTTCAGGTGTTCTGGTTATCGACTTATGAGGGGTCTGACACTGAAGTTGCTGCCACCTTTAAGCATTCCATGTTGATTGCCTGAGTTAATTAATAACAATAATGACGATAATCATAATAATAATGATGATGATAATGATTATGTTTCCTTTTTTGATCTCCCGGCGACAGGTGACTCCTTTTGCTTCAAGACCCCATTGGCAGTTCTGGAGGCTTGGCTGCCCACTGAGGCAACATTTCCAGGTCAGGCAGAACCCACTCTGGAAAGTGAAGTTCATTCTGAGCAGCAGCCCACCCTGGCAACACCCAGGGCATCCAGCAGGGACTACAATACCCAGGATGCCCTACTGGTATGTACATGTGGTACTCCAGCCAAGGGACGGTGCCACCTGACTGGGATGCAGTTCTGAAAATCATTCACCTCATGTCCATCCATTATTAACCCTTTTGGTTAGGACGTCTCTGTGTCCACCGTCCATTTTATGGGGGGTTTACCATGGACATGAAACCCACTAACCTGGCAGGGAAGCTGGTATTCCCCCCAGGCTGGCCATTAATGGTACCATAGAGAAATTACATAAATAAATGTGCCCAGCTGTCCCCAAGGCTCTCCTTAGAGTTGAACAAACGCACAGCCGAAATGTGACAAGTAAGCAGGCAGGCAGGCGATTTACCTTCTGATGACTGCTAATAAAAACAGGCCAACATCCAAAGCACTTTTAAAATGCTTTAATTGAAAATTCCATTTTTTTTTTTGACAGATTACGCTTGACTGGCCACATGCACTGCCAATCGAAGTACATTTCCCATTTTTTATTTATTGGTGTCGCCTGGACGCTTTTCACCCGCACGCGGACGCCTCCTGAAAGCTTTCAAATTGACCCCTCTATGAACGAGCACAAGCTGTCATTGATGTCTGTGTAAAGGACACTCTGAAGTTCATTACACAATGTCACACATTTAGATGCCACCCTGTGCGACCTTACTGGAAACACCTCACCTGCTGGGTTCTTATAGTAGGAACTGGGGGGGACAATTGTATTGATATTAAGGTGGAGAATCTGCCATTCACAAGAAATGCTCCTGATGCTCCTCTCACACATTTAAAGCAACAACAACAACAACCATTGATTTCTCGTGTAGCCCAAAATCACACAAGGGATACCTCAATGGGCTTTAACAGGCCTTGTTTATTTGACCGCCCTGAAGCCTTGACTCTCTAAGAAGACAAGACCCCCACCCCTCCCCACCCAAACTGGGGGGACAATTGTGTTGAATCTGAGAATCTGCCATTCACAAGAAATTCTCCTGTTGGTCCACTCATGCATTTACAGCAACAACAATTGATTTCTTTTATAGCCCAAAATCACACAAGGAATACCTCAATGGGCTTCAACGGGCCTTGTTTATTGACAGCCCTGAAGCCCTGACTACTTAAGAATAAATTTTGGGAAAGGCAATTCAGAGAGAGACCCCCCTTTGAAGGTATAATGGGTGACAACAAATGGAGTAAGCACAACACAGAACTCAAGTCATCCACTTTCCAGAGGCAGATCTCACTGCTGCCTCCCGGGAAACATTTCATCTGCCAGGGGTCTTACTGTAGAAATTGGGGGGACAATTGTATTGAGTCTAAAAATCTGCCATTCACAAGAAATGCTCCTGATGCTCAACTCACACATTTATAGCAACAACAACCATTGATTTCTTGTGTAGCCCAAAATCACCCAAGGAATACCTCAATGGGCTTCAACAGGTCTTTTTTTATTTGACAGCCCTGAAGCCTTGACTGTCTAAGAAGACAAGATCCCCCACCCAAAAAAAGAATGGAAGACATTTTGGGAAAGGCAATACAGTTACAGATCTTCCTTACCAGGTATACTGGGTGTCAAAAAATGGAGTAAAGATAACACACAACAGAGAACTCAAGTCATCCTCTTTCCAGAGGCAGATCCCACTGCTGCCTCGCTAAGCCTCCTGGGATACATTTCATCTGCCAGGGGTCTTACTGTAGAAATTGGGAAGATAATTGTATTGAGTCTAAAAATCTGCCATTCACAAGAAATGCTCCTGATGCTCCTCTCACACATGTATAGCAACAACAACCATTGATTTCTTGTGTAGCCCAAAATCACCCAAGGAATACCTCAATGGGCTTCAACAGGTCTTGAGTGATCCACCGGCCTTGACTGTCTAAGAAGACAAGAAAAAACTCTACTTGAAAACAAAAAACCCTTGTAAGGTTAAAAAATGGAAGAAATCTTGGGAAGGACAATTCAGAGAGAGAGAGAGAAAGAGAGAGAGAGAGAGAGCGAGATGAGAGAGAGAGAGAGAGAGAGAAAGAGAGAGAGAGACCCCCCCTTCCAGGTTTAATGGGTGTGAAAAAATGGAGTAAACACAACACACAACACAGAAGTCAAGTTATCCTCTTTCCAGAGGCAGGTCCCACTGCTGCCACCCTATGCCACCTGGGAAACACCTGCCAGGGGTCTTACTGTAGAAATTGGAGGAGGGGGGTGGGGTCTTGGTCAATTGTATTGAGTCAGAGAATCTGCCATTCACAAGAAATGCTCCTGATGCTCCACTCACACATTTACAGCAACAACAACCATTGATTTCTTGTGGAGCCCAAAATCACACAAGGGATACCTCAATGGGCTTTAACAGGCCTTGTTTATTTGACAGCCCTGAAGCCTTGACTGTCTAAGAAGACAAGACCCCCCCACACACACACAGCTAAATTGGGGGGACAATTGTGTTGAATCTAAGAATCTGCCATTCATATGAAATTCTTCTGATGCTCCACTCACACATTTACAGAAACAACCATAGATTTCTTTTATAGCCCAAAATCACCCAAGGGATACCTCAATAGGCTTTAACAGGTCTTGTTTACTTGACTGGGCGGCCGCCCCCCGGCCTGGCCTGGCGGGTCTGAGAAGACGAAAAAAAAAAAACCCCTCATAAAAAAAAAATTTTGGGAAAAAAAAAATGGAAGAAATCTTGGGAAGGACAAACCAGAGACAGACACGGGTGTCAAAAAAAGGGTAAATATCACACACAAAACAGAACTCAAGTCACCCTCTTGTCACAAGAATAGATAATAGACATAAAAAAGGTTTGGGAGCAGCCACCCATATACTGTATTATGCCCTGGATGCAAAATGGGTTTGTTTAAGAGGACTTGTGTTCAGGTTCAAGTCCAATACAGAACTGATTAAGAGAAGCAAAGATGGCAGCTTTAAAGCCCGGGACCGTAAGTGACATCATCAGATGTTCCGGAAGTGACATCACCAGGTAGGCCCAGAACCGGAAGTGGAGTCATCAGAGGCGATGAAAAAAAACAGAAGTGACGTCATCAGAAGCGCCGGAACCAGAAGTGACATCATCAGAGTTTCCAGAAGTGACATCACTAGGTGGTCCCAGAAATGGAACTGACATCATCAGAAGTGCCGGGCAACCGGAATTGACGTCATCAGAGGTGCACGATTTCCCATGAATGGTCTGCAGAGGATTGAGAGAGAGAGTTCGTGCCCCTCTGCCACCCCCTGGGCTGGCGTGGAATTGCCATTATTCAGGCTCTTTAGCTGCCTCCCATGCACACGTGTGTGACACTCTTTACAGTGGCAGATCCCACTGCTGCCTCCCTGTGCAACCCTTCCAGTGTTCTAACTGTAGACATCAGGGAGACAATATTATTGATGTGAATTTTGAGAATATGCCATTGAAAAGAAATGCTCCTGATGCACAAAGGTGGAGCCCCCTAATGGCTGGAGTGTAACAAAATAGAAAAAGGCCACAAATCACTGAAATGAAACGATGTGAAGGTCAATGCCAGAGAGAGATAAAACCAAAAAAAGAAAAATCTTTCAAATGAATCCAAAAACGGCAAATAAAAAGTAGAATTTGTTACTCAGAAGTTGCAACAAAAAAAATGTTAAGAGAATCCTGCCGAACATTGCACAGAAAATGTTTACGCAATCCAAGTGAATCTTCTTTGGTGACCCAATTGATGACATCACACTCCCAGGGTCTCCCATAGGCAGCACTTCTCCTGAGTGACACATTGGCAGACAGTCCCCAGTGCTGGTATGGCACACACAAAGAGAGAGGATGTGCAGCGTTGTTCATAATGGCAGTCGGTTTTGTCTTCACTTTCTCCTCCTCTTCTACCTCCCGGGGGGCGGGTCGGTCCCATATCTAAGCCTGCCCTTTTTAATGAGCTTGGCGCTTTGGTGGTCCCCTCTTGAAGTGACGTTACCAGCCCAGCACACCACACCGGCCATCACAGAGCTGTAGAAGATGTCATGGTGATCACTTTGCACATTAAAGAAATGCTGCCCTGTGCTCTGTGTTCCAGTTCCTCTGTGCTCCAAGACCAGTCCAACCTGTCACTGATGTGGACCCCCCAAGTACTTGTAGGAGTGGACCACCTCTACATCCACTCTTTGATTAGTAACCAGACAAAGAGAGTCTTTGGTGCTGCAAAAATTAATAGGCAGTTCCTTGGCTTTGGCTGATGTGAAGTTGCAGACCATTCTCAAAGTCAGACCCCCCCAGCCTTGACTCTCTAAGAAGACAAGAAAAACCCCCAGAAAGGGGAAAAAAAAATGAAAGAAACCCTGGGATAGGCAATTCAGAGAGAGACCCCTTTCCAGGTAGGTTGGGTGTCAAGAAAGGGGGTCAATGCAACACAATACACAGAACAGAACACAAGTCATCCTCAATGCAATATAATAGTACAATAGAAATATTACAAGTACAGGTAGATAATATCCCATAATAGGATTTGGAGACCTCAGCTATCAAGCCGCATACCCCATTGGCCATTCCACAGCTGAGTCCAGCCAATCCGGTGACAGGAACCCACTACCCAACAATTCCTGCGATCCTCCATCAGAGATGACTTTACCTTAGGCAGGCAGAACAACTTGACAGGTGGGCAGTGGGCACCAAGTGCTACATTTGGGTACAGAGAAGAGTAACCGAATAAGTGAGGAGGGGGAGTAACAAATTCTGTGCTAATGACTAACAACAGAGATGCAGTCTGCACAGCTAATCAGCAGCTCTAGGCAGGGTGTACTAAAGTGAAGTCACAAGTCTTGAAAGCTGAGACAGAAGGGGCATCTTTTATAGTATCTGGCAGACCAGTCCACAGTTTAGGGCCCCCCAATAACTAAAAGCTCCCACTGTTATTTTATTAATCCTTGGAATCCTAAGCAGACCGGCATCTTGAGATCTTAATGTGTGCTCAGGTTTGTAAGTCATGATAAGTTCAGATAAGTAAGCCGGACCTCGGCCATTTAAGGTGTTATATGTTCAAAGGAGGATTTTGAAATCTGCCCTAAACTTAACCGGGCGCCAGTGTAAGGACTTGAGGATGGGGGTTATGTGTTCGTAGTTTCTTGTTCTTGTGATAATTCTTTTGGATTAACTGGAAGCTGCGTAAATGTGATGTCATTGAGGTGCAGGATCTTCAGCTTGCTGCAGAGGAGAGAGAATCAGGTGAGAGTGCCAACCCCACACATACTGTATATATGTGTGTGTTTGTGTGTGTGTGTGAGTGTATATTGTAGTGGGGTGAATGAGAGTACAGGGCAAAGGCAAATGCTTGGGATGCCAACTGTTTAAGTTTAAGTAGGACAAAAAAAGACAGAAAAGAAATGAAAATGACACACCTCAACGCACCTTCTTTATCACTATGGTGGTCCCCTCTTAAACATCCATAAAGTCTGCCCTAAACTTAACTGGGCGCCAGTGTAAGGACTCAAGAACTTTACATCCAGGACCGGCACTGCCCAGTCAGTTGGTGTCCACTTTACATCCAGGACCCGTCTAGCTCTGTTGTTAGAAGCCACCTTGACTCTGAGGCTCTGAACTGCCCACTCAGTAGAAGCCCCCTTCATGTTGCAGACCCTGCTACCTCCCTCCTCTTCGTGCCTCACATCGTCTTCCTCTTCGTTCACTTTGGCTCTTCTCATTTAGGCCGTGTTTAGGCCCTTGACTCCTTTTACGGGGTGACTCGTTATTCATTTTCTGTCTCTCTTTTCTAATAAATAGCCATGAAATATTCGTCTCCTGATCCAACTTGCAGCCCTTTGTTTACATGAAACGGAATTTCACTCTGAACGTGTAAATGGGCTGCCATTCCTTCTGTGATGAAGTCCAGTCGAGGGCCCGGAGAGGACAGCCAGACGCGCGGCACTGGCACTCGCACACAAGCCCGGGCTCGCAAACAGAAGGAGCGGAAATTACTGAGAGGATCTGAGCTCCCGGGGGGGACCCCAATACAATCGAGGGGGGCACCCAGACGGGCAGCCATTCTGTCATCCTGGGTTTAAAAACACAGACGTCAGCAGCCGCGCTCGAGAAACGTGGAGGAGTTGAGCAGCCGCAGGAAACACAAGACAAAGGAGAACAAGTGGGCTTGGCAGGGGCTGAAGGTGAAAACAGGGAACAGCAAGCAGTGAAAAGTTACAGCGCAAAAAAAACCACAGGGTGCCGTGTAAATTTAGAAAACCCGGGAGCTCGAAAGCAAAAAAGAACTGACAGGCTGCTGCTGTGACTGCCACTGCCGCTCCTGACCTGCACGAGAAAACACAAAACAGACGTGCAAATCAACCAAAGTCACATTTGGCTGAAAAACGGATCATCACGCGACGATGGATTCCTTTAATTGCTTGTCTCACTTTTTAATTATCACAATGACATCTGTTGTCTTTCAAATTTTACAGCAAGAATCAAATTCAAAGACAACTTTACAGGCTCAGATTAACACAAATGACACATTCAGTGTAGTGCAGGATCTGATTTATTATGGACGCAGGCCAATGACCGAAATATAGCGCCTTTCACAATGGGGCATCCACAGCAAAATGGAAAAAAAACATCAGACAGTAGGACATAAAATAAAAATACGCACAGCCTCAGCCCTGCTTAGACAAGGCCACTTCAGAGTCATGTGAGGGGACAACCATCTCTCTGTCATATAGCGCCTTTCAATGGAGAAAATTAATTTAAAAACACATATTTACCCAATATATCTATTTAAAATATAGTGCCTTTCATATCAACCTCTGTATCTATCTAATCTTGCCAACTACACTAAAATCTATCTATCTATGTACCTTAT
>JANRMT010062817.1:4211037-4223537 GCA_026402145.1 Polypterus bichir lapradei | reverse complement strand
AAAGCAGGATCAATTTCATAAATCTGTTACCATCTATTCATGGTTTCTTTTGTTTGCTGTGTGGAGTCTGTTACGCATTTAAATGAATTAAAGCTTCTTGATTCCAGAACGATGGATGGGTCCTGTAGATGGGTCTTTTGGAAAGCAAAAATGGTTCTCCTATGCATCGCTCTGAAGAGTCGCTCGGGCACCTTCATCTGTTAGAGTGTAAGCAGACTGAGGGCAGCGCAGAGGACCGCGTGTGTCAGAACAAGTCATCACAAGAAGACACTTACTGTTATATGAGTACATACGTACTGTAATACATGCACACATACATACATACAGTACATACATAGTCATTCTTTCTCCGAAATTTAGGCAAACCAGCAGTGGACGAGGCGCCACTCTGCTGTATCACATCTGCACTTGCGAGATCACTGTCACAATGATGTAGTGTTTTGCGTGCTTCATATTTTTTATTGTGGTTTATTATCTCATATTCTGATCCAAGAACGGATTGCAAGAACAGTTAACTCTTACCAATGTAAGAAAAATACACGAATATTTAACAGCAGCTATGAACAGGAACTATTTGAAATTACATAGAAACTTCTCATTGCTGTGACCATAAGAGATGCACTATTGTTTGGGGGTTGGAGATGAACCTCCAGTCCTTACATAGAATCCTCCATCACAATTCCTCAAGGGCGCGCTCGTACCTCAGCTTTATTTACCACACCCAACACACCGTATAGTCGCCAAACCGTCTGGAAAGCCCCCACCTCCTTGTACAGCGCCTTCATTCAGGGTGCCGCCCCTTTTCTTCCTTCTGCTGTCAATATTATTTCCGGGACTGCAGTCCTCCCCGCCGCTCTGCGCCCTCTCCGCGTTAGTCCCTCAGGCCGGGATGCTACATTATTATTATTATTATTATTATTATTATTATTATTATTATTATTATTAGTCTGTATTATTATTATTATTATTATTATCTGTATTAGTCTGTATTAATAATAATAATAATAATAATAATAATAATAATAATAATAATAATAATAATAAACGCCCCCAATAATAAATATGTTGTTAAAACTCCTTCGATAAATAAAGCGAAGAGAAACGGAGACAATCTTTCGCTGTGTCTAAGGATGCGCCTTGCTGATGTCCTGAATCAAGCTGAGAGCTGAATCTCCGGGGTTTCGTAATGCGCCAATTCAATTAGCAGGCTTGGGAAAGGCGCTCCGCAGATTATGTCGCTGTTGAGTAATTCGAGTTTCGGTCTCCTACGTCCACCTCGTCTTCCTCTTCCTCTTGTTTCAAACCGATGTTACGCCATCTCACTGACTGTACCCTCAGCCCGCTTGAGAGCTCTCGACGCGGCTGCATTCGTTGTCTTTTATTTTATTGTTTATTTCTTTTCATTTTTTTTTTCTCTCGTAACATTTCTTGGAACGCGTTGTTCCTTACACTATAAATAAAACTAGTCTGTAACTTTTTTTATACATTATTATTCACTTTAGGATGACGGCTTCATCTATGGAGATTTAAGACATTTGAGAATTTCAATGACATTTCTTTTTTTCCTATTGAAGCAGAGGCAAGTGAAGTGGCATCCTCATGGTCACACAATAAATATCCAGTTAGCAAAAAAACAAAGACGTGCAGTGCATGTTGTGAGAATACAACTGACCTGTGGATTATACAACACGAGTATTATTTATTTGTTTGTTTGTTTGTTTTATTTTTTGCTTTTCCATGGCCGTTTTCCACATGGTTTTCCCTTGTAAAGCATTGCTCTCCATTGGTTTCCATTGTATCAGTACCTTTGGTATGTTTGTTCTACAAGAAAACATGAGATTAAACATTCTCTTCAGACATTTACTCATTTAATAGATAATTTTATCCAAAGCGACATACAAAACACATCAACATATTCAAGTAAACATCAGTCTGGAGGACTGTTTGGGAGCAGAAGTGACAGGACAAGGTGACAAAATTGATCATCATAGTGAAGGCGTGGTGGCTCTGAGGCTAAGGATCTGTCCTGGTATCCCGAAGGTTGCCGGTTCAAATCCCTGTCACTGCCAAAAGAGATCCTACTCTGCTGGGCCCTTAACCTGTAATTGCTCCAGGGGTTCTGTACAATGGCTGACCCTGTGCTCTGAACCCAATGGGTATGCAAAAAACTAACAAATTCCTAATACAAGAAAATGTATAAAGAACAGAGTTACACTTTGTTGGTTTCAAAAACGTCAAAGAGACACCGTCAGTTAGATAGAAATACACCAAACAAGGGGGTCTTCAAACACACTGAGGGAGTCAGAGTTTCAAATGGAGGGTGGGCTGCTTGTCCCACACAAGAAAAGAGTCTAAATTGAGACTCAGCAGACCTGAGTGGTTGAGAAGGAGCAGAGGAGCTTCTGGCTACTCTGTAGGTGAATATCAAGGATTTGAATTTACAGAAAGACACAATACAAGAGGTAAGCAACATATAAAAATATCAATTTTGGGTGGAGTATTCCTTTAATTAACTTAACAATAATGTCCTGATGAAGGCTCTTAATTTAATTGATAATGGGATGACAGGGACCAGTGGTTTTCTTAATCATCATGTGATACTTTCATGCCTTACTTATTTCACTGACTCCTTTACAACATCTGAGATACAATCAGTTCTGTTTCTTTTGCTTTCTCCCCCCATTGGAGCACCGGCAGATGAAGTGGCTTGCTCAGTGTCACACAGTGTCATTACTGTGACTTGAAATCACAACTTCAGGGTTTGAAGTCCACAGCCTTTACCACTGCGCCACATGAACAAGTGAGCAGGTGCTAAATAACTGACAGCTGGGTGGATGGAGACGTCTTGTCAGATGGACTTTTATCATCCACTTCTGTGTCCAAGACGAACTGAGAATGTCATTTGTTACGTTACATTACGTTATGTTACATTACTTTATACATGGTGACACAAATCTTCTAGGAGTAAGTGATGTCACAAAACCCACCATGCGTTTCTTTCTTTCTTTCTTTCTTTCTTTCTTTCTTTCTTTCTTTCTTTCTTTCTTTCTTTCTTTCTTTCTTTCTTTCTTTCTTTCTTATGCTTATGCTATAGGGTGCCTTCCCAGTACTGAGAGTATGATACAAGGATCAGTTTTACAGTTATCAAATAATCCATCCATCCATCATCCAACCCATTATAGCATTATGGGGGTCTGCTGGAGCCAATCCCAGCCAACACAGGGCACAAGGCAGGAAACAAACCCCGGGCAGGGTGCCAGCCCATCACAGGGCACACACACACACACACACACACACTAGGGACAATTTAGGATTGCAAAAGCACCTAACCTGCATGTCTTTGGACTGTGGGAGGAAACCTATGCAGACACGGGGAGAACATGCAAACTCCACGCAGGGAGGACCCTAGAAGCAAACCCAGGCCTCCTCACTGTGAGACAGCAGTGCTACCCACTGCGCCACCGTGCCGCCCCCTATTGAATAATCATACCCCGGAATACCATTTACCAAAACCAAAGAGGTAACATGACTCTTAAAAGAATATGTTCGGTAACAGGTGTCCCACTCATTTCTGGTCACTGCTTTGTGTCCACTGCTGCTGGGAGTGGTTTTGGCTCTCTGGTTTCTGAACTGGATTAGACACCTTAAATAATGGATAAATAGGTGGGTCTGACTGACTTTTAAAAATCCTTCACAGTTTGTGGCCTTTTTCATATGATGTTCTGTTATTACTAACTGTGTGCCCATTTAGGATGGGTTGGAATCTAAGAAATCAACATACAACTCAGTATTAATGTTTCTGTTATATGCCATTTGTTATGGGATTCAAAAAATCAGTGTTCATGTTTGTGATGCCTCATCTGCTGAAATGACAAATGCAATGCATTTTGTTACTAAAATGTTTGTGATGTGCCATCTGTTGGAATGACTAAAGTAATATATATGTATGTGTCTGTTATGTGCCATTTGGTATGAGCTTTTAATATTTGTGATGCGTCATGTGTTGAAATGACAAATGCAATACATTTTATTGCTAGACATGTCTGTTATTCAGCATCTGTTGAAATCACAAACGGAATTCACATATCTCTGTTTTATGCCACTTGGTATGGATTTGTACAAATGTTTGTGATGCACCATCTGTTGGAATGATAAATGCAATGTGTGTACCTCTATTATATGAAATTTGGTATAGGCTTTGTAAAATCAGTGCTAATATTTGTGATGCATCATGTGATGGAATAAGAATGCGGTACATTTCATTACTAAACTTGTTTGTTGTGCACCATCTGTTGGAATGATAAATGCAATGCATGTGTCTCTGTTTATGCCATTTCGTATGAGCTTTGTAAAATCAGTGTTAATGTTTGTGATGCACCATGTGTTGGAATGACAAATGCAATGCCCGTGTTTCTGTTATATGCCATTTGGTATGAGCTTTGTAAAATCAGTGTTAATGTTTGTGATGCGTCATATGTTGGAATGACAAATGCAATCCATTTAATTACTAACCATGCTTGTTATGCACCATCTGTTGCAATGATAAATACAATGCATGTGTCTCTGTCATATGCCATTAGGTATGAGCTTTGTAAAATCAGTGTTAATGTTTGTGATGTGCCATGTGTTGGAATAACAAATGCAATGCCTTTTATTACTTAAAATGTTAGCTATGCACCATCTGTTGGAATGAGAAATGCAATGCAATTTATTACTAAAAATGTTTGTCACAAGACATCTGTTAGATTGAGAAATACAATGTGTTTTGTTATTAAAAATATTAGTGATGCACCACCTTTTGGAATGATGGCGACACAGACAGATACACAGACACTTATCATTTTATTAAGGCAGACAATTTGAACAGCAAAGAAAGACCACCATTTGTGGCCATTGTTTGTGGATGTCACAAACGTGTTCTGATCAAACTGAGGGAGTTGAAATTTGAATCAGTCTGTAGCATCAACATTATTATCTTCTATTATCGTGCACCACACGGAGCTTTGTAGTGTATCCAGCAGTTCAATTCGCTGAAAAAGAATAAAGCACAACCATTGATTCATTGATTGTCTGGATGGAGAAGAAGAGGAGAAAGGAGAAAATCGGAGATAGAGAGGACAGGGGTGAAGAGGAGGAAAGATATATCTGTATGGATTCTGTCCGTATATACAGCCAGCACATTAAAACCAACCCCATAATGCCAAAACAGCTCTGGCCCATTGAGTCACGGACTCCAGAAGTCCCTTCAGAGGCACCAGGATGTTAGCAGCAGATCCTTTAGGTCCTGTGAGGTGGGGTTCCTATGTTTTGGACTTCAGATGTTCAATCCTGCTGAGATCTGGGGAGTTTGGAGGCCAAGACCACACCTTGAACTCTTTGTCATGTTCCTCAAACCATTACTGAATATTTTTTGCAATGTGGCAGTGTGAACTACTCCTGAAAGAGGTCTCTGGAAACACCAGTGCCATGAAGAGGTGTACGTGATGCACGACAATCATTAGGTAAGGTGGTCCGTGTCAAAGTCACATCCTTATGAATGCCAGAACCAAAGGTTTCCCAGCAGAACATCGGCAAGAGCGTCGCACTGCCTCCGCTGGCTTACCTACTCCCATAATGCATCAGAATGATGAAGAAGAAAAGGGACTGAAGAGACTTTGAACGTGGCATGGTTGTTGGTGCCAGACAGGCTGGTCTGCTGATCTAATGGGATTTTGACACACAACCAACTCTAGGGTTTATAGAGAGTGGTCTGAAACAGGGAAAATATCAGTGAGCGGCCGTTCTATGGGCACAAATGCCTTCTTGATGCCAGAGGTCAGAGGACTGGCCTGAGCAGATAGAAAGGCAACAGGAAGTCAAATCAGCACTCGTTACAAGTGAGGTGGGCAGAAGAGCATCTCTGAACACACAACACGTCAAACCCTGAAGCAGGGGGGGCTACAGCAGCAGACCACCACACCGGGTGCCACACCTGTCAGCTAAGAACAGGCAACTGAGGCTACAATTCACACGTGGGGCTCAGCAAAATTGGACAACAGAAGATTGGAAAAATGTCACCTGGTCTGACAACTCTCGATTTCTGCTGTGACATTTGGATGGTCGGGTCAACAACATGAAAGCAGGGATCCATCCTGCTGCTGGTGGTGCTGTAAAGATATGAGGGGTATTTTCTTGGCATACTTTGGGCCCCTTAGTACAAAGTGATCATCGTTTAAATGCCACAGCCTACCTGAGTATTTGTTGCTGACCGCCATGTCCATTCCTTTATGACATCTTCTGATGGCTCCTTCCAGCAGGATGACGTGCCATGTGACAAAGCTCAGATCATCTCAAACTGGTTTCTTGAACATGACAATGAGCTCACTGGACTCAGATGGAATGGGAGATTCGCATCATGCGTGATGCCATCATGTCTGTAAAAGAGGGGTGTATCAGGGACCTCTGGAAATGTAGGAAATGAAGAATCATGACAGGTATGGAGGTAAAAAGGGGGTCCAACCTAATAAAGTGGCCGGTGAGTGTATACATAATGCTATGTCTGTGTGCGCATTTAGTGTCTCTTGAGGTCCCAAACAGAAGACCCCGACTGGGTTCAGCCTTATGAAGTTTCAAAACTGTTCCTGTGACAAACTCCGTGTGTGCCTCTCATGAATGGCTGCGATTATAATAGCATCACGTGCCAACATGAACGCATCAGCCAATCAGTAACGCAAACGTCATTTTACGTAGCGTCTCTCATGAGTGTAGCACCTTATAGCGTCACCAGGAATCCAAAATAATACAAAATTAAATGTAGAGAAAAGCCAAGCAAAATGACACCTTTTATTGGATAACTAAAAAGATTACAATATGCAAGCTTTCGAGGCAACTCAGGCCCCTTCTTCAGGCAAGATGTCATCCAAAATTAAAGAAAGAAAGAAAAAAGAACCCAGCCTTCCACTTACTCAACGTCTGAAGCGCACAATAAACTTTGGCGAAATACAAAAAAGCGCAGGGAAAATGAGGTTTCTAATTCTGTGGGGTCTCAATGGCGATAAGCCTTGTAATGAGGATTTGGAAGGGCGCTTAAAACGCACGTCACAAACCGCTTCATATTACGCTCAGTTTAATACCAACTAGACAGCACGCGCGACCACTAGAGGTCACTATAACAGCAGCTTAATACAAACGCCTTGCCGATGACGTAACAATGTACGCTAACTGCGGAGGTCTTGCTGGCAATTGCATACTGTTTTCATAAACCATGCAATAAAAAAATGTAAAATAAAAAATTCTTCCCCAAAATATTGTGCCATCTTGTAATTAGACATTAATTGTGTGCTGAATGTTAGAGAAGCACATACAAGCCCGGTTAAGACCCCCCACAGGCCCCTGGGTGAATCAACTCCTTACCAGACAGTTGATCGCACTTTCACCAAGGCAGCACCAAGGTCGTTTAGTGCATCGCCCACACTTGTATTCGGTGCACAAAGACTCGATTGTTTAATCATTTTGGGGTCCCCCTTTGTCATTTTTGCATGCAGAGGTCCATTTGGTCATATTGGCATACAGAGACTCAAACAATTAGTGTGGGGACGGACCTCCTTGGTCATTTCATTACACTGAGACTCGATTATTTCATTGTTTGGGTCCTTTCTTTGTCATTTCAGCACGCAAAGGGCCACCACAGGGCCATCTTAATGTATGGCGACAATGGGCACTGGCCGGGGGCCCTAGGAGCATAGGAGCCCACAATGTTTCCACTGCCTAAGTCAGTAGTTCTCAACCTGTGGGGTGGGCCCCCCTAGGGGGGTGCGAAGTAGCAAAAAGGGGGGCGCGAAGATGTGAAAAAAAGAAAACAAGAATTAAAAATATAAAAAAAAATCTGTTGAAACCAAAACAAATTAACTTAAACTACATTCTGATACTAGAACAATAAATATAGAGTTAGATAAATGTCGATAGAAGTTAAGTAGGTATAATAAAATATGCATCTACATTTCAAAAAAAAGTTAGGGGGGACGCGATTAAAACTGTTATGAAAACTCGGGTCGCAAATACTTAAAGGTTGAGAAACGCTGGCCTAAGTATGTTTCTGTTTTACTATCAAAACAGGGGCCCCAGTGCATGACTTTACCTGGGGGCCTATGATGCTGTTAAGGTGGTCCTGGGCCTCCGTGATCATTTTGGTGCATGGAGACTTGAGTGGGTATTTCCCACTCTTGCTTTTGGCACGTGGGGACCCAATTTTTACTTTGTTTGGGGTCCCCTTTTGCCATATCAGCAGGCAGAGGTCTCCCTTAGTCATTTCAGCCTGTTTAGACTCAATCATTTAATTGTTTGGGGGGGTCCCCATTTGTCATATTGACACACAGGGGTTCCCTTTGATTATTTTGGCACATGGAGATTTGATAAACGAGTGGTGCAGGGGACCCCCGAGGTCACTTTGGCACACAGAGGCTCGTTTGTTTCTTTGTTTGGGGTCATTTCCACACATGGAGGTCCCTTTTGATCATTTTAGTGCACAAAGACTTCATAATTTCAGTCTTTCATCAAGCATTTCAGGCTCAATAGTTTCATAAGCACCCTGAGCACGGGAAAGGCGCTATATAAATAATATTTATTATTATTATTATTATTATTATTATTATTGTAGATGCTGTTGTTATTTTTCTTATTATTATTAGTATTATTATAATTATTGTCATAGTTGTTCTTCTTCTTATTATTATTATTATTATTAATAATATTATTATTATTGTAGTTATTAGCAGTAGAGTGTTGTACCGTGTTACCCATAGATTGATACAGGAGAAAGAAGGGTGAAATAACACCTTTTATTGGCTAACTAAATAGATTACAAATGCAAGCTTTCGAGGCAGCTAAGGCACTTTGCCTGATGAAGGGGCCTTAGCTGCATCGAGAGCTTACATTTGTAATCTATTTAGTTAGCCAATAAAAGGTGTTAGTTCACCCTACTGTCTCCTGTATTGTAGTTGTTGTTATTCTTCAACTTCTTCTTATTATTAATAATAATACTATTATTATTATTATGATTATTATTATTATTATTATTATTATTATTGTAGTTGTTATTATTATTATTATTAATACTATTATTATTGTAGTTGCTGTTGTTATTCTTCTTCTTATTATTATTATTATTACAATTGTTGTCATTGTAGTTGTTATTCTACTTCTTATTATAATTATTACTATTATTATTGTTGTTCTTCTTCTTATTATTATTATTATTAATAATAATGCTATTATTATTATTGCAGTTGCTGTTGTTATTCTTCTTATTATTATTATAATTATTGTCATTGTAGTTGTTGTTGTTCATCTTCTTGTTGTTGTTTTTGTTTTTCTTATTATTATTATTAATATTATTATTGTAGTTGCTATTGTTATTCTTTTTCTTCTTCTTCTTCTTCTTCTTCTTCTTCTTCTTCTTATGATTGATATCTTGCAACCCTGAGATCCTGTTCATGTCTGAAAAGCTCTTTGAGGACCGTGGCTGCTCCAGTAGAATACAACCAAGAAGATGGCAGGATCATCCAGCGAGAAGAGCTGAACCTCAACTGGGGCAACCAGAGTCACCTGAATGCATGGCAGGCACAGAATAAACAGCACTGACCACGAGACGGAGCGTGATTGGCTGATTTAGCACAGCCGCACCCTTAATTAGAATGGGGGCAGAACTGGGGGGGGGGCTATACACTCCTGCAAGAAGGTTTTAGGAAGTTTTTCATTTTGTCTTTTTATCAAATCAGTTCTTCATTTGTTTCTACTTTCTTTGAATTGGCCACAGATTCACAATAAAGATGGAAAAAGTTCTGACATGTTTGATCCTGGCATTGATATCTTACACCGCAACAACCTGCCATTGTAACAGGAGTGTGTGGACGTATGAGATCCATTATCTATCTATCTATCTATCTATCTATCTATCTATCTATCTATCTATCTATCTATCTATGTATTATATAGTGCCTTTCATATCTATCTATCTATCTATCTATCTATCTATCTATCTATCTATCTATATAGTGCCTTTCATATCTCTATCTATCTATCTATCTATCTATCTATCTATCTATCTATCTATTTATCTATCTACCTATCTATCAACATATTTGTTTTCATTCAGCCACACTGCAGGCCTTTTTGACAAAGAACTGCCCCCTTGGGGTCCCGCTATGTCACCTCCATGGGATCCAAGTCAGGACTTTGATTAGTCGACTCTTGCTCTTGTCCTGCTGTCTAATCCAATCATTTCTGTCCTTCAGATCACAGACTGATGAGCGGACCTTCTCCTTCAGTACTTTCTGGTACAGACTTGAAGTTTGTGCTTTCCTCAGTTATGGTGAGCCCCTGTTCTGAAACAGCAAAGCCCCCTGACACCATCCCACTACCTCCACCATGTCTGACTGTGAATGTGATGTTCTTATTGTGACATGCCGTGTTGTCTTTACACCAGATAAATGAGATCCATGTCTTCCAAACGGTTCCACTTTTGACTCCTCGGTCCACAGGATGTTATCCTTGAAGCTTTGGGGGTAATCAGGGTGTTTCTTTGGCACATGTCAGATGAGCCTTCCTGCAGTTTTCCCCTTGCATCCCCCCCATGGATAATATTTTTGCCCATTGTCTTTCTACTGGTGACATTAACTGAGGTGAGTGGGCTCTGCAGTTCCTGAGATGTTGGTGGAAGTTCTTCTCAATGAGCTCTTGCTGTAATTTTGCCAAGCTGGCCAATTCTGGGCAGACTTTCCACTGTTCCAAGTTTTGCCCATTTGGAGATGGTGGTCCTCACGGTGATTCTCGGGAGCCCCAGGGTTTTAGAGATTGCTCCTTCTCAGCTGATATATTTCACTTTCTTTCTCAGGTCTTCTGGACTTACCTTCGATCGAGATGTGGTCTGCTGCTTGCTGAGACCTTCTAGCCAACCTCACATTGCTGGAATGATTCTATTGAAAGTGATCTTTAGGTTCCAAAGGGCTGGCAGCAATCACACTTGGGTGTCCCCAGTCGGACTGAAGCCCATATCGTTTATGTTTGGTTCATTGGTTGATTAATTATCTAAGGTCTCAGTAATGTTTTCATAAGGCAGGTAGGTATTGGTGTTGGTGAGCTTTTCTTCCTTCAATAAATAAAATTATCCTTAAAAGCCTGTGTGTTGTGTTTACTGAGGTTGTCTTTTGGATGATTCTAAATTTGTTTGGAGAGGAGAACATGTGAGGTGCTATGAATCAGCACAAATGGAAGAAATCTGGAAGGGGGCATATACTTTTTCACAGCACTGTATCTTTGTGGGGTTTGCATCATTCACCCCTTGTCTCTCCTCGTGCATGTGCAGGTGCTCCATTTTCTTCTATTTCTCAGTCAAGAGTTGCACTTCCATCTTCTCCAGGGTTGGTTCCTGCTTTGCTGCCCAGTTAGGCTCCAGCCTCCTACATTTTTGAATGAAATCAGTTTGAGAATTTAATGCCATGTTTTTTACGAAGACTGTGGACAGCTGGCCTAATCTTTATTCATTATGCTACTTTCGCCAAAATCAAGTAGCCATGTTAGTGGGACAAATTTCCAACTCTCTTAAAGAACTGTGGTGACACTCGTGTGTCTTCTCATACGTCTAAGACTCTTTGCATTCCTTGGAGTTTTAGATGCCTTCATAAATTCAGTTATTTAAAGCTCACACACAATGTTAGGAAATCCTTCATCATGATTATAGTAAAGGCAGATAGCATTGATCTCAGAGACCTGCTTTCAATCATGCAAGAAAGTATTTAGTGCCACCTACATGCAGATGCAAGTATTAATATTATATACAGCACTAGCTGTGGTACCCATCTAAGACAGGTTAAAATCGAAGCGATCAATCTACACTTCAGCATTCATTCTGTAGTGTACACTCTATTGAAATGTACAGTATTGCATTTTGTTATGCATGTAGAAATGAAATGCACTGCATTTGTCATTGCAACAGTTGGTGCATAACAAACATGCATTACTACAAATGCTTATGATGCACCAGCTGTTGAAATGACAACAGTCAATGTTATAGGCCATTTGGTATGGATTCATACAAATGTTCGTGATGCACCATCTGTTGGAATGACAAATGCAATGCATATTTCTCTGTTATATGCCAATTGGTATGGATTTGTACAAATGTTTGCGATGCACCATCTGTTGGAATGACAAATACAATGCATATTTCTCTGTTATATGCCACTTGGTATGGATTTGTACAAATGTTTGTGATGCACCATATGTCGGAATGACAAACACAATGCATATTTTTCTGCTATATGTCACTTGGTATGGATTAGTACAAATGTTTGTGATGCACCATCTGTTGGCATGACAAATACAATGCATATTTCTTTGTTATATGCCACTTGGTATGGATTTGTACAAATGTTTGCGATGCACCATCTGTTGGAATGACAAATGCAATGCATATTTCTCTATTATATGCCACTTGGTATGGATTTGTACAAATGTTTGTGATG